>JAZHRO010000037.1:4590555-5240277 GCA_037157565.1 Thalassia testudinum
GCATGATCATGCTTATGTGGAATTAAATGTAGTATGACTTAGCATTGATCTTAATGGTGACAAACAATCTATGCAACTGAACACATGCAGCTGACCTCCCACTCTCCCACAAATAATCACCCCCCATGAATGACAAAATACACAAAAATTAATCCCAAAAGATGTCCAAACAACCACTCCAACAAAATACACAACCCGCTAATTCAACTCAAGCTATCCCTTTAGGGAGAAAATTTTCTCTTTAACAATAGGCTTGTGACCTATATTAGATGCTTTGGCCATTCTTGCCTTCTCCAACTCCTCCCTCTCTTTCACCTTATGCATTCGTTGCAATCGTATCCTATATATGATTCAATTCTTGTGGTAAGTAGGTTGTAGATGCGAGATCGGAAGGTTTTCCTCCATCGAGATCGATCATTGGAACCCCATCCACATTGGCTTGAACATCAGGCTTTGAGCTTTCGTCGCCTTCCTTCTACTACATTTCACAATGTACATCGTCCTTAACGGCATCAGGCATCACATTATTTGTCGCATTAGAAGTAGAGCCACCATCAGTAGGTAATTTGCACGTAGCACCGTCCTCATCAAGAAAAGTGCAAGACGCAAAAAGATCTTCCACATCACCTCACATATTTAAAGGATTTCCAACATTAGTGCCCGCATGACAATTGCCAATGCTGGAAATCTACGATGCACCTCAATCAAATGCGTTACAATTTTTGGCAAATCAATTCCTTCCAAAATTGGATGCTTCATTTTTGGTGAAGAAGTTCTTGCTACCTCAACACCTAAATTCGGAACCCCATTCAAATTTAAATTTGAAATCGGTTGCTCTATATTTGGTGTAGGAGACCTTGCTATCTTAGCATTCAGCTTTGGAACATCATTCGAGTTTGAATTTGAATTTGAAAGTTGATCCGAATTCAAATTTTGAATCTCATGCTCAGCAGTCCGATGAATCGATTTCCAAATGAAGCAACCATCCCTCTTCCTCGTCGACAAGGCCAGACAAGGCCACATGTGGTGCTCCTCTGATTACCGTCGTTGCATGTGATTGTTGGGTTTCGCTTGTTGACATTTCCTCCAACATGATGATCCAAGAGGAATCACCATGCCGAAGAACCAACTTAGAAATGACTACTTAATCAAAGAGTAGCTTACCTTCCACCACCACAGCTAATAGATCCTCACCTTGGAAAGGAAGGCCATGACACCTCTTGATCATTGCAAACGGGGCACAAATAGCCATCACCATCTCGTCCAAACGTAGCTTTAGTGGAATACTCAAATGCTAGCCTTGAAAGAAGGTCCTGATAGAGGTCTTTCATCCAAGGCTCCATCATGCATTGATGGAGACCTACATCGGAGCATTGCCTCCCCTAAAACGAACTCCTTGAAAAGTAGGGATTCGATGTCACGAGCATCCAAACCAAATAGTACAACCTTGGTGGGAGAGAGACACACGATCCTCCAACCCCGAGAGTGAAGCTCTTGGCTCTCCACCTTCGTCCTGACCACCGAAAGGGGCACTATCCCCATGATAAAATCCCCTACAAGTGAAGCATTTAGAGCTTCCTCAATAGAGGACATGGTATTGGACCACGGTGCATCAAGCTCCATTAACGGAGGCTTGAAAGGTGGAGGATGAAGGAGAACTTGCATTGACTGTTGAGACTCTATGTGGGCAAGATCATTGACGATGACCACATCTCTTGCATAGGACACACACAACAATATCTTTGCAATCTCTTGCAAAGTGTCCTCTTGCCCTACACTTGAAATATAAGACTCCAAAATCATGCAGGCGTTGCTTCCAAGGGAAGGGATGCATCCAATCCCCACTAGTGACCCTCTCTGGACCTTCCTTCTCTACCATTCTTCGAGGCCTCTTGTTCTATGCTATTCTATATAACTTTTTTTTCATAACAACATATCTTTAGGGCATTGAATTTGAAGTGCTTGATTTTGCTAACTGGTGTTAGTAGCTAACAGAAGCTGTGTAACTGGATGCTTTATAATTCACATAAAAGTCCCTGAACTTATACTCATATTTCAATGCTTTAGGACGTGTCAATGTTGTACCTGATCTTTGCAATTGTACCAATGTGGTCCCTTCAATGTTGTCATTCACTAATATTTGGAGTTGATTTAAACAATAATCCACATTTTGAACTTGTTATTAACCCACATTTGGGCCACAAACATCAGCAAATGATAATTACGTTAGATTGGATAGTGAAAAGGGGGACTACACTGATACAAATAGAAACATTAGGGATGGTGTTGATGCGTTTCAAAGGCCAAGGACCATATTGAAATTTAGGTGTAAGGTGAGCGGCTTTTATGTAAATTACTTTAATTGTTATTGGCATTTATGGCTTAGGATTTAGGGCAGTGAATTTGAAGTTTTCCTTTTCCTAGTCAGTGTTAGTTCAAAGAAGCCATGCAACTAGGATGCATAATTGTTATTTGTACTGTTACAAACCAAAATGTAGCCTTTTACCTGATTATATGAGGTTACTTACATTGTTTGCTGTCATTTCTTTTTGTCTTGGGTCGTTCCCCCCCCACCTTTTTTTTCCTTCTCTCTTTCTCTCTCACCCTCCTACACCTTGTTAGCCTTAACTAATCTCTTGTGCAAGGCTCAATTTCAAATTTCTCCCATCTCTTGAATGCATCATCCTTTGACCTTCTCTCCTGACGCCCAAACTATCTTAAGTGGTTCTCTCATTTTATCTCCTATTAATGCCATTTCCTTAATAATATTGTTAAGAATTAACATTCTCAACATCATTTCTGCAAAAGATATTTTCACATGGATTTTTTTGGAAGGGTACCTTATAATTGTATAGATGTTTATAAGTGACAGCATAAGAAATGGTCCCTCATGGAAGATTTAGATTTCAAGCTACTGTATTTAATAGTATCTGCAATAATTTTAAATAGAAAATTGTTGTAATAGCTGATATTTAATTTTAGCATTATATAAGGATAAGACTTGTTTGAGGCAGTTCATACATCTAGAGAGGACTTGATTGTAATGTGAGAAGTTGGATCTTGAGGTTGAGAAGAAGACCTAGGAAAGACCATAGAAATCTTGGAAGGAAATAGTCAAGCATAATCTTGGTCTTCTGGATTTAATTCCAGAAAAATCCAAAATAGATTGGAATGGAGGGAAAGAATCCATTTATCCACTCTCACTTCATGTGATAAAAGATTTGGTTCTTATTTTTGTATGTAAGTTTCTGACTCAAACATTCTACTAATGTATCTGATGGTCATGAAATGTTTTCAAAGAGTTTCTCATTCTTTTTGTTTTCCTCCATTTCAGGAGAGAGGCCACAACTACTACGATGGGATGACGAAAGACCAGTTTGAAAACATGAAGAAATTTATCGGTGGAAGAAGTTCTAAACGTTCTTCGAAGATGTAATAATCTGTATCTGATAATCTCATTTCCGAGGAAAGAAGTAATAGTTGCAAATATTGTACTATGCTTTTTTTTCCCTCATAATTTTACCATAGGATTGGGATCGATCAGTCATGTCTCTTGTAAGTTGTTATGGCCCATCCTAAATTTAGATGTGAACAATTATTATTCTTGCTTAATAAAACTATTCCGCTTTATTACTATCAGGTGATTTCATTGCAATTGATACTCATGATCTTCCCAAGTGGATACAGGAGACATCCTGACACCTATGTCTATAACGTGACAGTTATTTGAGCTGTAATTATGACGCTTTTGCTCCTAAAACTATGAGTTTTGACCGTAAGAAAAAGATTCCTCTTTGTCGTTGTTTTGTTTCCAATAGGTCATTTGCTTGAAATTGTTGACTTTTGCGTTTCAGCACCACACAAGACCAGACCACACTGCAACCGCACCCCAAACCCCCCACCACCCACCCCCCTCCCCCCAACTCTCTCTGATGATTCAATCTCTAGCTCTTTCTCTCTTTCGTTTTTTTTTTTTCCTCTGAGCAGAATTTTTTCTGGCTCTATCTCATTTATCAGTACACTTTGTTTCTCCAGTTGTCCCCTATAAATAGTTTACTCAATTGATTATTTTATTTAGGATAATTTTTCTTTGAAAGGAAAATTTATTTAGGATATATTAGCAAGTATTTTTTTGTCTATCATTTTATGTGGAATTTTTTTCACTCTTCCTAACTCTTTCTATTGTAGTCCCGTTGACATTATTAGATGACGACCATTGTCAGAATTTTTCTCCCTTAAGTTGTGGTAACTTGAATGAAACAACATGAATTACTTGTGATGAAATGCATCCTTGCTTGGATCTGGACAAAGGATCCCTCTGGCTCAGTGCCCGAACTGAGATAGGAGCTCTTGTTTGAACTCTTCCCATGTGGTGATCATCAACAGGTTTTGCTCCAATGGAGAGTAAACATAGCTTCACCATGTTGTGGTATGGATCTTCTTGTCCCCATCTGTTTCATGGTAGCCCAAGTACTCCCCGCTCAGTACAACAGGTGGGTCAGATCCTTTGAACTATCATTCGCTCTCTAGCCGGAGGAGCCCCTTGGTGGCTTGGTGTCCTTCGTGGGTGGTTGGCCTTCTGGCGTCTCTTCTGGCTTTTCCTCCTTTGGACCAGTGCACATGGTGCTCGCTAACCTGACCAGCACTTGCACCATCTGGTAGAGTTGGTGCAGATTCTCATTCATGAATCTAGTGAATTCCCAGAGATCTGGCATAGCACATCGAACTGCTGCTTCCTTATGGTGTTGGCTCGGGGATTGGATTGCTCTGATACCAAGTTGATGAAGCCTTACTTTTCTTGAAGTTGTGTGGGTTGGAGGATGCTCGGTGGTGGTTGGTGATTGTCTGGCTTCTTCAGTTCCTCTGGGGTGGCTGTTCTTCAACCTGGAGTCTCGCAAGAAGAAAACTTAGAAAATAATATGGAAGGGTGGATATGGAAATAAGAAATGGGTTGGGATTAAATCTTCATTGCCTTCCATATGTAGCCATACATTGCCTTAGGCTTGAAAGTGTGTGCTCTTTCATTCTTCTGCTCACACACTAGGCAACTACCCAATCCCAATAGAAAGGATAAATGTCAAAAGGCAAAAACAGAATGGGAATACTGGCAATTGCAGCTTAGGCATTCATTCTAATATGTTTAACCATGGCTACCACTTCAGTGCTCCATGTCAGTTCGTTTAATTTGCTGGCTCACAGGGGAAGCAACAATTTTTATGTGCCAGCCTTTCTGTTGGAGATCTTCAAGAATTATGACTTTATTTGCAGTATCAGGAAAGCAAAAAAAAAGGTTACTGTGGGTGCAGAGGGTTATATCAGCCATAGCACCCTCTTCCATTTTTGCAGTTTAGGGATTTGAGAATTGAGGTATTGAGGACATTGGCTTGTACGCAGTGGCAGAACCAGTGGGGAGTGAGTGACGGCAGGCACCCCCTTTGATTTTTGTAATTTCCTTACAATAATATATGAGAATTCTTTATTTAGTCATGTTCTTTGAATTTCTCTACCCTTGAATTTAGGTTCCATTTGATGAAGGTTTGAGGATATCCTTTCTTTAATTTATTGTTATAAAAATTCTTGCTTGCATAATTACTAAATATATCACATACTCCTTTTTCAAAAGAAAATATACTGTACATGCTCCTATTGAAGTGATAGGCTTACTCTTTACTTTCCATATTTAAGGCATTTTATAAGCACTAATTGTTGGAAAGTTGCAGAGGCTTGATTCTAAATCTCTCACCAAAGAAAACTCCATGGTTAATGCATTATACAATAATCAATCTTTTTTTTTCATGCAAAGAAACTTTTCAAAATTCAGTGCCATGGTGTTGAATTTCTACATTCCTTCTCATCGAGCTATTCCCTTTACCACATCCAGGATATGTCAAATCCATCAGTGTTATTTGCTCTTCTGTTTTATGTAAACTTCAAATAAACTTTACAAGGAAGCGGTTTAGAATAGGTGGGCATTGTTCTTCCTTGAAGTACGATTGTTGTTATGCTAGAACCTTTGAAATTTTGAACTTTAGATTAACCTTGCTAGGAAAAGTTTGGGATGCATTTCATTATCATAGAATGTTATTTATTACAGAGTTATTTTAAGTTTTACAAATTCTATTTCTATAATTTGATTAAAGTAAACATATGAGTGTCTTGTAAGTTCGGCCTCCTGGTTGGAATTCCTGGTTCTGCCACTGCTTGTACACGTCTCAATAGCAATTGGTTCTGTCAATCTTTTGAAAGAAATCTTGGGAAGGAGTGGTGCAATGGTTTAGAAGGATTCATTTTTGTTGTGTGCTTTTAATAAGGTACTCGGTTGACCATATCCAAAATCTTGCCATTGCCAAAAGATTATCCTTTGTTCACTAACATGTACAGCATGGACTTGCTATTCAAGAATACCAGGGCTTGAGATTCAAATGATCTCATGTGATGGAACTTTTTAAATCTGGATCCATTTCTGAAACCCCGAAACAGAATATTGTTTCTTCTCCTTTTTAATCTCTTCTGCTCATTGGGAGGCTTGTGGTTCTCTGTCAGCCTTCGCAACTACAAAATTGCTGATGAGATTGAAAATTATAGACTTGATTTTTTGGGAGCATATATCTAATTATTGAATATGGATATAAGTCATGTTATTTCATCAGTTAAGATAAAGTTCTATATGAATATCATTCATATAGCTTCTAGTCCGGTGATTCTTATTTTGGCTGAGGCTATTGGAAGAGGTCGGGAGCTGAATATGGATTGTAGATGCTAACATCTTGGGTGTGGGGGTTTTAAAGAATGAACTCCCATCTTATGGATTGGATTTGGAAGTAAGGGCTGCATTTATTGAATTAAGCTTCCCAATTGCTTTATATTGGTTCTATGTTGCTGCTTGGTATCTGCTTTCTCAGACAAATCCATGAAAGTACAAGGTCTGTTGTTGGCGAAAAGTCTCATGGAGCATTTCCAAGGATTAGCATGGGATGACATAGATGCTGCAAGACTGGAAACTGCCCATCAATTTCCATGCAGTGATGACAATTTTCTGAAGGGTCCTGATGTCTGATGTACCCTTTTTTTTTTCTGGTAACCCTCTATTTTTATTAATGCAGCCTGGATGATCACTCTTATGTTATCATCCTCTTCACTTCAGGAAAAAAAATGCAAGTGGTCATCTGGATTGGCATTGACTCAATGGACTGAACACATCCTTTTAAGTTAAGCTCCAATCCCTTGTTTTTGCAGGATGCCGTCCATAACCTAGATGCACAGTCTTATCCATGAAATTCGTGTTTGTGCAGAACTTAGGGTTCACATTGGTGCTTACTAGTCTTTTTGTTATTGGTTCATGTATAGAGATGCCTTAGGGAGTTTACAGAGTGGGGAAGACCTGCATCGGCCTTATGGAGTTGCAATTTATTGTCTGCTGCAGTTGGCTGCGGGATGAAGTTGCACAGCAACTACCAGAAAGATATTAAGCTGGTTTTAAATACAAGTCCATCCATTGAAAACTTGCCTGCAAAACCCAGATGGATGACCATCTTGTTCGTATGTGACAGGATTTCTAGTATGGATTACATATTTTTCCTCAACTGGCCCTTATACAATGAACAGCTACTGACAACATGGTGTGGCCCTCTAAGTTTCCATGTTTTAAATAAAATGTGTTGATGCCAATGCCAAGAGTATTTTCGTTTGGTTATTAGCATGTTCAAGTATCATTGGTTCTAAACAAGTACTTCATGTTTCTATAATGTTGTTTTCTTTTTTTTGGAAAGCAAAAGACCTGGAATTTCATCATAAAAGGGGGCTAATTACACCAGGAGCTACAAGGTGCATTGAAACTGTACAAGACACCCTCTGCCAAGGTTCTTTCCCGCCTAAAAATAACTCCATTGCCTTCATACCGCACACACCAAAGAAGGATAAAGGCCTTCCTGATACTGTCCCCATCTGCTAAGAGCCCGTGCAGACTCATCCTAGAGTTGGAGTGAGAACTGAAGCTGATAGACTACTAGGAGTTCATTTCCCAGCAGCACTTCACAAAGGGGCAGGTGAACAAAAGATGGTTAGAATTCTCCTCCCCGTCTCCACAAAGGACACATGTGACATCCGCCTCAGGTACGCATCAAAATTTGATATCGCCATCTTATTCTGCCCTCTTATACTGCAAATCAGAGGGTCAAGTACTGCAGATGTTTGAATGGATATGTGCACACATTATCTAGGAACATTAACATCCATGTACTGATGTAGGGCACTTATTTTCTTTAGACTGGACTTCATAGCATGGCCCAACATTCTCGACTGCAAATAAAGATTGGAACGCTTATCTTCTTTTATATTCATAACATCGAGGATGCCATAGATTGACCTCCCGAGGATCTTGTAGAGACTACTTTCTATATAAATATATTTGACCTCTATTTAGGAATAAAATGCTTATGTATGAATGGCAATTAAATCTAAAAAAACATCCAAATATAATCACCATAACCTCCAAATTTTCAGATCTCAGTGAAATGTGCAATAATGCTATGCACATGGATGGAAAAGCTTTTCTCATCGTGACTTTCTGATTCTTGATGATTAGCTATCATAGTTTCTTCTGCTTTGGAAAATAACAAAGAATTTATTTAGAAAGCTAATTACTAGGAAATTTCCTAGTGGGTTGTCTATGAAGTTTCTTTTTTCGTGTTAATTTTGATGGCGAACGCTAACAACAAATACGGATAATGCTATATATGCTTCTTCTTAACCGTGATTATCGGGGAAATATCTATATAAAAATCCGGAGATTGTTGTCAAAGTCTTAAAGCGGGCACAATCAACATTGTAGGAGCATGAAAGTACTTGTTTAGAACCCATGGAACTTGAATGCGCTGGTAACTAAAGGGAGGATTGTGGCTGTGGCTGTTACCTGATCAAATTACGTTCTCACAGAGAGTAATTTGATACCGCCCTCTTATTCTGCAAATCAGAGAGTCACGTACGGCTGATGTTTGAACAAAGGGAAGGTTGTGGCTGTTACCTGATCAAATTAGATTCTTACTCTTGTTGCCAGCATGTGTGAGTAGCATTTGGTCGAAGCAGAATTGGAACTGGTTGTTTGTGGAGATGGAACAGAAGTATGGGATCAAAGCCGGGAGGGGCCATTGCAGATGCATGTGTACTTGTTGGCTAGAATTGGACTAGTTAATCAAGTTTGTGGGCTCATTTCTGGAGGGGACGACTCACACCATGCGAATGGTGTGGGGAACTTGTACTCGCACAAGAGTCTTTTTTTTTTTTTTTAATTTTTTGGAAAATAAAGTTTACTTATAAGGAAACACAACTCCAAGGGATGAGGGAGAAAGGAGAAAGACAATTGAAACGCAAAACACCCGGCAGAATGAGGAAACTCTGAAATAGAGAGATTACAAAACTAGCACAAAATAAAACAAAATAACGAAGAATAAAGTGCCCCCATAAAGCAACTCGTGGAAACAGAAGAAGTTTCCCAACGTTGATGGGGTGCTACAAAAGATGAAACCTTGGTGATCGAATTGATATGAGGTAGGGAGTACTTGGATAGCTGATAGCCAAAGCTAATCAATAAGAATTCGGTTGTGTGAAGTTACGAACTTGAGTGTGGTCCTAAAAGATCCAAGCACATCAAAATGGTTAAGGATGGTGGAGGTGGGGTGAGTCCAAGGCCAAAATAGTTGGAGGCGAGCCCTCTAGCCCCTTGGCAGCCGACCAAGGGGAGGCCGACCAATGACTACCAGAGGTGTGACCATATGGCTGGCTACGGCAAACCTCTTCAGGATGCCAACAACTACCCGATGAAGCGTCGAGAAGGAAAAACAACATGGCAAGGGATGCAATGCCACGATCTTGTAAATGTCAACATAACAAAGAAGGCCGGTGGGTGCCACTGGAGAGAGGCGTGCTAGGGAAAAGTGGCAACCCCACCATTGCTCAAACCAATCAACAAAATTGTCAAGGGAGAGCAACACCAAGAGAGAGGAAGGTGAGGGGGTGGCGTGGTGATCGGTGAGCAAGCGTAGGGAGGGGGGAGCCCCAACCAACGACGTTAGCCGATTGGGATCCCAAGCAGCAGACTCAGGTTAGGGTCTCGGGAAAGGGGAGGGGATGGGGATGGGGGAATTGCAACCCAATTAGCACAAAACACTTGTCTCAGCTCTCTTTCAATCACCTTCGCAAGGGAGTCTACCGTATGACTCGTCAACTTGACATACGGTACTGCAACCAATATAGAGGAAATTCACTAGTGCAGTTTCCATCAGAGCCTAGGAATTCCGTGTAATCGACGTCCTCGCGTGGATTTCTCCAATTGGGGCCTTCTCACTTATTAGAGGTTGAAGTTTGAAAATGATGCATTCACTTAGAAGTTATGCACTCTTTAGCAACTTCGCTGATCATCATATGTTTATTTTTTTAAAACATGTGATTTTCAGAAATTCAACAAGGAAAAGGTACGTGGAAAATAAGAGTCTCTAAACAGAAGCAGCAACATTGCAACCATGGGATTTGGGTCGAAGTATACATCGCCCCAACTCTCAAAAATCAAGTCACGTGTTTCTACATCTCGATTCTTCTTCATCTTGGGACTTTCGGATTGTCTTTAACTGAGAATTTAAGAGGAGTACTTCTACTTACAGGGAGGCAGAAAGGTACTATGCCCATGTTTATAAGGATGGTCTTTACTAAAGAACTCACTACAATATAATTTGAGGAAGATGTTAGCAAGTTGGGAATGCTTGATGTCCATGCCCAACTTAAGGGGAAGTGAAGAGTTCTACTGTAAATGGATATATGGACCTTAGGGTGGATCCCTATAACCTAGGATACTATATATTGTAGCCCCCTCTCTTCTTGTTCCTTAGTGAAGAATCCTTGGCCTTTAAAGAGAGGAGGTCTAAGAAACTTGCTTATGTGGTTTTCTCCCTACAATTATGAAGGATTTTCCTGTAAATTCTTGTGCACATGTATGATTGTCTTGTTCAAGAGATTGGCTTTGAACAAATTCAAATTTAACCTGATTCATCGAGATTGGAATTGATTGGTACCCTTGACTGGGGACACCCCAAAGGGTTTGGGAATCCCAGATACGTACACCTAAGTCGTCTGCAGGCCTTGCCTTGGTAGTCTGACGAATGCAATGGCAAGGCCACTGCCACAGAGCATTGGCAGTATTGTCGATTTCTACCGGTGCCTATAAATGCATGCAGGAACTTCTTGCAAGCAAATTTTGATCCAATGAGTTTTTGAAGAAAATTTTGACGAATTTGCATCATTTTTTTTTTGTTGGCGTGTGGGGGTTCGGGGAGGGAGATAACATAAATGCTACTAAGAACTTTTAAAATTATTTAAATGCTATCAAGCTACCCAATAGCCATTCTACAGGACAAGGTGATCTTGCATCAAAAGGAAGCATAAGAAAAATACAAGTAGGGCATGCTAAGCTAGCGGAAATAACAGTACCCACACCACAATTTCCCCATGTAATGCAAGGGTTGGTGGTCGAACCCCTCATGTGCCAAAAAGTCAAGGACGATCACTATCTGAACTAATTTCTAGTGGAAATCCCTTCATTTTTGACTGAGAAGAGAGGTGCATCGCTTTCCTTTACCTTCCTATAATCCCATTGGTTATTACTTCATTCTCCAGCAAAGGTCTTTGTCTTCGTAACCATCTTACCTTACCAATCAAGTCACATTTAAAATAATGCTTCATGGTACCCATATATATGGTTAAATCATTTCATCTTGACCATAAAATTCCAGGCCACAAATGGAACAAATCCTCTTAGCTGCACCCTCAAACTATCTCTCCTCTATGTAATTAGATCCAGGCCTTCTCACCAATGTAATTTAGATTAAAGTCAGGTGCGTAAATTTTTGTGTTGTACATACAATTGTGCTTAAAAAGAGAAAAAATATTACCTCCTAAGAATTGTAAGGAGGACCTTATGAAGGATGAATTGTTGGTTGATCCTCTTAATGGATCTCTTTTGTTGGATGAGGCACGCTTCATCCAAGCTTCGTATGCCGACTTTGTTAGCCCTTTCCCCAATTTATCAAGGACCACTGATCATGAAGTGGCCAGGGCCCAGAGAGTTTGAACCATGTATAAAGAGAAAACCTAGTTAACACTATCATTATCATGGTTAAATTAATCATACAACTTAACTTGATTGAGCTAAAACATAATTTGTGAAAATTAATAATTAATCACCTAAGTTTGTGCCCATGTAAATGTAATAGAAATGAAGGTTGGACGTAAGGAGGGTCTGCATGTAAACTGCATGCAATGAGGGTATATCTTCAAATTTCCTCTTCTATATTTTACCCAAAAAATGTAAATTGATTTTCCCAATGTAGCGACATCTAAAAATAGGCAAAGGGAAGAAGAAGACAGGTGTTTCTTCTACAGGATCCACCAAATTACCAGACCTTTGAAACCTCCTTCTATTGTCGCTTGCACATAGCAAACACAGGATTGAAACCGAAATGCCAACAGATCCAACCAATCATTCTCCCTCAATCTCAAAGCCCCCCTCCCATCTCCACTTACCACCACGCCTCTCCTCGACCCACACATCATGCAGATCATGCCTAATCACGTCTCCCTCCTACTCATCTTCTTCCTCACGACTACAACCAATCGTATTGTTGCAGAAATGTTCACGATCGACGCACCATTGATCACGTCGAAGATACAAACGAATCGAACAATTATAGTCGATTCCACTGGAAATGGGGACTACACGTCCGTGCAGAAGGCCATCGACTCTGTCCCCGATGGCAATTCCCAATGGATCATCATCCACGTTCGGGCCAGCGTATATAGGTGCGCATAACATAGAACTTGAGTTATTTTGACGAGGATAACGTGTTGCGTCAGTATAGTTGTATATACAATCAATACTTTAAAATAAAAATTTAGGAATTAAAATCATTTAATAAAAAGTATAAAATATATAAAATTTTATTAAAATTAAACGATCCGAACATCAACTAATCAAAATTTGTAATAATTAAACTGTTGAAATTGAACTCACTTTGATATTAAGGATTGGAGTATGAGATTTACTTAAAATGTTATACCTACCTCTTCATGTGTGTTGTTCTCAATTTTCAAACTTTCACTCCGAGATATTATTTATATTGAAAGATGTTAACCAAGCCTCGCTTACGCTACGTGCAGGTGAATTTTACACCTCCTTTGCTCTATTTGGATTACCATTTCTTGAACCCACCTAATTCCCAAAAAAGTTCCAATGTGGAACCGAAATGGCATAGCAAAATTGCATAAAAAAAAAAAATTAGTAAAGTAGATGAACAGTTGACCGTCAATGTAATAAATTAATAAGCGTCAAATCTTACCTTGCTTGAAAAAAGTCAATAATAAGAATTATCCATCATCTCTTACTAATTTTCCCGTGTTTTTTATTTTTTTCCTAGGCACCGTAACTCCAAATTCCTGTCCACGTAGATAGTACCATGGACGTGATCTATAGGATTTGAATATGTCGTTAATTAGCGAGCTGTCACCGTATAAGTAATTAACCGTACATATATACATATTTGTCATCGTTGTTGCAGGGAAAAGATAGTGATACCGGAGACGAAGCCTTATATATATATGAGGGGAAATGGGAAAGGGAGGTCACAGATCGAATGGGACGAGAGCTCCACCGAGAACGCGGCTTCTGCGACCTTCACCCTTCTGGCCGACAACTTCGTTGCCTTCGGCATAAGTTTTAAGGTTTGCATTCATAAAAGCTTTTTCTTCAATTGCAATCTTTCAACCAGACATGTAAGATAATGATACATAGATATCACCTTAGATATCCACTCACAGAAGATATTTGATATTGTTCGGACACATGACCTCTCATTTTGATAAAGGGAATCATTTGTGTTAGATTTCATGTATACTTCAATGCATACGAAGCTTTTTCATTGTATATAAATTAGTTTGCCGATGGATATAAACTCAAGAAAGAACTTATCAAGTCATCACAGAGTTTTGTCGAGGGTAAACTTTCCACATACATGGAAGGTGGACGTTGAATGGGACACTACGTCCCCTCTCTCTCCCCTTACGGAAAAAGCGAGACCTATTCTCTCGCCTCACTCTTGCTGTCTTCTTGTATCCATTCAAGGGTTGTCATGTTGTCACCTACGATGTGTCAAGATCTGTGTACGATGTCAAGTCATGTTAGGTCTTTGTTGAGTGGTGCCACTCCTCTCTCTAGAATAAGATATTTTTTTGTCATTTTGTTTTTCTGAGAAGTGTAAATACACTGGCGAGAGGATGTGATCATTCTTTCTCTAGATATCCTAAGGAGGCTATGTCAATGGGTGCAACTACGGAAACGTGGGTTGTAATATGTTTTGTAACGGTTGAAAATTAAAATTAATTAATTGAAAATAAAATTTTATTAATTAAAAATTAAAATATAACGATTGAAAATTAAAATATAACAGTTGAAAATAAAAATACATCGATATATTTTAACTTTCTTTTGATAGGAAATGATTTTTTATTTGCTATAAAATTTTTCATATACAAGAAGTAATTTATTACTTAAAAGTAATTTTTATTAATAAAAGATTAAAATTACCACTCTTATTTTATACATAAAAAAATATATTATAACATACATTTATTTATTTATTTTACTTTGCCAATCTACCAACCCTTACGAAAGTCGCTTGACAAATTTGGATGAACAATATTCGTAAGGAAAAGGACCACGACTCGCCTGGTTTGCTTTGGTCACTTTTTCCCAAATTGATTCGACGTTGGATCCGTTTATTTGTGTAATCGAGTTGTTACCGGAGCAGCTCCAAGCTGCAATTGTTGTTTGTTTGGTCGTCTAAAATAGTAATCGAAATCCTCGTTGCCGCCATGTGACTGCTCAAGCTGCTGCTGTCGCTTTTTCTCATGCCCAAGATGTCATGTGGCTGATGCAGCTATGGCTAAACTCAAAACAAAGGGGGTGATGGAAGAGTTTGGGAAGAGGAATAGGTTTCAAGGAATTATGCAGGAGGAAAGAACTTATCTTGGTGTAATTAACTTTTTTTGATTTGATTTGGTGATTAGGATAACATTAAAGAGTAAGTTTAAAATGGTATTCAACCTGAAGAATATGAGATAATTATATTTTATGTCGTGACAAAAAATAAATAAGAGATGCTGAGGGTTAAAAGATGTAAATAAAATAGGCATTTAAAGTAATAAAAATAAACTTATTTCACTTCCGACGTGGAATAAATTTTATTTTCAAAATAACATATATTTTTTAAAATTTCTCAATTTAAAAATAAGTCACACCAAATAAGGAATAGGCCTTGCTGTTATTGCAAAGAAACGTTGTCTCAGTTGAAAACACAAATGAAGTCGAAGTATATGGTGATTGGCTTTTTATTCTCCTTCTTTCTTTTTTTCTTAAAATTGGTTCTTTTTAATTCTCGTGAATTAAGTATGAATTTGTTGCGGTCTTTTCGATTGAATAAGAGTAGAAAAATATGTATTTCAATATAATTTGTAATGCACGGTTATAATTAAGTAGTTAAAAATAAAAATTTACTAATTAAAAATCAAATAAATTAAAATATATCCATCGTAAATGATTTTTTATTATTTAAAAATTAAAATATATTTGTTAAAAATTAAAATATATTAATTAAAAATAAAAATATACTGATATATTTTACATTTCTATTGATAATAAATAATTTTTCATTTGGAATGTAATTTTTTACTTGTAAAAAATACTTTTTTGTTTAAAAGTAATTTTTTATTTATTAAAAATAATTTTTATGTATGAAAAATTAAAATACGCAAGTTAAATTCATTATTTTCAATTTATATATTGTAAAATGTATTATAAGGTACATTTATTTATTTATTTATTTATTACTTTTCAATTATTTAGAATGAAGCTCCCCTTGGAGAAGCCGATATTCCGAACAACCGGTCGGTGGCGGCTATGGTCGGTGGTGACAAGGTGGCCTTCTACCATTGCGCATTCTACAGTGCCCACAACACACTCTTCGATTATAAAGGAAGGCACTACTACGAAAGCTGTTACATCCAAGGATCCATTGATTTCATCTTTGGCCGTGGCCAATCCCTCTTCCAGGTAAGAAATTCAAGTCACAGCTATTGTTTTCTCCTGTGTAATACTTGCCTTTTAAGGTGCTGTATAGTAGGTGGGTTATGTCTTAAGCTGCGTTAAACTGTCGCTCATTTGCGTCCGATTAAACTTATTCCATTTACCTAATGGAATAAATTTAATTTGCCTAAACTTCACATGTTAAAATTTACTTATTCAATCATCTTATTTTACTCATTTTTTATTTCTTTATTTATCCCATAACTATATTCTCCTGGACAAACATCAACTAAGAGTCTGCTTGTTTCATAATATAAATTTTGAGAGATAAATCTGAAATAAATTGATTTTAGTGTTTGAGAGAAGACATGAGTCAATCATGGGATAAATAGAGAAATTTGAGAGATAGGGGGAATAGATATCTTACGAGAGGAGTAATAAATTTATCCCACCTCAAAATAAAGCAAAATAAATTGACCCTAGAGGGTTGGCACTCGATATTGGGGCCCATGCGATGATGCCCTCCCCTTAGACCAATGGGCTTGATAGCCCGCCAACACTTACCTATCCAAACGCAAGCCCATAGACCCATCAGGCCCTTGGAACCACTCTTCCAAATCCACGTACCCTTAAACCATATAGGTTGGGCACATGGCTTTAGATGTTGATCAACCCATTCTCATGTTGTTCCTCATGCATCGAAAGAAAAAAAAACACATATAAAATTAAAAAATTTTTACGGTAATACATTGGAATCAAAACAAGTACACTACCGTTCCATCTGTATCAAAAATTAATAATTGATTTAGTTTAAATCGGATTAGATTATTTTAATCTTGATTGCATAAAAATTTATTATCAAATTCAATCTCAAATATAAGCATACCCAAGCCATGCTTATTTGCACATGAACAAAAGGGGAGGCTAATTCTACCCTTTTTCGCCTCTTCCATCACTCATCAAAACTTATCTCGCTTTGCCAATCTCACTTACAAAACGATACCTAAATGCAGAGTTGCGAGATCTTTGTGGTCTCCGATGGGAGAAACACAATACGCGGCTCGATCACGGCACACAACGGGCGGTCCCCCGACGCGGATAGCGGCTTTGTGTTCCTCCACGGCAAGGTGTACGGCGTGCGAGACGTCTACCTAGGGAGGCCCAGGGGTCCACACTCGAGGGTGATCTTTGCCAAGACCTACATCTCCAAGACCGTCGTCCCAGAGGGCTGGACCACCTACAACTACGAAGGCACCACGGAGTGAGCCAGCTCACAAATTTCATTCAACACCTTCGAGAATTCCAAGAATTTGCCTATGGCACGTGATTGAACCTTTTTTTTATTATTATTTTCACTTGGGTCCTTGTGGTGACACGAGCAGGAATCTGTTGTACGGAGAATATGGCTGCTACGGCCCTGGAGCGAGCCCGGTGAAGCGGGTGGGGTGGGCGAGGCAGCTCAGCGAGGAGGAAGCTAAGCCCTTCATGAGCGTCGGATTCGTCGACGGAGAGGAGTGGCTGCCTGTGTATTACCAGATTTGAGAGGGCTGCGATGTGGTCGGGATGTTGCTTGTATACCTATCCCTGATGTTATCTTGTACGTCATGTAAGTCCCTAAAGGGATTAGATAATAATTTCAATCAATGGTTCAAGACTTAGAAATTCATCCTCTATTTTTTTCCTTTCTTTTTCGTTTTCCTTTTCTTTTTCTTTTCTTTTATTTTTTTTTTTTTTTTGTGTTTCTCCAGTATAGGGTGTTGTCGACGACGTAAATGTTGGTTGCAGATACACAATGAACACTTGAGATTAGTTTACCATATCCACGATGATACGGTCGAACATTAGGGAATTTTTATTTTAACGGACTTGATCCCACGTTCAACTTTCCATTCCGCCATTAGCCGAAGGATTAATGTGTGAGAATGATCGATTCTCCATCCCTGCGTTACGCATATAAAGGATGTCACCTACTAAGGGGAGGAGGGAAAGAAAAATCCAAACGCTCTCATGAAGAGAGAAAAGTTGCTCCTCGTAACGACGTAGGAACTCTATTGCAATGAAGTCAAGCAAAATAACAAAAAAAAGTAAGAAAAGAAATATAAAAGAACGTCTTAAATAGTGGATTTACTCGTGCTTCGAAAGAATAGCAACTCCACACTTGTAGGAACGACAGCGCCACCAAGAGGAATCTCAACGATCGACTCAATCCGTGTAAATGAATGAGAAACTGATAGAAATTGGCACCCAATAAAAATCAAGAAATCTCTGTTGTAGTATTAACCTTTAATTATATTTACTTGCAGAGTGGTGTTAACACCAGTTTGTATTTACCTGAATTGATGTTAACTTGGAGTGTTAACCCTTATGGTATTTACTTGATAGTAGTGTTAGAAATTTAAATGATAGTTAAGTTTGTTAGAATGATATATTTAAATGTGAAGGTAGTTATGGTAGTTAGAATTATTTTTTTGTATTGTATATTAGTAATTATTTATATAAGTAATGTTATAATTGTAAATATATAAATTTTTTTAGGATAATATAAACAATCTATTATTAAATATATTTGAGTATCAATTTATATTAATGATCATTAATTGAAAATTAAATTAAATTAGTTCATTTAAAATTAAATTAAATTAATTTAGTTATGTATTCATTTCAATCTAATCAACAACTTTGTTTTAATTACGTAGTATAAAAGAAGTATTGAAAATCAAAACATATTATCTCTGTGAAAATGATGATTGCTATTGGATTGGATCCATGACATCATGTTGCAAACTGATGGAAATGATCTCTTCTAACATCATTTTGGGTCTATACAATAGTACTGATCTCCTAGGGTGAGGATGTCAAGTCTGAAATAGGATCATTAAAAAATATAATCTTGAGAAGAGAATCTTACCATGCTCTCATAACATTAATTACCATCTTCATTTTCAGTAACACCGAATGCAATACATAGAAATGATATTAAATAGACATACAAGAAACAACCTTTATTCATAGTAACACCTAGATACCCTAAGAACAAGTACATAATAGTGTACGATCAATCAATACATCATAAACATAAATATTAAGAAAATAACGAATACAATTATAAAGTACAACACAATCTTATTCCTTCTATCATTAATATTTTTTAAACTTCTCCTCAGGTTTACATTCTCGTCCATAAAGTTTAGTATAATGTCCTTCGTATAACGGCATTTTTGGGGATTGAACCATTCAAAGTAGTTACATCCACCTTTAGGAAACCCGCAACATCCAAGAAATTGACGTCCAGGGTTGTCTCGCATTCATGATGTCCGTACTTGTAATTTCAAGCCGCAGTTGCAGAACCTATATACTTGAACCCCATCAGATTGAGAAGATTAACTCCAAGTGAATTGAGAAGATTGTGATGTAGACATTTTAACCTACATTAAAAAAAACCCAAGTGAATGGTTGCTTTCATTTGCACAAGAGGTAAATTGTATGAAGTGGATGATCATACCTATAACGATGAACTCTTCTTACTAATCTCATCACAAGATGATCATTTTGACTACTCATAAAGGAATTATCATCTTAATTACAAACACAATCGGTGACGTAATTTCTTTCATGGCATGCATCCAAAGTCTAACTAAATAGATAATAAATGGTTCAATTATACAATCGACTTATAGCTAAATAGATAATGAATATTTTAGTTATACAGTCGAAGTCTAGTTAAATAGATAATACTACGTAAAGGGATCACGACTGCATCAGTCAATTTGCATAATGAAATCTAGTATCCCCTTCATTGGGAATTGGTAGTTGCAGAGCCGCTTTAATCGTGGATCAACCTGAAATTAATTGAACACAGATCATTTACAACTTTTCCTTTTGCAATGGTTATGAAATAGCATTTTCCTTACCTCATTCCACATCAGAGGATTTGCAGGAACTAGCGTGTCAGTGTTATCATCCCAGCGCCAGTCTACATCATCGATCATTGTGTGGATTGAGCGATAAGTTGTCTTAAGAAACATCCACCTGTGCACCACATCATCTTTGGAGTACTCAGTTTGTAGTTGTCGATTGAGTTCTACAAGGCACTGACGCCATGCGACACTAATAAACGCCCCATGCATGTATTGACCTTCATTATTTAGCTCATATGAAATGTAGACCAGAGTCCAATCGCGATGTATGCTCCAATTCTCAAAGTTGCGAATCATTGCTAATTAAGGAGGAAAAGTTAATGGTACTCTATATATATATATATGCAATGGGCTTAGATTTATTGACAATATCTATCATTGAATGTAAATGTTAAATCGTAATTCCCACATATAATGAAAAGATCCACCAATATAAGTAACCTTTGGTGTTGCTAATTACAATGTCAAAATAATTTTTTCCTCACCTAGATGGCCATCCAAACCAAAGCTAACCAAGGGCAAATCATTTCATATATCGTACGTCGTGCAATTAAAGGATCCACCAACAATGGTAGCCTTTGGGGTTGCTTATCTATAATGTAAGAAAAAATCTTGACACACATAAATAGCGATTCAAATCAAAACTTACCCATAAGCACATCACTTTCTATATTCGAAATTTACACTCATAAGATAGAACATTAATGAATTTTATCATTACCAACTAGTATGATAAATATGTTCCCACTTGCATATTAAATGAAAGTAACATAAATAGAAATTAGGTTCAACTTTCCCAAGTAAATCTTCAACGAACTACGAAAAGTCAATAAAAAAAGAAATAAACTAACATAATAAAAAATATAAAAGAAATAACCTAACAATGAACAAACAAAACAAACTAGCAAATCGAAATGCTAATATAAAAAAAGGTCTAAATAGTACAAATATGTTAACTACATGTTAGACTACAACTAATAACCCCCTGTTGAAAGTGCTTCCACATCATATCAGTAATGGCATTCCTGACTTGTGTACCTCTTTTCACTTGTTCCTGGGTAATGATGCGCGAGTGGGTTTCATTTGGAGTGTTGTCTGGCTCAATATCACACGGATTATCAATACGTGCACGTCTACGATTTCTATTATCTTCACTCGAATTTCCTTGTTCCAAAGTTTTGTGGTAATACTCATCCCTTCATCCCTAAAAAGGAAGTTGTGTACTACAACATCTGCATGAATCTAAGGATGGTAGAAGGATTGTTAACTTAAACATTAAAATCTTTTTTAGTGTAAACTAATTGACGAACGTCAAAAATCAATTATATTTTTTATTAATATATGAGTACGGAAATGTATACGTAGTTTGTAAAGTATGGTAAAAAATAATCGATTGAAAATGAAAATTACTCGGTTGAAGATCAAATAGATCTACCAAAACATACCGCTTAAAAATATTTTTCAACCGATTAAAAATCAAATACATCGATTGAAAATAAAAATATACTAATATATTTTATCTTTTTATTGATGTTAAATGATTTTTACTTGAAACATAATTTTTCATCTATAAAAAATAATTTTTAATTAAAATATATCAATTAAAATCAACATTCTCACTTTAAATGTTGTAAAATATATTATTTATTTATTTAATTTTTCACTTTCAATTATTAATTAATTTGCCACAATGTTGTCAAATATCAATTACGTCCGTGAAATTTGATCAAAGACACATACCAAGAAGTGTCTCCCTTCCAGGGTTTATACACAATTTTATAAACAAGTTCCTACGTGAAACATAATATCATATAGAATATATCATATCACGATGATACACTATATATGTGACATTTATGTACGTGTTGTGGTTAAAATAGTTTGTTACTGTATGGGAGAAGTTATGGAGCATGATATGATCGATAAATTATGTGAATGTGACATGGTATGTTATGTTAACGTAACATGACGTATAGTTACGTACAAAATGATGCATACAATTTTATCCGTCGAGTATTTTTCTTTTCGTAAGTGCTTATACATGGGAGTGTATCGGTGCAGGCAAATCAAAAAGTTCTTATTAAAAGGCAAAGTAGAATTGCAAGTTGCTCCGACCCAAATCATCCTTTCCTTAAACACTGCATTTTTTTCGTTTTTTTTTTTTTTCCTGAGTACAGTAAGATTTAGTTTCATATCCTTGAATAGGAGTCTGCACGCTCAATTTAACTGAAATTTAATTACTATAAAAACTATATTTTTGTGAAGCCCTCTTATACTACGCAGATGGGCTAATGTTTTGACGGCCCCACCTTGCCATAGTTGGCGAAGTTGGTCTCGAGGAAGTACTTTAACTACGTTGGAGCGATCCAACGGTGAAGACGTAGTCGATAGAGACACCGAGTAAGCGAAACGTGGTTTGCCGCCTCAAGATCTCCGTGAGGAAGTCGAAGAGCATCCTCCCGTTGAACAATGGGTGGAGGACCGTACCTCCGACGGGGTGACGACAGAGCAAGAGCAATCGGACGGCGTAGAACACCACCAGGACGGAGGCCACAAAGGAGACGAGATGGAGGGGACTCACGTATGATGCAGTTGTGTGGGCATGAGAGGGAGGTTCTTCTAAGCTTTGTGGCCGATAAAGGTTCATGTCTCTTTGATTTAGTTTACTAAGGGAGGTAATTTATCGAAATAAAAGTTAATCTTATTAGACAGGAATGATATTTTAATTTAAATTAAAAAAATTTAATTTAAGATAAATTATTTTAAGGTTGATGTGTGATAAATTTTTATTTTTAAGTTAACTCATGTGTTTTCATATATTAACTCAAAAATTTTTCAAATAATCACACGTTAATCCATCAAAATAATCTTTATAATTTTTAAATAAAAATAAAAAATAATTTAATTATACAAAAATTATCCCATAAAATTTATCACTATATTTTCGTGGCCATTGTATTTGACATGGGTATTTATATCGACGTTCCAAACAAATTGCATTTATCCCCCTCATAAATTTTCATTGATCAGATCATACGGAGGAAAGGGAGAGTTTGGAAACCTATCTGTAATATGTGCCGTCTATTTTCTGGTTGGAGCTCAAGAGTGATATTGTGGAAAATAATTAGCTGCATTGACACGGAGAACGTGAGACATCCTGGAAATATAGTGTCATTTGTTTAATAAGAAGATATGAGTGTAGGTAGATTAATACGATACGGTAAATATATTTTAATAGATATATAATAATATAGTGGATATATTTTAAAAAAGATATAGATATAAAAAGATAAAAGTAGACGTATTCAGTAAAATAAGGAGGTCTATGTCATTTTGCATCATTATAAAATAATTTTATATTAATCTAAAATTATTTAAAATTATTTTATAACTATTTTACTGTGGTATAAAATTACTCAAAATTATTTTATAACGATACAAAATCATTTTACATTGATGTATTATACTTGTGTGTTACAAAATATATAACTTTTATATGTTTTCTCCATTTATATTAATATGGATGTAAGGTATCGAGATATTTTAATATCACCATTGATTGAAGTGACATATTTTCCTCGATTCTTTCTTTTCTTCGTCTAATCTCACCTCTAGAATTGTAAAGGAATTTGCATATGGTATTAGAATTATAAAGGGAATGTCCCATCTAAGAGGCAATCTAACACTATAGTAGGTGAGATTGGAGAAGAGGCAGGCGAGGTTAGGGGAAATAGGCTAGTCCAATCTACACCAACATTAAATCATCTTGTCACATAATATAAATATATATTAAACTATATCCACTCAAATATTGTATATATGTATTTTTATCAAAATAAAATATTATACGTATATATTAAAGTATTATATCGTATCAATACATTCACATTTATATTTTAATATTATACAAATATTTACTTACATCACGTAAATATACTAATTGATTTATCTCACCGCTAATTCCGAATAAACATTTCTTTTTACTTATCTTTACGATAGTTTATCTCAATAAAACACTTACTTGCCCGAAAAATCTAACTGGTCAAGCCAGGGTTCAAATTCCCAATGGTTTCAACGTGCTCCTCAAAGCTTGGGGACATTGTCAGAAAGTGACAAAAAAAAAAAAAAAAAAGACAAAACAAAACAAAGCAAGATTTTTTATTAGGGTTTTTTCTGAGGGCACTATAAAATGTCGACCTCCCGAATTGCCACCCCTCTTCTCTCTCTACCCAGCAGCTGTTCTGAGCGTCTCATCATTCTAGGGTTTATCCCCTTCCCCACGGGCCGTTCGATTCCATCGTCGTCATCATCTCGGCAATGGCCGTCACCTTCTCAGATCTCCACACCGAAGCCGGTCTCAA
Organism: Thalassia testudinum; assembly: GCA_037157565.1. NCBI lineage: Eukaryota > Viridiplantae > Streptophyta > Magnoliopsida > Alismatales > Hydrocharitaceae > Thalassia > Thalassia testudinum. The sequence goes on from JAZHRO010000037.1 coordinate 4,614,957, forward strand.
GTCCCTCGAGGAATTCCTCTCCGGAAAGACCTTCATCTCTGGGTAAAATCCCTCAGATCTCGACATCTTTCTCGTTGGAAAGCGTGAAAGATCTCAGCTTTGTCTTGGTCTGTACTTGTTACAAGCTTTAATCCTTTAAGTATTCGATCGTCCTTTAAATTTTCACCTGAAGTTGTCGATCTTTGAGAATTAGAGCTCCCAAATCAAATGTTAGGGTACACGAAAGTGGGTGCCTTTTTCATTTTGTTTGGCTTTGTTAAGGAATCGTAGATTTCTCGTTCAACAAAGCTGAGAGTTCTCACGTTTTCTTTAATTGCATTACGTTACTTTGATGAGGCTGATGTTGATTGTTTCAGAGATGAGATCAGCAAGGATGATGTGAAGGTTTATGCAGCTGTTTCGAAGAAGGCTGCTTCGGGGTTCCCGAACGTTTGCCGCTGGTACGATAGCATCGCCGCAACGCTTGCCGCTAGGTTCGTCGTGATGTAACCTTTTTTTATTCATCTCTTGCGCATGCTAAATTTGGCAATGTTGTTGCTCATCTTGCAAGTTGGTTGTACACTTATTTCTTCTTATGTTATCCTGAATCACTGGAATTTGTCATGAAGTAGCATGAAAAAATTTAGTGAGACTGTGATAAGATTGGTTCCTTCTCCTGCGGTCTTTGTGTGGTTACCCATTAGTTTAGATTTGGCTGTCAATGACTAATGGAAACAGTGTCTCTACATTGATTTTGTCTTGGTAAAGTTAGCTAGGAACAAGTGGTTTGTTTTAAATTGAGATTTCGTAGAAGTTGCTTCCTCAATGGCTGGCTTTCAGGGATGTATGTTTTTACTGGAAGTGGAAGTACGGTTTGCTTGTCCCCGTTACTTGATTGAAAGTCATTAGTACGGACTTCATAACTTTTCCACGCATTTAAGAGGAGAAGTAGTGATTAGGTCATTTTGCTCTACATTTTGTAAGTTTATGGAAGCCATGCAATTTACTGCTGATATTAATCTCAGGGGAGATTCACCTTTCCCTTTTGTATTATCTTATATGATGGCAACTAAACATGGGGGAAAGCCATGACAAAAGAAAGTTTTTGTGGTAGTAGGTTTGTTTTATGAAATGGTGTTATTTATGTAAGCCCTTTTTATTTCCTTTTTCGAAGGAAGCACTTCTTCTATCCTGTATGATTTTGTTTTAAATCAATCTTACCTTGCTTTATGGATTTATCTCTTCTGCATATTAAAGATTTACTGGCAAGGCTGCCGGAGTGAGTGTTGGTGGCCATGCAACTCCTTCTGCAGAGCCAGCTAAGGTTGGTGTTATTTTTCATGTCTAATTATTTGGATTCTTGATTTATCGAGTCTTCATAGAATAACATTTCAATAGTGCTTTTTGGTTAAGTTATTTAGTGCAGTAATTTATATGTGTGTCTTTTAGCACAGATTTTTAGGATCTGAGAGTTCTTTTTCTCCACAAACGAACAGCATGTTTACCTACTCAGAATTTTGTATCATTGTCTTAATCACATAGATTTCTGCAGTTTAGGTATAAGCTGATTGGAGTGAAACTTGTGTGATCTGATTGTGGCATGCTAAAAATGTAATGGGCATCTTTTGCCAGTAGTTTCTTTTTGAATTTTCATCGAAGAGCATTTTCACTATCCCACCGTCTAGAAAGTAAATCACTTGAATATTACGATGCATTGTTATCTGAAATGAATCAAAGCTGCATCTTAATCATATAACTTCTATATTGAGACAATGAAGATAATCATCTTTTTGTCACATCAATCTTATTTGTATTTAAAGGTTTTTCAAATGCTATTTAATGAACTGATCCATTTCTCGTATCAAATGCTTGAAAAGGGCACACAGATGTTGGGTTTGCACGGTGGCAGGAAACAAGATGAATCTAATGTACAGTATGTTAATTAATCTTAATCCAAATATACACTTTAATCCTTTGGGTTCTGGATGGATGATTGGACGGGGCTTGGAGTTTTGGCGGAGCACTTCCCCATACTTGCAGCACTGGTGGTTGATAGGAGGGCCTCAGTGGTGGAGGCCTGGGATGGCACGTGGTGTCCCACTTTCGTGGGTAGCTTGTCAGACCAAAGGCTTGAGGAGATACAGGTGTTGTTGCAGGAGCTGCAAGGATTTCAGCCAGAGGATGGTGTGGATTGTTTTGGGTGGGAGGAAGGCGATTTCTCCGTACATGATGCTTATAGAAGGCTTGGTGGTTCAGGCATGCTGGGGGATATTGATTTGATTAGAGATTGCAGGCAGCTCTGGGAGGTTTCTTGCCAGTTGAAGGTTAAAGTGTTTGTTTGCCTCCTCAGGATAGGGAGACTGATGACCAAGAAGTGGAGAGCTCGGTGGGTACCGGATGTAGAGAGGTCTTGCCCGTTATGTGATCAAGTGGAGGAAGACATCGATCATTTTTTCTTTGCGTGTCTGGTGGTGACGCAAGTCTGGGAGTGGTTGGGGGATCAATGGTGGGCCCACGACTCTTTTACCAGATTTTGGCGGTCTTTCAGATGTGGTGGGGTTGAAGTTAAGCACAATGTGTTTCGATCAAGGAGGGAACGGGCTTGACTACTGACAGTTTTATGGGCTATTTGGTTAGGTAGGAATGATGTTGTGTTTAGAGGCAGCGTCCATATGTGGAGAATTTTGTTGGGTCTGCGATGTCTTTTATTTCAAGGTGGAGCTCTGGCATGTAATGGAAACATTATACTTTTCTATTTGATTAATGCAATTTTGGGTGATATCTAAAGGATTATCACCATTTTTCCCCTAAAAAAAAATGTAGAGCAAGTAGTAACTAGAGATGCTTACAAGAGTGGAAAACATTCTTAATAAGGGTGTGTATAAAGCTCTCTAAAAGACACTATTGTGTTTCAAGATATTGCAGAAGAACAAAGCAAAGAAATATTTTTGTTATGGTGTTATTTAGGCAAGAGTCAAAATTGGGGGACCAAAGTGAAAGGAACATATGCATAATTAGTCCTATCTTTGGACCATTTTTTGTAAGTGCATGGTGTTCATACTTCTTGAATTGACGAGGCATATTCAAGCAGAGATATCACGATGTATGCTTTTTGCTGGTGGTATTATGCTAGTTGACGAGACATGAAATGTAGTAAATAGGAAATTGGAGATTTGGAGAGAATTCCTAAAAGTTAGAGGTTATAAGCAAGATAAAGATTGAGTATGTGGAATGTAAACTGTGATAAAAGGAACAATGAAAAAATAGATGTGAAAATTGGAGTAGAGTGCATTATGTAGAAAGTTGTTTTTACATATTTGGGATCAACATTTCAACAAGATGGAGAAATCGATAGAAATGTTACATATAGAACTAATGCAAGGTAGTTGAGATAGAGGAGAGTATCTAGTATTCTATGTGGTATGAGTGTTCCCTTGAAAGTTAGAGAAAACTGTTAAGACCTACGATGCTGTATAATTTTGAGGGTTGGGCGATCAATTATAGGCATATGTAAAAGATGTGTGAAGGTGAATGCTTGGTCTCACAAGGAAGCGTCGTATTCCAAATGAGATTATCTAGGAAAATATTGAGGTGGCATCGAATGAGAGATATGTCTAAGGTGGTTTGGATATTTGCAGAGATCAATTGATGTCTCAGGGAGATGTGAGGAGTTGGATGCTAAACGTCCTTGGAGGGGACTAAGGGAGGCTGAAATTGAAAGGAAACTATTAAATATGATTTCAATTATTTTAATTTAAACTTAGAAATAACTTATATTAAATTTGAATGGAGGCAAAGAATCTATGCAATTGATCCCATTTAGTGTGGGAAAAGGCGCTGATGTTGTTGCTGTTGATGATCTTCATAGCTCTTATTGACAAATGTCATACATATTAATGAAGCATTCTATCAACATATTCGGTGCATTTTCAAAACCTAACATATCAGGTATATGAAATGGGATTGTCTTTTGCAGGTATAGTTATTTATCATCATTTTTTAACGTACTTCTTTTCAGGAAAAAAAATTCATAGTTTGCACTTTAAGAGCTCAACATTCTGTAAGCACATTTAGTAACCCAACATGTCCTTACCCAATGATGTTACCTGATCACTTCCATATGCTAAGTAGAAAAATGACTTCACTGCTCCATTTAGTTACAAGGGATGTCAAAATTGAAAGGAAATGATCTTAATTACTTTAATTTAAACTTAGAAATAACTTAAATTAAATCTGAATGGCAGCAAAGAATTTATGCAGCTGATCCCATTTAATGTGGTAAAAGCCGTTGTTGCTGTTGATGATCATCATAGTTCTCGTTAACAAATGTCATACATGTTAATGAAGCATTCTAGCAACATATTCAGTGCATTTTCAAAAATTAAAATATCAGGTATGTGAAATGGGATTGTCTTTTGCATGTATAGTTATTCATCATCATTTTTTAACATATTTCTTTTCAGAAAAAAAAATCATTTATGGGCATAGTTTACACTTTAAGAACTTAACATTCTGTAAGCACATTTAGGAACCAAGCATGTCCTTACCCAATGACGTTACCTGATCACTTTTATATGCTAAGTAGAAAAATGACTTCGCTCCTTCATTTCGTTATAGTTTTCTAAGACTTGAAACAAGCTTCCTTGTGATTTTAGCAATTGATGATTGTGTTTTCTTGGATTTCTAGTTAACATCTTACCCTTTCTTCTTTTGGGTGGTTATCAATGCATAACTACCTTTTTACTTTTTGAAGAAAAAAAATTTTACCCATTCTTTTGAACTTGCACTTCTTTAAGTGCTAAATTAGCATCCTGCATCAAGAAACAACGTCCCCCTTAAGTAAGCAACAAAGGGTGTGCAACATGCTACTTGTCTTTGTTTTTTCACTTTTGTTCCATTAGTTCCACTTCAATGAGATTGTAAAATGAAGGGGTGACATTTGTCAGTAATGACTTTTATTTATGACTGTGTTGTTTCAGTATCCTGCGGTTCTTTCATCTATCCACTACTCAGAAACATGCTCTTTTTAGTTGTGCCTTCTTGAATTATGTTATTCCCTGAATGCAGGAAGCTGCAGCAGCTGGGGATGATGACGATGATCTGGATCTCTTTGGGGATGAAACTGAGGAGGACAGGAAGGCAGCAGAAGAGCGGGAGAAAGCCAAGGCATCTACGAAGAAAAAGGAGAGTGAGTATCCTGCATAAGATTTGCTGTTAGCATGTTCGTATCATCTATGTTTGTCTGCTCTGCATGCTTTATAAAATAGGGTGTTGTACTATTTGGGTTTAATCTAGGATTGCGGTATCTCACTGGATGCCTATTTGTGGATTATTTACTACTCATTTGGATACACTTGAACAAGCTTATGGATTGATCTATCCAATTCAACTGACCTTTGTTTCTTTTATCATTCAAGTGTTTGCTTGTACACCATCTCATAGTTGCTCCGAGGTCTGAGAATCTGAATTCTTTTTCATAATAAGGCAATATTCTCTCTGTTTTCTAAGCATAGGTGGAAAATCTTCTGTGCTTCTTGATGTGAAACCTTGGGATGATGAGACTGACATGAAGAAGCTTGAAGAGGCTGTTCGCAGTATTGAAATGCCAGGCCTCCTGTGGGGAGCATGTAAATGCCAGGCCTCCTGAACTCTATTAGTTTAATATCCGCACTTCCCTTTTTCTCACTGGTGTGTCCATTTCTTCGTGCAGCTAAACTTGCCCCTGTTGGTTATGGTATTAAGAAGTTGCAGATCATGATGACTATTGTCGACGACCTTGTTTCTGTTGATGACCTTATTGAGGACCACCTTACCGCTGAACCAGCCAATGAATACATTCAGAGCTGCGACATCGTGGCCTTCAACAAGATCTAGAGTTTCTAGAATATTTGTTCTGCAGGATAAGGATTTTGATGATTTCAATTGTATCTTTTATCTCAGCAAAGCAACTCTAGTACGCCACTTTTGTTATAGTGGGTTTTGGGCTTTGAGACGAGTTGGTTTTTCAACAATAAGTTCGATGGTAGTCTGGTGGTGTCTAACTAATTGGTTCGTTTTTAGGCCAAAAGCATATGTTGTCCCGTGTGATTAGTTGTTTTGCGCTGTTCAATCTCATCTATCAATGACTTGGTCTTGGTATGGTATTGTGCCTGGGAATTGTTCCCAATAGAGGTATTAACTGTTTGTCACAGAAGCCCATGTGTGCCTATATCATTCATTCTGTGTTTGGTTAGGGGTTTGAGTAAAATTAAGATAGGATTGGGGTGTGATAAGTTGAAAAAGGTATTTAATTAATAGGTTTGTAATAATTGAATGTTTATAATGATTGAAGTAGTGATGTAATGTTAGTAGATAGTATTTTAATATTATAATATGATGTAAGTAGATATGTTATGTTAAAGTAAATATATTTTAACATATATTGAAGTATGATATTTTGAATGTATTTTAATAAATATGTTCAAGTGAGTATATTTTAATGTATACATCGGTGTTGTGATATGGGAGATAGTAATTATTGATATAAAATAAAAAATTTTAATCTCTTTGACATAAACCTCTAATCCAACTCCACGTCCTTCTCACGTCTTAGTATATATGTATATATTGGTGTTGTGATATGTGAGATAGTAATTATTGGTATAAAATGGGAAAATTTAATCCCTTTGACCTAATTTCCAAATCCAACTCCAAGCCCTTCTCACGTCTAAGCTTCCACCAAACACAGCCTCAATTTTTGTCTAAAAGCATTGATGTTGATGCTTGATTCTTCCACAGCATTATTCCCGCAAAGTGTTCAAAGTTTTATTTGCTGTGGTCTTTTTAACGCCAATGGTACGTCACACCTTTTACAATTCTTTTCCCCATGGTGCATGTACAAGTGTGCAGGGAAAGTTTCTCCTTCGCTCGCTTTTTGTCTTTTCCTTTAAAACGAAAAAAATTAATTGTTTACATATTTGGTAGAAAGACTCATGTTGGGCTTTCAAAACGGGTTTGTTTTCGTTAAGATCAACACAATAAAGGCTTATGGATAGAGTTCAATGAGTTATTTGGCCGAGTCTGAACAAAAATTTAAACTTTGTGAACTACGAGCTTGAGGCTTATGTATAGAGCTCAATGAGTTATTTGGTCGAGTTTGAACAAAAATTTAAACTTTATAAACTACGAGCTTGAGTCCCGTTGAGGCTTGGGCTAAATAAGAAGATCGTCTGTGTTACATAAACACGGATGTGTGTAATTGTATCCTTTTTTTTTTTTTTCTCTCATTTTCTTCTCCGCTCGGTCATCAAAAATACATTATATATGTTGAGTAAATACCTAGTAATATTAAGACATCTGTTTAATTTTTCTAAACCTCACTGCCCACCCTAAAAGTCCTCTTCCCCTTCCCTCTACTATCACTCTTTCCCCGTTGAAAGAGTATTTTGCTAATTGGAGAGATTCATTTAGATTAATAAAATTTAAATTTATGAAGTTTACCAATCTTTTTCTTTATAATATTCTCTATCATGATTCTAATATTATAATGAATGTCAGCCCTCTTAAAGATTAATTAAAGATGTGATTGAATTATAACTTAATGACTACATTTTGTTTATGATTTAACGTGTAATGATATTTTTCATTAATATGATGGCATGCACAATTAAATTAATTATTCACATCAATGTTTATCAACTTCCCAATCATGTTCTACGCAACTTCTAAAGTTCAATTTTTATAGAACGTATCGTAGAAGCATGGTAATATACATTGATATTTGATAGCTGAGATGAGTTTTCTTGTAATTGATGACAACGTAATAGTAAATATTGGAAAAGTATATTTATCAGTTTAATATTATTTGATGATAAATAGAGAGGTATTTTAGTCAAATTGCTTTTCAACCATGGAAAGACATAATCTTTTCTCGTCAAATTTTCTTGTGAGGAAGGAATTTCCAATTTATTGGCACCCTAAATAAAAGAAATGAACGAATAGAGGAGTTGATTTTCCATTTGCATGTCAATTTTCTCATACCAAACATGCTCTTACTTTGAATGGATAACCGTTCATGAGAAGCATCAAGTTGGTCAAACAGCCATACAACCACTAGCAATACATGGGTACCAAATACATAATATGATAATATTCCTCTCGGAAACAGGTCTTACATGGCAGCTCTCCACAAATTTATTCAATTACCAATAGCAAGCTGCACCAAGATCACCCTTGTAAATTGGAAGACATGCATGATAGATTAATTTGCCATGAGAGCAGCTGTTCTGCTCTAGCTCTGGAAACATTTTTATAGTCAACAACAATTTTCAGAGGTGACAAATCTTCCAAAAGAACCTTTAGTCTAAGAAAATTAAATTTACAGTGTTAAAGCAAGCTACCACCAGTCCACTATTTTCAAATAAATCTTCCTGAGCTTTTTATCTGTCTGCAATGCCCTTTAGGTAGCCTTTAGTGTGTTGCGAGAATTTTTTTTGCTAAAAATCACCAATGAAAGCTTTCTTTATCTACAATCAAATCAAATCTGACCATCTGCATGATGTGATAGAAATTTCCAAGAGCTACATGAACCAAATCTCACAAATGTTGAATATGATAGGAACTTCCGAGAGCTTCCAGAATCAAATTTCACAAACCCTGAATTATGAGTTTGAAAGGAAAGAACCAGTAAAAATTGCATGTTTCTGCAAAGATGATCCTACGTATGCAATCATGCTTAAATAACAAGTCCTCATCACAACATACCTAGGAAGTTCAGTCTGGATTAATTGAAACCAAGTAGATTTCTGACGTCCATGCACATGTTTTGCCACCTTGATAGAATGGTTTGCAGAATATAAATACACAAATGATACGGTTACTCGATTGCTAAAGTTGCTTCGAATGCATGAAAAAATTGGGGCTTAAGAATTAATAAATTGTAAGAGATGTTAAGAACAGGATTTCACTTGAACTTCAATTAAGTACTATAGAACAATGGTAAGATCTGCCATGCTATGCAGGCATGTCTAGAAGATTCTATGATAGAAATGAAGATATAAAGATGCATGTTTCACCATATAAAGGACTGAATTCAAATGAGGTTACCAAGGATACAGTTGATTAGGCAACAATAAAAAAGAAAATGAGAGTATCACGGTGATTTAGTATCTGCGGAAATGTCAACTGGTTTCCCAGTCAAAAGATGTGAGAAGTTGGAATTGTCTTATGGAAGGGGCCATGGAAGACCAAAAGAAATGTAGGAGGGAAACTTCCAAGCAAGATCTTGATTATTTAGTTCCAAGTCCAAGAATGGAAAAATCCATGTAGCCAACTCCCTTTTAAGGTGGGAAAAGGTTAGTTCCCATTGTTGCTAAATGAAATCACTAAAGGTATGCCAATAAAAATCTCAACTACATGGAAGACAAAAGAAATGTTGGAGGGAGGTGGTTTGGCACAAACTTGATCATTTGGATCTATCTCCATGAAAGGAAGAAATCATGTAGCTAACTCCACTTAACATGGGAAAATGGTTAGTCGTCCTTATTGTTGAATGAAATCAGTACAGGTATGCCCAAAAAATTTTCAAAGTACCCTCACATCATTACATCAGTGCCTCCTAAGGTTTGTGCAAACTCCACATCAAGTTCTACATAGGCTTCCAAGAAATAGGAATAGTTGTGGCCAACTAATTTAACGGTTTTGTATCCATTCTGGAAGTTATGGTTGAGACAACACTTTATTGGGATTCCTTCCTAAAAATAGTGGAAAAAAGGAGACGCCTCAAACAAATTACCAATTATGGATCAACATTGCTGCCAAGTGGACACCATCATTGGCAATAAGCCATATATTAAGCTTTAAAAAAAAACCTTTTGGATACAAAGAAATGATGGTAAGGCGAGGTAGCTTAAGAACTAAATATGCAATATCTAATGGGGTACTTCTCTATGGCTTCCAAAAGATAAGTTTTTGAGCAAATTACTACACGGCATGCATAGGGCATCATGCTTTTTATCAAATAATAAAGCAAAAAAAGGAGACATGTCAAACAATGCTTGGATTATTTTGGAGCTGATAGGGAGATGAAGAAATTTATTGCCTATGTTATGTAACAAACTGTCTTTGTCGGATTTTAAAAAATTCTTGACAGATTTTTGTCCTTTCTGGGAGGAACGTCTCTAGGTTTACCTACTCAACACTAGGTACTCAGTTGAAGCAGCCACTATCAAGTACTGAGTCACTTCTATTTACTGACTTGTTATTTGGTTGCACTGAAACACTCAGGAGCAGGTCATTGCAACTTGCAAGGGAACATTATCTGAGAATAGGGTACAAGGGAAAGCTCTATGAGGAAGTCATCATCTGAAAAATAATGTAATAGGAAGACAAAATAAAATGAAAGAAAGCCAACTTATTGAGAAAATAGGTATGGTGGATGCTGTAGCTACATTTGCATCATTGAACTTTTACGTGTCATCTTTTGAGACTCTACATCTATTTTCAACTGCAATCTTTTATCTATGAACAACCAATTAAGGAAGCCAATATAGGATGAGAATCTAATGCAAGAAAACTGCACGTTTTACCTCTCTAAGTTTTCTGATCCTATGAAGGTATAATGCTCAGAAGAGTTCTTTGGTAAGCAAAAGTTCATCTGTTTGGTTGGAAGAAACTTGCAATGTGTCTTTTCATCGGTTTTCACCTCAAGGCCACACGAACTGCATAGTGACTCCAAATCAGACTCCTAAATAAAAGGAATGTTAGAAAGAAAATTGAATTAGCATTGTATTTTGATAGATCTCTATGATTTATAATACAAGATGAATTAACATATAGCTTAGAAGATGATTACATAAAAGGAATACAAGATGATTTCTCACAAATTAGGGTGAAAGACGTATAACTGCTAAGAAGATAATTTTTATTTTTTTAATATAATACCTTCAACAGCAAAAGATTGGACAAGTGCCTTAATGGGTATGGATGAAGCTTGTATCCACTGTTATTAACATATAGTATGGCTCTTGAGCGCACCTTTGTTGAAAGAAACAGAATCAGGAAATATTCATCTATCAAAATTTTAAACAAGAAGATGACAGAATGCAGAACTAAGTTACAGCAACAAACAGTATTTATTCCATATCAATGTTCACTAAAATTCTCTCTATGAGTTCCTGAATTTGAAGATGCATCTTCTAGTTAACCATGGTATGTGAACCTTATCTTTAATTAACCAATGTCACCTCAATTTTCAAGGGGCTTTTACATAAATTCCACCAAACATTTTGATATTCCAAAAATAACACTGTAAACTTTTTATGTACATAAATGACACTGCAAACTTAACTCCTTTATATAAATGCCACTGATTAAGCTCAAGTGATAAGAAGGTTCGTTATCTTTGACAGAAAGATGTCAATTAAAGGTATGGTTTGCCCCTATATTTTGTATTAACTTTCACATTTTCATAAATACATTCATATATACTATGTATATAAATGTATGCAGAGAAGTTATCTAACAAGCATAAGGAAATGCTTATGACAGAATGCATATGAAATTGGAATTTCATACGAGAAATCCAACCATATAGATAGAAACTTAATTAGTTAGATTGCTTATGGAATTTCACCGAGAAAGAAATGCTTGTGATAGCCATCTTACAGGAAAGTTTTATAGGAAAACAGCTTGCAAAAGTTCAGATGTTAGTTTGTAAACATGATTAGTTTGTTGAAGTGTAATACAACCTTTGAGCCTTAGGCTTAAATAAGAACTTGTAACGGCATAAATTAGTTATTTGAGCCTTAGCCTCATTGGATAATTGTATATGTGTGTATCTATGTAAACGCACGTGTGTATAGGAACTACATGTATGTGTGTGTGGAGGTATGTATACACGTATATAATATGTGTGCCGGAGGGTGGGGGGGTGTTCGTTTGGTAAAATGAGGCTCACCAAGATGTAGGCAGTGTAAAATGAGTCCCCCCCAAGAAGTATCCAAGTGGCCACTCCAAAAACTTTTGATGGTGTCTAAAAATGATATATTGTTATGAAATTTTTGGGATACAAACCAATAAACATAGGAATTTAATGTTTCAGACTCATTTAAAATGGAGGCTTACCCTCTTGATCAAGTGTGGTCAATTTCACACAATCAAGTTTCAGGTCAATATACAGTATTTGATCGGATGGGTCATCACACAGAGAGTATATGATATGCAAACGAGTATGCAGTTTTGTATTTTTTATTTAAAAAATATAAAATAATTGTTCCATTTATTAAAATTTGTCGGATAATATATAAGTAATAAACATCAACCATAACTAAAATAAGACCTGAACTCACACAAAAAATCACAACAATGAATCCTACAACAAAATCAAATCTAAATATATTCCATCAGAAGATCACCTGACTATACAGGTATTTGACCCAATCAGTCGACCTTGCCCACTTAGTAAACTACCTAAGGATACTCGGTGCGAAGAGGGCGACACTGACAAGTATACATCTGCATACTTGCTCGATTTCCTGAACATTGCACACAATATCTAAATCATTTAGAATTTGACACCTTTTGAAGGATGGGATAGGAGCATCAGTTTAAGTAAAGATTCACAAGGGTTGAAAGCCATGATATTCTATAAAAAAAGAATATAAGGCATAACCATGTAGTAAGTAGCCATACCTGATGAAACCACATCTGTATCTCTTATTTATACCTTTTAATGTAGTTTTTATACTTAAGGTGTATTATCATGCATGAAAACATAGATAAATGAATCCTAGGCCATCCTTAGATATAAGGATAAAGTAGAATAATTCAATGCTTATCTACAGTATTAATTGTAGAGAGACAGAGATGATTGGAGAATTCACTCCTTCACAAACCCTTATACCTAATCCAAGCCCTTAACTAAACTTAATCCAATCCTAATTAGGTCCCTATTAGGTTAATTTTGTAAAACCTAGGCCAATGTGGCAATAGGATTCATGTGGATCCAATTGATTCTTAATTGGTCTATTTAAACCACCTAAGTACTTAATTAGACTCCTAATTAGGCTAGCCTATCTCTTAACAATCAAAACACTTATCTGGATGCCACATGGCACCTCAACATTTCACTTGGTTATAGAGAGAAATTAATACATAAAAAAATTTTAAAAATAAATTATATCATCTCTTTCTTTTCTATTTTTGGCAATGCCACCTCACCCTCCCATCTCTTACAGTCCATGCACAAACTTCCCCTCCTCCTAACTTTCTTGCATCAAACCAACCCCTTCCCTTTCTATTGTAAGGGCACCAATTCTATCCCCTTCCAAAGAAAATCCCACGATCTCCATTATTCCCACCCCTACCAAGACACACACACCCCCACTCCCCATCCACCAATTCCAAAAAATCCCATGCCAACTCTAACTCCCCCCTTCAACATTCCAACGTAACCTTCCTCTCTCTTCGCATTTTTTCTCCTGACACCAAAAACTCTCCCTCTCCTTCCTCTTCCTCTTCTCCACTCCCACCCATGGATGTCCACCACCTCCCCACCCCTCTACCACCACCACAACCCTCTTCCCCTCTCTCATTCACGCCACCCTCCTCCTCCCCTCTATCTTCTCTCGAGCTCTCTTGTGAAGTGACTTGGTGAGATCACTTCGGCAACTTCTTTCTCTCCAACGAACATCTTCTTAGTGGATAAGTGCACAACCTAGAAGTTACTCCAGTGTGCGCACAAGTGGCTCCTTCTCCAGACGTCAACTCAACCTTCTCCAGACATCTCTGACTTCTACTATAACTCACATAAGCCTTTCTTTGCTCTTTTTTATTAGTTAATTGTATATTTAATGTTGCAATTTATCGCTAATGTAAGTTGTTAGAGTAAAGAACATGTATCCCTCCCTACAACCCACACACACCCACTCTAGTTATTGACTCCAATAACTAGGGAGGGAAAGGGTTAAACGGAAGGATGAAAAGTAAAATGACCATTTCCTAGGGTCGTTTGGCGTTTCCAGAATTCGTAGGGGTTTTTGTGCAGTTTTAAACTTCTTAGGTTTTGTTTTGGGGTTTTGAGGGGGAAAAGAAGATTGCAGGGGCATCCCCACAATTTTCCTACCACCACTCCTATCGTACGCATACCCTCTCCTCCCCCTCACCCAGCACACCGCACCTCTCCCCCCCTGCGGCAACCTCACCTCCCTCACCCTCCTCCATGCCGTCTCCCGTATCACCTCAGTTCCATATATACCCCCCATCCTCCATTCATCCCCACACCTGTAGCCGAGCGAGGGGAGAAGGAGAGGGAGAGCAGAGAGCAGAGGAGTTGGAGGTCGAGAATGGAGGACTCGAGAGGGAAAGGGGCGGTGTTGCAGCTGCTGCCGTTTCTGTGGCGAGAAAAGATTCAGAAATGATTCTGGGGAATCATTTTTTCCGTAAAATCAGATGTCCGGAGTGACCTCCAGACGTCGGGTCAGATGTCCGAAGGTAACCTCAGACGTATGGTAGAGTTTTTTGTTCTTTGGATTATTTTTTTCCTCCCAAAGTTCTAACTGTGCACCCGCGTATGTCAGAGGTCGGGAAGCGTGCTTTTACGAAGACTGAGGCAGTTTCAGACGTCCGGACGTGTCTCCAGACATCTGCACTGAGTTCCAAACATCCGAGAAAGGCACCCCGAGCAAGGTATGCTTGCAAGTTCGTTTAAGACGTTTGAGACTTTTCCCAGACGTCTGATTTTGGTCAAGATTAGTGTTTTTGGGCCCGTTCAGGACCCAAACGGTGTCGATTTTCTGCAAACGAAATATCATCGGTTTCTATTCGAGTTTCTCTATGTAATGATACATTGTCTTTGCCACTTTGAGCTCGTTTGACTTATCAATCCATGTCATAGGTCTCCAGTCCATCGAGTATACAGGACCTGTGGAGACGTCGGGAGCTACTGTACAAGTTTCCATTCCACCTGGTTACCCTGATAGAGTGGTTCTCACTCTAATCGTGGAATTAATAAATTACATGTATAGAATTAATTGAACCTAGGATGTGAGAAGAACCCTAGAAAGAGATAAATGCACGCTGCCATAGAATATAGTCGATCAAACCTTAGGATGTGACATGAACACTAGGGCTGAAAGAAATACATGTGTAATTAATGAATGGTTGGATCACCGTGATAAAATCATGAGCTTCCTGAAATGAACTACGTCATGAATGGAAATACATACTTGTACTAAGTAATTAATGATAGAATTTGAGTAGCATGTTTTACGTACAATGAACCAAATATGAGAATAAGAAGTCCATATACCAACCCTACAGGAAATTTAGAAAGAAACCAGAGATACGGTAGTACGAAAAACTTGCGGGTTTTGGAACATGTCGTCTACAGGCGGCTGTTCGGATTTGGTTAAGAGAAGTAAGCTGGCCCTCGTGTACGTAGTATCGAAGAGAGCAACTATCCCTTTAGAGTAAGTAGAGGGGAGCTTGCCGCCGTTTGGGTTGAGACCCAGGGGTGGGTTTGGCCACTCTACGTTGACTCCTGTTCAACCCTCGTGTACGTGGTACCGATGTGAGCTCCTTAGTGTAGGAAGGAAGCTAACCGTCCAATGGGACCTGGGGCTAGGACTAGCCACCCTACACCAACTCTTGTTAGCTTATTGGGCAAATCGGGATAGTCAAATGAGGGTACGTGGACTGTGAGGGGCGAGACCCCTGTTCTAAAAGGGCAAAGTCCTGTATTGTTCTGTGTTGTACGTTTGGACGTACCCACTAGCAGAAACGACTGACTGCGTGTCAATGCGGGGTAGCTCCCGTACACTTATCACGCGTGTCGTAGTCATCGCTACGTCGCGACTGTGACCTCGGGGTAGTAGACCGGGTGTAGGATTACCACGGGGGACTCTTCCGGCCAGAATAGTGCCACATGTACATCCTGCATCGTAAGAAAACTGCAAGCAAAATCGTTCCCTTAGGGAACAAGAAGATTGAGAAGTGTTATGGAACCTGATTAGAATACTCGGATCAGAAAAACGATAATTGGAAATGGGTGATAACAAATAAACTGTTAAATGCATGTTTAGTTAGTTGCCTATTTAAATTATATGATTTAACCATCACTCTACTCAGCGTTAGCTAACCACAGATTTTGTAACCTTGTTCAGGTCAGGGATTCGAGCAGCCAGAGTCACCGACTGCTGAGGGCGATGGCCCCGTCAAGCCCAGCTGTAGCTTCTTCTGTTCCTCTTACAAAGAGTTTTTGTTAGTAGTAAGTACCTGTAGCTCATGGTTATATTTTGTTACACCTGTACCAGTTACTGTTGTGATGGCTATGCTTGTATTCATACTTTCCGTTATATAATGTGAGATACTAGTGAATTGCTATTTTCTTTTCTTTATTTACAGTCATGTATTTTTCTATTTAGTTACATTACTCGTGTGGTTGTGGAATGATTATAGTATTTGATTCTTTCTCGCTGGACGACTAGATCTTGGGGTTCGTCGAGGTAAGCCGTTCTCGGATCCTATAGGAAGCTGGAAGCGGGTCACGACAAAAAGATTTGGGATGGAGAGAACACATGACTTAAGGGGTAATGGGTGTGCGTGCAAAGGGCTAATGTAGTGAGCAGAAAGGCAAAAAATTGGATAAGAGTGCTAATGGAGACGCTTTTGGATTTTTTCTCTATCTCGCTTTTTTTTTTACTTTTAGTAAGACACCAATATCAAGGGATCAAACCCTATGACTTTCCATAAAATGGGAAATTGGTACCTACGAGGTGCCCTTAAGACCCACCATTTATTTCCTAGGACTCTATGCACTTTTGCACAATTTGCTTCTTGTAAGATTTTAGTCATCAAAAAAGTGTGTGTGCATGCAGGCATATGGGGGTGCATGTATATGTCACACACTTATGGAGGACAATATCTTCAAGAACTCAAAATTTTTTTGAAAGGTTCAAGCGTTCAAGTATTGGCAGTTCATTTTAATGAGTCCTAGCGTGTTCATATATATATATATATATTAGTTGTTTGATAGAGATCCCCATCTTAAAAACGTTCCTTAATGTATCAATCTTTCCAAATAGTGAGAATATATGCAAATCACTACCACAACTAGTCTCAACATCAGGACAATATATGTATACCCAATCATTTAAAAAATTAAGAATTAAATATGCCCAATATAATCAGAACTACAAAAAAAAATTGTTGGAGAAAACACAGGTTAGTCCAAGCTCAATCACAATACAAATATCTTGACAAAAGATAGTTCACATTACCAAAGATGATTGCAGAACTTTGTGTACAACCAAAGTCAACTGATTAGAGGAAAAAGGAAAAAAGACAATGGCTCCAACTGTAAACTTTCATGATGATAAAACACAAAACCGTAAGATATTCCAGGTAGATATTAGTCATGATGCTCTTCTTACCACAACTACAAGCTAAAAAATTAGGCAGAGGATAAGAAAGCAACCTCATTGACAACAGATTCCATAAGGCACAATTGGAGATCAGATGCTTCACTTGATATGAGTCTGAAGAACCTCACATAATTCCCCATCTGGAAGTACCTGAAATGCAAATGTAGATAGCTAGGAATCTTAGATGATTTGATATAAGCAAGTATTGGCTTATGATGAGTTTGGCGCGATCCAGAAGTGTGGAGGCTCTTCCACATGAGGATAATAGGCAGCAACAGGTGCTGCCAGCATTCGTTGTTCTCATGACAGGGAAGAGAGAGAGGATGCAGCCGCTGCTTGAGAGGAAGAAAGAGAGGAGGAGTTGTATTATTAGAAGAATTGTTACTTTAACTCAAAGATAAAAGGGTCACAAAAACTCTTTTATAGAGAGAGCACATATCACAATCCTCTAAAACAAGAAATAAAACCAATCCTAATGTAATCAAATCTTCTAAAAATAGGAAAGACCAAATTCTCTAAAACAAACTTACTAAAATCAAATCTATCAAACTAAGGACCACCGAACTTGGACCACAAGACATACCAAAAATTCCACTGGACTGCCATGTGGCATTTTTATTCCCAACAGTTTACAGAAGTCATCTAAGAACAGAAGTGACATTTTTTCCCACAAGATGCACAGGTGATGATTCTGGGTTGTCTAGAATAGGGCATGGTAAGAATAACCTCTCCAAAATAAAAGAGTATAACAAGAAAATGCAGAATAGTGCAAAAAGTCGCTTGCAGATACAGAACGACAACCATGTTACCTTAGAGCGGCCCGTGCAAAATGCATCTGCTTAGACTGAAGAACGGGAGAAGCTAGTTTTCTATACCACAAAGAGAGTGAGTTCCCCTGCATATGCATAAGCCACAGCATGAATCTTTCAGACGGTAACACATAAATGCATTTCTAGGCACAAGCACCCGTGAATTACTACAGTTTAGGGCACTCACGTATTGTGCAGTTGGCCTGTGTATTAACTCAAAGAGCAACAAATTGTTACCTCCTACTCAAAAAAGAAAGAGAGAAAGAAAGAACGAAAGAATTACCAGAGTTTGATGATTCTGACCAAGATGTAGAAGCACGTAAAATGAATAGAATTCAGCTTCATTCTTCCTTAATGCATTGGTTCTATTTTTGCTGGCATACATATCATAGAGAGTCATGAGGCATTTTATCAGCTGTTCTGTGTTGAGATGAATCAAAGAAGAAGTTCCAACTTTATCATTAATTCTCAAAAGCCTTTGATGAGATGTTATATGGAACTTGACCTGAACAAAAAGTAGCCATATAATGGAGAAGCACATCACAAGAAGTCAATAGCAAACACAAAGAAACAGCAAATTGATATGCTGTGCTCAATTTGTGCATGTGACGTGAGCAGAATCCAATCCAAATTAGCCTTGTGAACCAAGTCTTTTTGTTTTTTTCGGTAGGCAACAGGATCACAATTTGAGGTCAGTAGCCATCCATGATTAATATTTTTTGATAAGACATCCACGATTGATATTGACAAACCAAAGTAAGAAAAACACAACTTAAGTGGAGCAAATTCTTAACCCAGCCCCTATATGGCCCGCAAAAAGATATACTCAGAATCGTTATCAAAGAATTAGAAAAGCAACAAACTAATCAATTTAATATCCTTTAGTTACAGTTATTAATTTATTAAAGAATTTGGAATTGCAAAAGATTTCTTTCAGGATTTGTTTTTTTTTTTCTGTAAGAAGGATTTGATTATTTTCACATTGCTAACCACACATCCTTTATCTTCCTAATGAATTATTTGCATTTTTAGTTTTCCTTGGAGAAGTCAGCTCCACTTCCACAATTACCTGTTCCACTTCCCCTTCCATCTCTTGTCAGCTCACAAATATTTCTTTTCCTTGCCCTTGCCCGTTTCATCTCCTGCATCAATTGGTTGAAAGAATTTTCCACGGTGGGCAACAATTGCTTCATGATAGCATGGCTACTATATTTATTCTTCTTCAGCCCATGGTGGATGTTAATACATTAATTGGTATTCAACCAAACTTTACAAGCTTTTTTATCAAATAAAATGAGAGAAATCTTTAGATCTAATTGTTAGATGATTACACCATTTCTTATGGCACAAAATAGATTAGGACAGTGCTGCTTTCTAACCTGTCGGTTGATTGGCATCTTTCTTGTGGCATCTATATCTGCACCCTCTCCCATGTGGGATCTCATAGAGGTGGGGGGTGACCAGATTTTTTTAATGGAATACAAGATGACTAGGGAGGCCAATATACATCTATTAATTAATCAAAAGCATTCAAATTAGGTGCTTCCAGTTAGTAGAAAAGTACAATATTTTGTGCTACACATACTCCTCGTGAGATCCTTCCCTCTAAAAACATTATTTCTCCTATGCAAACACAATGACGAAAGGACTTCAAACAATCTTGATCTTTTGCTGGCAACATCATTTGTCACTCTTCTAGAAGCCTCCCACAAGTTATTGAAAGAACAAATGTCAAATGAAACCCAATTGGATTGTTGCTAGACCCTCCCTGCAAAGCTGCAAACCTCAAAACAAGTGTTCCACATCCTCCTCAATAGAAGGTGGTGAGTGGAGCAAGGGTGTGATCACTTGATTAAGAGGAGGTAAGGGGATTCAGGGAGGTAAGCAAATTCATGAGGGAGAATCATGCTCCGAGTCAAATGAGGAGGTAGAATGATATAGTTTAGCATTTGGTAGGCTGTCAGCCTCGACATTTGCACTTGGATGATGTTGCTCCCTTAGGCTGCATTTGGTTGTGGGACAAAGCTTATCCCTAGGGCAAGTAGTATAGGATAAGTGGTGATGGATACCTGGTTGTGTGGTAGAATAAGTGATGGGATAAGTGGTGGTTGCATAGTGAGATAATATTCTTTTATATGAAAATTTGGGAAAAGATATGGTGAAGAGGGTTTTGTATAGAGGGATAATATATATTTTTTTAAATGGGAATTCAAGAAAAGATGTGATGGAGAGGATTTTCACAAAACCCATGTGATATCTAATGGGCTACTGTTACCCATCCCACTTTGGTAGGATATCCCACAGCCAAACGAAGCCTCAGTGGCTCCATTCTCTAAGGAGGAAGTTCAGCACGCCCTTTGCTCTCTCAAGCAAGAAGGATCCCTTGGTCAGGATGGGTTTCAAGCCCTTTCCTACAGGAGTTTTGGCACTTGGTTGAGAAATGATGCTATTTTTTTTTCTCTTTTTACCGGATTCTCCAAGCTGAATGTTTTCCGTTTATTCCTATTACCTAGGGAAGATGCTGCAAAAAGTGATGAAGATTACAAGTCCATTGCACTCTCCAACTCTATTTAGTTATTGGTGGAAGGCATTGGCTTTACGCCTGACAGCAGTACTTCATATTTGGTCAATCTGGTGCAATCAACCTTTATAAGAGGAAGGTCCATCTAGGAGAATTACACTGTGGCATCTGTATTTTTTTCTTATAAAAAAAATCTAACAGATGAGGGAGGGGAGAAAGGCATTCCATTAGAAGATGAACTTTTCCAAGGCCTACAATCCGTTAGATTAGAAGGTCCTCCAGTTGTCTCACTGTCTCATGGGTTTCCCCTTGGTGGATTAGTTGGATGAAGGACTGTGTCACATTTGCCTCCACTATTCTCACTTACAAATGACCAGAGGGAGGCAGGATTCAGGCCCTGTGTGGAGTGTGGCAGGAGTGTTCTCTAGCTCGCCTTCCTTTTGTATTGAAGGTGGATTTTTGGCTGGTCGTGCTTTTCCTTTTGTTCCTCAAATGAGTTTCATGGCTTTGGAATGAAGAGCGGAGGTACTGTTGTGCCCATTTTGCAACATGCAAATGACACCGTCCTAAATGTAGAGGGATTGGTGGCCGAAGCAAGAAAGGCGAGATTGCCAATGGAGATTTTCAGGAGGTTTCTAGTTTGCATGTCAATCTCCAAAAATCTAGGTTTTTGCCGTTCGGACTGTCAAATGAGGATATTTCAAATTGTCAGGTTGCCTTGGGAGTTCCTGCTTGCAACTGCTGATAAAGTATCTTGGCTTGCTTCTCACACCAAGGGTTATCACTTTTAGAGATAGGGCCCTAGTTATTGCAAGAATGGAGAAGAGATCTTCAGATGGATTGCTAGGTTGGTGTCAAAAGGGGGCAAGCTTGTTTTGCTGCCTTACATTGGCATCAAGTACTGGCATGACATTTTTATTCCATTAAACAGTCATTGCCTGTTTGCTTTCTCTTTTTTATTTGAATCCCACTTGAATCATTTAACGTTGATCCAATTGCATTCATCTTCAACCTCCAACAGCTCTGTTTTGTGACAAAGCACCTTTACTTGCAGTGTAGCACAAGCTTTATCACCTTCTTGCCACTTCAGCAACAAAAAAAACCCTCCCTCCTCCCTCCCTCCCTCCCTCTCTCTCTCTCTCTCTGTTTTTGGATGAAGCACCTTCACTTGCAGTGTAGCATGAGCTTCACCACCTTCTTGCTGCTTTAGCAACCAAAAAAAAAACTCCCTTTACTCTGAAAAAACACCCTTCTCTTTCCCTCCCTCCCCCCCTCCACCAACTCTTTCTTTAATTAAGCCAAGAAGTGCTTCTCTCTAGCAAGTTGGGCTTTTGATGAACCTAACATGATCCTCGGTTTTTTTTTTTTTTTTTTTGAGAAACTGATCCTCACTCTTGAATCGTGCCTTGTAGCCCACCTCCACCTTGATTTGTGAAGAAAAGCACAAGTAAATTGAGGGTGATTTGCAGCAGTTGGGGATGTATTTTCTTGGTGGTGGTGTTGGTAGATGCAGGTGCTTGTGTTGTAGGTTAGATGTGCTTATATAAGAATATTAACTTGAGATTGAGAGAATAAATCTGTTTTTAGGATGACTTCGGATTAGAAATCTTTGGAAGAAGGAAAAGAAACTCAAATAGGAGGGAACAAAATAGATCATCATCCTGTGGCTCTTCTCTTTTTTTCACCCAAGTCCTCTTTTTTTTGTTTATAAATTACTCAGCAAGAATTTGTACTTTCTTTCTAGTCCCTAAACTTTGGGATATTACGAAAATAGTGTTAGGTTGTCGAGTTGCATAAGAGTTAGAATGTTCACAAGCAATTTTTTATTCCATGGGTGAAATTCAGTTGGTGTCACATTTCACTTTCAAAAGCAGAAATCTTTTTGGCTACTAAATGCACAGAAGCCAAAGGTTTTAAATCAGCATCCACCGGCATCTCTACCAGTGTTACCCATTATGAGAAAAGTAATGTACGGAACAAGGGAACAAAAAGGCAACCAGCATTTACTAGCCAATACTTATTATAGGAACTGGTATTTTGACAAATTTATGTGACATATTTGCCCTTGCTGCATCATTGGATAATTTGTTACCGGTCTGAGAATAAGCAATCTTCGTCAATTTCCTGTGTCCCTTAAATGCTTAATTGTGATAATGCCACAGTATAAAGAAGACAGGATTGCTATACAAGAACTTGGCATTGAAGCATTGCAAAGGTGCTTTAAAAGAAGTATTTACATAAGATCCATACCATTTCTTCGTAAAGATTCATTGCTTCATCATTGCTCAATTTTTGAATTGTGATATCTTGCCGAATAGATCTTGTCCGATCAAAGAGAAAATCATGAACCACCTCAAATGGATGGTCTGAATAACATAACAAGCTTAGAAGATAACTTAAAGTCTCCTGTAGTACTGGAAGAGGGCGAATATCTGATGCATGCCACTGTGTAGTAGAGATGGTTCTGGAGAACTACCAAAATGGAAAATAAATATAATTAATGTAAGACCACAAAGGAACATTAATTGCTTAAAGGGAAAAACATGGAGCAAATGATGTGAAGACTATACAATGCAGTAATGGTGTTATGTAATACATTAGAATACAATGTATGGCTTAGAAGAATCTAACGTACAAAATCCATAACAGATAAAAAAAGAGAAAAAAATTCATAGCACAACTTGAAATTGGTCCAATAAAGACAAGTTTGATGTTTCACATGGTGTCAATAAATTAGATACAAGAAGGAATACACTGCACCAATAATGATGTGAGTAACAGTTGCCAAATCGAAGGATTGTTGACTGGAATTCTCATTATACCAAGGTGTTAGCCAAGAAATAATTAGGAAACTATCATAATAAAAAAATGGACATGGAAAAATAAACGTACAAACATATAAACAAGAAAATAAGATAAAAAAAATGTTCATTCTCTTCAGCATTCCTTCTTCAAAAAGAAAATTCTTGGTGACATAGCTATGTTAGAGATGAAAGAACAAGAGACTTCCCATTACGTAATTGTGTAAATCCATCTTGAAAGGAAAACATGAAAATTTACACAGAGAGAGAGAGAGAAAGAGAGATGAAAGATCAATAGCATATTTCCTCAGGGAGTACGATAGCTTGCTTCCAAGCTGACATGCCTCACAGCATATCTCTGTTATTGGAGGAAACTGAGGAATGACAAGCCTAAGTCTAGATAAAGGTAGATATCCAGAAGGAGGTGCCACTAAAACTGGAGGATGTGGTGGATGGGTGACATGAGTAAAACATGGTGATTTAAGTAACTGATAATGAAGCATCTTATAATCTAAAGAAACCTTAGTATTCATTATATAGGAAATCGGGAAAAAGGAAAGATGGACAATTTATAGCGAAAGTAAAATATCAGGAAGACATAAATAACAAAACTAACCAGGGGAAAAAAAAACAACATTCTCCACAACAAGAAGGGCATAAAACCATTTAGAGTAAAAAATCAAAATACCTTCTTGACTGCAAGACTAGGAGATGTCCTTCCAGAGTCCCCATCTAGCCTTTCAAAAAAGGACAAATCTCTAAGTCGTTCGCGCTGCGACCTCTCCTTTGCTAGTACGGAAAATTATATTAATCAAGTACCAAGAATAGGTTGCTATGCAGCAAATAACCTGTTCGAAGCATTAAAGTCTTTTATACCTCACATTCATTTGCTGCAGGAAGGATGAAGTAATTTGTCTGTTTGTTCTCCTAAGTAAAAACACATATACACACGCTTTAACTTAGGGTGACAACTAGAATTTCCCAGTAAACTTGAACAGCTACAGATATGATATAGAGCTTATAATTGAAAGATGAATGTAGCTGTACTTCATTGATAGAGAATCAGGTTATCATCCCACCATATTACTGGGTCCTTTATACTTCGGTTATCAAATATTCCTCTAAGAGAATTTGATGAATAGTTGAACTCCGGATGATGACAATTTGAGATTCCAGTAATAAATTTAAACGGCAAAAGCCATGGGTATACGGTTCCAAGGTTTAGTTAGTTTCGGTGATGTGCAAAGCTGTGCTAAATTTCTCGTTCCACTATCGAAAATTCTCACCTGGACACATGTCAGGGCAAGTCCCGACGAGAGCGGCTCCGCCGTCGGATTCTCGGGGCCCCTCGTCTGGACCGTCGGATGATGGTTCCGTCGTTGCTGCGTTGGGAGATCGCCTGGCGATAGGGCTGCGCTGCCGTTGGAGGGTGGGGCGGTGGGTGTGGGAGGAGGAAGGGGAAGGATGGGAAGTGGTGGTGGTGCTTCGGGTCCTCCATGGAGCAGCTGCTGCTCCTCTCCGGAACGCTGGTTGAAGTCGCTCCTCGGACCTTCTCCACCTCTCCATGACTTCAGATCGGCCCGATGGCATGTAGGATTTACACCTTGTTCTTGGCAGGGAATTGCTACCGAAGGAGGATGAATAATAAATAATCGATCCATTTGATTCGCTGAAATCTTGGGATCTATTTATCTGGTGGATTTACTTGATGTATTTTTTAATTTAATATCCTTGCCGCCGTTTTTTTCATTTTAAGCAATGATATTTTGACGACGAAATTGATATCACCACACAATTCAAGAGTAAAAAAGAAATAAATTATATATCCATCAAAGAGAGGGAAATAGTTCTCCCTCAAGAAAGAAAAACTTAAAAAAAATCAGCTATCACAAAGAAAATAAAAGGAAAAAAAATAAAAATAAAAGAAGCATCGTAACACTATTTTCAATGTAGAAAGAACTTACACCACACAGTGAATACGATGAAGTGTTGCCAATGTCGTTGACGAGTCACGTTAATAGGTGATAGACGGTCGAATCGACTTTAACCAAGCACTTGATTGTGATGAGCCTGACTTCAACATGGCCCTAATCTTCAAAAACGACGTCGATCGAG
Source organism: Thalassia testudinum (assembly GCA_037157565.1). Taxonomy (NCBI): domain Eukaryota; kingdom Viridiplantae; phylum Streptophyta; class Magnoliopsida; order Alismatales; family Hydrocharitaceae; genus Thalassia; species Thalassia testudinum. The sequence goes on from JAZHRO010000037.1 coordinate 4,640,581, forward strand.
GTGAAAGGTGAACTGGAGATGAAAATCGACATCTAGTGGATGCCCTTTACCCACATGATCTCACAAGACAACGACGTAGCCTCCTACGCAGCCAAACGTAAGAGTGTCACCAGCTCCAAATGCAACCACCACAGTGGCCAACGATTATCACTACCACCGCACCTTCAGCACGTCGACGAGGATGAAGTGGAGGACAGCCAAGTTGCGTAAGAGGATGTCATTGCATAAGGAACCCATAATGGAAGCAGGGGGGGAGGAGGGGAGGGTGGGCGAGGTTCGGGAGGCTTGGGCTCTGGCTGGTAAACACTAATTAGGGGATCCCTATTTAACATGAGGGTCATATCATAAGGTGTTAATTGATTTTTCTCTTGGAAAATAAAAAGTAGGAGGAGGACCTATTAGACATATGAAACATAAACATCATAAGATCAATTTCCATACTTAATATATTTACCTTTTGGAAAAAAGAACTTTCATATAAGTATTGCTAAAAAAAATTACTTTTTTATCCTTCAATTTTCAATATTTTTTTAAATACCATTAAAAATACAGCATTACTTTAACAATCGTCACTCTATTAGTTATCGTTATTAATTTTAATGATAATAAACCTAAAAGTAATAAATATTTAAAACTTATTTTTTTCTCTTCCCTATCCTTTTCCTCTTTCCCTCCTTCCTCCTCCTCCTCCTACTCCACCCTCCTCCTCTCACTCATGGCAGTAGCTCCACTCCTCCTTGATGAGGATAAGGGTGTTGTTGGTAACCCTATTAACCTCGATGATGTGCCTTCTAGTAATGACCATGATACCCTTGGCATCCATCTCCCATATTGAGCTACTGATGCAGTCGACATTGTCAACAAGGTTCTCGACACAGTCTTGTGGAGAAAGTGGCACATGTGTAGGAGGAAGAGGGGGAGGGGAGGCAAAGGCGGGAGGAGGGAGATGGAGAGGGTGGTGGAGGTGAGGGAGCATGGGGTGGGGCGTAAGGGAGGAGAAGAAGATGGATAGTGGGTCGACTTGCAAGAGGATCGTATGAAGTCTTCCATGGTGGTGGTTGTGGTAGTAAGGAAAAAGAAAATGGTGGGGAGGAGGAAGTAGAGATCGGTGGTGGTCACCATTGTTGGTGGTGGTGAGATCTCAGGAGTGGTGACAGTAGGGGTAGGGGGATGGCAGCAATGAGTTAATGATGGTGGTGATGGCCATTGTCTAATGGGAGAGTAGGGAGGAGGTGATGGTTGTTGTTGTTGGTGGTGGTGGTGGAGCCAGCGATTGGAGGTGAAGGTTTAGGTTGAAAGGGAGGTTGGGTAACCTGTGCCATCAAGGAGTGAGAGGAGGGTGGAAGGAAATGGGGAAAAAGATAGGAGAGAGAAAAAATAAGTTTCCTATGTAAAAAATATAAAATTTTATTATTTTTAGGCCTACCATTATTAAAGTTAACAATATAATGGATTGACAATCATGAAAGTGACGTCACTTTTCTGATATTAGGAAATAAATAATAAAAAAGTAATTTTAAATGACTCCTATATAACATATATGTAAAAATATCAAGAAAAAAACACACACACACACTTGAGTGTCGGGTGGGGCATAAGAGAGGGGAGGGGAGGATATGTAAAGAGATGAATAGCAGGATCATATGAAGTCTTCTGTGGCAATGGTGACAGTGGTGGAGAAGAAGCAAGTGGTGAGGAGGAGGTGGAGATGGGTGGTGGTCGCCATTAGTGGTGATGGCGAGACTTCAATGGTGGTGCTAGTAAGGGTTGGGGGATGGTAGCAATGGGTTATTGATGGCGGTGGTGGTTGCTGATCAATGGGAGAATAAGGGGGCGATGATTATTGTTGTCGATGGTGATGGTCGAATGTGGGTGAGGGAGAAACGAAGATGGTGGTAGAGGTGGATGTAGCGGCAATGGTGATTGGAGGAGGCCACGACAATTGGAGGGGGAGTCAACAATTAGAGGTGGAGGATTGGGGTTAAAAAGAGATTAGGTTACTCCTACAATCGAGGAGTAAGAGGAGTGTAGAGGGAACTAGGGAGAAAAAAAAAATCAGGTAACAATATAAATTTTTATTACTTTTAAGTCTCGTTTGGTAGATGATTGAAGTTTAAGAATGGATATAATTTAGGAAGTCTTAACGAGGGAGTTGTGATGAGTGTGAGAGAGTTGGTAGAAGTACATATGATTGATAATGGGTAGATACTATAAATGAGGTAAATATAATAAGTAAAAATTAAAATCTTTACATTATTCATATACTATAACATTTATAATTGATGTGTAATATTAAATCTCGATTTAAACCCATGTAAAATAAAACCTTAGAAACTCATCACCAGTAAAATTAACCGAATTAACCAAGTGATTATAACCCATGCTTATAAAAGTGACTGTAATTTTAAATAATATTTAAAATAATATTGAGAAGTGTATTAAAAAAAAAAAATTCGGTGATTTCTGTGACATCTTACGTGAACATCCTCGCAGAAAAAACACCCTTGGGACGACGGGGAAACCCAAGTGGCGGCGCCACGGAAGGAAGATATATTCGAGTCACCCCGCGGACGCCTCACCGTGCTGGTGGTGTAACCATTCCCCACGCCCTCTCACCTCCTCCCATCCACACGATCTCCCACCGACGCTCCAGATCAATCCCAACCCCCTCGAAGCCTTCTCGAACACTCCACGCCCCGCGCCCCCCACCAACCCTTTTCCGACACCCAAAACAAAATTCTTCCTCTCTCTCTCTCTCTTCCTCCCTCCCTCCACTCTCGCTCCCTCCTTCCTCGCCGACATCGCCGCTGTCCACCTCCATCACCCCTTCTCCTCGAAACACCCCAATCGAAAACCCCAATTCGGGGATTTAGGGTTTCCGTGGGGCGATCGTCCATCCCGGAGGTACATCCCTTGCATTACTACCCCTTTCTCATTCCGAAGACCGATTCAATCTTTGGATCGGTCGACGTCTGATGTGATGCGACCGATCGATCCCTCGATCGGATCTCAGATTTCTTTGCGGATCCTCGCTTTGTTGATGCGCCCTTGTTTGATTCTTAGGTCTGTTCGCTGCTGCTATGAGTGGTGGGTGGATTAGTGTGGAGGAAGGGTATAGGTCTGGGGATGGATTGTCCTTCTGGTAAAAAAGGAGGTCGGGAATTTCGAATCTCGGATGTTGAGAAAGAAAGGTAGCTGTTGGTTAGTTGTCTTGTGGGATTTGCATGCCTTATTCTTTTGAGGATTCGACAATCATGCATCACTATCGTAGAATGTTTTGAGGAATATGCTTCGGGATTGCGGCGAATTTCGCATAGAATTGTGGTGCTTGAACGCAAGTTAATGGTCTGATTTATCTTTTGAAGGGGAAAAAAGCGTTTTTTTTTTTAACTATTGAAGATTGCTATAAAATTCTTCCTATTTGTTAGTTAACCTAGAAAAAAAAATTTGGTGTTTGGTTGAATTTTTCCCAGGCTGTAGCATAATTGCCTTGAGGCTCTGGATTTGGCTTATGATAGGTAGAAGCTTCCATAATGTGTACTTTTTTCTTTTTTTTTTTTTGAGAAGGTAAATATGATGGGTATGGGATTTGATTTCATGACCTCTTGGATGCCAGGATGATACTCTACCATTGAGCCAACCCCTTGGCTCCATCATGCGTGTTTTGATGTGCTTTTACATGATATTAGTTAGTGGGGCTGGTGTTGTTTCCGGGATATGTTAATTTAGAATTTGACTTTGGTGTAAATCAGTTTGCCCTTAGGGTTTGGGTAAAGTGATTGAATGGGTTATCATGTCAGAGCCTCCAATGATTTTCATCATGCAAATTTACAAGGAAGAATGTGTTTGGTGTGCAGTCCATTTTAATGAACCTTGACGTTCTTTGAGCAAACAGGACCAGCAAGTTCAACGGTTTCTTTTCTGATGGAGGCATTGAAAATCACTTGATAGGACTGAAGGTGGTTTTTTGTCCTTTATAGTAATTTTTTTCTGTCATTATTACTGGTTTTTCTCTTTTCAGGGGAAAAAGAGCTACTGATTTTGCTTCTAAGTGTTCTTTTCTTGAATCTTGCTAATTTTATAATTTGAGTATATCTAATTTACGTTCTATTTCCCTCTTGAACCTTTGTTTCTTCAGTTTTTTCCATACCCAAATTTGAAGTATTCATTTCTTTTCTGATCCATTTAACTTTACATGCTACTTGGTATTGTTCACTCATACTATATGAGATAGCAACATTACAATATCCCTTGTTAAGTTTTCATGGAATTTGATATTATTTACAAATCTCCTCTTGTTTCATGCACCTTTTTCATTTTCTAAGAAATAATATTTCACTATTTAGCAGTTCAAAAATCGAAAAGTAGGAGTCATAATGTGAAATCTCAACGAAAGCATGTGATTGTGTCCTTAGCATGAACAGATTATAGATTTCTTGTAACCATGGTATGCATGTCAGGTCAGATTTTATGAGTTGAATTGTAATCAGGCATTAAAACGTCTTGTAAAGCCTATATTAACAAATAGCAATCCATGTATCGACATGAACAAGTCTCGAAATCCAAGTAAGCTGGCAGGATTTTACAAACCTATCCCATCTACATGAATAAGTTCTATAATTTTACTGAGTTATATTCCTCAAAAAAAAGAAGAGTTTTACATCCAACCATTCTGTAATGCAATTCTTCAAATTGCAAGTTCCTTGTTAAAATTCACTTGTTTTAGTATGTGTTCTGATTTTGAAGGACATGAACAGTCTTTATTCATATTCTATTTATTGTTTTACAAATTGAATACAGGATAAATTTTACAAGCTATTCATATTATAATTACCGTTCTTTAAAATACGTAGTATTGGCAAACATTAGGCAAATGTAATTACTCATAGAAGGTAATAAGCAAACATACTGATATGAAACCATACCTTCTCTACTTTTCCATTCGATTAAAAATGCAACTTCCTTGTTGGTAATCTGGCTTCATATTTTATTGTTGGTTCGTGGAAGACTTTAGATTTGAAAAGTGGTCCTGATTTCATCAGTAAATCTTTACTGTTGGTGAAACAAAAAAAGAAAAAAAGAATCTTATGTCTCATTTGCAAACTATGTATGCATGGATGCTCACACACTCTTAGACATGGAAATACGCAATGTATGTGTGCTTTGCCTACCTTCACCACCCACTCCCCAGTCCCCACCCTCCCTTGTTTGTTGTAGTGGGTGCATGCACACGGTCTGTCACATTGAATTTTATTGGTTTTTTCTCATTTTTTGAATTGAGACCGTTGTGTTTATGTGGTGTTGTTGATATTTAGCAAACATTCCTTGATAAGTGGTTCCTTCTTGTGGGCTCTCAGCATTTGCAAAAGGAGTTATAGAACGAGGATGTCAAGCCGCGGGAACACATATTGGTGCTACCAGTGCAGGCAGCCATTTCGGCTTCATGCTGAATTTGAAGTGGTTTGCCCTGAATGTGATGGAGGCTTTGTACAGGAGCTAGGTGACATGGAAGAGTTGAGGAGCCCCTTTGATTTCTTTGGGTCTGACTCTGATGCCGTAGTAGACGACCGGTTTAGGCTCATGGAAGCATTCTCTGCCCTGATGCAGCAGCCAATGTCTGGAAGACAACGTGTGGGCACCGTTCGTACTAGGCCATCCAGCGGCATGGGGCCTGGATCCAGTCCTTGGCTGGTATATCGTGGTCATGTTCCAGTTCGTATGTCAGATGGCGGGGGACTTGAGGTTCTCATCCATGGAACTCCTGGGTTTGGTCTGAGAAGGAATGATATAGGTGACTATTTTATTGGTCCAGGACTGGATGAGTTGATAGAACAGCTCATACGGAATGATAGGCGGGGACCTCCTCCGGCTCCAAGTTCTTCCATCGATGCCATTCCCACTATAAAGATTACACGGGCACATCTACATGGTGACCCACACTGCCCTGTTTGCAAAGATAAGTTTGAGCTTGGATCAGAAGTTCGAGAAATGCCATGTAAGCACCTGTATCACTCAGATTGTATTGTTCCCTGGCTGGTGCAGCACAATTCTTGTCCGGTTTGCCGAGTTGAGCTGCCGCAAGGCTACAACGGTGGTGGCTCGCACTCTAGAACAAGCAATCAGGGCTCTGGTGCGGGTGGAAGAACCAGTGGCTACAGCAATGGCAGTGATGCCAATGGCAGGGATGCCACCAACGGAGATCACGTTTCTGGGAGACGAAGCCTGTTTTCCTCAATCTGGCCTTTCCGATCTTCAAACTCGAGCTCCAATCCTTATGGTGACGAGCGTGGAGGTAGCAGTTCTAATCCTTCTCGTGAAGATAACAATCATATGCATTATTCTGGTTGGCCCTTTGATTATTAGAACTAAGTATGTTTGGTCTTCATTTCTTGGTTATCCTTGTTTACAATTTCTTAGTTTTCCTGAGTTGAATCTCTAAACTGAAGTATATTCAGGTTCTTGGTGGTCTCGCAATTTACAACATCCGGTTGTCTATAATAACGTCGTTTGAGCCTTTGTCAATATTGAAAATTTTTCTAAGAACTTATCTTGACTTTGCTTTATGTGTAAAATATATGGTTGATATTCTGGTACATTGTTGCTGTGTAAGCACTCTGGAATTTTAGTTCAAAGGGGTATACTCTCCTTTTCTTTTTCTTTTTCATGTGGAAAGATCCATTTATTTCAGGTTGATGATCTACCGTTCCGAAGAACTAAGAAATCTCATGAATAAGCAAGTTTTCCATTAGCTAATGCACACTGATCAAGTGCATCCTCTCAGTTTATGTTACTTTTGCTGTAAATTTTCTTATTAATCAGTTGATTGACTAAAATGTGCACTCCGTATCCCCTGCTTGGAATCAACCACACGACCTATAAGAGGCCTCGCTATCTGCAACGATAGTTGTCTATATCGGAAAGATGACCGATGTTCGATTAATGGTGTGCAGGGAATGTTTCAAGGAGATTCTTGGTGATTTATGTGTGACGGTTAGAGTTCTGGTCGGTTGAAGTGAAAGTAAATAGCAAACAAATGACAAGCTAAAATGGAAATAGATTCTCGTGACATATTGTTATGCATTTGAGCTTTTGCAGTGAGAGAGAGATGCTGGGAGAGAAAAGTGAAGGAAGAATATATTGTCTTAAGACCGTTCAAAAGGATGGTCTAATAATTGTGCTTTCTATCAGTAGCTGAAGACGGGAAACGAACTCGCTTTTTTATCGTCTTCATTTATACCTATTCCACTTTTCTTACCGAAGAGAGAGAAGATAGGAGTAGATCCCCTTCTTTCTCTTCACGCAACTGCACAAACTGCAAGCCGATGAGTGTGAACCAAGAGATGCTCGTTTTATATTTTTTGCTTTCCTTAAAGAAATTGTTTCTTGTGCTTTTGTTACATGTACGATGCTGAACCGAAAGTAGTCAGGAGACTCGAGAACTTCGTTGCAAAGGAAGGGGAATTTTTTCTCTCTTATCCTTATTAAAAGCACCAGCTTCTTTATTGAATGCCAAGTGTGCTCCTCTAAACTACAGCGCAAATAAATTTGTCTTTTGCTTTGAAGTGAGTTTTAGGGCCTGTTTGTTAGGGGAGAGTAAAGAAAAAAAAAAAAAAAAAATGTACAAGAAATTGTAAGTTTATAAAATAAGTAAATGAACCGATGATTTTTCATCTTTAGTCGGAAAATAAGTATAAAAATAGGTGTTTAGATAGTGTTACATCAAGGACTTATCTTAGATAAACAGGAATAATAAAATAATTTCACATCAAAAATGAAAGAATATGAGATTTAATTCTAGTTTTATTTTCTTTGGTAATTTTTGTACCTGTATAACAAATTGATCCAACGACTTTTGTAACCTAACGGAACACTAGGAAGTCCTTTCGTCCTTTGTCAAATCCTTTGTTTTAATTTTTTGCGGTTCTCGCCTCACTTGTCCCTCCGTTTTTGAAATGTGTGCGTAGAAAAACATGCATTGGACGGAATTTGCAATGGTCCTGTCGATATATTTTTAATTTTAACTGATACATTTAAATTTTTAACGGTTAAAGATTAATATGTATCAATTAAAAATTAAATTATATAGATTAAAAATAAAATCACACCTACAAAATAGTTCTTCACCTATAAAATATTACTTTGCACTTAAAACAACTCCTTTCCCCAAGTAAATGTTTCACGAGGTCAGGATTGCGTAGACCATCCTCAACGAAGTTAAGAGTCAAATGAATCGGAAAAGCCGACAAGCATAAAACTGAGCTTTCTGAAATGTGAAACATGCCGAAAACCACGGCAACCCGATTCCACTAACAAGTGCAATCCACTGAAGCGTAAAAATACCAAAAAAAAAAATCAAAGAAAAATGATACAGAAAAGAAAAACCTAAGCAACATCCTTGAGATAGTTTTGTGGGGACTAAAGAGGATATACCTCTTTAACGGAAAAAGACAGCTGACTACCAATTATAAAAATCATAAGCAGATAACGATAACGGTTAAAACAACAATACCGACTCTCAAACCCAGCGCGATAAGCATTTGCAAAAGAGGTGCAATTTAAGGGGAAAAAGGCCAACTTGTGTTACAACAATGTTTGCAAGGAGGGGATTGGTGAGGGGCAACGGGCTTCACCGAACAAAAGCATGAAGAAAGCGCAAGATCCTTGTGATACCAAATTTCACCAATTTCGGAGCTGCATTTTAGCTGAAACAACTAATTCGTGAGCTCCATTATGGCTGAAACTATGTCCCCATCCGCAGCCTTGAGGGCTTTGACAGCCTTGGCCCTTGAAACACCGGCTTGGGTCATTACCAACTCAACGTCCTTGGGCTCAACACCGGTCTCGTCAACTTCTTCGTCATCTTGGGCCATGGCTGACGACTCTGGCTTTGACACAACATGACTCATATCAGGAGCCTTGAACTGCTCCGCAGCCTGTGTCTGCAATTGCGAGCTGAGATCCTCTATCTTTGCCTCACCAAATATGACATAGGTATCTGAAGTTGGGCTCTTGAAAACGTCTGGTTTTGAGATGACAAACAATATCTGGAGAAATGGGGGTAAAGGTAAGCCATCCAGACAAAAAGAGAAACGAAAAGAAAACGAAGCATAGGAAAAGAAAAGTGAAACTGTGGGGTAAGTACATTCTTGCTCTTCTTGATGGTGACTCGACTGACACCAGTGATAGGCTTCATCCCAAGCTTAAGCATGGCTTTGCGGCTCTTTTTCTCACTTCTGCTTTGCTTTGACCTGCCACTTGCATCTCCTGCCTGGTCTGGTCATTGCTCAATAAAGAACACATATCAGCAAACCAGGAAGTGCAGCTTACTGAAATTTCAAGGGAGAGTAACCCTTTCGAAACATAGCACCATAGCGGGTAAATACAAAAGACGAGCAAATTCCAATAGGTAAATAGTGAATCTAGCTCTATACTATACATACATATTTAAGCATAGATAGCTTTTCTTACAAAACGAGCATGCTTACATTCCATAAGTCTTGGCCACAAGGCACGGATAAAATGGAGAGAAGCCCTGTTTACATCTAACAGGGAAAGAAAAGATCGCCAATGACATTAAACAACTTGCCCATCACTATGTTCATAGAGGGTAGACAATAATAATACGGTTGCTCAAAAGTCAATACTATTACAGTCATAGGTTCTGAGATGCAATGCAGTTTGCATTTAAGGGGAAAATAATTACAATTAATATCCTTGCATGTTGATATATGATAAGTATGGATCCAATAGTCCCAACATAATCATCTAAAATGAATAAGCCTAAGTTAGCACGCAGTAATTTTCAATCCCTTTACAATCAATCACACAATTTCACGATTTTCATATAGGACTATTTTAAAGTTGTTACAACCTTTTCTACTTGAAATCCTAACATCCTTGTAAAGGTCCATCCAATTGATGACTACGTCAATCACTTGATAGATGAGGGATTGTAGAGGTGACTCGCATACATACTTTAAAGGTCGCTCCCACTCATTTTCATGACGTAGCACTTGCATACAACCTAATCAAAGAAACCACCCAAAAATATTAAACCAAAGTTGACAAATTGTGCATTTATAACCCTGTACTTCAATGTAGGACCGTTTTTAAAGTGTTGCATAATCTCTCCTAGTTTCTTACATACCAGACAAGTTACTTTGAATTCTAGAACATTTCAAATACGAGGCTACAAAAAATATGGGATGGAATCAGGTAGACCAACCATTTATCTGTGAAACCATCCTACAGTTGTCTAGACACTGGAAACTAGATGGCTATCTATCTATGCAACGCTGATGAGGGACCGGCAGGATTGATGATAATGGATAGACCCAGAAAGTAGTAAACAGCATATGCATAGCTCACCATGGATAACAAGTCCCTAATGCAATATAGGTTCTATAGATCCTGTTTAGAGCAGATATTTCTTGCTCATTATTTTTTTTTATTGACATCAGGGAAGCTCGAATCTCTGGCCTCCATTTCTCAGGATCGATGATCCACCACTGCTTGATGCTCCAATGGGCATTCCTTGCTCATGATCAGACAATCCTCATGTGGGCCCAATCATTTTCATTTTTCATCTCATGGAAACCCCTTTTTGCTTTGCTCAGCCCTATTCTTCTAAGAATATTGTAGTGATAGGTTGTAGAAGAACTGGTTTGGTGTATTTGTTTGTGACAATGAAAGCTACATAAAACCATATAAGGGCTAACAACCTCATATCTATATCAAAAAGATTGTAAACTATTCACAGTTTTAGAAATATGAGAAAGAATTCTGACCTCAAGCCTGGCTGTTTTAAATAACAATTGCAACAAATAATTTTATCACCAAGATAATAAGGGAAAAACCTGTGACCATTATGCATGATGAAATCCTTTTCAAACAAAAAAATTATGCATGATGAAATAGCAACAGCAAAGGAACACCCATACATGATTGGACTATCGCATCGCAATACATGAGAGGAAGCATCAATGCAAATTAGAGTCATCTCCAAAACACAACAATTATCAATTAATAAATACATACACTAACAATGACCAGAAACTATACAAAATAACCATGCTCAGTTGACCATTAACTTTCTGACATGGAACTATTTTTAAGGTGCTTCATGAATTATCCTATTCTCTTAGATGTCAGAAAACTTACTTTGTGTTCCAGGCTTCTAGCACATCAAATAGGAGACTACAAGATATATGGGATGGAATCAGTAGACAAACAGGTAGCACAACCATTCATCTGTGGATCCATCCCCACGGTTGTCTGGCCGCTGCCAACTAAATGGCTATCCATCTTTGCACTGCTGATAAGGGATCACCAGGATTGATGACATGGACAGACCCCAAAAATAACAGCCCGTGCATAGCTCAACATAGTTATTCAGTGTATTGGTTTGTGAGCACATTTGAAATACAAGGCTACAAGACATGTGGGATGAAAGCAGTTGACAAACAGGTAGAACAACCATTTATCTGTGGATCCATCCATGCGGTTTTCTGGCTGCTGCCAACTAAATGGCTATCCATCTTTGCACAGCTGATGAGGGACCACCAGGATTGATGACATGGACAGACCCAAAAAATAACATCATGTGCATAGCTCAACATAGTTACAATGTATTTGTTTGTGACGATGAAAGCTAAAAATAGAACCATCTAAGAGTGTTGGAGAATGTGTGTGGTTGGTTTAGTCCCACATCGTGAGGATGTGGACTGTGTTGTGTTTTGTGGCCTACATGTACTCCTTCCATATTTCTTTGAGAAGATCAATACAGATCTCAACCCTATCAGGACCTTCTCCAATGATTTCTCTCCACTCTTTGTGAGTAGAGTTTCCACGTAAATCCAAACATTCATGTGATTTCTTTATTGCTTTTGATATCATGCCTCCGCATTATTTTAAACTTCAACTAAGAGCTAACAAACCCATAACTAAATCATAAATTTTGAACTGCTCACAGTTTTAGAAATAAGACATGACACACTGACATATAGCCCCTTTTTTTGAACAAACATCAAGACCTAAATTCCCCAATTGGAACAGCAATTAAGTATAAAGTGAAAAAGGTGCTGACCAGCATGCACGTGGAAATAGCAAATGCAAAGGAACACCCCATGCGTGGCTAGATCGTCACACGGCAATATGTGATGGAGATCATCAAATTAAAATTGGAGCCATATCCAAAACTCTACAACCAGTAGTTAATAAACATATACTGATAATGACAAATAACTCAAAAAATAACCATGCTCACTTGACCATCCCCACATATCCTACAAACATGTCAATAGATACATGGTTTGTACCTTCACAAGACACTAGTCACAAGATTTGCAAATAAAAAAATATTTCAATTGCCGAATCAATGTAAGTTACATCAGAAATCAAATAATAGCATGAGGTGAATACCTTCGGCATCATCCTCATCCTTGTCATCCTCATCTTCATCCTCATCATCATCCTCATCATCTTCAATAATTGGTTCATCCTTCTGAAAGGCATTAAGAAGCAATGCTTACTTTTATAGGAAAAGAATTCCTCACTTAAAAAAATTAAAAAATGCTTGAAACAATCTCCAGATACAGGGTCATTCTAAAACTTCTAGCCAGGTAATCTAAATTTACATCATCCATTTTATTTATTTGTTCAAACACTAATGTGTAATCCATGGAAGCCAGGCTTCCAAAGGATTGAAACCATCCCTATCATTTAATTAAAAAAAAAACCTATCCCTATCATTCCAAAAAACAAATCAACAGCAATACAAAGAATAGGCTATGGATATCTGGCATCGAAAAATTTAGACAATAAAATATATAAGGCTAGTAGCTAATAAAAGCCAAAGCTAAAGCCAATGCTACAGAATATTAAGACTTATCAGGTACACATAACACCTGATTGACGTAACTGGACAATAAGCAGTGATCTAGACATTACAAAGAAAAACTAACTCACAAGAATCACATAGGTAATAATCTTCTAACACAAAACAAAACCATACCACCTTTAGTCTTATTATTACATTTTGCATAATTATAAAAAGATCCATAACAGCTTATTAACAGCAAGATTTATTCTAGATATGGAAAAAGTCAACAAAGAGGAATTGAGAAGGTGAAAGACAATACCATTTGGAATTTTTTCATCAACTTTCTAAAATTCACATATTGTTCATTGCAACCAAATCATAATAGGATGACGCTTGCAATGTATTCAAGATAATTCTTTACTCCCAGCAATTTCTCCCTTTCATTTTGCAAGTAAGATTGAAGAGAAGGATCATGCAGAGTATATTTCTAAAACTATTTCTACTCTTGCCAGAGTAAAGAAACTAGATAAAAATTTGGATATCACAGTGACATGTGGAACATAGAAATACAATACATAAACAAAAATATTTGTGCACTAAGCAACAAATGCCAAATTGTGCTATAAATTACCATCACATTTTACATGAAATTTTAGTTTGATGTTAGTCAAACTAGATTAAATAGGATTTACTTCTCACACTGCTATCTTTACAATAACAAATGCTGATACAATCTGCATGGGTCCCAAGGTAAAACCATAGCCACAATATACTTGACCCAGAGGCTATGGAAACCACAAACTCTAAACACCCATCAATACATCCAACATACATCCCCAAAAAGTATGCAGCACTCGAAGCTATGGTAAGACAACAAGCTCCAAATCACCACATTAACTCCAAATAAATAGCCAGACACAGCCAATTAATAATATCTTAAAGCTAATTTCACATGCATGTAGCAATTTTTCTAGAGAAGGCACCTCTGCTCAGTTGATTGTAAATTGAGCAAGGTGCTGACGGCCATGCATATTGTATTCCATGAAGCACGAGAAATGTTCATTGTTTTCCACGTCTCATTTTGACATTTATCCATATAGAGTGTATGCAAGAAACCACATGAAATGCGTAATATAAATTTAAGATGGTTTACCATTGAGGTAAACTCAAATATTTCCAGAATCTCATTTTTGATATTTCTTCAAAATCAGATATCTTAGACAACATAATTCTTTCCAAAAATTCATGAGAATAAGAAGGCATACAAGGTGTTGAGTTACTCGAGACAACAGGAAAATTTCTTTTTTCACCTTAGCTGGATTCAGCGCAACAAATTTATTATAAAATGTTTCAATAGACCAAAGAAGCATGATGGGAAAAAAAGGCTATCCACTCCATAAACGATGGTTAACAGAGTAGTCTTCCAACATGTTTAAAATGTTTCCACAAGCACTTAATTTCTCTCTTTTTTTTTTAATGGTTTCATTAGCTCCAAAATAGTAGAAACCTTTTCGGTGCAAGATTCTCATATTGAAGGGCATGTAAAGACACTAATATTCAGGGCAAGCATTTATAAGTGAATGAGTCTTTCTTTAATGATTCTTCTCACTGTCAGAACCTCAAGGGGTATAAGAACCTAGATGTAGACAAAGCATGCCATCGCCAGCATCATTTTCAATGAGCATGGCCACCAGAAGCACCTTCAAGGATTTGCAATACTTAGCCTCACCAGCAAACTAAGAGAAACATAAAAAGCATAGCAAAGTTTCAATGGCACCTTTCTTCAAATATACAAAAGAAAAAGAGTTTGAATAGCATGAGCTCTTTTATAGGATTAAATAATTGCCCCCCATTTCTCGCTAGAACTGACTAGGCACTTCATTTTTTAGGGCATATTGATTGAAGGCTTTCCAAAGTTCGTTCACTACTTCATTTCAAGAAGATTCTGTGGGCAAGATCAAGTATACGTATTTCAGGAAAGGATGCGGGTTGAAATACGTAAAAGTTGATGTACAGCAGTGTAAATGTAGTCCTCACTTAATATATCACTTTTTTTTATGCAAAAAAAGTACTGATACATGGTAAGGTCCACTATTGTCGAAATCAATAACAAACCACTTAGCAAACCATTCAAATCACCTTCTAAATCACTTTGCGCCCATGCAAAATCACTTTGCACCGATGCAATCTTACTTTGCACTTATGCAAAATCACTTTCACCTTTAAAATAATTTTACCCTGATGCAGAATAAGATTACACCGGTACAATCTTACTTTGCACTGATGTAAAATTAAATTTCAAGTGTTTCTTCACCTATGAAGAGATTTTACACTTGAAAAATGATTTTGCCACTTTAAGGTTTAGGATTTAATTTTTAGTGTTTAGGGTGAAAAATCCTAAACCCTTAACCATAAATCTTAAATCCTAAAATGAAAAATCACATTTCAAGTGAAAAATAATTTCTTATACGTGAAATCACTTTCCATAAACCTAAACCCTAAATCCTAAACCCATAAGTCAAGATCACTTTGGATGGATGCAAAATCACTTTGCATAGATGAAACCATCATTGGAATAATTTTGCATCGATATACAATGAGATTTCATTGATGCAAAGACACCTTAAAATAATTTATCACCGGTGCAAAATCATTTTGCATCGGTGTAAAATTACCTAGAATAATTTATCACCGATACAAAGTAATTTATAATCAGTACAAAGTTATTTATTATTTGTGTATTTTAAGTTAAAGTGATATAGTAGGTTTTTTTGAATGTGATAGGACCCATCACGTAAAAAATCTTACGTTATTTTGTTTCTTTACATTAAATATCAATTATCAAGTGGATTTACATTCACAACATTGTGTGAAGCACGAGAACAACACCCACAAATTCTCCCACGTCACTATCTATGTTTTCCTATTTTTTGACTTTAGAAAAATGACTCGGGAAATTTGGTATCACCTCCTGCATTATTATTGTTGGTTCATCAACCTAAATCTTGGAAATGATTTTAGAAATAGGAATGTTCTCAGGCAATTCTAAGATAAATTTTCTTATTCAAATTCTGGATCATGGCCTCAAAATAGAAAACCAAGGAAAAAAAATCACAATGCATCACGAGGCATGGTTTGAAGTCACATTGTCATGTACGATTAACATAACCAACCTCCCATTTCATTCAACAATTTAATGAGATGTGAACGATTCACACAAAGGTTACCTCCCGTTTAAGAACTAACACAATGAAAAGCATAAACCCTAGAGCAGTACCAAATGATCCCTCCACAATTGTTTGACCAAACAGAATTCGAGTGACCCCATCAAGCAACTGACAGGATATATTTATGGACATCCAAAAAACAATTATTTTCACCAATCTCAAATATGAACAACAACATTACAAAACAAAAGCAACAGCTCAATAACCCTTCCAACAGAAAGAAAGGGCTCCAATTTAACCCTTAAAATTAGACTATCTCTCAGCGCAGCCTTTTAAGACCATCCGTTAAACACACGTAACAAAACATCAGCAACAGCTGAAGAATCGCTATTGCTATGCATCCACTTGCTCATCATGCACCGTTGAGAGCACAGAACAAGGAAAAAAGATGCGATCTTTTCGAATTACAAAACAAGAGCTCGGATCTAACAACAAGCCCAAACAAACACAGCAACCATTTCACAGATTTGGGGATTTAAAAAAAAACGACACCCAGGAAACATAAGGCAACGAGATGGGAGAGGAATAAGACCCCCGAAATGGGATCGACGGATTGGGGAAAGCAAAGGAGGGAGAGATAGGAGGGATCGGTTACATCGATCTTCTGCTGCTCGAGGTGAGCGGCGAGGAGCTCCTCCTGAGTCTGAGCCGTCATCCTTGCAAAAACCCTAACTCTGGTGGAGAGCGGAGAGAGGAGGAGACCCTTCCGAAAGCCCTCTTCTCTTTCGCAGTGGCTGCGCTAAGACTGCGATGGTGCGAATTGATGCGGTTGGAGGAACTCGTCTAGCTTTATACCCCGCTCGAGGGTGCGAATGGGCGCCTCATCCCTCCCGAGGGATAGGGTTCGGCATCACGTATGTGTATGTATCATATATCGAGACCCACCGAAAACATCGATCTTTCTTTTTGTTACTGGGCCGTTAACCCCTCTACGGGTTGAGTAAAGCCCAGTCTGACTTCTAATGGGCTCTGTTTATAAACTTTAGGGCCCATTTGAATGTGGAATAAATTACTATAACGATAAGTTAACGTGGAATAAGTAGGGATAGATATTTGTTTAAGTAGTAGGATAAGTAAAGAGTTAAAAGGGTGAGATAAAATGATTAATATTTTTATGTAATATCATTGAATATCTGTTTAATATTAAATAAAAATGAAAGATATAGTTGATATTTATTTAATATTAAAAATAAAAATAAGAGTAAGGGGGATATCTATTTAATAATATGAAAAAAATTTATTGTAATTGGATTAAAAATGATTAAAATAATTATATGAAAGTTTTAGCCGAAGTAATTAAAAAAAGCGACAAAATTCCGTGATAAAAATAAAAAAAACTCCATAAACCCCGATTGAGCATTTAATTCCTTGTTTGAAATTATTCCTCTATCGATCATATTCAGGAATTCCTCTCCCTATTCTTGTAAGGGTGTTCCAATTCCTGCACTTTTGACACCCCACCAATCTACCTCTTGTTACGAATGTTAATAGCTTTCAGATGCTAAAAAATGTAATCTAATTTATTTTGTTTGTTGACATCTGATGATAGTTTGGACGATTGTTTTCTAATTTATTTCGTTAACGTCACGGTAAAATATAAACTGGTTCACCAAATAAATAATTCAAACAAAATAAAATTCTTTAACTCAATCAACCAAACTCTGAAATCTTCCGATTTCTTAGTTACTTCCGCTTTCATTTTTAATTCTTCCTAATATTTTTTCTTACCAACTAGGGCCTAGGGCATTGGTAAACGCCAACGAAAATCAAATTAAAGATAGATGTTTCGAAGAAATGAAAAAAGTCACTTCTCCTTCTTTCTTCTTCTTTCCTTTCTCTTCTTCAGTCAGCTTTTCTACCTTCTTTCTTCTGCCCTCTGCTGCGGTTCTTCTTTTTCTCTTCCTTTTCTCTACTGCTGCTTCTTCTTCTTCCTTCTTTCTTCTGCGTCTTCTTCTCCTTCTTTCTTCAGTAGCTCCTTCCTTCTTCTTCTTCTTCTCTTTCAGCCTTTCCTTGCTCTGGACGTCTGATTCTTCGAGTCGGATGCCTTATCGGCCCTGTTGCTATAGTGCCTCCTTCTTCTTTCTTCTTCGGCTGCTGCGGCTTCTCCTTCACCTTCTTCTTGCTTCTCGCGGCCAAGTCTTCGCCACTTCCCTTCCTTTTTCTCCTTTCTTCTTTTTCTCTGCTGCGGGAGCTTTGTGGCTAAGTCCTCGCCGCCCGCTCTTCCTCTTCTTCTTCTTCCTCACCTGTTAGCTGCACACACACGACGCAAAACCTACCCCTACCCTTTCCTGTGTCTCTCTCTCTCTGAATCACTCTTTGGTACGCTCTCCCAGAGCCGGGTAATCGGGTTGGGTCGCGTGCCCTGGTCCAGGCACACCGGCGTGGGTGTGGTGCGTGAGGAGTGCTCATGAGTAGGGGTAGTCGGGTCGCGGGTCAGGTCTACGTGGGCAGTGCCATGGACGAGACCCAGTGGATAGGTGAGGAGGGACCTCACCCCAGTGTTTCAAGGCGAATAGCTAGGAGCACCTTTTCAATTTATGTGTGGGCGCACGCCCACACACTTCCGAGGTGGAACTAAAGTCCCACATCCGATCTCGGGCATCTGCGGGAGGAAGGTTCGTCCAATTGGGGCAGCGGCAGAGGCCTGCGACCCCAATTGAGATCCTGAGTGCGTGCGCAAAAGCCTTTTGCGCAACCTGGGCTGCAGACCTGGAGCTGAAGAGGCTTGGAGCTGCTTGCAACTCCAAGCTTCTCGTCAGTGGCGGCGAGGGTATGAGACCTGAAACCACCAATACGGCCTTGCGACCCTGTCAGAGCACTTGGTGAGCTTCGCTAGAGCACGGCGAAGACAGTGCGGGGGTCGGCGTGGCGTGGGGAGCCTGGAGTGCGCGTGCCTAGGGCACACTGTGTGCGTGAGAGTGGGTGTGTTCGGGGGGTGTGGCATGGTGAGTGGAGTGCGGATTTAGTGTTAGTGAGGTGTCGCGGTGCTTAAGGGGTGATTGGTGAGGCGGGTGGAAGCGTGGAACGGCGGGAACGCCTCGTCGGAGGGCAGCCGAAGATGGAGAAGGTGGTGATGGACAGTGGTGGTTGGTAGGTGGAAATAACAAATAAAAAAAGGGGAAAATAAAAGAGAGAGTAAGGGGAGGAGTTTCGCCTACTTAACTGATGAAAAGGGGGGGGAGGAGGCGCTCGACGCGTGCCTGCTGACGCCGGAGACGAAGACGCCCAAAGGGGGGTAACGGCGATAAGGAGGGGATCTGGAAGGCGCCAGCTGGTGCGGCCTGGCGCGGGAGGACGAGGCAGAGTGAACTCTACTGCAGGTATGGCAACAGAGCGACGAAGAGGAGGAGAATGGGTCACTAGAGCCTGCGGGCGCTTACCGGAGGAGGAGGAGACGAAGTTTGGGGGAATTCCTCAGCCAAATCAGGCTTGAGACGACCGGTGAGCCTTGCCGTCCCTTTTATAGCAATCTGCGAGAGGAGAATTTCGAGGAGAGATCGTGGAGAGCTTGCCGGAGTTGGCCGGAGATGGAGACCCATTCCTCTCGCGCATTCACATGAGAGGAGTGTGCGATGGCAGGACATGGGAGGGGGTCCCTGCGAAAGAGGACGACGTAGGGAACCCCCCTTTCGTTTCTGAGAGCGACCCCCATACCCTGCACAGCACCATCCTCCGCGCAAGGTCGCCGGAGGTATGGGTGGCTGCGTGGGGTGGAAGAGGGACCGTTCTGTAAAGAACGAAAGAGAAATTGGGGGGCAAAATGTAAGGGTTCAAAAAGATAAGGGTCGAAAAGTAATTCAAGAGGACCAATTTGTAAAGTAGGTCAAGATGGCCTTCCCTTAGTTCCAAATTTTGGTGTAAACCTAATTTGGACATAAGGAATCCAATGGTGAAGTTTGATTTTTGGTTTGACCATGTTTGATCGGTCAATTTGCATAAAAACCTAAATTAGGTCAAAAATTGGGTATGGTTCTCAATTTAGGTCAAGATAGGTTCCAAAGGCCAAATTGAAGGTTCTAAACCCTAGGGAATATTTTTCCATAAATTTTAGGGGGTTTAGTTGATTTTTATCCTGCCTGGAACCTCGTGAATTAAAGCGAGTTTGTTTTAGGGTTACAGAATGTCATTTAATTCCTAGAAGTTGCTATAACCCTTTTCGGATTAGGTCATCCCACTTTCTTTTTTATTAAGCCCATTTGACCTATGTTTAGACCCTTAGACACCCCATCTATGTACTGCATTGGTAAAATTATAGTTTTACCCCTTGTGAATTATTTTATTCTTAAATTTAGAATTCTCTGATTTAGGCTTTTCCTTAGGTTTTGTAGGAGCTTTTGTACACTTATTTGGATCAAAATGTGCTACTTAGGGTTCATGATGAGGATCTCATCATACCCCCATGCCTTGCTTTTGCTAGTCCCTTAGCAAAATTTTAAGGTCTTAACCTTTGTTTTAGACCATGAATTTCTGATCAAGTTTAGATAAGTGCTTTTCCTCTTATATCCTTGATTAGGTCAGAATGCCAATCATAGGCCTAAAAGGTACTCTAGTACCAATCAAGATCTATATCTGTCTAGCTTTAGCTTCAGTCTTTAACAAAGGTTTTTAAGGCCTACAGGAACTAACCTAAAGTTTATTGGACTTTGTGGTTAAAGCACTTGTGCTTGAGATATTTTTAGCCTTGGTTCAGTTTGCAGTGCGTTTTGTAAGAGAGAGACAGAAGATTTATTCGTTTGGAGAGTTTTCTCTCTCTTTTCTTTTTAATTCTAGCTTAGGATTGGCTTCACAACACGATCTGTATTGGATTTCTTGTCCCCATCATCAATCCTCAAGGGTCCCTAGCAGTCGATGCTTCAAGATAGCACCGCCCATGGTAACCCCCAGAACCCTGGCTTTCGAGATTTCGAAAAAATCCCGTCCATGGTGTTCCGTGGTCGAATTCAGACCCTGGCAATTGACACTTCGTGATAATGCCATCCATGGAATTTAAACCAGCAGAGTGCTTACATGCCCCCAGACGGATATGTAAATATTCTAAGAGATAAGCACCGAGGAGATGATATGTTGTTACGCATCTTCGAACGGAATTTCCCACCTCTCCGTACCGGAAACTCGTCCAAATCAACTTGTGTTGATCGATTGCTCCTAATCTAGATGACATTTTCAGAATATTTGAAACTCTTTTGCGTGATTTTGATATTTATGCTCACTGAACCAGACTGTGTGTGTGAATTTGGGTGCTTAGGTTACTGAGTCCTATAAACCAAAAGTCAGTTAACGAGGCCGAATACTCCTTAAGCCTTGGACCTAATGATGAGAACCTCATCATGAGCCATAACTAGCTCATTTTGACCCAATACAAAGGATAAAAGCTCCTACATAACTCAAGGAAAGGCTTAACTCAGAGAATTCTGAGTTTAAGGAGAAAACAAGTCATAAGGGGTAAAAATGCAATTTTACCAGTATAATCTGCATACAGGGTAATTCAGGGTCCAAACACAGGTCAAATAAACTGAATAAGAAGGAAAGTGGGATGATCTGATAAGGGCTACAGCAATTCCAAGGAACTAAAATGACAATCTGTAACCCTAAAGCAAACCCACTTCAATTCACGAGGTTCGAGGCAAAGTAAAAATAGAATAAACCCTCTAAAATTCATAGAAAAATAATCTCTAGGGTTTAGAACCTTCAATTTGGCCTTCAGAACCCATTTTGACCTACATTGAGAACCATGCCCAATTAATAACTTAATTTGGGTTTTTGCATAAATTGACCGGTCAAACAAGGTTTAATCTAGAAATAAAATTTACCATCAAATTCCTTAGGTCCTAATTAGTCATGTATAAAAACTTGAGCCTAAGAAGAAACCTTCTTGACCAACTTTGCACTTTGGTCCTCATATATTTACTTTTTGGCCCTCAACTTTTGAACCCTCACATTTATGCCCCTAACTCTCCTTCGTTCTTTGCATTTAGGTCCCTCCTGCCAAAACCTGCCAGCACCATGCTCCGGCGACCTTGCGCGGAGCATGGCGCCACGCAGGGTAAGGGGGAGGGTCTGGCAAGACAACCGGGGGTGCCCTGCGTCGTCAGCCGTCGCAGGAACACCCCCTGGTCGCTGCAACCCACCATACCGGCCGTGCGAACGCACGGACGGTATGGGTTTCCATCTCCGGCGTCCTCCGACGAGGGAGACACGTCGTCTCCCTCCGCCTTCCTCTCTGATTCGGCCTCTATAAATACCCCCGTCGCTCCGCCGTTCTGAGTAGCTCGGATCTGACGGAGAAAACCCCCAACTTTCCTCTCTTCTCACTCCGGCAGACGCCCACCAGCTCCGGCGGTTCTTCCTCCTCCTCCTCTTCGCTCTGCCGCAATACCAGCAGCAGAGACTTCTTCCCCTGCTCTTCCCGCGTCGCGCAATACCGGCGCGCGCTGCCTCTGCCCCGTCGTCACCGCCGTCCTCCCCCACTGGGCACCTTCTTCTCCGGCGACAGCAGGTACAACCGTCCGCCTCCTCGCCCCCTTCGTCACTGTAGTTAGGTTAGAACTACTTCCCTCTATTCTCTCTCTCTTTTCCCCCTGCTATTTTTATCTAATTACCCCTCAACCGCGCCTAATCACCCTCACCTTCTCCGCCTCCGGCCATCCTCCGACGAGCCGCTCCCATCACTCCAGCAACCCACACGGCTCGCCGACCACCGCAGAACCTCCGCCTCCTCACCCTGATCAACCTCCGCCCTTCCACTTCCCCCAAATCACCCTCTGCAACTCCACCGAACAAACCCATCTCCCGACCCACAGTCCGACCTAGGGCAGCTCTTAGGCTCCGCCCCGCCGCCTGCACACCCCCCGACCACCTTCTCCGTGCCACGGCGAAGGTCCTCTGCGTTTCTGATTGGGCCGAGAGGCCGTTTCTCTGTGGGCAGGTACCTGCGCTCGTCGCCGCCATTGTTGAAGCGAAGCAGCTTCGACCTGCTGTCCCAGGTGCGCCGCGCCCAGGTCACGCTCCCAGGCTGTGCGGGGGCATTTCGGCAAAGCGTTAGGCTGCAGTTGAGGCGAATCCCTCGCGCGAAGGCCTCGCGTAAAGCTGCGATTACCAGCTGCTTCTTCCGCGCAGGCGCGAAATTGGGGTGGGACATTTAGTCCCACCTCGGAAGACTCCGAAGCGGCACAGCGGTATAAAGCGAAAAAGTGCTGGAGGCTTGTTGCCTCAGCACACGGGGTGAGGTCCCCTTCACCCGCCCGGTTACCCGGTCTCGTCCGCGCTCACGCCCCGCGGACCTGGCCCGACCCGACTTAGACTGACCTGCACTCCTCGCCCACCACGCACGCCGGTGGGCCTGGACCCGGGCACGACCCGTACCCAGTAACCCGGCAGCTCTGGGAGAGCTTTCCTAAGAGCAGATTCTGTGAGAGAGAGACGCGGGGGAGGGTAGAGATAGGTTTTGCCCCTCTTTGATCAAGTGGTGCAAGTTTGTAGGCACAGGTGAAGAAGAAGAACCAGAGAAGAAGGACGACGAAAGCTGAAGGAAGGAGCACCGAGCGGCACTGTAGCAGTGGCGGTTTAAGTCGTCTGATTGGAAAATCAGACGACGTCCTGAAGGCAAAGAAGGAGAAGGAAGGCGAGGCAGAGGAGGAACACAGAGAGGCCAAGTGAAGACTCTGCAGAAGAAGAAGAGCACGAGAAGAAGATCTGAAGAAAGGAAAAGAAGAAAGAAGAAGAAGAACAGGACCGCTCTGCAGAAGAAAGGAAAAGAAGAAAGAAAGAAGAAGAACATCACCACTGCAGATAAAGAAGAAGAACAAAAGAAGAGAGCAGAAGATCTGAGAAGGAAGAAGAGGAGAAGCAAAGAGAAAAGAAGAAAAGCCAACAAATTCTCTCTCTCTCTCTTTCTTTATTTTTGTAAAAGAAACTTGTACCCCTAGAATACAACTTGCTCCCTGAGTTCGACCTCGGGAACTCTTTATTTCCGAGTAACAAATTGTATTAAACTGGTAATCACCTCTCTATACTATACTACGACGAAATAATAAAACTATAGAGGAAGGTAGCCACCACCTAATCCTTAAGCTTTTCATTTTCCTCAACCTCTTGAGGAGTATCTAGATCTTAATGGGTACTAAGAGTCTATCCAAGAATGCTTAAGGTTAGCGTTCTTACTAATCTTGTTGCGTACTTTCCTTTTTCTTTTCCTGAATGTGGTCTAGAACTTAAGTTAAATTCCTTAATTTCTTACTGATGATTATCCTTTTTACCTTTTCATTTCGTGCTCCTTTTTATCATTTAGCTCTTTTTCTCCTCCTCCTTTTGTAAAATCCATAAGAATCCTTCCCTCCTTTCATTTTTTTTTTTAATGTTTTTTTATGTTGAAACCTTTTCTTATGAGTTTTTATTCATTTTGCATTTCATACCCCCCTATGCCTAAGATTTGCAATGTCCTCATTGTAAATTAGGAGGGTTTTTATTTGGCTTGGTTTATGCATTAGGACAGGTATTTTGGTGAGTGGATGGGTCAGGGTGACTGTTGCGGACGATTTTTAATCTCAGATGCGAGCACTTGAGGTGGATTCGGCTGTCCTAAAGGATGAACCTAAAGTGCAAAAAGGTGTCAGAAAAGGTTTCGGGTTTTTCAGAAAGAATGATGGGCTGCCTCCCGTTAAGCACTGAGTTTTACGCCATCTGCTGGGTGCAATAAGCTCAGGGAGAATGGAGGATAAATGATGACTCAGCCGAATCTGTAGAGGTTACATCAGTGAATGGTTTGGGTCTCTGACCGTTCACGATGAAAGGTTCGGAATCGTGGCTGAGAGGACTGATTTCGACGGCTCCATTTCCAAAAACCTGTCGAACAAGATACGGTCCGACCCACTTGGATCGTAATTTCCCAGGGAAGAGTTTGAGTCGGGCATCGACTTCTGACCAGGGTGGAAGATCTTTCTAGATATGTGCTTGTCATGGAAGGCTTTAACCCGCTCTTTGTAGATTCACGAGTTCTCATAGGCATCAAGGCGTAATTCATCGATTTCGCTTATCTGAAGCTTTCTGTGGGTTCCAGCCTTAGAAAAATCTCGGTTGCAGCTCCGTACTACCTAATAGGCTTTGTGTCACCTTCCCGTACACCAGTCTGAAAGGAGACATGCCTAGTTGGGTCTTGTGGGCAGTCCTATAAGCCCACAAAGCTTCCGGAAGTCAGGACGACCAATCCTTCCTATCAGGTCGAACAGTAACCTGTAGGATTTTCTTGATCTCCCGATTTGATAGCTCAGCCAGACCATTATTTTGGGGGTGGTAAGGAGTAGAGATTCGGTGAGAAACCCCATATTTGGTCATCAGTGACCTGAACTGAGCATTGGTGAAATGGGTGCCTTCGTCAGAGATGATTGCACGAGGAATCCCGAACCGTGAAAAGATATTCTGATGAATGAATTTGATGACGATCTTGTGATCACAGGTTCGGATCGGAATGGCTTTGATCCATTTGAACATGTAGTCCACCGTGAGTAAAATATACTCGATGCCTTCCGAAACAGGAAAGGGGCCCATAAAATCAATCCCCCAAATATCAAAGATCTCGCATACGAGAATCGGCTGCAAAGGCATCATGTCGCGGTGGCTCATGTTGCCCAGAGTTTGGCAACGACTGCATGCCTTACCGTGACTGTATGCGTCTTTGAAGATAGTGGGCCAGTAAAAGCCACACTGGAGGATTTTTGATGTGGTTTTGTACCAAGAGAAGTGGCCACCGCATGCTTGGTCATGGCGGAAGGAGAGAATGTCATTGACTTCACCCTTCGGGACACATCTCCGGATGATTTGGTCAGCACTTATGCGGAAATGGTACGGGTCTTCCCAGATGTAGTACTTGGCATCGGAGTGCAACTTGTCTTTCTTGGCCTTTGGCCAATCAGACGGAATCTGATGAGATGCCAAATAGTTTACTATATCAGCAAACCATAGAAGCCTAGTACCAATAGTCAATAGGTGCTCATCAGGAAAATGCTCCGTGATGGGTCCAGAAGGGTCCATGATTTCAGAAGGAAGGCGAGACAAGTTGTCAGCTACCACGTTCTGTCTTCCCGCCTTGTCACAAATCTCGAGGTCGAATTTTTACAACAGCAAGATCCATCGGATTAATCGAGACTTCGCGGCCTTCTTAGTAAGGAGATGCCTCACAGCAGTGTGATTCGAGTAGATGATGACGTGGGAACCCAGGAGATAAGATCGAAATTTTTCAAGGGAAAATACTACGGCTAACAGCACTTTCTCCGTAACTGTGTAGTTACGTTGAGCCTCATAAAGTGTCTTGCTAGCGTAGTAGATGACCACGGGTTTCCCGTCAATCTTCTGCCTCAGAACTGCTCCTACAGCGAAATCAGATGCATTGCACATGATCTCAAAGGGTTGAGACCAATCAGGGGACTGTAGGATCGGGGCTTGGGTGACTCGATCACGAAGGCTCTAAAAAACTTGAGTGCATTCCTTGGAAATTTCAAAGGGTACATCCTTGGAGAGAAGAGTAGTCAGGGGGCGTGCGATTTTCGAGAAATCAGGGATGAAACGACGGTAAAAATCGACGTGCCCTAGAAAAGAACGGATGTCCCTGATCGAGCTAGGCATAGGAAGTTGAGAAATCAGATCAACCTTGGCTTGATCCACTTGGATGCCTTTCTCAGAAATTAAATGTCCTAGGACGATCCCCTCAGGTACCATAAAGTGGCTCTTTTCCCAGGAAAGAACCAAATTTACATCGATGCAACGCCTGAGTATATGAACCAAGTGCTGGTGGCAATAATCAAATGATGCCCCGAAAATTGAGAAGTCATCTATGAAGACTTCCAGAAAATCACCTACCATATCAGAGAATATGGCAAGCATGCACTGCTGAAAAGTCGCGGGTGCTTTGCAGAGACCGAAAGGCATCCTTCGGACCGCATACGTCCCGAAGGGGCAGGTGAATGTGGTCTTCTCTTGGTCCTCAGGAAGAATAGCCACTTGGCTATAACCGGAGTACCCGTCAAGGAAGTAGAAGAATCTATTTCTTGCTAATTTCTCGAGAATCTGATCAATGAATGGTAGTGGGAAATGATCCTTCTTAGTGGAGGAATTGAGTCTTCGGTAATCTATGCAGACTCTCCACAGCGAGTGAGTGAGCAGCGGCGGCAGCAGCGGTCGCAGCGAGCGTGCAGGAAGGAGGGTTGCGAGAGGAAGGAAGAAGCTCGACCGCGAGGGTGCGAGCTTGCCGGGGCAGCTAGAGCCGACCAGCGGGGGAGCGGCGGGCGTGGGGTGTCGCGGAGGGGCTGCTGCAGCTCGGGCAGCAGGCGGATGAGGCGCGGCGCGACCGTGCGTCGCGGGCGGAGAGCGAACCAGGTACTGATTTTGGGAAAATTTCCCAGAATCAGACGTTTGGACTTGCATCCAGACGACGCCGAAGACGTCTGGAGGATGGTCCAGACGTTTGACAGGTACGATATTTCTTATCTTCTCCTTGTTACGCGTGTACGGCCATGCAGCCGTCTGCCGCGTTTTTCTGCGTTTTGTCGTGCTGAGAGCAGGTGCGTGTGTGTGCGCAGGTTCTGCTCGGGAGGGCGCGAGGGCTCGCCATCCCACGTGAATTAGACGTCTGGCCATGGTGCCAGATGACGGAGAGAACCTCCAGACGTCTGGGGTGACAATTGGACGTCTGGAAACCAAGGCCAGACATTCCAGTGGGCTTCTGGACGTCTGAAGGATTGCGTAGACTGAGGTACGACTTGATCCACCTTTTAAGACGTTTGGAAGAGGTTCCAGACGTCTGATTTTGGACAGATTCGTCGTTTTTGACCCGTTTAGGGCCCGTTTGGAGTCCGTTTTCCACGTTGCGAGTTGCGTTCTTTTCAGAATTAATTCCTCTATCTGTTTTCAGTAATTGTATACTATTATGAGAAACTCCTTGTGATTGATCCTTGTGTTAGGACCCCGTTCCGTTGCAGTCTTGGGGGTTGCGGAGGCACGCGGGATTGCCGACCACGCCCCCAGTGCTCCCGGTTTCGCTGGTAGAGTGGCCCTTTAATTTATTTAAATTGTACAATTATGAAACAATTAATAGAGTTTAGGGCATTGCATGAACCATAGGACTGAGAAATTAGATTGAATGATAGATCCTAGGGTATTGCATGAATCCTAGGACTGGAAAACTAGATTGAATGATAGATCCTAGGATACTGCATGAATCTTAGGACTGGAAAACTAGTTGAATATACAAACATTGCAGTCTTGGAAAGTAGAAAGGAAATAATAACTGCCTGTAAATTGATTAACAGCTGCCTGTTATGAATGAATAAATATGATTGAGAACATGGGTTGTATGAACGTAAAACTGGAATGGTGAAACCTAAATTGGCTGAGTTAAAAGAGCTGGAACCCTACGGGGAATTAGGAGTAGAACTCCTGGAAAGAGAATGGGATAGATCTGGGGAAGTGAGCTGGCCTTGAGTACGGAGTACCAAGGAGAGCGACTGTACCCATGTTTAGTACAGAGCGGAGCTAGTCGCCCCAGGGACCCGGGGTTAGGTCTGGCCACTTTGTACCGACCTTTGGCCCTCGTGTACACAGTACCGAGGAGAGCTACTAGTGTAGGGAGAGTAGTAGCTACCCCACGGGCCTCGGGGTTCTGCTAGCTCTCCTACACCGACTTGTTAGGCCCACTGGGCAAACCAGGGTAGTCAGGCGAGGGTGCGTGGACTATGGAGGGACAAGACCCCTGTTTGCTTACTGTGGAGGGGTAGGACCCCTGTTACTGAGAGGGCTCTGCCCTATACTGGTTCCGTGCTGTGCTTTGGGCGCACCTGTTAATGGAAACGATTGACCGCATGCCAGTGCGGGGTAGCTACCCGTCCGTTTATCGCGCGTGTCGTAGTCACCGTTACGTCTGTCAGTGACCTTGGGGTGGTTGACTGAGGGTAGGACCACCACGGGGGACTCTTCCAGCCAGGAGAGCACCACGTGTCACTTCTACTTTTCGGGAAAGACTGCAATCAAGATAGTTCCCACGAGGAACATTCAAGATCAAGAGAAGGATCTGGGAAATAAATCAACAGTGAATAAATGTAAAGATATAATTAAATAAAGTAAAAATGTAACAGTTACTGTACACTCTAGTGCTTCTTTTAGTTGTTAGTTGTCACTCTACTCAGCGTTTCGCTGACGTGTCCCCCTTGTTACCCTTTCAGGACCAGGTGTTGAGTAGCCAGAGTCAGCGGCTGCAGAGGGCGTTGGGCCTAGTAGAGCCCAGTAGTGTTACCTGTAGTACCTTCTGTACTTTTCTTTCCACTGTAGTGAGTAGTTTTTCTGTTACTCCCTGTACTCTCTTTATTGTAAGCTTTATGTTATGTACATGTTATTTCTCTGCTGTTGTGGTGGTGTATACTGTAGTATTTCCTTTTCTTACTGTTGTATTTTGTTACTACTAGTTATATTCATTGTGAATGTGGTTTATTTTACTGCTCTTTTGGTTATTTTCTCGTTGGACGACTAGGTCTTGGGATTAGTCGAGTCGGTCCGATTCTCGTGTCTCGTAGGGATTCGGGAATCGGGTCGTTACAGATGTATTTCAAGGTAAATCCTCATCTAGAGCCAACCATTCGTGCGCCAAGGAAGTGAGGTAAGTTCCCAAGTTTGTCTACTCTAGAGTGTTGCCATCTCTTCCTCCATGGCTTGATGTCATTTTAGATCAAGCATGGCCTACTGGTATGTATACGGAATGTATGAAACTGTAAGTGCTTGACAGAATTTACCAAACTCAGAACCAAGGCCATCAGTAGGCAAACTGCTTGCAACACGGTATCTAGACTCACATGTGCAGGGTGCTTTCTTAATGGCAATAGGAAGGTCAGAATCATCTAGCACCTCTGTCTGAACGTCTATAGAAGGAACGTCACTACTGCTATGATTAACACTATCAAGAGGATCAGGTCTGACCAAACTGTCACTGTCGCTAGATACCAACTCAACAACTTGTGGAGCATCATTCGCTATTGGGAAAGGTAGCCTCTGTAGTGTTGTATGAGGTCTACTGTACATGTGCATTGGACCATGTAATCTCTAAAAATCATATAAGGAGGTCGTGAAACTTGAAGAAGCAGGCTGAGAAGTGGAGACTGGAATTTCCTCCATAGGAACAAGAGGAATAGGCATCGGAGCCACAACATCATGAGAGCTCATCTATCCAACAACTGAAAAGAACGGTGTGGTCTCATGGAATGTCACATCAGTGCTAACATAGTGTTTGCTATGGATGAGATTGTAATATCGGTACCCCTTTCGACTCTTAAAGTATCCCAAGAACATGCACTTGACAATGCGAGGAGCAAGCTTGTCATAACCTGGTGATGGCACATGAACGAAAGCAACACACCCAAAGGTCTTGGGAGAAACATGAAAAAGCTCATTATCTGGATGTAGGAGGAGAATCAGTATCTGCTTGTAGAGAATTGAGCTCGGCATTTTGTTAATGAGATAGCACACAGTCAAGACTGCATCCCCCCTGTATCTCTATGGAATGCTGTGGTGGATAAGAAGAGTATGAGCAACCTTTGACAAATGTCTGTGCTTTTGCTCTGCAACCTCATTCTATTGCAAAGTATGGGGATAAGTAGTCTGATGATCCCCTAAGCCTTGTAGAACTCTGTAAGTCTCACAGTACAAAACTCGAGGGCATCATCTGTCTATACAGTTTTCACGGTGGCAGAGTACTGTGTCCCGATCTCTAAGATGAGAGTCTTTATAATACCTCCTACATCTGCTTTGTTCTTCAGAAGGAACACCTAGAAAAATCATCAGCAACTACAAGATAATAGCGATATCTCATCCTATTTGAAACTCTACTCAATCTCTAAACACAACTTTGCATGCATATAAAAATAAATATGAAATTTACAAAGATATAAATATAATTAAAAAAATTTTCAAAGATATAAATATAAATATCCAAAGAAAAAAAAACCATCAACTACTTCTGTACTTTTCAACAACACATCAATAAAGAAATAAATATCTGTTATCTTAGGTTCTTGTAAAATTGCATGTTACATCGAGCCCTTCTAATAATCCCACGTTGACCCAAGACCATATGTAATTTAATACTTTCGGAAGTTTAGTCAAGAGTAGAATCTAAACAGCTTTCGGGTGCAGTCATTGGAAATTGCATCGATGTCCCTTTCTCTTCCCGTGTCAATGCACCATTTTCTACGGGAAATCCCATGCGAATAAGGTGGGGCGTGGAATATTCAAACACGACGTCTCCATTTTTCTTCCATGTAAATTTTCATGCAATCTTCCACAAGATCACGCATTTTTCAAATATGTCTTTCTTGCCTTTACTTTATCATTTTTGTGACATGGTATGCCTTAATTGACTGATCCATTCCTCTTAATTTATCTTTGCCACAATGCCACCTGCTCACCTGCCACGCCTGCTAAATTCCTCAAATGCCCTTGACATGATGGCTATTGCCCTCCTCCAACAACCTCTAATCCTTCCAGATCATCGCTACCGCCTCTTCCTATTTTGTGCCCTTGGGTAAATAATACATGGTTGGGATACCACAATGGGCATTAGTTGGGTGGTTTGTGCTTATTTATTTGTTTCTTATCTGTAACCTTATGTTTTCTGGCACAAGGGTTTGTCAGTGACAATGGTATCAAGTTAGACATGAATTAGGCATATCAGTCCAAATATGGAATGTTAGATTAGGATTGTCTAAAAAAAAAAGAATTGAATCTCTCAAAGAACGGATTCGAATGCACTTATGTTAATCAATACCTTAACCCTTTAAACGAATGTGTTCATCATAGATCTAGGTGATGAAAGTGTTCATCCCAGATCTAATTCAAAGCAGTAAATCTCTATTCTAACTTGTCCCAAATAATCTGTGATATATCTAGAATTCAATCTAACTTATATTATGAATCTTTAGATCCTAGAAACCCTAATTGATCCCCCTCCTTACGCTACAGACAACGTGAAGGTGGAAAATCACATCAGGTATTAAAATCAACTCAAAATTAACCATAGACCTTTATTCAAATCTCTCAAGCATTGCTCATACTCTGATAGACAAATTAAAATAACTTTCAATTGCTCAAGCTGTCGCCTGGCTAGGCATTTGATCTTATGTTCATATAATTTATTGTTATGAAGCTCGTCATCCACTTTGTAGTTCTATTTGATTTATTGTACATTTCTTTTTAGCATTTAATAAAAATAATTTTATTTCTTATCAGATCATTGCTTATATTTATGTCAATTTCTTTACAATTATGAGCATTATTTTAGATACATATACTTTCTAAAGAAGATATATGCACGCGATGTCAAACATTTGGTATTCTAACCCCTAGGGTAAAAGTCCTCAAAGTCAAATTGTGTCCAAATTACTCGCCTGTTGAGACTATTATCATGTTATATGGACAATGCAGGAAGTATATGTATACTTCACTTACGTGCATGATGTGTTGTCTTTGTAGCATGCCAGAAGACTCGATTGACTTTAATTCGGTGAAGTCCGAACTAAAGAAGGTCCTTAAAGATTTGATGATAACTTAGTTTTGCTCGTTACATGTAACCTTGTGTGGTGAAATTTTGGTTGCTTATTCCTGCTCTTCTCTGGTATACCAATTAATCTTATCTAGTTTCCTGCGGTGCTCTTAATTAGGTGTTAAAGGAAATCTAGCTAAGGTTAGTATTGGGGGTATACTGGAGAAATGCGGGGACATGCTGCCGAAATTTTACCGCACTAAGGTTACATGTAACAAGCAAAACTAAGTTGTCATCGAATCTTTGAGGAAGAGCTATAAAATGAAAATCTTAATCAACATACACATCATTCAGTCATTTCCCTTCCTAATAAATAATTTGTTTACATTAAATTTTAGGTTATAATGGATAAATCTTGGATTGGATTACGTGGTTCAGATTACACCAGATATAAGGATGGGGTAATTTCATTCCTGTATTGAGCTTTTCATGATGATAGGAAGATATTTAGGCGAGGTCAACTTGATAATATCTTCTGCCCATGCAGAAGATGTTTAAATAGTTTTTTGCATGATCGTAATACTATGCTCGAACATTGCATTTGTAATGGGTGGTGGCAGCATTATACTTTTTGGGTAGCTCATGGAGAGGAGTTGACTGAGAAAGTCTTAAATAATGAGAACACTATTGACTGAGAGTTTGATGAGGAAATTGCTAATAGTGGAGGTGAAGAAATAGAGGAAATGTTGAACGAGATGAGAGTAGAAGGGCATATAAATACAAATGAGGAAGATCCGTTCAGTTGTGATCCGTTCTATGATGTTGTTAAGGTGGTTGAGAATCCTATTGTTCCCAATGTTACAAAAATATCAAAGTTGTCATTTTTGTTGAAGGTGTTTCAATTGAACGTTATGAACAGAACTAGTGTTAAATTTATGTCATAAATACTTTAGTTTATTGCTGAGCTGTTGAATAACCCTAATGATTTTTCGGATTCCTGGTATGAGGTAAGGAAACATATTCGTAAGCTTGGTTTGGATTGTCAGAAAATTGATGCATGTTTGAATGACTGCATTCTTTTCAAAAATGAATTTGCAAAATTGAGTAATTGTCCCGAATGTGGACATGAGAGATATAAGGAAGGTAAAAATGAAAGTAAGAGGAAACAACCTCAGAAAGTTCTTCATTACTTTCCACTGACACCTAAGCTTCAATATCTTTTTATATCAACTAAAACTGCACGGTGGATGACATGGTACCAGGATTGTAGATCTCAAGATGGAAGAATACGTCATCCTACTGATTTAGAGGAGTGGAAGAGATTTGACGAAAGAAATAATTTATTCGCTTTAGAAGTTAGGAACGTGCAGTTGGGTCTTACAAGTGATGGATTCAATCCATTTAAGAGTATGTACCTGTCATACTTTATATGGCCAGTGGTAATGGTCACTTATAACTTACCTCCCTAGTTGTGTATGAGATCATCACTCATGATGCTGACCCTATTAATCCCCGATCTAAAACAACCAAGAAATGCAATAAATGTTATCTCCAGCCATTAATCGATGAACTAAAATAGTTGTGGTACACCGATATTAAGACATATGATGCAGAAAAGAAAGAATTTTATAATATACATGCAACATTGTTGTGGACCATAAACGACTTCCTGACGTACGCAAATTTGTCAGGTTGGAGCACTAAAGGAAAGCTTGCTTGCTTAGTCTGTATGGAAGACACTCATCACCTACGATTACCGGAAAGTAAGAAATTCTGTTACTTAGGGTATCACAGATTTCTACCTATTGAACATATATGGCGAACGTCCTAGTCCAGGAGTAAATTTGATGGTAGGACGTGTCGGTATTCAAAGAAAAATCTAAAGAATAAACTTAGTACAGATTCTATCAGGTTGCCGGGTCAGGTTATAATTGAGAGATTATAAGAAATGGGTGAGATACGGCTGAGTCGACCATTCAAACGAGAGTAGACGGCCTCAAGGAATTTTGGATTTCGAAATAAAAGCATTTTCTTTATGAAGCTGACATACTGGAAAGATCTTACAATAAGTCATAATTTAGATGTTATGTATATCGAAAAGAATGTAATGGATAATATCTTAGAGACATATTAAATCTAATGGATGATCCAGAGAATATGGTGAAAATAAGGAAAGACATGAAGAGTTTAGGGATACATTCGGAGCTGCATATTCATGAGGATGATGGCTACTTCCCACATGTTATTTATAGCTCGAATCAAGACCAAAAGAGTAGATTGTTCATCTTAAAGGAAATTCGGGTGCCAGATGGATTTTCATCGCAGCTTTTTCGTTGTGTGAATGAAGCGCAGAAAAAGATATCTGGCTTGAAAAGTCATGACTCCCACGTTTATATGCAAGTATTATTTCCACTAGCGATACGGGGGATACCATCAGAGCTAGTTGCTGATTCATTCATTAAGATGAGCAGGTTTTTCAAAGCTGGTTGTTCGAAAATGCTACAAAATGATACGCTGGATCACTGGGATAAACAAATAGTCATTACTCTCTGTAAGATGGACCAAATTCTTCCCCCAGCCTTTTTCGATGTAATGGTTCATCTCACCTACGTCTTGCAAATGAAGAGAGAATTTGTGGACCTATACAATTCAGATGGATGTATCCTGTGGAGCGGTTTTTGAAAAAGCTTAAAGATTATGTTTTGAACAAGGTAAAGCCGGAAGGATCCATTGTAGAAGGGTATCTCATGGAGTGTATAAATTTTACTTCCATGTACATGAATGAAACAGACAACCTCTTTAATAAACTTCAAAGGAACTATGAGGGGGAATACAATGACAGTGATGAAAAATGTTTGTCAATTTTTAATATTAGAGGAAGGTTGATTCTTCATACAGAGTACAAGGTAATTTCAGAAAATGATAGACGTTGCACACATTTATATATTTTAAAACAAATTCTTGAAATCGATCCATTTTACGAGGAATTCAAACGATTACCTCTTTCAAGGACAATTGAATTTGGCTTCTAAGATTGGTTTAAAGATTGGGTTAATAAATTGAAAGAAGATAAGGACCTACGATGGGTACTAGATTTTAATGTAATTGCTGATTCACCATTACATTATGCATATTACCACTCTGGGTATATAATAAATAGGTTCAAATTTAGAATAAAAGAAATTGATGATAGAAATGTTACACAACAAACCAGACTTGTTGATTTAGATCATTCCACCGGTCCAGATGGATATTATGGTGAAATCAGAGAAATTGTGGAGATCAGCTTCAGATTTGATTGTAGAGTTGTCATATTTAAATGTCATTGGTTTGATGTTTTTAAAGAGGGCACCAGTTTCAAAATTGACAAGAAACACAATTTCTTGAGTTTAAATCGTAATCATCAAATTCTTCAATCTGATGAACCATTCACATTGGCATGTCAAGCGGCACAAGTTTTCTATGTCCCCGATAATTGCCAAAGGGGATGAGTTATACCTATAAGAATAATACTGCACAACCATTTTGACGCACAGTATGAAGATACCAAGAATTAACAGAAGAAGGTTATTTATTTGCAACCGATGTTGACATCTACGGTTAGTAACAATTTTTTTACTTTGTTTCATTTCTGTTTAAATGAAATTCATATTAAAATTGAAATTTATAGGGGCATATATGTCATTACAAAGGGGGTTTGGAGTGAAAATTCTTTAACAATATTTTTTTATGTTTAGTAAGCTTTTTTCATTAATGATTTATATATTAATGATTTTAATTATATTAATTATTGCATTTTTTACTTGTTACAGATGAAGTTGTTTAAGAAAAAACTAAAAAAAAGGGTCTTCCCGAGAACGGCCCTCCACGCAACCCAATTCGTCTCCTTAGGCTCAACCACCCACCCCACATCAGGTTCAGCCACCCCTTCGACAATAAGTTCAGCCACCCCCCAGTCACGTTTTGTACAACTCGGGGAGATGACACGTTTACTACATAAGAGGGGGTAGCGAAAGAGGAAGGAGATTGCTCAGACCTTGCCAGACCGAGTATAGGAAGATCAAGATTATGGAGGATCAGATGAGGAGGAGGGGGAGGAGGAGAGAGAAGAGGGAGAGGAGGAGGGCGAGGAGGTGGAGGATGAGATGGTGGAGAGTACGTCCTTAGTTTATATCAACACCTCAGCGGTGGGCTCAAGTTTTGATAAGAAATCATATACCTTTAAGAAGTAAATTACTTATATGTTTTAAAGTTTATTATAACTTCAAAAATATATAATGAATATGATTAATGGTACGTAGGTAGACTAGCAAGAGGATGGGGGAAGACAAAATATCTAGACCTCCAGTGTATCCCCGAGAGCATGAGAATAACAATTAGGCTTAGAACCATAGGGGAGGCAGAGAATTACTCGGGCTCTATCAATCAAGTGGTCACAATTGTTAAGTCTATTGTGTCCATTTGCTACTTCTACTAGAGGAAGGTGCCTGTAGAGCTGAAAAGGTAGTTTCTCCATTAGTTGGAGGTAATTTCATTTATAAACGTTATTTCTTTTATAACTTTATCTTAAAATTATTATAAAGTAAGATTGACATATATATTTTAAAATTAATGTAGGTAAATTACGATTGGGGTGACGACCCCAATACCTCCCGATATATCCTTAAGCACGTCGCCAAAATCCACAGAGGTTAGAGGACGTATACCAAGATAAATGTAAGAATTTTAAAACATTTACATTTTCATTAAATACATAATTTCTTATATTATTTATAACAATTTATATTTGGTATTTAATTTTTCTCAAGCAAGAGTTCACCCAAGGAGGCAATGGGTGATGCTCCTCCTAATGTCACGCCTGACGATTGGAAGAAGGCATCCAAGTATTGGCTGAATCCAAAATTGGAGGTTAGTAAACGATTACAAATTATTCTATTAATTTCATAAATCTTAAGTTCATAAAAATATTATTATGTATATGTACGAGAGCAAGCAAAAAAAAAAAGGCCAATAGGGCTAAAGCTCCACCACAGACCCATTGTTTGGGTCGAAGGAGTATCGAGACGGCCATGAGCCGTTATGTAAGTGTTGAAACTACTTTTCAGTTGAATATTACTTAATTTTTATGTTATCTTAATATAATTGTATCATTTTTATATTTTTAGTCTGCTACTCATGATGGGATGGAAATGAGTAGAATGGATATATACGAGGTCACCCACTATAAGGCTGCAGCTGAGGGTGCTCGTAAGTGGATTTATGAGTCATACCAAGAGAAACACGTAAGTTTCTTAAACTCAAAAATATTTATAACTTTATATATATTATAATAATGTTTTGTAATGCATGTAGGAGCAAATGGTACAGTTAGTACATCCCCCCACTGACGAGACGTCCGACAGCATCCACCAGCCTTTGCAGCTAGAGAACGCATTTAGGAGAGTGATGCCACCAGACCACGATGGTTTTATTTGTAGTGAGGGGAGGGCACATACGTTATCTACTTGGTGTGGGAGGAAAGGTGTCATCTCATCTAATGTTATTAATCAGTTGTATTAAAAAATCGATACACTACAGAGACACGAGGAAGAGAGGGAGAAGAGGGAGACATTTATGAAGAGCCAGATGGATGCCATGTAATCACAAATGAATAAGACGGATAGTAAGATTGAAAAACTTCTAACTCTTCTTTTGAAGAAGAGTCAGTCAAAGCATCCATCTTCATTAGATTCCAGCATCCACAGATGAGACAACGACAACGACATGGGTGGAGCTGGTAGCATCGGGGCAGCTGCACAGTGACATTTATACATTTTATTTTCTTATGTTTTTCATGTAAATATTTTATTTTCATTTTATGTAAATTTTTCATTTTCAAACATTTTATGTATTAGACTTTTTATATTTATGTAATATAAACTTCTCTTCATTAGAAGTCTTTTAAGTATATTTACTATGTAGTCCCATCATTTTGTAATTTCTTTTTTTAAAAAAAAATTCATACCTTTGACGTCGACTATTTAATTAACCGATGGTTTATAAATGTTTTTCCCGTCGCTTTCCAGACTAACCGACGGCGAAAATGTTCTTCCCGTCACATATTTTCCGTTGCTTATAAAGAAACTAATGACAAAAATATTTTTGCCGTCACATATATGTCGTCGGTTATAACGACAAGCGACGGCACAAACATTTTTGTTGTCACTTATATAACCGACGGAGAAACTTCAGAAAAGAGCACGTAAGGCGGGAAAAGGTGACGAATGAATGCTGTCGCTTGAAAAATAAGCGACGGTAAATACACGTACCGTCGATTTTGAAACGATAGCAAAACATCTAAACCAACCTTGGGTGAACACTTTTTTTGTTATTGGTTATAAATAAGCCGATGGCAATTGTATTTTCTGTCAGTTTTTGACCGACGTCAAAATGGCCAATCCGTTACATGGTTAAACACTATTTTGACGTCGGATGTGCTCGCAAATGGACGGTAAAATGAAACAGCAATGATCATAATGGCGTCGGTTAATATGGTTTGCCATCGGTTTCTAACGGCAAAAATGGAATATGTTGTAGTGTTAGGTTAAATTAGATTTCAGGTTTAATCAATGCAATCCAACTTGTAATCCGGTATATGTGTGTGTGTAATGTTGTATGCATATATATTATTCATATATATGTAATTATATGTATATAATATATCAAGGGTACAGATCAAAATTTGAAATCTTATCTCGAGTCTCGACATCCCATTACTCGTACATTTCAAATTCTCAATTCCCAATCCTCATTAACCCATCATCTCTTCCATAGTTACCTCCATCGATTTCAGGTGGCACCCTCTACCATCACTTTACCTCTAAGCTCCACTCTAAGTAGTGTCTCTCTTCAGCTCCAAGCTCTACACGGTGTCTTTTCTCTCCTTGGTGGTGGTGACACCCTGCGCTCTTCAGGTAACTGTCAACTTCTCTCCTCTCTTAGCCCCCCCACTTTAGCCTGAGTCCTCAACGACCCACCTCACTTGTTACGACCTGATTCTCGAATCCCTACGAGACACGAGAATTGGACCGACTCGACTGATCCCAAGACCCAGTTGTCCAACGAGAAAGTAACCAAAAAGCAGTAAAATAAACCACATTCACCATGCAAGTAACTAACAGTACAAAAGTACAGTAGTAAGGAAAAGAACTACTACAGTACATACCACCACAACAGTAGAGGATTAAAACAAGTACAGAAATAAGAATATTTCAATAAAAGAGTACAAGTGAAACAAAATACTCACTACTACAGAAAAACAGTACAACAAAGTACAACTACTGGGCTCTACTAGGCCCAGCACCCTTCGCAGCCGCAAGCTCTGGCTGCTCAACACCTGGTCCTGAAAAAGGTGACAAATGTGATACGTCAGTGAAACGTTGAGTAGATTGGCAACCAGCTAGCTAAGAAAAATAGTAAAGGTGGACAAGTAGCTGTTGTTTTTAATTTCTTTCTTTATTTTCTATTTACACTTTCTTGATTTATTTCTCGGGTCTTTCCCTTGATCTCGAATGTTCTTCGTGGAAACGATCTTGATTGCAGTCTTTTTTGAAAAGTAGAAGTAGCAAGTGGTGCTCTCCTGGCTGGGAGAGTCCCCCGTGGTGGTCCTACCCTCAGTCAACCACCCCAAGGTCATTGACAGACATAACGGTGACTACAGGACGCGCGATAAATGCACAGGTAGCTACCCCGCACTGGCACACCGTCAGTCGTTTCCATTAACGGGTGCGCCCGAAAGCACAGCACGGAACCAGTATAGGGAAGAGCCCTCTCAGTAACAGGGGTCTAGCCCCTCCACAGTAACCAAACAGGGGTCTTGCCCCCCATAGTACGCGTACCCTCTCCTGACTACCCTGGTTTGCCCAGTGGACCTAACAAGTCGGTGTAGGACGGCTAGCTGAACCCTGGGGCCCGTGGGGTGGCTAGCTCCCTCCCTACACTAGTAGCTCTCCCCGGTACGGTGTACGTGAGGGCTAAGAGTTAGTATAAAGTGGCCAAACCTAACCCCGGGTCCCTAGGGCGGCTGGCTCTCCTCTGCACTAAGAGGTAACATGTGCTTTCCTTGGTACTATGTACCCAAGAGACAACAAACTTTCCCATTCACTTTTCCAGTTCCATCCCATTTATTTCCAGGAGTTCTACTCCTAATTCCCCGTAGAGTTCATGCTCATGTTTCTCAGGCCAAGCCATACTAGGTTTCATCAATTTAGGTTTATTCGCATATAGTACGTGTTCCATCATTCAACTTCTTTTCCCTTCAAATTTATACACAAGCAGCTCGTATTTAATCTCAACCAACAGAAATTACATGCAACAGTTACTAGCAACAGTACTCTACATTTTACAGGCAGCTGTTATCAAATTACAGGCAATTATCATTATTTTATCTACTTATCCAAGACTGCAATACAGGCATTCAAGACATTCGTCTCAGTATTTCTATTCCTAGGATTCATGCCACACCCTAGGATCTATCATTCAATCTAGTTTTTAGGTACTAGGATTCATGCCATACCCTAGGATCTATCATTCAATCTAGTTTTCAAGTCCTAGGATTCATGCCATACCCTAGGATCTATCATTCAATCTAGTTTTCAGGTCCTAGGATTCATGCCATACCCTAGGATCTATCATTTATTTCAGATATGCATTAATGTTTATAATTAACTGAGGGTAGCCACTCTACCTGTAAAATCGGGAGTAATGGGGGCGTGATTGGCAGGTCCATGTGCCTCCGCAACCCCCAAAGCCGCAACAACACGAGGTCCTAACACAAGGATATGTCACAAGGAACCACTCAGAATAAGATACAAGTACTTTAAACAAGTAGAGGAACTAACTCCGAGAAGAACGAAATTTTAAACGTGGAAATCGAACCTCGAACGGACCCTAAACGGGTCAAAAACAACAACTTTGACCCAAATCAGACATTTGGAACACCTTTCAGACATCTTAAAAGGTGGTCTAGGTCATACCTCACTTCTGCGCTACTCTTCAGATGTCTAGGATCCCGCTGAACCGTCTGGACCAAGTTTCAGACGTCCGACTATCACTCCAGACGTCTGGAGACGCTCTTCGCCGTCTGGGAACTTGCCCAGACGTCTGATCTGTGTGGGAGGGCGTGTCCTTGCGCCTTCCCGAAACGAAACCTACACGCGTACGCAAACACTCTCAACATGACACGTCTCAGAGCTTTCGGCAGAACGGCCTGCATGGCCGTATCCGCAAAAGGGAGGAGGATGAGAAATATCGTACATTTCAGACGTCAGGATCTCTCTCCAGACGTCGCCCGCGTCATCTGGATGTAGGTCCAGATGTCTAATTCTGGGAAAGCTTCCTAGAATTAGGACCTCCTCGCCTTCTGCCTGCTGTGCACAGCCGTGCCGCGTCGCGCTCGCCCGCCTACTGCTTGAGCTGCAGCAGCACCGAGGTAACCTCCTCAGCACTACGCTCCCGCTGCGCGCCCGTTGGCCGACCCTGGGCTGCTCCGGCAAGCTCGCTCTCTCTTCCTCACGCGCTCTCCCTCTTTTCCCTTCTCGCTGCACCTCTTCCTCTCTCACGCACCCGACAGCAGCTGCTGCCCACGCTCTCTCTCTCTCGTGCTCAAGCTGGAAGAAGGAGGGGACGGTGGGGTGATGGGTGAGGGAGAGGGAAGGGGTATTTAAAGGCATGGGGAGGGAGGAAAAAGCACCTACGGGTCGGCGGGCGTGCGCGCGCAGACTCGAAATCGTACACCGCAAAAATTTATTTCCAGACGTCTGACCCGACATCTGGACCAACTCCCAGACGTCTTAAAAAGCGTTTGATGTCTCGGGTCTTAACATCACCTATCTTCCTTCTCGTAGCAACCCCCTCACCACCATTGGAATATGACCTACCTCTCTCTTCTTCCTTGAATGGACCCCACTGCCACCTCCAGATGACCCATTTACCTCTCCTCTCTTCTTCCCCACGAGTATCCCACCATTACTGCCACCAAAAAACCTCCTCTATATTTGTTGTCGATTATTTGTATAGACATGAGCTTTTATATACACATAGAACTCAACTATAATATTCCCTTACATATACTGCATGTATTATGGCTACAGAGATGTGAATATCTACTTGGTGGGAAGTAGAAATGCTTGGAGGATGTTCCTAATAGAGTGCTGAATATGGCAGACTTCTACTCAATACCATATATATCAACCTTCCCCATTTCAAACTCCTTATTGGAATGAATATGTAAGAATTCGAAATGCCACACCCATACCTCCTGGGATCATGATTATGGTTGACATTGTTGTCAGAGCATCTTCCTGTGTTGTAGCAGTTGCCAAGGATCTGGATGGGTCTTTTGTAGCTGCTAGAATTGAAAAATATCTCACCTTAGATCCCTCTATGATGAAGTTCATGCTCTGCATTAGGGTATTCTCTTGGCCTTGAGTTTGGCTTTTCATTCGAGCACAATTGCCAACAATGTTGTTGGTCCCGTAAGCCAAATTTTAAATCTTTCACAACCTCAATGGAGTTCTAAGCACATCATTGCTCAGATGTAATGACTCCTTATTAGTCGTCATGGTTCTAAGAGCAGATGTTTCTTGTGCTCATAATTTAGCTAAACACTGTGTTGATGCAAATTTATATGGTTTTTGGCTTTGGCCAAACTTCCCTTATGATTTGAGCTTGTAATGAATTCAGCTTTCATTTTTTTTTTTTTTAAAGTTTATTATCAGCCATGCCTTTATCTTTTCTTATTTCTTTTATATCATATCTTTATTTTTTTTGTTTGAAGCTTCTTTTTTTTTACCTATTTTATTTATTTTTTTTATAAGATACGAGTTGTTTATAAGTTTAAAATTTTTTTTATTAAGTATAAAAGATATATGAAGTACGTAGGAGATAAACATAAACTTTAATTGATAGAATTAAAATCAAATAAAAATCAAAATCATATGATTTTTCTATAATTCCCAAGATCAATCTGTTTCCTATATCATCAACCATAATGAAACTGAAAAAGAAAACGCTGGAGGGATACCTGTATCCATCGTAGTGGAAGCGTTGAGATCATGAAGATCCTCTAGAGCCGTGGGCTTGCTTCTCCAATGAGAGACGGTGGCAATGGTACTTCCAGAGGGTTCAGAGAGCGAGAGCTGTAAAGAATTGAATGGGGGAGTACCCTTTGGGTTCTGTTATGGGCTCTATTTATAACTTTTCTGCGATGGGATGTAGAAAATCGAATGCCCACTGTTGAGAGCGGAAAACTATGCGATCGAAGTTGGATTTCAAAAATCCATCGTTGTAGTTTGCTTTGCGAAGAAATCTGTCAATAGATAAATTTATACCGAAACTCTAAGAATTTCGGGTCGAACACAGGGAGGCTACGTCGATCTAAAATCAGAGATTATATTTTCTTGTATTTTATTTTGAAAATGAGATAATTACAATGTAATTGATATAAACAATAAAAGAGAGAGAGAACAATCACTTGATATAATAATAATGTTTTTACAACAACAAGGCAGGAAATGATTACAACTAGAAAGCGGGAAATTCTATTCTAGAAAGCGATTAAAAAGAAGAGAGAGAGATGTTATCCTCCTCGACGAATGCTTGGAGGACGAGCCAGACGAAGCGATGCTTGGAAGACGGAGGATGAAGTAGGAAGAAGCGGGAACGAGGCAACACGTCATCATCGTCATGGGATCCACTTCCGAAATGGGGGCGAGAAAATTGGATTTGGCTTTAGAATAGCGTCCCGGGTGTGGGATAAGCTTCTCTTGAGCTTTGGAGAGGGAGAGAGGTGAAGGAAGGGATGAAAATTTTGTAGGGTAGGAGTCTCCTTTTATAGTTGCAAGGATTGGGGGCAATTTAGTCATTACATTGTTAAAACATTAAATGAGGGGGTCTTTAGTGATGGATTTAACCGTCATTAAAGACCCCACGTTGCCGTAGCCTCGCATGCACGCCCGCCTCCTCGCC
Organism: Thalassia testudinum; assembly: GCA_037157565.1. NCBI lineage: Eukaryota > Viridiplantae > Streptophyta > Magnoliopsida > Alismatales > Hydrocharitaceae > Thalassia > Thalassia testudinum. The sequence continues at coordinate 4,685,147 of JAZHRO010000037.1, forward strand.
TGCCGTGCGCTTAACGCTCACCCACATCCTCAAAATCTCAGCCGTCCGATTGCGAGATTGGACGGCTCAGATTGCACCTCGCCCGCTTCAACTGCGCCGCCTACGCGTGCAATCGGGATTGAGGTGGTGCGTCTGATCATGCGTGCACCCGATTGGGCGATCTGGGCCATCCACAGCCGATCACACGGTTGAGATTAAATGCGTGTGCGCCACAGATCGTGAGTCAAACGCACACCCCGCACTCGCGCAACGCCGCTCGACCGCTGCGCTAGTGCCTCCTCTTTGTCGAGCTTACCTTTTAAGCATGCGCGCTTACGGCTGTTGGATCTTGATCCAACAGCCCAGATCTCACCTCGCCGTGCCTTCAGAAGATGAGAAGCGATGCTGCGGTCGATTTGGGCAGTTGTTATAGCGCCACATTGAAATGATGAACGGGCCAAAGAAATCACAATATGATGAGAGCAACCGTGTCTGAGATGGGTTCTGGAACAATACGATCAATGAATGCCTTTAAACATTGACCGTTGACTTTAAATGAATTACTTGTCTTTGGGTCAGAAATCTGAATGGCCCCGTTTGGAAAAATCTGATCGATTATGAACGGGCCGTTCCATTTTGACCTAAGTTTGCCGGGAAAGAGCTTAAGTCGAGAATCAAAGAGCCAGACCTTCTGGTTCGGCTCAAGGCTCTTGCGGGATATCAATTGGTCATAAAGAGCTTTGGTCCGAGCCTTATAGATCATGGCATTCTCGTATGCGTTGTTTCGAAGCTCCTCCAACTCAGATAGTTGGAGTTTCCTGGCCTTTCCGGCTAAACTCAAATCCAGATTGCACTGCTTGATTGCCCAGAATGCCCTATGTTCAATTTCTATGGGTAAATGCAATGTCTTTCCATACACTAGATGAAACGGTGACATGCCGATAGGCAGTTTGTACATCGTATGGTAGGCCCAAAGAGTGTCCTTAAGCTTTTGAGTCTAGTTTTTACGATCAGGCCTAACCGTTTTTTGAAGAATATTCTTGATCTCCCGATTGGAGATCTCGGCCTGTCCATTCGTATGGGGATGGTAAGGTGTGGAGATTCTGTGATTTACCCCCATATTTTTCTAGTAAATTACGAAACTGGGCATTAGTGAAGTGAGAACCACCATCGTTGATGATAGCCCTCGGAATCCCGAACCGACTGAAGATGTTCTTCTTGATGAAATCGATGACCACCTTGTGGTCATTGGTTCGGGTGGGAATGGCCTCGATCCACTTGGACCCGTAATCAACAGTGACAAGAATGTACTGGTGTCCAAATAAAGGGAGGAAGGGTCCCATGAAATCGATGCCCCAAATGTCGAAGATTTCGATGGGAAGAATCGGGTTTAGGGGCATCATGTCTCTCTTGGTTATGCTCCTAAGTGCCTGGCATCGAGAACACAACCTCAAGAATTCTTGGGAATCCTTGAATAAAGACGGCCAAAAGAATCCAGATTGCAAAATTTTTGCAGCCGTCTTTTTCTCGGAGAAATGCCCACCACACGCAGATGATGGCAGAACTCTAGTATACTTTTGAATTCAATCTCCAGAACACATCGGCGAATAATCTGATCAGAGCCGATGCAATACAGTTCAGGGTCCTCCTAGAAGTAATATTTGGCCTCAGATTTGAGTCTATCTTGTTGTTGCTTGGTCCAATCCTGAGGGATTTAACTAACGGCCAAATAATTTACGATGTCAGCAAACCATGGGGTTTGGACACCTGATACTGCAAGGATAGTCTCGTTTGGAAAAGTATAAACAATCGGAATATCTGGATGAGAAGAATCACTTAGAAGTCTCTAAAGATGATCCGCCACTACATTTTGTGCCCCGTATTTATCTTTGATTTCAAGATCAAATTCTTGAAGCAGAAGAATCCATTGAATAAGCCGGGGTTTGGCATCCTTTTTCGCCAAGAGATGTCTCAAGGCTGAGTGATCAGTATATATTATGACATGAGACCCTAAGAGATAAGTCCTGAATTTCTCCAAAGAAAATACTACAACTAGTAATTCCTTCTCAGTAATAGTGTAATTCCTCTAGGCCTCGTCCAGAGTTTTACTAGCGTAGTAGACGACAGGGGCTTTCTGTCAATCTTCTGACCCAAAACAGCCCCAACCGCGTAATCAGAAGCGTCGGTCATGATCTCGAATGGGGCTGTCCAAATTGGTGGTTGCAACACCGGAGCACCAATGACTGTCGTTTTAAGAAAATCAAATGCCTTATGGCATGATTCGTTGAAATCAAATGGCGTATCTTTGGCGAGAAGGTTGCTCAGAAGGCGAGCAACCTTAGAAAAGTCCTTGATGAACCTCCTATAGAATCCCACATGACCAAGAAATGATCGAATTTGTTTGACCGATGTGGGAAGAGGAAGTTTAGAGATAGCATCAACCTTAGCTTTGTCAACTTCGATTCCCCGTTCAGAGATTACATGACCCAAGACGATACCTTCTTGTGTCATGAAATGACTCTTTTCCCAGCTAAGGACCAGTCTTGTTTAGATGCATCATTTAAGAATCATTTCAAGATTTGCCAGATAAGAATCAAACAATTCTCCAAAAATAGAGAAATCGTCCCTGAAGACTTCCATAAACTCTCCCACCATGTCTGAGAATATGGCTAACATATACCTTTGAAAAGTCGTGGGTGCATTGCATAAGCCAAAAGGCATCCTATGGAAAGCAAAGGTTCCGTAGGGACAGGTGAAAGTCATTTTTTCCTGATCCTCGGGATGGATAGGGACTTGATTGTATCCCGAGTAACCGTCTAGGAAACAAAAGTACTTTTGCCTGGGTAGTCTTCAAGGATTTGATCGATAAAGGGCAAAGGGAAATGATCCTTTTTCATGACTGTATTTAGCTTCCTGTATTGAATACAAATCCTCCAAGAGGAAGCTGAACGAGTTGTGACAGATTCTCCTTTCTTATTAGCCACAATGGTAATCCCGACTTTCTTGGGAATAATTTGCATGGGACTTACCTAAGGACTATCAGAGATCGGATAAATGATTCCTACATCGAGCCACTTGATAATTTCTTCAAATTCGACACAAAAGGACGAAGTTTCTATTGCAGAAATCGCCATACAAGTTTCAATGTTCAAGTTATCTTCCTCAAGTTCCTCTATAAATCCACAATCCTCGAATTTGTTAATCGCCTTGAAAATATCCAATTTTAATTTCTGATCCTCAAAGGCAATTTCCATGCTACTGCTCTCATAGTTGATATTGGCCTTAGCAGTAGCCAGGAACAGATGCCCCAAAATGATGGGCGTGTTCCTTAGATTTTCAAGTACATCCATGTCAAGGACAAGGAAAGCTACAGGAAAATAGAAATTCTTAACCTTGACAATAACATTTTCAATAACCCCTTGCAGATTTGTGACCGAATGGTCTGCTAACTGCAAAGTTACTGAAGTCGGTCGAAGTTCACCTAATCTAAACTTCTCGTAAAGAGAAGTCAGAATTAGGTTAATAGATGCACCTAGATCCAGAAGTGCTCTATCAAAAGTGTAATCTCCGATGACATAAGAAATTAAAGGAGCACCTAGATCTCTCTTTTTCTGAGGAAGGTGATGCAGGATAACAGAACTAGCTTGCTCGGAGTGTACCACCTTACTTGGAACAGATTCCCTCGACTTATGATTCTGTGTGCATTAATCCTTCAAAAATTTAGCGTAAGCCGGTATGTGTTTGATAGCGTCGAGGAGTGGGATATTGATCTCGACATTCTTGAATATATTCAAGAGCTCCTTGTTACTATCAACAGGCTTCTTCTTCCTAAGTTTAATCAAGGCCTTAGGAGAAGGAACATGAGTTAGATCTTTGGAATCAGGTTCCTGAGCCTTGATTTCTTCTTCAGAGTTCTCCTTTCTCTCCTCAAGCTCTCCAGGATTTGGTAGATCAGAATAGTGTGGTTTTGGATCCTGAGTTTGTTTTCCGCTTCTCAAGGTAACTGAATTAGCAGATGCATACGAGTTTGGGTCTTGGGGATGGTTAGGAAAGATAAGAGGGGCTTCATTAGCCAGAAACCTTTGATTTGAAGAAGAAGAAGAGGAAGGACCCTGCTCAACCACCTGAGCATGTGCATGTGGGTCCCTCTGATTCCCATACCACTAGGCTTGATTGCCCGGATTCTGGATATTACGCAGGTTTGGTACGGGTTGAGATGGCAGAGATCCGGGTTGATAAGAATTAGCAATGAACCCGGTTTGCAAGTTGTCCAATGAGGCTTTCATTAGCTGCATGAGCTGGAGCATAGATGTTGAAGCTACGAGTTGTTACGCTAACGTGTTCAGTTTTGAAAAACCTGTCATCGTAGTATGAAAGCGAAGAACTTATGTTCAACAAATAAAATTTATACTGGAATGGAAATCTCGGGTCGAACTCAGGGAGGTGGACGTTTGATTTAAAAATACACGTTTGTTTTATTTGTCACGAAGTAGATTAATTGATTAGAAACTGTCTATCTATTTACAATAAATAGAAGAGAGAGAGAGTGAAAGAAAGAGAGAATATTACAAACAAAAATCAAAAAGAGATATAGAATAAACATGGAATTCATTAACAACGAGATTGTTCATTACACTACTCATTACAACTAGAAAGTGGGAAAATGATTACACTAGAAAGCAGTAAAAAGAATGGGAAGAGAGATATCCTCCTCGACTGTCGCTTGGAGGACGAGCCGAACGGGACGACGCTTGGAAGACGGGGAACGGAGCAGGACGAAGGAGGACGAAGCGAGAAGAACGGAGACGGGGCAGCACGTCGTCGTCGTCGCGGGATCCGCTTCCGAAAGGGGGACGAAAATTTGACTTTATCTCGCGAGAAGCATCCCGGGTGTGGGACAAGCTTCTCTTGAGCTTTGGAGAGGGAGAGAAGAGAAGGAAGGGATGAGAATTTCATATGGAGGGGGTCTCCTTTTATAGTGGTGAGGAATGAGGGCAATTTGGTCATTTAAATCTCAAAACATTAAATAAGGGGTCTTCAATGACGCATAAAACCGTCGCTAAAGCCCCATCGTGGGCGTAGTGGGGCAGGCGCGCGACCGCTCGCCTCCCATGCATAACGCGCACTCCTCGTTCAGCCGATCCTAGCCGTCCGATCATGAGATTGGACGTCTTAACTCGCCCCTCCGCTTGCCTCCTCTACTCGCAATGCCCGCGTGCGATCTCGCGTGAGGCGCGGGTGTGCGATAGTGCGTGGGCGCTATTGAGTGACCGCAGCTGCTCGATCGCGATTGAGCGGTCGCGAAGCCCGCTCACCCGCGCCCTAGCAGCTGCTCGCACAGGCTCGAACGCGTGCCTCGCCTTCTCGCGAGCGCATTCGACCAACACGCTATCAACGTGTTAGTGTTGCGCTTACAATTTAGGCGCGCACATCCATAGCCGTTGGATGCTCATCCAACGGCGGAGAAGCGATGAAGAAGAGAGGGTGCGACGAGTGCAGCGGTCGGTTGGGCTGCTGAGATGGTGCCACGTGGCGCCATCTTGGCCGTCCATCTTCTGGATGATGTAGATGGTGCCACGGTTGTCGGATTGAGTCGATTTCACACTGTTAGGCTGCGATCATCAATCCGAATCCATCCGTATAGTTAGATTTGTCGTTTGAAGTGCGGATTCACACCATCTTGGCCCTTGATCTTCTATATGCAAATAAACCTGGAATGTGAATAATAAAGTTACATGCTACATGTGTAGAACCTGAGAAATGGAAATAGAAATGATGAAACCTAGTATGGCTTGGCCTGAGAAACATGACCATGAACTTTACGGGGAATTAGGAGTAGAGCTCCTGAAAATAAATGGAATGGAACTGGAAATGTGAATGGGGAGGTAAGCTGGCCCTTGAGTACAGAGTACCAAGGAGAGTGACTGTCGCCCTTTTTAGTGCAGAGCGGAGCTACCCGCCCTCGGGTTGGGACCCGAGGTTAGGATTAGCCACTTTACACCAACTTTCTGGCTCTCGTGTACACAGTACCGGGGAGAGTTACTAGTGTAGGGAGAGAGCTAGTGAAACGGTTGGCTTCGGGACAACTGGGTTTTATTGTTATAACGTTGTAGTATAGCCAGTTATTACCAACATTTCAAATATATAAATTTTTTACTCGGAAAATAAAAGAGTTCCCGAGGTCGAACTCAGGGAGCAAGTTGTATTCTAGAGATATACATGTTTCTTTTACAAAAAATAAAGAAAGAGAGGGGGAAAGAATTTGTTGTTCTCTTTGTTTTCTCCTTGTGATGTTCTTCTTTCTTTCTTTCTTCAGATCTCCTTCTTCTTCTTTGTTCTGCAGAGGTGATGCTCTTCTTTCTTCCTTCTTTAGATCTCCTTCTTCTTCTTCCTTGGTTTCTGTCTTGGCCTCTCTTCTTCTTTTTCTGCAGTCTCTTCTGTGAAGGTTTCTTCTTCCTTGGCTCTGCTGTACTTCTTCTCTGCAGCCTTTCCTCTTCTTCTGCCTTGCTCAGCCTCTTCTTTAGAGTTTCTTCTTGTTTCTCCTCCCTGCGGCTAAGTGTCAGCTTCTTCTTTTCTTTTTCAGCCAGAGACGTCACCCCTCCTTTCTTCTTTTCCCTTCAGGCCGTCGTCTGATTTCCAAATCAGACGACTTAACTACCTGTTGCTACAGTCAGCTTCCTTCTTCTTCCGCGGGTCTTCTTCTTCGCCTGTGCCTGCACACTTCAGAGTTTTTCGTCAGAGGCAAAACCTACTCTACCCTCCCCCCCCGCGTCTCTCTCTCTCTCTGAAACCACTCTTGGGAAAGCTCTCCCAGAGCTACCGGGTAACCGGGTTCGGGTCAGGCCCGGGTCCAGGCCCACCGGCGTGCGTGGTGGGCGAGGAGTGCAGGTCAGTCCTAAGTCGGGTCGGGTCGGGTCAGGTCCGCGGGGCGTGAGCGCGGACGAGACCGGGTAACCGGGCGGGTGAAGGGGACCTCACCCCGTGTGCTGAGGCAATAAGCCTTCAGCACTTTTGCATCTTATGTCGCTGCGACTCTTCAAGCGTTTCCGAGGTGGGACTAAATGTCCCACCTCAATTGCGCGCCCGCAGCGGGGAAGTCAGCAGGAGATTGCGGCGTCACGCGAAGCTTTCTGCCTTAGCTGCGAACCTGGTGTTTTGCCAAGACGCCTCGCAAGGCCTGGGAGTTGAATCTGGGCGTGGCGCTGAGCGTGGCGTGCCTGTAGCTGCAGGCGGAAGCAGTTCCTCCTGCGCGGCAATGGCGGCGGAGGTCGGGTGGCCTGTTCACAAGAAAACGGCCTCTCGGCCTAATCAGAAAGTGCCAGGAGCTTCGCCAGGGTGCGGCGAAGCTCGTGTGGGTGGTGGCGAGGCGCGGGGTGGCGTGCGAGGGCTGCCCTAGGTCGGACTATGGGTCGGAGGATGGGTCTGTTCGGTGGGGTTGCAGAGGGTGATGTGGGGGAAGTGGCAGGGCGGAGGTTGATCAGGGTGAGGAGGCGGAGGTCCTGCGGTGGTCGGCGAGCCGTGTGGGTTGCTGAGGTGATGGGAGCGGCTCGCCGGAGGATGGCCGGAGGCGGAGAAGGTGAGGGTGAACAGGAGCGGTCGAGGGTTTAATCAAATAAAAGACAGTGAGGAAAAGAAAGAGGGGGAGATGGGGAGGAGTTCTGACCTAGCTACGGAGACGAAAAGGGGCCGGGGCAGGGCGACAGTCATATCGACTGTCGCCGGAGAAGAAGATGCCCAGGGGAAAGGGCGGCGGCGAGCAGAGGGCTGGAGAGGCGCCAGCTGGGTACGGCGTGGCGCAGGAAGAGCAGGGGAGGAGGTCTCTGCTGCTGGTATTGCGACAGAGCGAAGAGGAGGAGGAGGAGGAACCGCCGGAGCTGGTGGGCGTCTGCCGGAGGGAGAGGAGAAGAAAGTTGGGGGTTTTCTCCGTCAGACCCGAGCTGCCCCGGTCGGTGGAGCAACGGGGGGTATTTATAGGGATCAAACAGGGAGGAAGGCGGAGGGAGACGACGTGTCTCCCTCGCCGGAGGATGGTCGGAAACAAGAACCCATACCGTCCGTGCGTTCGCACGGCCGGTATGGTGGGTTACAACGACCAGGGGGGTGTCCCTGCGACGGCTGACGACGCAGGGCACCCCCGGTTTACTTGCCAGGTCCCCCACCTCACCCTGCGCGGCGCCATGCTCCGTGCAAGGTCGCCGGAGCATGGTGCTGGCAGGTTTTGCAGGAGGGACCTGATTGCAAAGAACGAAGGAGAGTTAGGGGCCAAAATGCGAGGGTTCAAAAGTTGAGGGCCAAAGAGTAAATATGTGAGGACCAAAGTGTAAAGTCGGTCAAGGAGGTTTCTTCTTAGGCTCAAGTTTTTATACATGACTAATTAGGACCTAAGGAATCTGATGGTGAATTTCATTTTCATATTAAACCTTGTTTGACCGGTCAATTTGCGTAAAAACCCAAATTAAGTTATTAATTGGGCATGGTTCTCAATGTAGGTCAAAAAGGGTTCTGAAGGCCAAATTGAAGGTTCTAAACCCTGGAGATTATTTTTCTATGAATTTTAGAGGGTTTATTCTATTTTTACTTTGCCTCGAACCTTGTGAATTGAAGTGGGTTGTTTTAGGGTTACAGATTATCATTTAGTTTCTTGGAATTGCTGTAGCCCTTGCTAGATCATTTCATCCCACTCTTATTCTTATTAAGCTGCTTTGACCTATGTTTGGGCCCTGAATTACCCTGTATGCAGATTATACTGGTAAAATTGCATTTTTACCCCTTATGACTTGTTTTCTTCTCAAACTCAGGATTCTCTGAGTTAAGCCTTTCCTTGAGATATGTAGGAGCTTTTATCCTTTGTATTAGGTCAAAATGAGCTAGTTATGGCTCATGATGAGGTTCTCATCATACCCCCATGCCTAGCTTTTGCTAGTCCCTTAGCAAAAACTTACGGTTTCAACCCTTGTTCTAGACCATGAAGTTTTTAATAGTTTTAGATAAGTGCCTTATTTATTTGAGCATAGATTAGGTTAGAATGCTGACCATAGGCCTAAAAGGTACTCTAGTACCAATCAAGATTCAAATCTGTCTAGCCTTAGCCTCAGTCTTTTAGCAAAGGTTTTTAAGGCCCACAAGAACTAACCTAAGGTTTATTGGACTTCGTGGTTAAAGCACCCGTGCTTGAAATGATTTTAGCTCTGGCTCAGTTCGCAGTGCGTTTTGTAAGAGAGATAGAAAGTTTTTCTGTTTGGAGAGTTTTCTCTCTCTTTTTCTTTTTAGTTCTAGCCTAGGATTGGCTTTTCAACACGGTCTGTATCAGATTCCTTGCTCCCATCATCAATCCTCAAGGGTTCCTGGCGATCGATGCTTCGAGATAGCACCGCCCATGGCAACCCCCGGAACCCTGGCTATTGAGATTTCGAGATAATCCCATCCATGGTGTTCCGTGCCCGAATCCAGACCCTGGCAATTGACACTTCGAGATAATGCCATCCATGGAATCTGAACCAGCAGAGTGCTTACATGCCCCCAGTAGGATATGTAAATATCCTAAGAAACAAGCACCGAGGAGATGATATTTTGTTACGTATCTTCGAGGGGATTTCCCGCCTCTCCGCGCTGAGAACTCGTCCAAATCAACTTGTGTTGATCGGCCGCTCCTATTCTAGGTGTTCTTTTCAGAATTTTGCGACGCTTCTGCGTGATTCTGATTTTTACGCTTACTGAACCAGGCTGTGTGTGAGATTAGGGTGCTTAGGTTACTGAGTCCCGTAAACCAAAAATTAGTTAACGAGGCCGAATACTCCCTAAGCCTTAGACCTAATACTTCAGCTTTTCATTTTCCTCAACCTCTTGAGGAGTGTCCAGATCTTAATGGGTACTAAGAGTCTATTCAAGAATGCCTAAGGTTTGCATTCTTACTAATCTCATTGTGCACTTTTCAGTTATTTTCTTGAATGAGGTCTAGAACTTAGGTTAATTCCTTAGTTCCTTACTAATGACTATCACCTTTTCTTATAATTTTGTGCTCCTTTTTCATTTTGTTTTTCTTCTCCTTCACAAAATTTCCTTCTCCTCTTTTCCTCTTATTCTTTTTCGAAAATTTTTTAATTTTTATGGTGTTTTTGGTATATGTGAATTTTTTTGTTTGAAACCTTTTCTTACAAGTTTTTGTACTTTCCTACCCCCCCATGCCTAAGATTTGCAATGTCCTCATTGCAACCTAGGGGTTTTTATTCAACTAAGTTCATACATTAGGATAGCTGTTTTGATGAATCTCAGATGCAAGCACCTGAGGTGGAGTTGGCTGTCCTAAAGTGTGAACTTCAAGTGCAAAAAGCTGTCAGAACAAGTTTCAGGTTTTCAAAGAGAATGACGGGCTGCCTCCCGTTGAGCGCTAAATTTGATGCCTTCAGCCAAGCGGGAAATGCGATGGAGAGGGGATGGTCAAATCAGCAGAGTTTTGTAAGACAAGCACCTTGATTAAGAGCCTGGTTGGTCCAACCAGGTGCTTGTTCAGATCAACAGGCTGATGATGCAGCCCAAACCCAATCAATCTGGTGGGTTGATAGATGTGGATAAAAAGGTGTGGAACCCACCATAAACTATGAAGCTCAGATAGATGTGGAAGTGTAAACGCAGGGTTTGGCTGAGTCGAATCAGCCTGGTCAGAGTAGGGACCTGTAGAATAGTCAATGAAAGACGCGGAAACCCTACAGGGGTGATCAGAGAATGATAGAGCATGGTATGTAGTCTGATCAATGTTCGAAACCCGATGTGGAAATGCAATCGGCTCGGTGAGAGGTGAATCTGAATAGAAATTGAGTCCGGTTGCGGGTCGGGGTTGGGGAGAGGTTTTGATCCGTTCTGTGTGTGCGGATGAGGTGGCCATTGTGTACGAGGGCTCTTCTAGAGAGTCCTATGGGTAACTATCAAATGCCGGAAGAGTGTCTGTAGGATGAAAGAAATCGGATTCGAGAAAAAATTTGGATTCTGGGTTACAATCACTCTTGGCATTTTCTGTTTTTGGTTCCTGAGGATCGAAAAGGAATGATTCTGTGTTATCAGTGATCTCGGGAATCAGGACCTCAGAGTCGGAGTCAGAGTCGTGTGAACTGAGGTCGTAGATAGGCCTGGCGTGTTCAGGAAGGGGAATCTCTCCGTAATTATAGTCAGATCTGAAATTGTCGGAGAGTTGGCGAAAATGATCATGAATTCCACCACAGCAAAAATCATCAGATGTGGAATCAGCAGCCTGACTGGGTTCTAGCCTATATGTCACTTCTGGGCTCAAAAAGATGTTCTGTTCAAGCTCTAAGCTGGTAGGATAGACCCCATTAAAACCTTGCTCATCCAACTCCTCAGTTTCTGTATCATAAATTGGCATGTTTTCTGAAAAATCGATCAGATTTCCTGAGGATGTTGGAGAGGGATATTCATTAAATAGAGGCCCGGAATCATATTCTGTAAAAATTTGATCTTTCTCATAAAGGGCCTCATAATCTTCCCAATAAGTTTCAGATCTAGGTTCTAGGCTTAGGATGTGGGTAGAATTATTAGAACCTAAGTCCGAATAACCTTCGAGGGTCACCTTATCAAAACAAGGGGTGGAATTTATACCCTCCAGAGGTTCAATTCTAGTCTTGTTATTGCAGGAGTCTTGGAGTTCTAAGCTTGGTGATTTATGGCCTAGGGTTGGCTCAGCATTGTTTTCTCCTGCAACTTCCCAACCTATTTTAATGCTATCTTCTATTTGGGTTGGGAGTCGACAACCACCTTGTGCCTCAATCCCGAGGTCTGGGAAACTGGATTGATTCTTAGTACTGTTCCAAGATGACTCATCCTTTGTTTCTGGTGTATACGGGTATTTTTGGTTGATAGTTTTTTTTAAAAGTCTCATCATCTCTACCCGTTTTTCAAGAGCATCTTGGTTTTGTTCCCAAAGTACAGGATTTGTCAAGCATTGAAGGTATTCAGATTTGTGTAATTTGTCTATCTCAATGTATCCTGTTAGGAGAACTTCTCGGGTTGATCCTTTTATGGCTCCTGTCAATAGAGTTTGGGCACAGTTTATGATGAAGGCTGTGGTTGTTGGGACATCAACCTGAATATCTCCTATTGGTGTTGAGGTTTTTTCTTCCTTTTCATAGAATTTTATGGCATCCTCGATCATTTTATCTTTCATAGATCTCCGATATTCAGGTTTCTTGAATGGTAGTCTTAGGTGGTTTGGCTGCATATTTGGATTAGGTGGTGGAATCAAGATGTGGAATTAAAGGCTTCGATGTAGACTCATGTTGTGCCAAGATGGAAGAAGGGAGTATCAGAGGAAAGATTAATGTGGTGGTGCTGCATAAACAAGGGAACTGAGGCCTAACCTCAGGGCAAGTGAATTCCTAAAGGAGGATTCAAGGACCTCCTTCCAAGCATATACTGAAGGATGTGATGAGATTAAAAGGTGCTGGACCCAATCAAGACACCCAAAAAATGTGTTGGGTGACTATAGAGGTGCGGGGCAGATGGACCCCTTGATCAGAAAGATCGTCCACCTGAGAATTACCTGGGCAGCCAGAGAGGGAGAGTCCCGCGAAGACCCCTACACGGTAGAGCGTCCCCACGGGTTACAGGGTTTCCCCCACCCGACCTCTCTTGTCACTGCGGTTCCAGGTAGACCAGAATGGGGATCTTGACCTCTTAAGTCTACCAATTTTAAGATCAGGGTGCTTAAGGTTTCACTTGAACTTTAGTGTTTTAAGTGCAAAGAGTGACCTAATTTAAGGTTGGTTGACCCAAGGGGTCAACTTTACCTCTTGTTTTCTTTTAGAGCTTTTTGGTCTTGTCTTTTAGGGTTCAAGTGTTTAGAGAGCCAATTGTTTTAGGTTTTCTTTGAATAGGTATTTTCAATCAATGGTTTAGGCACACTTCTTTTGGATTTTCTCTATTCTTGATTTAAGTAGTGTGTCTCTAAAACCCTAATGTTGAATCTTATGTTGGCTCTACTTGGTCCAGTTAGTTCTTTGTTGGGTAATTAGGGCTCAAGCAAGAATGTGTTAGCCCTTAAATACCCTTAATAGTGTGCAGGACTAATGAGTTGAAAACATGCAACTCTTTATGGTTACTAAGTATGGAAGACAGGTTAGCCCTATATTGCTTGTTCTTTTCTTTTCTTCCTCTTTAGAGTTTAGGGGTTAATAGTGAGAGGAAAAATTTACCTGTCTTCGGAGTGGTTGTCGTGTGGTTGCTTGTCTTCTTGAGTTCCTGTAGTTTTCTGCACAAAAGAGAGGAGATTATCAGAAATTAAAAAGAAACAGGAATGTTTACCTCTAGAATAGCCGTTGCTCCCCGGCAGCGGCGCCAAAATGAAACGGTTGGCTTCGGGACAACTGGGTTTTATTGTTATAACGTTGTAGTATAGCCAGTTATTACCAACATTTCAAATATATAAATTTTTTACTCGGAAAATAAAAGAGTTCCCGAGGTCGAACTCAGGGAGCAAGTTGTATTCTAGAGATATACATGTTTCTTTTACAAAAAATAAAGAAAGAGAGGGGGAAAGAATTTGTTGTTCTCTTTGTTTTCTCCTTGTGATGTTCTTCTTTCTTTCTTTCTTCAGATCTCCTTCTTCTTCTTTGTTCTGCAGAGGTGATGCTCTTCTTTCTTCCTTCTTTAGATCTCCTTCTTCTTCTTCCTTGGTTTCTGTCTTGGCCTCTCTTCTTCTTTTTCTGCAGTCTCTTCTGTGAAGGTTTCTTCTTCCTTGGCTCTGCTGTACTTCTTCTCTGCAGCCTTTCCTCTTCTTCTGCCTTGCTCAGCCTCTTCTTTAGAGTTTCTTCTTGTTTCTCCTCCCTGCGGCTAAGTGTCAGCTTCTTCTTTTCTTTTTCAGCCAGAGACGTCACCCCTCCTTTCTTCTTTTCCCTTCAGGCCGTCGTCTGATTTCCAAATCAGACGACTTAACTACCTGTTGCTACAGTCAGCTTCCTTCTTCTTCCGCGGGTCTTCTTCTTCGCCTGTGCCTGCACACTTCAGAGTTTTTCGTCAGAGGCAAAACCTACTCTACCCTCCCCCCCCGCGTCTCTCTCTCTCTCTGAAACCACTCTTGGGAAAGCTCTCCTAGAGCTACCGGGTAACCGGGTTCGGGTCAGGCCCGGGTCCAGGCCCACCGGCGTGCGTGGTGGGCGAGGAGTGCAGGTCAGTCCTAAGTCGGGTCGGGTCGGGTCAGGTCCGCGGGGCGTGAGCGCGGACGAGACCGGGTAACCGGGCGGGTGAAGGGGACCTCACCCCGTGTGCTGAGGCAATAAGCCTTCAGCACTTTTGCATCTTATGTCGCTGCGACTCTTCAAGCGTTTCCGAGGTGGGACTAAATGTCCCACCTCAATTGCGCGCCCGCAGCGGGGAAGTCAGCAGGAGATTGCGGCGTCACGCGAAGCTTTCTGCCTTAGCTGCGAACCTGGTGTTTTGCCAAGACGCCTCGCAAGGCCTGGGAGTTGAATCTGGGCGTGGCGCTGAGCGTGGCGCGCCTGTAGCTGCAGGCGGAAGCAGTTCCTCCTGCGCGGCAATGGCGGCGGAGGTCGGGTGGCCTGTTCACAAGAAAACGGCCTCTCGGCCTAATCAGAAAGTGCCAGGAGCTTCGCCAGGGTGCGGCGAAGCTCGTGTGGGTGGTGGCGAGGCGCGGGGCGGCGTGCGAGGGCTGCCCTAGGTCGGACTATGGGTCGGAGGATGGGTCTGTTCGGTGGGGTTGCAGAGGGTGATGTGGGGGAAGTGGCAGGGCGGAGGTTGATCAGGGTGAGGAGGCGGAGGTCCTGCGGTGGTCGGCGAGCCGTGTGGGTTGCTGAGGTGATGGGAGCGGCTCGCCGGAGGATGGCCGGAGGCGGAGAAGGTGAGGGTGAACAGGAGCGGTCGAGGGTTTAATCAAATAAAAGACAGTGAGGAAAAGAAAGAGGGGGAGATGGGGAGGAGTTCTGACCTAGCTACGGAGACGAAAAGGGGCCGGGGCAGGGCGACAGTCGTATCGACTGTCGCCGGAGAAGAAGATGCCCAGGGGAAAGGGCGGCGGCGAGCAGAGGGCTGGAGAGGCGCCAGCTGGGTACGGCGTGGCGCAGGAAGAGCAGGGGAGGAGGTCTCTGCTGCTGGTATTGCGACAGAGCGAAGAGGAGGAGGAGGAGGAACCGCCGGAGCTGGTGGGCGTCTGCCGGAGGGAGAGGAGAAGAAAGTTGGGGGTTTTCTCCGTCAGACCCGAGCTGCCCCGGTCGGTGGAGTAACGGGGGGTATTTATAGGGATCAAACAGGGAGGAAGGCGGAGGGAGACGACGTGTCTCCCTCGCCGGAGGATGGTCGGAAACAAGAACCCATACCGTCCGTGCGTTCGCACGGCCGGTATGGTGGGTTACAACGACCAGGGGGGTGACCCGGGCGTGACCCGAACCCGATTACCCGGTAGCTCTGGGAGAGCTTTCCCAAGAGTGGTTTCAGAGAGGAAGAGAGATGCGGGGGGAGGGGGGTAGAGTAGGTTTTGCCTCTTGACGAAAAACCCTGAAGTGTGCAGGCACAGACGAAGAAGAAGACCCGCTGAAGAAGAAGGAGCTGCACTGTAGCAAAGGCATAAGTTAAGTCGTCTAAGCACCGGGTCAGACGACGGAAGGTCAGCAGCCAGAGCAGGAAAGAAGGCAGGCTGAAGAAGAAGGAAGAGCAACGGCCAAAGCAGAAGAAGAAGAAGAAGAAAGGAAGACTTAGTAGCTGAAGGCAGAAGCTCTGCAGCCATAAAGAAAAAAAGGGAAAAGAGAAAGGGTCACCACGATTGCAGAAGAAGAAAAAGAGAGGTCAAGGCAGAAAACCAAAGAAGAAGAAGAACAAGGAGCTCTGAAGAAAGAAGAACATCACCAAAGCAGGAACAGCAGGAAGAAGAAGAAGAGCATCACCATTGCAGAAGAAGAACATCACCTCTGCAGAACAGAGAGAAAGAAGGAGATCTAAAGAAAGAGAGAAAGAAGAGCATCCCCCTCTGCAGAACAAAGAGAAAACAACAAATTCTTTCCCTCTCTCTTTATTTTTGTAAAAGAAACATGTATATCTCTAGAATACAACTTGCTCCCTGAGTTCGACCTCGGGAACTCTTTTATTTTTCCGAGTAAAAAAATTTTTATTTGAAATGTTGGTAATAACCGGCTTTACTACAACGTTATAACAAAACAAAACCGACGTTTCACGCACCACCCATGCCAGTGCGCCTGGACCCGGGTGCACGTAACTAGACCCATTTACCCAGTTGACACTGGGAGAGGGAAGAGAGAAATAGAGAGAGAGTGACGCGGGGGAGGGTAGAGGTAGGTTTTGCTGTGCTGTACAGGGAAAGAAAGAAGGAGGAGGAGGAGGAGGCAGCTGCTGGAGAGAGAAGAAGAAGGAAGGACTTAGCCGCAGCTAAGGAGGGCTAAGTGCACAAGGAAGAAGAAGAGGAAGCTGAAGGTGCAGCTGCAGCCAAAGCTAAGTGCGTAGGGAAGAAGAAGAGGAAGCTGAAGGTGCAGTTGTAGCCAAAGCTAAGGCAGGGAAGAAGAAGAAGAGGAGTGGCTAAAGAAGAAGACCAAGGGCAAAGGCAGGAGAAGGACTTGAAGGTAGAAGACAAGGCCAAGGAGGAAGAAGCACTGTAGCCGCGGAAAAGAAGAGAAGGCAGGAGCTGAGGAAAGCTAAGTGCAGAAAGAAGGAAGAAGAAAGAGAAGACAGAGAGTAGAAGAAGAGAAAGAAGGAAGAAGAAGACAAAGAAGAAAAGAAGAAGAAGCCAAAGAACAAGGAAAAGAGAAGCACAGCTACAGAGCAAAAAGAAAGAGAAAGAAGAGAGAAAGAGAAGACAAAAATCAGAAAGAAAAGGGCAAATCAAGCACTGTAGCAAGAGTTTTTAAGACGTCTGATTTTTCATCAGATGTCTAATTTTTGGGCATTATTTCTACATTGACATTACTTCCTAATTTTGATTGAATTGGTTATTGCTTTTTATTAAATTGAGAGTTGTGATTTTAGTTTCTAAAATACCAATTTGCTCCTTGAGTTCGACCTTGAATACCTAGGTTTTCGAGTAATAAAATTCTTATTTGTTTTCGCGACAATTTCATCTATACTGCAACATGACATCTTTTAAAAGACGATCTCGTCGCGCAAAACATAGTCATTAGTAAGAAATTAAGGGATTAACCGAAGTTTTAGACCATATCAAGAAAAAGAAAAATGAAGGAAAAAAGTGCTAATGAGACACAAAAGAGATTAGTAGGAACGCTGATCTTAGGCCTCTTGGGCTAGACTCTTAGGCTTAAAAATTCAAGTATCTGCTAAGATCTAGATAGTCTTAAGAGGTTCGGGAAAATGCGAAGCTTAAGTATTAGGTCTAAGGCTTAGGGAGTATTTGGCCTCGTTAACTGACCTTTGGTTTGCGGGACTCGGTAACCTAAGCACCCCAATCCACACACAGTCTGGTTCAGTGTGCATAATTATCAAAATCATGCAAAAGCGTTTAAATGTTCTGAAAAAGTCACCTAGATTAGGAGCGGCTGATCAACACAAGTTGATTTGGATGAGTTCCTGGCATAGAGAGGCGGGAAATTCCTCTCAAAGATGCATAATAACATATCGTCTCATCAGTACTTGTCTCCTAGGATATTTATATATCCTACCAGGGGCACGTAAGCACCCTGTGTTGGTTCAGATGCCATTGGCGGCATTATCACGAAATGTCGATTGCCAGGGTTTGGATTTAGCTACAGAACGCCATGGGCAGGATTATCTCGAAAGCCAGGGTTCTGGGCTTGCCATGGGCGATGTTATCACGAAGCATCGAAAGACAAGGACCTTTTGAGGATTGATGATGGGGACGAGGAATCCGATACAGACCTGTTGAGAAGCCAATCCAAAGCTAGAAATAAAAAGAAAAGAGAGAGAAAACTCTCTAAACAAAGAAAATCCTCTGTCTCTCTCATACAAAAAATGCATTGCAAACTGAACCGATGCTAAAATACGTTACAAGCACAGGTGCTTTAACCACAGAGTCCAACGAACCTTAGGATAGTTCTTGTGGGCCTTAAAAACCTTTGCGGAGGACCGAGGCAAGAGCTGGTCAGGTTCGGATCTTGGTTGGTTCTTGAGTACCTCTAGGCTTACTGTCAGCATTCTAACCTCATCAAAAAGCAAAAGCACTCATCATAATTTATGAACATCAAAGGAATTCATGATCTAGAACAGAAGTTAAAACCTTAAAATTTTACTAAGGGACTAGCAAAAGCTAGGCATGACGGTATGATGGGAACACCATCATGAGCCCTAACTAGCTCATTTTGACCTAGAAAAGAAAACAAAAGCTCCTACATAACCAACGGAGGTCTTAACTCAATGAATAACCCTTCTGAAAGAAAAGCAAGAAACAAGGGGAAAACTGTAATTTTACCATTGCAGTGCAACAACGGGATTTTTCATGGGCTAAACACTGGTCAAATGGTCTTAACAAGATAAAAAGTGGGTTGGTTCGAATAGAAAAGGGTTCATGTGAATTCTGGGAATTAAATGACTTATTGTAACCCTAAAACAGACCCACTTAATTTAATAAAGTTCCAGTCAGGATAAAATTTACCTAAACCCTCTAAAATTCATGTAAAAATATCCTCTACGGTTTAGAACCTTCAATTTGGCCCTTAGAACCTATTTTGACCTAAATTAGGGTCTTAGTCAGATGTTTGACCTAAATTGGGTTATTGTGTAAATTTTCTAGTCAAACGTGGTTAAACCTAAAATCCAACTTCACCATTGGATTCCTTAGGTCTAAATTAGGTTTGTACCAAAATTTGGACCTAAGGAGAATTCACCTTGACCTACTTTGCAAACAGGTCCAGCCCAATTACATTTTTACCCCTAACTTTTGAAAACCTCTACAGGAACCCCCCTAACTTCCTCATCATTCTTTGCAATTAGGTCCCTCCACCATTATAGCGGAGGGAATCCTACTCCAGCGAGGTATCAAGGGAAAGAACTCCCTGATTCCTCAGGGAATCCCCTTCAAATTTGAAAGGGAGATTATCTGAGAAATCTCCTCCAGTTTGAACACAATTAGAGGCTTGATTTGGCACTCAATCTCTCATGCGAATGCATGAGAGATTTGGGTCACCTTCGACCTTCCAACTCCGGCAAGGTTGCCGTGCTTGGAAACTTGGTTTCCAAGCACAAGACCTTCCAAGGACTATAAAAGGATGCCTAGATCAACCCGACACCCCTAAGCTTGAAATTGGCCTGAGATACCCCCTAATTCTTCTCTTCTCCCTCCGACCAAAAACCAAGCAAGCTCCAGTGACCCCTCTCCCTCTCTATCGTCGCTCTGCCACAATACCAGTGGCGAAGTTCTCTTTATCCTCTTCATCTACGTCGCGCTGCACCAGCCAACGTCCCTACAACCCCCTCGTCGTCGCCATCCTCCTCCCACTGGGTACTTCGTCTCCGGCGACGGCAGTACGAGTCGGCCACCTCCTCTGCATCCCCCTTCGTCTATCCACACTTAGTTAAGTCCTCTCTCTCTTCTCATCGTTTTTCTATCATTTATTCCTGCAAACACGCCTCGACGCTCACAACCACCACCACCTTCTCCACCTACAGCCAAACCTCCTACGAGGTGTTCCTGCCGCTCCACGCTTCCATCCGCCTCACCAACTACCTCACGAGCACCGTCGCACCTCATTGACCCTAACCCCTCAATCCATTCACCGCTCCAAGCCCCTAGCACTTCCCCCGAACACACCCACTTTCGCACGCACAGGGTGACCTAGGCACGCATGCTTCGGCCACCCCACGCCACGCCGACCACCACGCCACCTTCGCCGTGTTCAGGCGAAGCTCCCTGCGTTTTCTGACGAGGCCGCAAGGCCGTGTTCTTGTTGACAGGGTTTGAGGTCTTCGCTGCCATTGACGAAGAAAGAAGCTTGCTTGAGAGCTTCATCCAGGACTCCAGGCACCAAGCTCCAAGTCCCAGGTCACATGGATTCCTTCCGCGCACATCCTTATCCCAGCAATTGGCATCGGCACCCACGCAGCTGTTGCAATTAGAGGAGACATCTTCTGCGGGCGCTCGCGACGAAGGTGGGACAACATAGTCCCACCTCGGAAGTGGAGGAGCGGAAGCAACCAAATAAAGTGAAAAAGTGACAGGGGCTTATCGCCTCCTGACCACGGGGTGAGTTCCCACTCGCCCTCACTGCCTTGTTCGTGACCCACTGCTCGCGGACCTGGCCCTAACCCGTATACCTGACTAGCTTGCACTCCTCGTCCACCACGCACGTCGGTGGACCTGTTCTTGGGTGACATACCTGACCCGATAACTTAAGAAGGCTCTACGAGAGCGAGCCCAAGAGAGAAAGAAGAAGAGAGATCGTGGGGGAGGGCAGGGGTAGGTTTTGCTCTCAGGAGAAGAAGAGGAAGCCAAAGAAAGGAGAAGAAGAAGCCAGGGAAGGAGAGGGCGGCAGCCTGAGAAGCTAAGGCAGGAGAAGAAGAAGAAGCTGAAGGGCTGTAGAGAAGGAAAGAAAGAAGAGGAAGCCAAGAAAGCTGAAGAGGAGTTGAAGGCAGAAGAGAAGGAAAGAAGAAATCAGAGAAGAAAGAAGAAGAAGGAGATCAGAGACTGACAGCCAAGCAATTGAAGCACTGTAGCAACTTCATATTTAAGACGTTTGATTTTCAAAATCAGACGTCCATATTTTTTGTGCTTCTCCCTTATACATTGACATTGTGTTTTTGCACTATATTTTAATTTTCATTGCATATTATATTTAATCTTAAAGTTGTGTTCTTGATTTTTAGACCCCAATTTGCTCCCTGTGTTCGACCTTGGATTTACAATTTCGAGTTATAAAATTCATTTATTTTCGAGCGATTTCAATTATACTACGACGTATTGATTTTAACAATGATCTCGCTTCGTTAAAACATCAGGGGATGGTTTGGCTGTGGACCCAGCCAAGGTTGAGGCTACACTCAAGTGGGAGAGGCCACGTACAGTGATAGAGATACGCAGCTTTTTGGGACTGGTGGGTTACTATCGGCGGTTTATCAGAGGATTCTCTCAGATTGCATGTCCTATGACCCAGCTGACTCGGAAGGACATGCCCTTTGCCTGTACAGATGAGTGTGAGGCATGTTTTCAGGAGTTGAAGGAGTGACTGACTTCAGCTTTTGTGCTTACCATCCTAGACGGCAGTGGCGGTTTTGTGGTTTACACAGACGCTTCGTTGCAGGGGTTAGGGGGTGTGCTCATGCAGTAGGGTCACGTTGTCGCTTACGCTTTGCGGCAACTGAAGCCCCATGAGAATAGCTACCCTACCCATGACTTAGAGCTGGTAGCTGTTGTCTTCGCGCTGAAGACATGGAGTTACTACCTTTACGGTGAGACTTTTGAGATTTTCACGGATCATAAGAGCCTCAGGTATTTGTTAAGCAGAAGGAGCTCAACATGAGACAGAGATGTTGGTTAGAGCTCCTAAAGGACTACGATTACAGCATCTCCTACCATCCAGGGAAGGCCGATGTGGTGGCTGAAGCCTTGAGCTAGAAGGTGCCCATCCACTTGGCCAATCTACAGGCACAGAGTTGGAGACTTATGGAGGAGTTGGGTAGTTGGCGACCTCGGGAGTCACAGGGGTATTGTGGGATAGTGACAGTGACGCGACAGACGCGACCAGAGCTGATATACTGCATTATCGCAGGACAGATGATAGATCCGTACTTATAGATGCCGCAGGACAGGGTGCTGACAGAAGACCCAGGAGACTTTTCCTTTACAGACGAGATACTGAGCATGAGGGGATGCTTATGCGTTCCTAGGGACGAGGAGTTATTGAGAGAGCTCCTAGCTGAGGCTCACAGGTCTAGGTTCACCATACATCCCGGGAACACAAAGATGTATCATGATCTGAGATGCAACTTTTGGTGGAGAGGGATGAAGCGGGATGTTGGTGAATTTGTGCAGCAGTGTTCGGTGTGCCAGTAAGTGAAGGCCGAGCACCAAAGGCCTACAGGGCCGTTGCAGCCACTTCCGGTGCCAGAGTGGAAATGGGAGAGCATCACCATGGATTTGGTGGTGGGTCTACCGGTTACCCAGCGAGGGCACGATGCAGTCTGGGTGATAGTAGACAGGTTGACGAAGACGGTGCGTTTCTTACCGATCCGAGTCACCTTAGGACCAGCACAGTTAGCAGAGAGGTACATTCGCGATATGGTACGCCTGCATGGAGTTCTGCATGAAATTGTATCCGACATGGATACCCGTTTTACTTCCCAGTTTTGGGCTGAGTTTCAGCAGGCTTTGGGAACACGTTTGAGGTTCAGTACCGCATACCACCCCCAGACAGACGGACAATCAGAGCGCACCATACTGACACTTGAGGATCTTTTACGTTCCTGTGTACTAGACTAGAGAGGCTCCTGGGAGGAGCATTTACCCCTGGCAGAGTTTGCATATAATAACAGTTACCACTCGAGCATCGACATGGCACCTTATGAGGCTCTGTACGGATGGAGGTGTACTACACCCTTGAGTTGGGTCAAGGTGGGGGCCAAGTGGGAGGTTGGCCCCAGGTTAATCTGGTAGAGTTAGGAGGTGATAGAGCAGATTCACAGATGACTCTGCACCGTCAGGAGCAGGCAAAAGAGTTACGCTGACCAAAAACGTAGAGAGGTGCAGTTCGAGGTTGGGGATCACGTCTTTCTTCGCATTTCGTCTATGAAGGGCCTGCAACATTTTGGGGTTAAAGGGAAGCTTGCACCGAGGTTTGTGGGGCCCTTTGAGATCCTAGAGCGGGTAGGACCCGTTGCTTACTGGCTTGCCCTTTTTCCCCAGCTTTCTGGAGTGCACGATGTGTTCCACGTGTCCAACCTCAGGAAGTACGTAGTTGATCCTAGTCACGTTTTGAGCCACGAGAGCGTTGAGGTGGGTGACGACCTGACCTACCCCGAGAGACCAGTGCAGATACTAGATAGAGCCGTCCGGAGTCTGAGACAGAAGTAGGTACCACTGGTGAAGGTCCTTTGGAGAAGCCAGTGGTACGAGGAGGCGACCTGGGAGCCTGAGGCGATGATGCGAGAGTGGTACCCGGAGCTTTTTGAGGGTATGTCTTTTCGAACCTACTTCGGTCCTCTTTAAGTTTATTATGCATTTTATGTTTCTTTTTCCGTACCCTAGCTAGCTTAAGTTTCAGGGACGAAACTTCCTTTAAGTTTGTTATGATGTAATGACTCGTCATACTTTTAGCCTTTTAAGACGTCTGGAGTCTCAGTCAGACGTTTGTCCAGACGTCTGGACCCTTTCCCGGACATCTGGAAATGAAATTTTTGAACGTGCATTGCGCTTTGCGCGCGGGCGGCGTGTAAGACCCTCTTTCTCCTCTCTCCCTTCCTTTTCCTTCCCAAACCCTAACCCCCCACGCCTTCTATATAAACCCCTCCCCTCTCCTCTCCACTCCACACACCAGCCACCACCACCTTCAGATGGCTGACGGGGTACCTGGATGTCTGGAGCTAAGGCCAGACGTCTGAAAGCACTTATATCGCAAGGTACGTTCTTTTTCGCAGTTACGGCCATGCAAGCCTCACCGCAGATGCATGGTTTGAACTGATTTGGGGGGCCTGCGGTTATCGTACGTAGGAGCAGCCTTGGGAAGGAGCGCGGAATGCTTTCCCACCCGCTTTTGGACATCTGATCACATCACCAGACGTCCGGAGGTGCGTCCAGACGACCGAAGGCATTGTCCGATGTCTGGAACTACCTTCAGACGATCGTAGAGAAGGCCTGGATGTTTAAGGATACCGCAAGGACTTAACGTAAGGATCTGACACCTTTTAAGATGTCTGGGAGTATCCCCAGACGTCTGATTTTTAACAGTAGGCACGTTTTTGACCCGTTTGGGATCCGATTGGGGTCCGTTTTACGCAAACGAAATACTTGTATTTTCCTTGTAAGTTTCTCTACGTACTTGAGTCCTTTGTACACTATTCTGAACTCTCCTTTTGTGATGTATTCCCTGGTATAGGATTTCAGCCTGTTGCGTGTTTGGGGCTCGTAGAGACGCCTAGGTCTGCGGTTCGAGCCCCCATTACTCCCGTGTTGCCTGATAGAGATTAATTCTGTTAATAATATTTAAATAAGAATGTGCTTGTGGAAATAGCCAAATGGAACCCTAGGATGTGGCATGAACCCTAAGATAGAGAAATGAATGAACCGTTTGTACTGCGTAATGTACTTGCATGCATGATTGAGCTAAACTGTTAGCAATTGCCTGTATTATAATTATTAGCTGCCTGTAATTTATGAACAATTACCTGAAATCATCAGTTGCATGTATCGAATTATGGAAACACGAGCTGCCTGTTTATGCATGAGAGATGAATTGTGAATGGTGAAATCTGGATCGGAATAAATGAGGTGAACATGAGCATGAACCCTACGGGGAATTAGGAGTAAAACTCCTGTGGATAGATGGAAACCTAGAATGTAGACGGGAAGTGTGCTGGCCTGTGAGTATGTGGAACCAAGGAGAGCAACTATCCCCTTTTCGTGTAGAGTGGAGCTAGCCTCCCTTAGGTTGAGACCTGGGGTTAGGATTGGCCACTCTACACCGACGCCTGTTGGCCCTCGTGTATGCAGTATCGAGGCAAGCTACTAGTGTAGGGAGAGAGCTAGCCACCCCATGAGACCCGGGGTTCATCTAGCCACCCTACACCGACTTGTTAGGTCCTCTGGGCAAACTAGGGTAGTCAAACGAGGATGCGCGGACTGTGGAGGGGCGAGACCCTTGTTCTGAGAGGGCAAGGTCCTATATTGTTCCGTGCTGTACTTTGGGCGTACCCGCTAGCAAAAACAGCTGATCGCGTGTCAGTGCGGGATAGCTACCCTTGCACTTATCATGCGTGCCGTAGTCACCGCTACGTCTTGACAGTGACCTCGGGGTGGTTAATTGGGTGTAGGGCTACCACGGGGGATTCTCCCGGCGAGGAGAGCACCACATGTACCTTCTACTCCACAGAAAAGACTGCAATCAAGATCGTTCCTACGAGGAACATGCAAGATCAAGAATATCTGGTTGTTTGAGAAAAATGGGTGAAAAGGAAATACACATAAAACAGATAAATAGAAAAGAGAATTAAACTTGTTGCTTTTACTGTTTTAGATAGTATAGATACCACTCTACTCAACGTTCGCTGACTCTGTCTTTTCATAATACTGTTTAGGATCAGGAGTTGAGCAGCCCGAGCTTCCGGCTGCGGAGGGTGCTGGGCCCAGTCGAGCCCAGCTGTAGTTTTTCAGCACTTCCTTTTTGTTCATTTACTGTTGTAGTAAGTATTGGGCCTTTAGTCACTATTTGTCTCTACTGTTTACTTCTGTTTTCTATTATTTTTGTTGTTGTGGTGGTATGTACTGAAACAACATATTTACTTTCCTTTATTACTTTGTACGTTTCTTCTGCTTAGTTATATTGCATATGTGAATGTGGTTTACTTTTCTGCTTTTTGGTTATTTTTTGCTGGACGACTGGGTCTTGGGATTAGTCGAGGCAAGCCGGTCTCGGGTCCTGTAGGGATCCGGGAATCGAGTCGTAACATTACTCGATGACCAAGATGAGAGGGATTTCATGTCTTGCACATTGGGCCTCGATGGGCCTTTCTTAGGCTTATTGTTGGCCTTCAAGAATTAAAGAGACCTTTTACAAGTTGTGCTTGGGTAAGGATTTTCCTTCCATTATCCTCCTTAAAATTTTATCTCTTCTAAGTACCTTATCTCAATACTAAGCTCTTTCCAATCTTGGTTTAAACTTCTTTAGGGTGGTACCCTGGTGCACATTAAATGGGTGGATTGTACCTTTTGTCTTCTTGATTGTTTCCCTTATTGGGTCCTTCAACCTTCCTGAAGTTTGATCGTCTCTACTCCCCTTTCACCTCTACTAATGAGTGCACCATGTCCCTTACTTTACATATTACATCTGTCGAGGTGTTTAGAGCAGCAATCAACTTGATTTAGAGGTTTGCATGCAACCTTTGCTTGAATCTCTACTATTTCTCCACCTCATCAACCACTAAAACCTTTGTGAATGGTAGTAGCTCCATGAACTTGACTTGATATTCTGCCACTGACATTTGTCCTTGCTACAATTTTAGGAAATCAAGCTTATTCATTTGCCTCCAATATAAGGGGAAGTATTGACAGTTGAATAGTTGTAAGAATATTTTCCAAGTGAAAGGATGTTGCATCTCCATGGCTTGTACTAATATCCACTGGTGGCCAGCAATGCCTTCAAACTCTTATGTGAAATAACCAAGTACTATCCTAGTGACCTATTTGATTGCACTCACCAATAGTGACGCACTATGTGATTATGAGTACTAACAAAACATGGTAGGCAAAAGTATGATTGTAAGATAACTAGCTAGGATTGATTGTGATAATTCCCTAGGTACCAAACCTAGTGGAATGCATAGGTACACTTGGGTCTAGCAAGAGGACTAGGAGGTCTTATTAGAGATACTATTGGGATACATTGGTATTGCATGGATATAAAGAACCTAGGAGAGGCTAGTCTATGAGGATGGCCTAGGAGGGGTGAATTGTGCAATATAATGATTATCAAATAAAATTGTAATTTAAATTTCATAATATAGCAAACCATAAAATGAACACAATAATTTAGAGAGGAAAACCCTTCAACTGGGAGAAACATTTATCTTATCTTCCAACAAGGATTTTCCACTTACTCAATGCAAGTAATCCACTAAATCGCCACTTTTCAACTGAGGGTGGTAAACCTTAAATCACATCAATCACTTGCTTGTACAACCCACAATAAAGTAATTTTGTTCTTCTCTAGAAGAAGAACGAGAATTCCATACCATGAAACCCAACAACAATAATCAAAAGATTAAAGTTTACAAAATTCCTCAAGAGCCAATAGTGTGATTGTGGAGTGAAAGTATATGCTCAAAAATCTAATCAAGATTGACTCCACAATAAACTTTCCTTGAATATAAAATTTTGCATGTGAAAGTAAGGAGTAAAAAATTCTTATTTTTCAAATAATCTTGCACGCTTGAGAAGCCTTTGAAGACACTTTGAAAAGTGGCATGTAGATATAGGTTCAATATCAATGTTTACTCCAATAGAACTTTTAATGAAATTGAATAAGTTAAACACATGAAAGTCGATAGTAATAAATAAATATTTCACATTAAACTTCCCTTAGAGATAAGAATTAATGAGTGGAAGTAGAATATTAATCATCTTATAGTCGAGAACTTGAAGACTTTTACATAAGAGTGAAAGCTTTGAGAGCACTTCAAATGGTGTAAATAAGCTTTTGATCACAAGGTATCTTTTGAAGCCTTTTTTGTATGGATATGATATGTATATAAGTATATGTTTTGAGAAAATAGATAAGAGTATTTATAAAAATAGTGATGTCTTTTCATAAGATACGAGGGTTGGATCTAAAATGTTCAAGTAGTTATGGAAGATAATAATTAAAATTAAAAGTTGTAATAGTATATAATTAGGAAAATTAATCGATTAATAAAAAGTAGCATAGAAAAATTATAAAGACAATTTTTGCCTTTTGAATTAAAACTATCTTGCAGTTACCATTATTAAATGAATAATTATAATGTCTAAAAATATGGAAAGTTTTGATAAAAAGTAAGCATGTGACGAAAATAACTTCTAGAAACTTTTATAACATTTGTATAAATGTTCATAAAATATAAGTTAATAAAAATCAACATAGAAACTTTTAAATTAAAATTTCATTAATTATACTTATAATAAAAGAACTGCAATATTAGTTACGGAATATTAAGTGATTAGTAAAGTAGATTTTAATGTGTGAATGTGTAAGTGAATAATGATTCTTAGACAATTTTTAAAATAAAATAAAGATATTCTTCGCAAAACTTGAGAGGTTCTTGGAATGACATAAGTGTTCAATATTTCTATTCTTCTTATATCTCATCAAGGATTGATCTACAAATATAATACAAATATAATAATAATTGTAAATTTTGTTAAATATCAAAGTAAAGAGTCATATGGTATTAATGTACTGACAGTTTAGACCAGACAGATATCGATCTTAAGATAGAGGATTGCTTGGTGAAACACATTTAGGAGACTCTAAAGGTCCTATAAGAAAATATAAAAATTCTAGAAGCAAAGAGGCACGAATAATTAACCAGGGTAATTATATGGTGCAAAGATCTCAGCACCGATTAAGAGAGGTTAAGAATTGGCTAGGAGAAATGTTCAACTGATATGGAAATTAGGGAAATAAGACATAAAGAAAAATAACATAGACAAATAGAGAAAGAGATAACAATAGGATGTGTATGGATGGTCAAAATTTCATCAAGCAAGGTAAATAGTTAAACTAGTTTATGTTTTCTTTTGTTTGTTCTTTACTGACAAATTGCTTACATCTTGCTTTTACCTCCATTTTACTCAAGCTTAAAGGCTGGTAATAGGAAAGTGATCTTGTGATTTTTGATGTGTACTTCAAGTGATAATTAATTTTTAACTCGTGCTTTATGTCTTGTGCTATTTATATATTTATGCTATAATTAGTTGATAATATACAACTTAGATTAAAAGGGACCATGAATTCTGGCTAGGATAATTTGCAGCCCAACATAGGGTTGTGACATGTTTCCACCTCCAAGTAAAAGTAGTGGTTGCTTGCCTGCACGAAATTTTGCATCTACTCCCCCTTTGCACCCTTAGCCTACTCTCACATCTATTTCCTCTCATTCCCAAAGGCATCTCAAAGAACAAGGTGGCACCTTGTGAAAATGACAAGTCAATGTCGAACACGACTCATTTTTTATGGCAATGCCAAAGATTTCCATCCATGGGAGAAAACCATCAAAGTAATGTCATCATTGAAGTGTTTTGGATCAACCTAAAGGAAGTCTTCAGAGTTATGGGCCTACTACATTTCTATAATGGTGCCCTAAATTCATCTCTACCGCATCTGGCGACCCCTTAAATCATCGCGAGATGGGTCCACTGATGTGGATCGAGACTCTACTTGTTAAGAATCTTTGGCAAGACTATGCCCAATGCACTAACCCGAAAACTTAAAAATGTTTACATATCAAATTTAAGTCTCTTACCTACCATAAATATGACATGAAGGCATACATACCACAGATAAACTGAATAATATTGGACATACATGGAAAACCCGACAAGAAACCATTGTCCTTGGAAAACAAAGCCCCTGTAACCCGACAAGAAACCAAGTGGGTGGTTAAAGGAGTGTGGAACTTGAGAATGGGCTTTTAGTGTGGGTTAGGACTCATTTTCGAGTCTGGACTTGACTCAAGATGTATGTATTTTTATTTCTACTGAATCCGTAGGGCATACCAATAAATTGATCAAATGAATTTCGTGACGCATTTGGCCAGATTTTGGTTACGAAGTCGTATAATAATTTAAATGAAAAAAGTACCCAAGTTGGAAATAGTTACGTATTATGTATGTGTTTTAAGAATCTCAAACATTTTAAGTAGTTGGTCGTTCTCATGTGCCTCCACGGCGGAAGGTCTTCCCTCGACTCCCATGTGAGTCCGAAAGTCCTGTTGCCTTGGGGGTCTCAATCGGCCATCTTCGGCTGATCGGGGTACCCCCCGCTCTTCCGGTGCTGGTTCTCTTCCTCCGATCCACTCCTCCTCGACAATCGTACACAGCGGATCAACATGCAGACGCTCGGGTGCTTGGTGTGGCGGATCGCGGCGGCGTCCTGCTGAAGGTCGAGGTCTGGCCACGGCTTCGTCACATCGTTGTGGGGATCCTACGTTGGGCGGTCGGTGCCTCGGTTTCGTACATCAGGTGGCAGCGGTCACGCGACGGTGGGTTGCCGTTGGTTGTCGAGCACTTGAATCGGAGGTTGCTGCGGCGGGCTTCGTGGTGGTGCGTCCGACGGTGCTGACGTTGGTGCATCCGGTGATCGCTGTGGGCGATTGCAAGTTGTAGCTGTGGTCAGATCGTTGGGTTGTACAGTTCCTTGCTTGTTTTGGGTTGATTTTTGTTGTTTTTGTTCCATGTGGTCCCGGAGGCGAAGCTTGCGGTCGTGCTTTTTTTTTTGTAACTATGTTGCTACGACTTTGGTCCGATCATTTTGGTGTAGTTTTTAGTTGACGTTGTTGATTTTTGTTTCCCATTAGGGGATGTCGATATTCTCTTTGAGGGCTTAATTTGGGGGTCATGCGAGACATCGCATTTTATACGATCAAGATATGTTCGAATTAGTTTTCGGTGCTTGATTTTTTCGTTGGATTTCTCATTTGCGTTGAAAATTAGGGAGTTTCTTATAGTAATCCTGTCGTATCTATGAGCATTGTGCAATAATCTTCTATTCGCTGGTTGAATCATATTAGTGATGCTTATTTTTCTTAGATTTTAAACTTAGGTCGATATTTTGTAGATTATCCTCCACCTGGGGATGTCGATTTTACCTTATTCTTGCATGCTTTCAACCTGACGAATGAAAGCTCTTTTAAAAAAAAAAAAAAAAAATCTCAAACATTTTTGCTCTATGCAAAGTTTCATATACTTGTCGCAGCAGCAAAGGGCGGGTACACCTTATAATATATTATAAAAGATGGACATAAATCAGTATTGTGGGACCAACATTCACGGAGCTACAGGAATCGGCTTGAGAAGAAGTGGATTCTTCAAAGGGGTACCCAGACGAAATGTTTCTGCCATGTCCACCGTCTTCTTCCCCTCCGGCAGCTCCCAGTCGAAACACAGCAGCAGGTTTGCTAGCAGGAGCTCCACCCCGTGCAGAGCTAACGATATGCCGGGGCAGGTCCTCTTCCCCCCTCCGAACGGCAGAAACTGGAAGGAGTGCCTCCTGTAGTCCACCATGACGTCCTTCCGCTCGAACCTCTCCGGCCAGAACCTCTCCGGCTCCTCCCAGTACCTAGGGTCCCTATTGATGGCCCACACGTTGATGAGCACCCGCGTCTTCGCCGGCACGTGGTGGTCAAGCACCGTGCATTCCTCCAGGCTCTCGCGGAACGGCACGCTGTTCGGCGGGTGCAACCGCAACGTCTCCTTGACAACCTTCTTGAGGTAGGGGAGGCTCTCGACGTCGGTCTCTTCTATTCTCGGCTTCTTATCGGCCACCTGGCGGACCTCCGCCTGTGCCCTTGCCATCAGATGAGGGTTATTCATCAACTCGGCCAACGCCCATTCCACTGTGATGCCGGATGTGTCTGATGCCCCGAGGAGCATATTCTATATATAAACAAACAGGAAAACAAGATATCATGCATGCTAAGAGAGAGGGAGAAGGTAAGTTACTTATAGGTGTCGTAATATTTTTTATTATAAGTAATATTTTGATTGAAAATTTAGGAATTTATATTATTTTATTTAAATATATTATGCATCAAATTTAAAGTTAATTCGACACTCTTAACATATACATCTAATATGATTAAATTTCATGATATTTAGGTCGTAAAAAATGAGTTCTCTTTGATATATATGTTAGGAGTATTAGATTAGTTTTAAATTTAGTACATAACATGTTCATATGAAGTGATCTTAATTTTTAAATTTTTAATCTAAAATATTACTCATGATAAAAGATATTGTCGCATCTGTACGTAATTTATGTGTAGATTACTTGCATGCTCTTAACCCTCGTGTGTGTGTGTGTCTATATATACATATTAGGGAATGATCCGATGAGAAGAATTCTTTAGTGAGAACATGAGAAAATTTAATCTCAACTATTATATAGTGAACAGAAATTATTTTAATCTCAATCATTCAATATTCGATAGGTAATATTAAATTTTCTATTATTCTTATAAAAAAATCATTCTCATGTGTTCACGCGCACAACTTACCGTAACCAAAAACAAATTAGAACTCCTCTCGAACGCCCCTGAATCCACAATGTTTAGCGCATGGATTATCTCCATGGATGGATAACTAATAGACTTTCCCCGTTGGAATGGTCGCTAAGAGCCAGCAATACCTCAATATTTTGGATTCATTTTGAAGTATCGTCGAAACTTAGGTATATGTAAGTATGACTGGTCCCTTCGTCGCAGTAATTGGCAGGCCAAAATATATATTATATACTAAATTTTCGTACCAGCTAGAATGAAAGGTACCCTTTCTGTTTCTTTTAAGATAGAGGAGTTTATGTACAAAATACTATAGTTCTTTCGACGCACTTAATTAGCCGGTGAATCGATCGACGCTTGAAATTCTTTTGATCTAAATAGATCGATGTTGCACGAATAATTGGTGCACCCACGTAAATCACGTTGACACAGAATTAGAAATTAATATTTAAATGTAGAATGCATTTAATTAAAGCACAGTGCATGTGTCATCAAAATCGAGAAGCAGTAGCTAACCAAGACTAGAGCTTTGATGCGGTCCCTGGAGAGGTTCAACCCAAAAGGGACGCTCGAGGATCTCTGGAGAAGAAGCATCGTCTTGAGGAAACAAGACTCCTCGACCTCTTTGTCCTTTCCCGCGTCCTCCTCCTCCTTCTCCTCCAATTCTTTAGTTGCTCTGACGACCTCCTCCTCCAGGAACTGATCCAAAGGGAGGAAGTACTTTTCGATGGTAGACTTACCACTGAAGAGCGTGCTGATCCACGACAGGGAGGGGAAGAAGTCCTCCAGGCGCAGCCCAGAGAGCAACCCCATGCTCTCCGTTATCAGCTCGTGGAACCTTGACCGGATGTCGTCATCCCCCCCCGCCTGCCTCCTCCCGAAGGACATCCTGTAGCTGGTGTTGTTGAAGAATCGGAGCGCCACAGCTCCCACATCTAGCAGTCCACCGCCATGACTAAGCTTCTTTATGGAGTTCATGAGGACGTCGACCTCCTCTTCTCTAATGGGTCGGAAGGAGTTGATCCTCCTGCAGGGGTTGATATTATTAATTGTGTAATATTGCATAGGAGCTGGATACAAAAGAGTAAAAATTGATGGTTTCCGCAATACACTCACGTGATACACTAATGTAAAATTATCATTAATAATTATATTAATATAAAATCATCTAAAATTATTTTTCAGAATATAATTATTTTATATCAATATAAAATCATCTAAAATTAATTTACATCAATTTAAATCACTATATCACGTCAGTATATTACAAAACGAATTGCAAAAGATGAGTTTTTGTACATTTTGATTATGGCATATTTGTGTGGTTGATTTGACGATATGCACGAGTTGTTCCTTAACAGCATGTAACAAACTGGCTGGTGGTACGTCGTTTGCAACAATCTGAGGTGGATTGTTATAAATAAATATGATATGGGAGGGAAATGAAGGTCGCCTCAGCAGTTAGCTGCGACCTTTGCGTTCTCTATAAACTAAACTCTCGATTGCATACCTGGTGGTGAGGAGCCTCTGCACAAAGAAGCTCTTCGTGTTCCTCCAATCCTCGCTGTAGGAGCTGGCGGCGACGTCGAGGTAGCCGTAGCTGTAGATCCGCGGGGCGACCATCACCCCGCGGCTGGAGAAGTTGACGTCGTGGGTCTTCAAGATCTCCTTCGCTGTCTCCGGGGAGGAGACGACGATGGCCGGGATGCCGCCGAGCTTGAAGCGCATGAGGGGCCCGTGGATGCACGAGAGGAGGTGGAGGCTGCGGTGCGGGAGACTGCCGAGTTGGTGAAGGTTGCCGATGATCGGAAGCCCCCACGGACGTGGGAGGCTCGGCCTCGCCTTGGCGTTTGCTCTCCTGAAGGTGGAGAGCAGTGCCAACAGGAGAGGCATCAGCGCAATCAGGCAGGTGAGGGATGCGGTGAGAGCCGTCGAGTCCATCTCTCTCTCTTTCCTGCTTACCCTCTACCTCGCCTTGCAATACCTCATAGTCACATATGATGCTGTTGCCTTAACTATATATATACAATGCAATAGGATCACCTACCCCGTTTGTTTTCTTCGTTTTATTTTTCACCATAAAAAAAAAAAAAAACCATTGAAAACAACGTGGTGATTGTTTGAAAAACTTGCATCGATGAAGTAAGAGAGACATTGACAGCATGAAAATATTTGGGCTATAGGTTTTCCTATAAAAAAAACCTTACACCTTGCACATAAGACCTTTGGAGTCCATGCTGATATATATCTTAGCTTGGTTGGGAGCATGTTTATGTAGTCACTCCATGTGTTCTGGTCAACATGTTATAACATATACTAAATGTGTGGTTGAGATTCTTGCATATGTGAGAAACCTTTTATGTGAAAATGGCGTGAAGCAAGATTTTTTACATTCGCGGCATATAGCTGTTATGCTCCTCTAAATGTCCTCCGCAATCGATTAAGATCCACTCATTTCTTCTGAATCAGCTCCCTGCGCATCGACTTCCTCACCATCGTCCTACATAGTTTGTCATGGGAAAATGTTTAACACATTCAACGTCTCACTTAAAATTCCACCCATGAAATTTGAGCCATTGATGACAAGATTGTGACAAAAATCTAACCATTGTTTTTGTCTCATTCTCTTCTATAAATGGCTCAGATTTCATGCGTATAATTTTCAATGAGATCCATGGGTGTGCTTACCACTTTCTTTATTATGTTAGGAGATTATGTACCTCCCTTACAAAAATGTTCAAGATAGAAATGTTTTAGTACTTACTCCCTCAATTCCTACTTTATTTGTGCTAGAGGCTTCTGCAACTGTTTTAATCGACACATTTAGTTAGCAAATGTATAGGTTTATTCTTAGAAGTAGACATGTAGAAATATTGTTTCTTGTTGATGCGTGTTTCACTTCCTCATGTCGTTACCGTGCTCAATTTAAATAATTCCTACCTCTTTCCAAACTAAAGTAGATAGGGCAAGTAAGAGTTGATCCCACATGGGTGTGGATTATGTGAAAATCTCTTTTTTATGATTAATCTAACAATTGAACTATGTTTTATTGATTTAGACAATCATGCAAATAAATTACTAAATCCACCTCAAAATTGACGACAATTTCATGTTACATCAACGAATAAAACACACTTAGAAATCTAATCAAATCTATATATAAAATATTAATAAATTTTTTATACAAACCAATCAAACAACACAAATTTCACATAAATCCACAAAGTACAAAATTCATATTAATTCATGAAAATTTGGCCTAGTAAATTTGCAAGTGAATCTTAATACAGGTAACTTATACAAATTTTATATTTTTTTATACAAATTATTTTTGCATGAAATTAGTGGCATATGAAAGCTAACATGGTCTAGTTTTAATAGAAAAGGTATCAAAAATTTGTGCAAATTCTTTTACACAAAACAATGTACACACAAGCGAATCGAATTTCCTAATTTTTACAAATTCAAAAAGAAAAATTGTAAACTAAGATCTAATGGCTCTAAACTAATCTAGTAAACAACTAAACATCCTAAATAGCCTAAATTATAACAAAACTTCTCTCGCATCCACAATTTGACATTTGAAGTCACAAATTTTTGAGTTTGAACCTTTGTAGGATCTAGCAATCCGTATGATTTGCTACAAATGCACACATGCATAGACATCGAGTGTAAATGTAACAAACTCGAAGTTAACCAACAAGACAACTCCGGTCCATTCCTGATGTAGTAGCATGTATGTAGACCGAGTTAGAAAACACAAAAACACTCTTGCATTGAAGGAGAGAGTGGGGACCTGGAGAATATGCTGATTTGAAGTGCAAATAGGCTTCCTTGTCATGGAGACCTTGAAGGGATATTTATAAGGGAAATTGCAACAAGCTTCTAGGGTTTCCTTTACTTGTCTTGGTTTTTCGACTTTCTTTTATTTCGAATCTTAATTTGCACATAAAAATAAAGTTGCATCATTTGAAATCAACTTTCAAATGCAACTTGAATCATGTAATTTGGAATCTTAATGAGAAAGTTATGACCAAAACACTAAAAGTGTGTCGGGCTGTTACAAATTTTAGGATTACGATTAAGATTAGGATATTGATTGGCAAAAATCATGGGAAGAAGGATAAGGAAAGTTCTTGAATGTGTTTAGTGTTTGGGAAATGATTGAAATGGACATTAAAGGGTGACATGAGTGGTAAATACGTGTTAGGATTAGGGGTGGCTGTAATTAAGGTAGGGTATGGGCTTTTTGGTTGGTTTTATTACCCTTTGGTAGTGTATTTTGGCTTAAAATGAATAAAAAGTAATATAGTGAGACAATTACGATTTCTCCTCTACAATACCTCATCCATAAATGTTTTTCACCAAATTCTCTTAGGCCTCCAAGGATGGTATTGTCAGCTTTACATTGCTCTTGACCTCCATCTTTGCAAAATTTCCTCTTCTCTTTCTCCTACAAGCAACAAAATGAAAAAATCAGACTCAAACTTATAAATCAATGTTACATAAATTATGATCATTTACTGACAAAAAATTTCAAAATTAGTAAAGTTATGCATGGAATGACACTAAAATTAGATAGTTATCACATCTCAGTTTGCCTTCTTACTCATATGTGGTGTGCTCAGAATCTCCTTATCAAGGCCCAATGAAAAAAAAAAGGAATTTCCACATTGGGTGAATCTCTGACAAGATTTCCACTGACCACCCCTGTGACATCTGATGTAAACACATTTACACTACTTAAGATGTCTATATATGCATGTTCTTAAGCATAGGATTGCATTGCATGAAATAAATATTGTATAACATGCATCATTTTGCATTTAGAGTAGTTTGAATAAAATGGAGGTTAATTGTCTCCTTCTATGTGCTTGGACAGGGTAAACCTTTTATCGGGACCTCGGATCGAAGATCCAACCATACGGATGTGATCAGGGCGACGATTGGAGTTCAACAACTCCAAGATTGCCCTAATCAGGCATCCGTAGCATCAGATAGTGACCGGAGAACCCTAGAAGATCAAGGGCCAGGATGGTGTAAATCCACACTTCAAATGAAAAATCCGACCGCACGAATGAATTCGGATCGACGATCGCAGCCTAACGACGCAAAAATCGAGTCAATTCGACATCCGTGGCACCATCTACAACAACCAGAAGATGGACGGCCAAGATGGCGCCACGTGGCACCATCTCGGTCGCCCAAACGGCCGCATGCAATCACTGAAGCCTCCGCATCCGCCCCCTCTCCGCCGAGATCCAACGGTTGTGGACGGCTACACCTAAAAACGTCCGCTCGACCATCCTCGCCTCGTAGCGCAACGGTCGCGAGGAGCTCCGCGTTCGCAAGACGCGGGTTCGAATCGCGATCTGCGGGCGCGCGCGATTAAAGGGGGACCGCCCGATCGGCTGCGGGCGGCTCAGATCTTCCAATAGCGGCAACACGCTATTTCACGCGAGGCGAGGACGCGCCATCGTACGCGTTGAGGCGGGCGCGCAGCAGCGGGCGAAGGCGCATCCTAAGCCACCCGATCTTGCGATCGGACAGCTAAGATTTGTTGAATGTGTGGATGCATTGAGAGAGCGAGCAGTTGAGCGGGCGCGCGTGGGGAGCACCCACTACACCCACGTTGGGGCTTTAGCGACGGTTTTATCCGTCATTAAAGACCCCTTATCTAATGTTTTAAAGATGTAATAACTAATTTGCCCCCACTCCTTGCAACTATAAAAGGAGACCCCCTCTACACGAAATTCTCATCCCTTCCTTCTCTTCTCTAGCTCTCCAAAGCTCAAGAGAAGCTTGTCCCACACCCGAGATGCTCCTCGCGAGATAAAGTTTAAATTTTCGTCCCCATTCGGAAGTGGATCCCGTGACGACGACGACGTGCTGCTCCATTCCCGTTCTTCTGCTTCATCCTCCTTCGTTCTGCTTCGTCCTCCTTCATCCAGGCGTCGTCCCGTCCGGCTCGTCCTCCAAGCGATCGTCGAGGAGGATAACTTCTCTCTCCCATTCTTCTTTACAACTTTTCTAGTGTAGAATTTTCCTACTTTCTAATGTAGCTGATTTCCCGCTTTCTAGTGTAATTTTTATTTGGTTTGATTGTATAAACATTTTGAAATATTGAATGCATGTTCTCCTTCTCTCTCTCTCTTTCTTTTAGTCTGATAACTTCATTGTAATTATATCGCCTCTCTTTTCAAAAATTCTAAAAAAAATATAATTACGAATATAGATCAACGTAGCCTCCCTGTGTTCGACCCGGAATTCAAATTTCGGTATAAATTTTATTTGTTGAACACGAATTCTTCGCTTTCAAGCTACAACGACAAAGTTTTAAAACTAAACACGTTAGCGTAGTAATTCGTAAGTCCAACATTTTGGCACCGTTGCCGGGGAGGCAACGATTTCCAATCTTTTCTTCGCATTTCTTGCACTTTATTGTTTTCTAACTTGCTTTCTCTTGTGTCCATTGTTTTGTAGAGACCTTCATCAAGGAATCAACAAGCGGTGGACTGGACTAAAGTGTAGTTGAAGACAACTGTAAGTGCTCCCCATTCTTTCCCCCTCCGTAGATTTCATTCGCCACATTAAATCCAAATTCCAATTAACCTAGGTGTTTGCATAAATCCTAGGAATATTTTGGTTGTTTGGATTTTCACTCACATTCATTCCATCCTCATTTATAAAAAAATAACAAAAAGATAATCTTGTGGGGTAATTTTCAACAAACACACAACACACACCCACATTCAAGGCACTTAATCAACTTGATTTGTTTCTACTCAACTGGGTTTTGATCTGTGGAACCGGTACACACAAAGCAACACATAACAGAGTAGAAATCATTCTAGGTTAATCATCTTTGAGTGCCTAATTTAGTGGTGCATTTGTGGTCAATTATTTGAGTTGTTTGGGCCTCACCACTCTATTTAAAACCAACTCATCAAGTAGCTCCTCCTTAGGGTTTTCAATCTAGGTCTATTCCAGGCACTCCACTTTCTTCCTGATTCTAAAGGAAAACAATCTTCACCCGTGTTTTACAACTTGGTTTGCCTAGAAACTTGATTGTAATTCACCTAATTTGAAACCCTAAAAGCTACTTAAGTAAGATTTGAATATTAAAATTCACGCATTATAAATAATCTTGCTTGAAAACCTTGGTTGTGCACGCACTTACACAAATCTCAATCAATCATTAAGGGCACAACCCATTTTAAGGGCCCATCACATTCCATAAGCACCACAATCCCAGGCCTTAATAAAATTGAGTAGACGTTGCCCTTAAGGTCTGATTTGCTCTTCAGGGCCTAGTCTGAGATTTTTTTTATTAACCTACTTGTACTGATTAATCTGATGTCTAGCTTGTTGGTGCTAGAGCACCACGATCATTTGTTTTGATGATAACAAAACACGTGTTATTTAACATTTGCAATTTGAGTCCTAGATTTCAGGTCAATTGCAAATGTGGACGTGTTTAGACGGAGTTCGAGCTCGCATCCAAGACGGATTGGAGGAGCTTGACGGAAAACAGAGGAGGTTCGCGTGGAGCGAAAGATTGAAGATGGAAGGAAATGAAGAATAGGATAGATTTCCTTCTTTTGTACTTGTTGTATTTTTTGTTTCTTTTGTTGCTCTTTATTTCCTTAGAAATTTTGTTAAAGAGCCTCAAAGAACCCTAACAGTAGTCCTAGGAACACCGGCACAACCCTAGGATACTTAGGTTTTCTGTAGAATACTTAGAAAATCAATATAGGGTTCAAACAGCACTTCCAGACGTCTAATTCCCAAATCAGACGTCTGATAAAGAATTTTAAGACGTCTGACTGTTGTTTCAGACGTCTGATAACTTTAGGCTGGACATAGTTAGTTCTGTCTGATGAAATCAGACGTCCAGACTTTATACCAGACGTCTTAGAAGACGTCTGATGGATTTGCCAGACGTCCAATTAGTGGACCGTTGGCTGACTTAGCAGACACCCAAGAATATGACCGTTACAGCCTTATCAGACGTCCATAGGCCTTTCCAGACGTCTGATAAATGACCGTTTTGCCTCGGCTGACCCAAAATCTCTTCTCAGAGATTTTCTAGCCGTTGCAACGTTTGGAAATCAATTCCCACAGTAAAAGTAGGTTTCCAGACGTCCAGATATAGTGCCAGACGTCCTGCATGTCGTCTGATGGACTTGCACAAAAACCCTGTTTAGATCTGATTCAAGTCAGGGAGAAACCCGCATAGAATCAGACGTCTGACCTTGGAATCAGACGTCTTAAAGTGGACTTCCAGACGTCTGATGCCAGAGTTAGACGTCTGATAACCCTGTCAAATGTAATCATTGTCCTGATTTCGGCCTGATTCTCTTGGACTTTGCACCCAACGGCTATAGAACCTTTCTTAAGCCTTCCAAAGCCTTCCTAAGGCCTCTATAAATAGAGGGGAGCCTTTGCAACACAAAAACACACAAGATATACACCTAGAGAGACCAAGATACACTAAGATCAAGTATTTCCACTCTCTTGTGTCCAAGAAGCACTTGCTCTCTAAGCTCAAGTTCTACATCTTGAGAGCATCATTCCCTTCGCGCACCCGCTCTCCCACCGTTATCTACGAGAGCGACATTGCGCCGTTGCGTGGCTCACGCACCCGCGTCATCGTCGACGCACTCCTTGCAAAGGGGAGTTTCCTAAATCCTATAGAAGCTTAGGTTTAAATTACTTTGTTGGCTCTATAGGTTTGTTGTTTATTTTACCTTTGTCTTTTGGTTGGGTATTCGCTTTGCGAATTCCCGTCTCCTTCGTGGGACAAAATCCTTCTCGTGGAGAGAAGGGGTTGAGGAACGCTACCCTCGTACTTGTAGCGTGGTTGTATTGAGGTTGAATCACCCTCGTTTTAAGTGATTCGGTTTAGTGGATTTGATCAACTAGGTTGATCGGAAAATCCTAACTCGAGAGGGTTAGGTGGTGGTTTTCACCCGGTTTGGGTTTCCACCTAAAAATACCTGTGTACATTGTGCGATTGATTTTTGTGAGATTGCTTTATATTTCAATTCCGCATTTTTTTTTGTCACGCTGATCTCACCCCTCCAAGTAGGGAACCTTCAATTGGTATCAGAGCAGGTCTTGCTGTTTCGGCGTAACAACCCGGCAAGAGATCAAATGGAGGGAAGCACATCAGCAATCAGGATCTCCGAGGGGCAGTCCACAACCCGTCTGCCGTTCTTCGACGGGAGCAACTACCCCTACTGGAAGTTGCGGATGAAGACCTAGCTTCAAGCCACCGACTTCACGGTCTGGGCCAGATGCGAGACGCCTTTCGACATCCCAGAAAAACCCGCGGGAGGATACTCGCAGCAGCATATTCGAGAGCTTTCACTCAACGCAAAGGCAAAGAATGCCATGTATTGCGCGTTGAGTCCGGAAGAGTTCGAGAAAATCCAAGAGTGCACCACCGCCCACGAGATATGGAGGAGGTTGGAAGGCACTCATGAGGAGACAAGCTCGGAGGAAGAAGAAGAAGAAACCGCTTGCTTTGGTTTCATGGCCAGAGGAACCAACAGCGACAGCGAAAGTGGAAGCGACGACAGCGACAACGAGGTAAATCTCGATCTTCAAGAAGCATTTAATGAACTTTTTGAGATCAGTAAATCACTTAAAATAGAAAACAAAAGCATGAAAAAGAATCTTAGCTTTCTTAAATCTGAAAATGATAGGTTAGAAATAAAGCTTAAGGATTTAGAAGCTAATCCTAAAAATAATAACCTATTATTAGAAAATCATAACCTTATCAATGAAAATAATAAGTTGATTGAGGAAAATGATAGTCTAAAGTTAGAAATCTATGATTTAAAGACTAAGATGCAAACTATAGAAAAAGAAATTGCATGTCTTAGGGAAAATTCTAACAAATTAATTAACAAAGTTGATAATTTTTATAGCCCTAAGATTGAGAAAGGATCTCCGTCAAGGAGACCTTCTAACAAATCCGGATCCAAGCCCACTTGGATACCGAAAAAGGAATTAGAATCTTGTTTTGTAGGGTTCAGGGATAATTACAACATAAGGGACTGGACCTACAAGCTCAAAGCTGGTCAACTCGAGTTGGGAGAACCAAGGAGTAGACCAAGGAGGAGAACAAGACGACCGACGAGACGGCGAACAAACGACGGACCCGCCGCACGTCGACCACCAGATTGGAGACCGGCGCCAATGCCCGGGCCTCCAAGCTACGGATGGGAGCCCCATCCGATGTGGCATCCACCACCACCATTCGGGCCATTTTATTGGCCATGGTAGGTGAGGTAAAATTCTTAACCCTATCTTTTTATAAGCATTTAGATAGGGGGAGTTAAAAATTAATGAGCTAATTGTCAATTTTTAAGGGGGAGATATAAGGTAGCTAAATTTCCTTTAGAAAGGGGGAGAAAAATAATAGCTATCTCATTGTTACAAAAAGGGGGAGGACATTACCTTTGTCACAAGAAACTCATAGAAGAGCATGTTTTAAGGGGGGAGTTATAGGAATTTTAAACCAATCAAACCTTTTTGATAATGTCAAAAAAGGGGGAGGATTTTTATGTATTTACGGTTTTTGTCATCATCAAAAAGGGGGAGATTGTTGGTGCTAGAGCACCACGATCATTTGTTTTGATGATAAAAAAACACGTGTTATTTAACATTTGCAATTTGAGTCCTAGATTTCAGGTCAATTGCAAATGTGGACGTGTTTAGACGGAGTTCGAGCTCGCATCCAGGACGGATTGGAGGAGCTTGACGGAAAACAGAGGAGGTTCGCGTGGAGCGAAAGATTGAAGATGGAAGGAAATGAAGAATAGGATAGATTTCCTTCTTTTGTACTTGTTGTATTTTTTGTTTCTTTTGTTGCTCTTTATTTCCTTAGAAATTTTGTTAAAGAGCCTCAAAGAACCCTAACAGTAGTCCTAGGAACACCGGCACAACCCTAGGATACTTAGGTTTTCTGTAGAATACTTAGAAAATCAATATAGGGTTCAAACAGCACTTCCAGACGTCTAATTCCCAAATCAGACGTCTGATAAAGAATTTTAAGACGTCTGACTGTTGTTTCAGACGTTTGATAACTGTTAGGCTGGACATAGTTAGTTCTGTCTGATGAAATCAGACGTCCAGACTTTATACCAGACGTCTTAGAAGACGTCTGATGGATTTGCCAGACGTCCAATTAGTGGACCGTTGGCTGACTTAGCAGACACCCAAGAATATGACCGTTACAGCCTTATCAGACGTCCATAGGCCTTTCCAGACGTCTGATAAATGACCGTTTTGCCTCGGCTGACCCAAAATCTCTTCTCAGAGATTTTCTAGCCGTTGCAACGTTTGGAAATCAATTCCCACAGTAAAAGTAGGTTTCCAGACGTCCAGATATAGTGCCAGACGTCCTGCATGTCGTCTGATGGACTTGCACAAAAACCCTGTTTAGATCTGATTCAAGTCAGGGAGAAACCCGCATAGAATCAGACGTCTGACCTTGGAATCAGACGTCTTAAAGTGGCCTTCCAGACGTCTGATGCCAGAGTTAGACGTCTGATAACCCTGTCAAATGTAATCATTGTCCTAATTTCGGCCTGATTCTCTTGGACTTTGCACCCAACGGCTATAGAACCTTTCTTAAGCCTTCCAAAGCCTTCCTAAGGCCTCTATAAATAGAGGGGAGCCTTTGCAACACAAAAACACACAAGATATACACCTAGAGAGACCAAGATACACTAAGATCAAGTATTTCCACTCTCTTGTGTCCAAGAAGCACTTGCTCTCTAAGCTCAAGTTCTACATCCTGAGAGCATCATTCCCTTCGCGCACCCGCTCTCCCACCGTTATCTACGAGAGCGACATTGCGCCGTTGCGTGGCTCACGCACCCGCGTCATCGTCGACGCACTCCTTGCAAAGGGGAGTTTCCTAAATCCTATAGAAGCTTAGGTTTAAATTACTTTGTTGGCTCTATAGGTTTGTTGTTTATTTTACCTTTGTCTTTTGGTTGGGTATTCGCTTTGCGAATTCCCGTCTCCTTCGTGGGACAAAATCCTTCTCGTGGAGAGAAGGGGTTGAGGAACGCTACCCTCGTACTTGTAGCGTGGTTGTATTGAGGTTGAATCACCCTCGCTTTAAGTGATTCGGTTTAGTGGATTTGATCAACTAGGTTGATCGGAAAATCCTAACTCGA
Organism: Thalassia testudinum; assembly: GCA_037157565.1. Lineage (NCBI taxonomy): Eukaryota > Viridiplantae > Streptophyta > Magnoliopsida > Alismatales > Hydrocharitaceae > Thalassia > Thalassia testudinum. The sequence goes on from JAZHRO010000037.1 coordinate 4,729,219, forward strand.
GAGGGTTAGGTGGTGGTTTTCACCCGGTTTGGGTTTCCACCTAAAAATACCTGTGTACATTGTGCGATTGATTTTTGTGAGATTGCTTTATATTTCAATTCCGCATTTTTTTTTGTCACGCTGATCTCACCCCTCCAAGTAGGGAACCTTCATAGCTAAGGGAGTAGCGTCAAACGACCGCGGTTGGGGGGTACACTAGGAACCGGAGGCGAAAGCTGAAGGAAGAACCTTCTCCCCAGTCCCTCCTTCTAACTGGTTTGATTAAACAGACACAAGTAGAGTAAATCGTTTACAGTCTTAAGGCGGGTTTTGGGAGTCAGTAGATCCTTAGGCTACCCCACTTAAGGAAAGCCTTGTTTTGTTGTGCTGCAGGGTCCATATCCTTAGTCCTTCCGACCTTCTCCTAGTTTATGCTGGGTAGACAGTCATTGAATCCCTGATTGGAAGGACCATTAGAACATTCTAGGAGGCACAAATTGGATTTTGGTCAATTTGATCCCATGGCCGAACAACAGCCTCCTCTGCTTGGAAATCCACAGGAAGAATTTTGAAGGCAGCTAGAACAAATGCAGAGAATGCAGGGCGCTCAGCCCTTGAAGGATTTTTATGATCCTTCAAATTACGGGGAACGTCCCGACGTCCAAATTCCAGCCGGTGATGTAGAAATCAAGCCCCAGGTGTTAAGCCTGATTAAACATTATCATGGGCTTGGCTCCGAAGATCCGTTTCAGCACTTGGAGGACCTAACCACTTTGGTCCAGACCACCAAAGCTCGAAACGTAAATGAGGAGTAAATGATCATGAGGCTCTTCCCCCACTCTCTTAGGGACAAGGCCTCGCATTGGTATAGAACAATAGGAAAACCAATTACAACTTGGAATGAGTTAAAATCGGCCTTTCTGAAGAAATTCTTCCCAATTGGACATACCAATGCTTTGAGACGGGCAATCACTACCTTTACCCAGCGGCCGGGGGAACAGTTTCATGTGGCCTGGGAGCGATTCCAGGACTTATTGCGGAGGTGTCCACACCACGAGGTGCCAAAATGGCAACTCGTGCAGATCTTCTATCATGGGTTGACTGAGCAACTCAAAAATCATGTGGATGCTTCTTTCGGAGGCAATTTTCTCAATAAAGATGCAGATAGTGTACATGATTTATTCGAGAATATGAGTGAGAATTCAATTAATCATGCCTCCATGGATACTTTTAACCAGTCCTAGCAACCCAGATCAAATGTTAATGAAGTCCACGACTCTCATTCATTTGATATGGAATTGATTTGTAATAAACTTGATAAGGTGGACTTGGTTGCTAAAAGAATGGAAGAGTGGATGGCTGACAATTCTATGAACAACTCTCGATCCACTCAATCCCAAAATTCGGGATTCCATTCCTCACGAGCTCCTTTTGGATGGGAGTTCGTGAATCAACTTGATGCAGCTCAACCTGTGAGTCAACATTTTTCGGAGCCCCACGGGTTCCAAACTGGAGCCTTTGATCCCAATTTTTCTAATCCTTCCCTTTCTTTCTCTCCATCCTCACCTTATGAGGATGTCTGCGCTGTACAAAAGAATGTTAGATCCAACCCCTACTCGAATGCCTATAATCCAGGTTGGAGAAACCACCCTAACTTCTCTTGGAAAAATCCAGGGCAACAGACCCAATTCCGACCCAGCAACTATGCTCTGCAACGACCAATGGGTCAAGGTCAAGTATATACTCAGTTGCCTCCGAATCAGGTCAATCAGCCAGCTTAGAATGCCCGTCAACCCGCAGGGCAAGCAGATTTGAACCGTCAAATGGTAGAGATGTAAGGATCCATGCTCCAGCTCATGCAGCAAATGAAAAACTCGTTGGACAACTTGCAATTTGGGCTCATTGCTAACTCTCGTCAGCCCAGATCACTACCATCCCAACCCGTACCCAACCCGCGAAATATTATAAATTCGGGCAATCAAGCCCAAGGGTACGGAAATCAGAGGGACCCGCACGCACATGCTCAGGTGGTTGAGTAGGGTTCCTCGTCTTCTTCTTCTGCAAATCAATAATTCATGGTTAATCAAGCCCCTCCAATCTTTCCTAACCCTCCCCAAGACCCAAATTCTTATGCTTATGTAAATTCTGTAACTTTGAGGAGTGGTAAGAAGACTCAGGATCTACAACCACAGTATTTTGATCTTTTGAATCCTGAAGAACCTGAGGAGAGAGAGGAGAATTCTAGAGGAGAAATCAAGGCTCAAGAACCTGATTCCAAAGATCTGACTCATGTTCCTTTTCCTGAAGCCTTAACCAAATCAAAGAAGAAGAAGTCTGTTGATAGCAATGAGGAGCTTATGAATCTATTTAAGAATGTTGAGATCAATATCCCGCTCCTTTATGCTATCAAGCACATATCGGCTTACGCAAGATTTTTAAAGGAATTATGTACACAAAAGCGTAAGTCGAGAGAATCTGTTCCGAGGAAGGTGGTACTCTCCGAGCAGGCTAGTTCTGTTATCCTGCACTACCTCCCTCAGAAAAAGAGAGATCCTGGTGCTCCATTGATTTCCTGCGTTATCGGAGATTACACATTTGATAGAGCAGTTTTGGATCTGGGTGAATCCATCAACCTAATTCCGACTTCTCTCTACGAGAAGTTTGGGTTAGGTGAACTTCGGCCAACTTCAGTAACGTTACAGTTAGCGGACCTCTTGGTCACAAACCCACGAGGCGTTATTGAAGATGTTATAGTTAAGGTCAAGGATTTCTATTTTCCTGTACATTTCCTTGTCCTTGACATGGATGTACCTGATAATCTGAGGAACACGCCCATCATTCTGGGGCGTCCATTCCTGGCTACAGCAAAAGCCAACATTAATTGTGAAAGCGATAGCATGGAAATCGCCTTGGGGACCAACGAATGAAATTGGATATTTTTAAGGTGATCAACAAATTTGAGGATTGTGGATTTATTGAGGAACTTGATGAGGATAGTGATAATATTGAAACTTGTTTGACAGTTTCTTCAATTGAAAGTTCCTCTTTAGATGATGAAATTGACCCACAACCCTCTATAGCTAACCTGCCATCTTCTGAAGAGGTTATTGATTTTGTTCACTCACAACCTCTTCCTCTTGTTGAATCTTCAGCATCTACCCTACCATCAATCATCAACCCACCCCAGCTTGAATTGAAACCATTGCCTGAGAATTTGAAATATCAATTTTTAGGACCTCAGAATACGCTCCCTATGATTATCAGTGCTAAATTGATAAAGGAGCAAGAGATTAAATTGATCAAGGTCCTAAAGGAACATATGGAGGCAATTCGTTGGACGAATCATGACCTTAGGGGAACCGAGCCATCTTACTATAATTATAGAATATTTTTGGAAGATGGATCTCGCCCTTCTCGTCAGATGAAAAGGAGATTGAATCCAAATTTGCGAGAAGTGGTCAAAAAGGAAATCATCAAGTGGCTCGATGCAGGAATTATTTATCCAATCTCTAATAGTCCCTGGGTAAGTCCCGTTCAGATTGTTCCAAAGAAAGCCGGGATTACCATTGTGACTAACGAGAGAGGAGAATCTGTCACAACTCGTTCAGCTTCCTCTTGGCGGGTTTGTATTGATTACAGGAAGCTGAACAAAGCCATTAAAAAGGATCATTTTCCCCTGCCCTTTATTAATCAAATCTTGGAACAATTAGCCGGACAGAAGTACTTCTATTTTCTTGATGGCTACTCAGGACACAACCAAGTTCCTATCCATCCCAAGGATCAGAAAAAAAACTACTTCCACCTGTCCCTACGGAACCTTTGCTTTTTGTAGGATGCCTTTCGGGTTATGCATTGCACCTACGACTTTTCAAAGATGTATGCTAGCCATATTTTCTGACATGGTGGAAGAGTTTATGGAAGTCTTCATGGATGATTTCTCTATTTTTGGAGAATCATTTTACTCTTGTTTGGTTAATTTGGAAATGATTCTTAAGCGATGTATCCAGACAAGACTGGTCCTTAGTTGGGAAAAGAGTCATTTCATGACCCAAGAGGGCATTGTTTTGGGTCATGTAATCTCTAAACGGGGAATAGAAGTGGACAAAGCTAAGGTTGATGTTATCGCTAAACTTCCTCCTCCCACATCTGTTAAACAAATCCGATCATTTATTGGCCATGTGTGATTTTATCGAAGATTCATCAAGGATTTCTCGAAGGTTGCTTGTCCTTTGAGCAATCTTCTTGCCAAAGAAACGTCGCTTGTTTTTGACGAATCATGCCGAAAGGCATTTGATTTCCTGAAAATGGCAGTCACCTGTGCTCCAATTTTGCAACCACCAATTTGGACAACCCCTTTTGAAATCATGACCGACGCTTCTGATTACGCGGTCGGGGCTGTCCTGGGTCAGAAAATTGATCGAAAGCCCTCTGTCATCTACTACGCTAGTAAAACTCTGGATGAAGCCCAGAGGAATTACACTGTTACTGAAAAGGAATTACTAGCTGTAGTATTTACTTTGGAAAAATTCAGGGCTTATCTCTTAGGGTCTCATGTTATCATCTATACCGACTACTCGGCCTTGAGACATCTCTTGGCTAAAAAGGATGCTAAACCCCAGCTTATTCATTGGATTCTTCTTCAAGAATTTGATCTTGAAATCAAGGACAAAATCGGGGTACAAAATGTGGTAGCGGATCATTTGTCGAGACTCCTAGGTGATTCTTCTTGTCCGGACATTCCGATTGCTGACACTTTTCCGAACGAAACTATTCTTACAGTTTTAGGTGTCCACACCCCATGGTTTGCTGATATTGTTAACTATTTAGCCGTTGGTCAAATTCCCCAGGATTGGACCAAGCAACAATGGGATAGACTCAAATCTGAGGCCAAATACTACTTCTGGGAGGACCCTGAACTGTATCGCATCAGCTCCGATCAGATTATTCGCCGATGCATACTGGAGAATGAATTCAACAGTATACTCGAGTTCTGCCATGCATCTGGGTGTGGTGGACATTTCTCTGGGAAAAAGACGGCTGCAAAAATCTTGCAATCTGGCTTCTATTGGTCGTCTTTATTCAAGGATGCCCAGGATTTCTCAAGGTCATGCTCTCGATGTCAGGCACTCGAGAGTATAACTAAGAGAGACATGATGCCCCTAAACCCTATTCTTCCTGTCAAAATTTTCGATGTTTGGGGTATCGATTTCATGGGACCCTTTATCCCTTCATTTGGACATCAATACATTCTTGTTGCTGTTGATTATGTGTCCAAATGGATTGAGGCGATCCCCACTTGAACCAATGACCACAAGGTGGTCATTAATTTTGTCAAGAAAAATATCTTCAGTAGGTTTGGGATTCCGAGGGCTATCATCAGTGATGGTGGCACTCATTTTACTAATGCCCAATTCCAGAATTTATTGGCCAAATATGGGGTTAATCACCGAATTTTCACACCTTACCATCCCCAGACGAATGGACAAGTCGAGATCTCCAATCGAGAGATCAAGAACATTCTGCAAAAAATGGTTAGGCCTGATCGCAAGGATTGGACTCAAAAGCTTGAGGACGCTTTTTGGGCCTACCGTACGGCGTATAAAATGCCCATCGGCATGTCTCCATTCCGTTTGGTGTATGGAAAGGTGTGCCATCTACCCGTAGAGATTGAACACAGGGCATTCTGGGCAATCAAATAATGCAATTTAGATCGGAATCTAGTTGGGAAGACTAGGAAACTCCAACTATCTGAGTTGGAGGAGCTTAGAAATGTTGCTTATGAGAATGCCATGATCTACAATGCTCGGACCAAAGCTCTACATGATCAATTGATTTCCCACAAGAGCTTTGAGCCAAACCAAAAGGTCTAGTTATTCGATTCTAAACTTAAGCTCTTTCTTGGCAAACTTAGATGTAAATGGAATGACCCATTCATAATTGATCAGATTTTTCCAAATGGTGCCGTTCAGATTTTTGACCCAAAGACGGGTAACACATTTAAAGTCAATGATCAACATCTGAAGCCTATTGTTGACCATATTCTTCCAGAACCTGTCTCAGACTCTGTTGCTCTAGCCATTCTGTGACTTCTTTGGCTGAACTTCGCCTAGCTGACGGCATTAAACTCAGCAGTTGTACATATGACACAAGGCTGATATGAACTTCTTATTCAGGTGACATCTTTCATATTCTACCCTTTCTTTCATGTCTCTTTTTCAATGAGAACATTGCATCAGCTAGGCATAGGGGGTAGATTCATTTTTGAATCATTTGGTCAGCTTTGTGAAATTCATGTAATTTTGTTTTTCTCTTCTTATTTATATAAAAAAAAGTCAAAATTAGGAAGGATTAGTTGGACATTTGGACTTTTCAATCTTAAGAAATTTTACATTAGGATCTGAACACAAAGACCCTTCAGGTCTTTGGACTTAATTAGCCCGTATATCCACTAAAATGTGGATTTGTCTTTCAAGTCCTAGCCATCTAAATTCTATCGTAATTGGAATAAATAAGTTTGGGTGATAAGTACACGACTTATCAACCCACCCTCTGATTTGTCGGAATTTCTGAGTTTTAAGCATCTACACACTTTCTTTGCACTGACTCATTGTTCGGCGATTCTAACAGAAATTGGGTAGCTAATGAACCTTCTAGGGTGATATGGCTGGCAAGTTATCATGGGTAACAGCCCATAGGTAGGTTGTCCAAAGCCCAATCACTAGACCTTTCTCTATTTACTGCCTTTAAGTAAATCTTAGACCAGGGAAGCCACCTACATAAAAAAAAAAAAGAATCAAAAGGAGAAAAGAAAAAAAAAAAGAAATAAGCCACACTTCCCCGCATGAGTATGGCTGGCAAGTTGTCGGTGGTAACAGCTCATCGACCGGTTGTCCAGAACCCAGCTCAATAAATCCACTAAAAATTCCCAAAACACTTAGGAAGAAGCGGAGAAGTAGAATAAACCGGGGAGATATACACTAGATTCACCCATGTGTTGACCCGATAAAAAAAATAAAAGTAGGGAGAAAGCTACCGGTTGCAAAGATAGATCTTTAGGCAAAATTTTTTTTTTTTTAGGTCACCTAGAGGCGTAGAAATCCGAAGTACATTTTAATTGCCGGTCAACGAGTCTATCACATTCACAATAAGATGCTTAAAACTTAGGGTTTTCATCAAATCTTGGGAGAGTTGAATGGCCTAGAAAGCCACTCTTAAACCCTAAAATTTGAAAATCCAAAAAAATTAGAAAAGAGTAAAAAGAGAAAAAGAAAATTTTCTTTGAATAAGGCGAGGGTTTGAGGCGGTCTGCATTTTGGCAGATACTCGGGCACTGTTGTGTCTTTGAAAGTTCAGATCCTAAGTATACAATTTCTTAATGATTGAAAATAACTCATGCCCAAATAATCCAACCTAATTCTTTTATAAATAACATATAGTTTTTGCTAGGGACTAGAAAAAGATAGGCATGAGGGTATGATGTAAACACATTTACACTACTTAAGATGTCTATTTATACATGTTCTTAAGCATAGGATTGCATTGCATGATATAAATATTACATAACATGCATCATCTTGCATTTAGAGTAATTTGAATAAAATGGAGGTTAGTTGTCTCCTTTTATGTGCTTGGACAGGGCAAACTTTTTATCGGGACCTCGGAACGAAAATCCAACCATACGGATGTGATCAGGGCAACGATTGGAGTTCAAAAACTCTAAGATCGCCCTAATCAGACATCCGTAGCTGTTGAGCCGTTTTGCGAATCGCTACGCTTACGTGTTTGGTTTTGGAAAACCTGTCGCTGTAGTTTTAAAGCGAAGAATTCGTGTTCAACAAATAAAATTTATACCGAAATTAAAATTTCGGGTCGAACACAGGTAGACGGACGTTTGATTTAAAAACTACGCGTTTCTTTTTATTTGTCATAGAATAATTTAATTTAAAACTATCTAATTATTTACAATAAATAGAAGAGAGAGAGAGTAAGAGAGAAAGAGAATATTATACAGAGAAATCAAAATGAGATGTAAAATAAACAAGGAATTTTTCATTGAGGAGATTGTTCATTCCAACTAGAAAGCATGAAATAATTACTCTAGAAAGCGATAAATTTACTCTAGAAAGCATTAAAAGAATGGAGGGAGAAATGTCCTCCTCGACGGTCGCTTGGAGGACGAGTAGATTAATCTAGAAAGCAGTAAATCTATACTAGAAAGTAGTAAAAAGAATAGGGAGAGAGAAATCCTCCTCGACGGTTGCTTGGAGGACGAGCCGGACGGGACGACGCCTGGACGAAGGGCAACGAAGCAGGACGAAGGAGGACGAAGCAGAAGAACGGGAACGAAGTAGCACGCCGTCGTCGTCGCGGGATCCACTTCCGAAGGGGAACGAAAATTGGACTTTATCTCGTAAGAAGCATGCCGGGTGTGGGACAAGCTTCTTTTGAGCTTTGGAGCGGTAGAGAGGAGAAAGAAGGGATGAGAATTTCATATGGAGGGGGTCTCCTTTTATAGTTGCAAGGAGTGGGGGCAAAATGGACATTACAAGTTCAAAATAATAAAAGTAGGGTCTTTAGTGACGGATAAATCCGTCACTAAAGCCCTCAACGTGAGCGGCTCACACGCGCCTCCTCACCTGCTCGCCCGCTCAACGGCTTGCGCACGTTCGCCGCTTTTCAGTCGTCCGATCGCGAAATCGGACGACTTAAGATGCGTCTCCGCATGCTGCGTTGCGCGCCCGCCCGCGCGTCTGATTGTGCGTCCGATTGCACGTCCAATCACGCGTCGATGCTATCGGGCGCGCGCGGCCGTCCGATCTCCATCTGACGCTCCACCCGCGCCCAATCGCCGCGCCTTCCAGCCCCTCTCCACGGCTCGAACCCGCGCCCCGTGCTCGCGAAAGCGCGCTCAACCACTGCGCCATGGGGCACGGATGGTCGAGCGGACGCTTTTAAGCGCGAGAACCCACAGCTGTTGGATTAAGATCCAACGGCGGAGAGCGATCGGGCGCGGAGCCTTCACAAGATGCAAGCGGCCGTTTGGGCGGCTGAGATGGCGCCAAGTGGCGCTATCTTGGCTGTCCATCTTCTGGAAGTTGTAGATGGTGCCACGGATGTCGGATTGACTCGATTTTTATGTCTTTAGGCTGCGATCGTCGATCCGAATTCATCCATGCAGTCGGATTTGTCATCTAAAGTGTGGATTTACACCATCCTGGCCCTTGATCTTCTAGGGTTCCCGGGTCACTATCTGATGCTACGGATGTCTGATTAGGGCAATCTTGGAGTCATTGAACTCCAATCGTTGCTCTGATCACATCCATACGGTTGGATCTTTGATCCGAGGCCCCGACAAAATGTTTGCCCTGTCCAAGCACATAAAAGGAGATAATTGACCTCCATTTTATTCAAACTACTCTAAATTCAAGACAATGCATGTTATGCAATATTTATATCATGAAATGCAATCCTATGCTTAAGAACATGCATAAATAGACATTTTAAGTAGTGTAAATGTGTTTACATCATACCCCCATGCCTATCTTTTGCTAGTCCCTAGCAAAAACTATATGCTATTTATAAAAAAATTAGGTTGGATTATTTGGACTTGAGTTATTTTTCAATCATTAAGAAATTGTCTACTTAGGAACTGAACTTTCAAAGACACAACAGTGCCTGGGTATCAACCAAAATGCAAACCGCCTCAAGCCCTCGCCTTATTAAAAGAAAATTTTCTTTTTCTCTTTTTCTCTTTTCTAATTTTTTTTATTTTCAAATTTTCGGGTTTAAGAGTGACTTTCTACGGCCATTCAACTCACCCAAAATTTGATGAGAATCCTAAGCTTTAAGCATCTTATTGTGATTGTGATAGACTCGTTGACCGGCAGTTAAAATAGACTTCGAATTTCTACACCTCTAGGTGACCTCAAAAAGACTTCTGCCTAAAGGTGTATCTTTACAACCGGTAGCTTTCTCCCTACTTTTATATTTTACGGGGTCAACACAAGGGTGAATCCAGTGCATATCTCCCCGGTTTATTCTACTCCGCTTCTTCCTAAGTGTTTTGGGAATTTTTTTTTAGTGCATTTACTGAGCTGGGTTTTGGACAACCGGTCGATGAGCTGTTACCACCGACAACTTGCCAGCCATACTCGTGCGGCGAAGTGTGGCTTATTTCTTTTTGTTCTTTTCTCCTTTTCTTTTTGATTTTTTTTTTTTTAAATAGGTGGCTTCCCTGGTCCAAGATTTACCTAAGGGTAGGAAAAAGAGAAAAGTCCAGTGACTGGGCTCTGGACAACCTACCTATGGACTGTTACCCACGATAACTTACCAGCCATATCACCCTAGAAGGTTCATTAGCTACCCAATTTCCATTAAAATCGTCGAACAACGAGTCAGTGCAAAGAAAGTGTGTAGATGCTTAAGACTCAAAATTCCCTCAAATCAGAGGGCGGGTTGATAAGTCGTGTACTTATCACCCAAACTTATTTACTCCAATTACGAAAGAATTAAGATGGAGAGGACTCGAAAGACAAATCCACATTTTAGTGGATACACAGGCTGATTAAGTCAAATGACCTGAAGGGTCATTGTGTTCAAATCATAATGTAGCATTTCCTAAGATTGAAAATTTTCTTAAACCCAAATTCTCTTTCCTAATTTTGATTTTTTTTTTTTTAAAGAAAATAAAACAAATCTACGGAGCTGACGAATGAATTCAGAGATGAATATCCACCCCCCCATGCCTATCTAATGCAATGTCCTCATTGTATTAAAAAGACATAAAACAAAGTGGAAAAGCATAGAAAGTACTTGAATTGCGTGAATGTCAGGTCCACTCCGAGATGAAAACTAAGAAAAACTGTATATGTGCTGAGTTTAGTGCCTTCAGCTAGGCACACTATACAAGGAAAAGAAATGAAGAATTCACAAGTGCAGGTCAGAATTAGAATGAACAGAAGAATCCTCTGACCTGTCAGAAGAGGTCCATAGATGTGGACCAGATTGTGGTGCAGACCCACACCCCATAATCTAGAATATCTTAGGTTCTGGATAAAAATTACCCAAAACCTAAAATCAGAATGTAAGCGGGGTCGGGCCTGCGATTTATGAGGATGCAACCCAAAACCAAAAAGTCGGGTCACAGAGAATTGAAGCTCAAAAGGATAATCGTTGAATGTGTGCTTGAGTTGAACATCCTCGAAACAAATGTCGTAAGGGTTTTGATTTGATGGTTTAAGCTTAAAAGGAACCCTTCGACATAATCTTCCATTTCCTCCAAAATTAACTTCCCAAATCAAAACCTCCCAGCTCCTATCCTCCTCATTCAGTATATCAAATTCCAGGACCTCTTGTATATTCATCACCCTGTCTGAAATCTCCAAGTCTAAATGATGTGGCAGAATCAAAATTGACTTGAGTCCAATTATCTCAGAATTAGAATCATCAATAAGCTCAACAGGGTGTAACTGATAATCAGGGCATTGAATTGATTCCTCTAGAAAATGCGATTCTGGATCCGTAATGTGTACCCTAATAAGATCAGTGTCCTCAGTTATTGGGCTATCAAATGATCTATCAGATTTCTCAGGCCCAATCATCTCACAGAAATCATGTTCAGAAAACTCGGGTGAGACTTCGCAACTTGAATCTTCACCATCAGGATCCGTATCAATGTATGTCCCAATATCAGTTGTCACTTTGTGTTCCCCAGAGACATACGTTTCCTCGTAACCCGACTCAGGGATCTCAGGTGAAGAAATCAGATCATCCTTAATTGATTGCTTTAATTCAATCTGGTCAGCCTCATAACACGTGTCCCCCCAACAGGTGCCTGAGCGGGTTCTGTCATTGGCTTTCCTGAAGAGGGTTCATCCTGGGAATTATTCCAAGATTGAATCAAAGCAACCACGAATCTCATCCTCAATTTCGCTAATTTCCCAAGTAGAAACTCACCCGGGTTCTTATCCTTAACATCCTGGAGCCAATCCAACAAAGACTTGTTTAAATCATCAATCATTTCAATCAGGGGCTCCAATCTCTCAATGCAAGGTATTGGCTGAACTTCTAAAGTTTAAATGATATTCCTCAAGTTAACCAGAACTTTATCTTGAACCTGGTTAACCTGAACCAAATGAGTTGGTTCAGGGTTGGGCGGGTTTGGGCTCAATGCAGGGGAACTAACGAATTGAGATTCGTTATACCCTTCCTGATAATAGGTCATTTCAGATTGTTGAAAAGATGGTGATGACCTAAAGGCAGTGAAATCAGAGGATGGGTAAGGATTGGTGTGTCCTTCTTGATTGTAGATCGTATTAGGTTGTTCATGAAAGGAAGACGATCTATAATCGATGTAGCTCTGAGAAGGATAGAAATCAGAATCAAAGTGTTCAAGGTTAGACCCTAAACACGAGGGTCCAGAATTGTATCCCCAATCCGAATTATCCCAACTGACTGATGGTTGATTACAATACGAGTTGGGATAATCGTCATGTTGAGGATAATTCACAACAGGAGGGAAAGAGCGGGAATGCGTAAAATATGTGGAAGGATTCATGAGACACAGGAGGAAGAAAGGTACCCTGCAATACAAACAATCAAACCTGTCCTTAAATGGGTTAGCCTACAGGCCTACAGACTCCCAAAACTCGTCTTGAGATAAAGGAATGATTTGATCTACTTCTGTCTGTTCAATCCAACCAGTTAGAAGGAGGGACTGGGGAGAAGGTTCTTCCTTCGGCTTGCGCCTCCGGTTCCTAGTGTACCCCCCAGCCCCAGACATCAGATTGAACAGTAGAAACAAACTAATCGAAAATAATCTCGTTCTGGATTCTGAAGAGTGGGTCCAATCCTTAAGGCCAACGTCTACTCTGTTTTATTTAAGTCTAGGTTTGAATGTGCTTTGGAATGTGATGGGCCCTTTAAATGGGTTGTGCCCTTAATGATTGATTGATTGTGTGTGCGTGCACAACTAGTGATTTTCAAGCAAGATTATTTTTGATGTGGTGAATTTTAAGGTTCAAATCTTGCTTAGTAGCTTTTAGGGTTTAACTTTAGGTATTTTCAAACAAGTTTCATTGGCACACCAGGTTTTGAAAGCACGGGTGAAGATGTTTTCCTTTAAAGCTTAAAAAGAATGTGGAGTGCCTGGTAAATCCCTAAGAGTTGAACCTAAGTGGCAGCTACTTGATGAATTTATTTTATTTGAAGTGGCGCGGCCCAAACAACTCAAACAATTGGACTGATGCACCACTTAGTTAGGCACTCAAAAATGGTTAACCTAGAATAATTTCTACTCTGTTATATGTTGCTTTGTGTGTACCGGCTCCACAGATCAGAACCCGGTTGAGTAGAAAACAAATCAAGTTGATCAAGTGCCTTAAATGTGGGTGTGTGTTGTGTGTTTATTGAAAATTACCCCACAAGATTATCTTTTTGCTTTTTTTTTTTTTATGAATGAGGGTGGAATGAATGTGAGTGGAAATCCAAACAACCGAACTATTCCTAGGATTTATGCAAACACCTAGGTTAATTGGGATTTGGATTTAATGTGGCGAATGAAATCTATGGAGGGGGAAAGAATGGGGGATAACTTACAAAACCTTCCACAGCACTTTACTCCAATCTACCTCTTTTGCTCGTCTCAAAAGAGTACCTGCAATTACAATAAGAAAGGAGAAAAGTGAGGTAAATGATTTGTAAGTTACAAAACGCGAAGAGAAATCAAAGAGCGTCGCCTCCCCGGCAACGGCGCCAAAATGTTGAACCGTTTTGCAAATCGCTACGCTTACGTGTTTGATTTTAGAAAACCTGTCGTTGTAGTTTTAAAGCGAAGAATTCGTGTTCAACAAATAAAATTTATACCGAAATTAAAATTTCGGGTCGAACACAGGTAGGCGGACGTTTGATTTAAAAACTACGCGTTTCTTTTTATTTGTCATAGAATAATTTAATTTAAAACTATCTAATTATTTACAATAAATAGAAGAGAGAGAGAGTAAGAGAGAAAGAGAATATTACACAGAGAAATCAAAATGAGATGTAGAATAAACAAGGAATTTTTCATTGAGGAGATTGTTCATTCCAACTAGAAAGCATGAAATAATTACTCTAGAAAGCGATAAATTACTCTAGAAAGCATTAAAAGAATGGAGGGAGAAATGTCCTCCTCGACGGTCGTTTGGAGGACGAGTAGATTAATCTAGAAAGCAGTAAATCTATACTAGAAAGCAGTAAAAAGAATAGGGAGAGAGAAATCCTCCTCGACGGTTGCTTGGAGGACGAGCCGGACAGGACGACGCCTGGACGAAGGGGAACGAAGCAGGACGAAGGAGGACGAAGCAGAAGAACGGGAACGAAGTAGCACGCCGTCGTCGTCGCGGGATCCACTTCCGAAGGGGAACGAAAATTGGACTTTATCTCGTAAGAAGCATGCCGGGTGTGGGACAAGCTTCTTTTGAGCTTTGGAGCGGTAGAGAGGAGAAAGAAGGGATGAGAATTTCATATGGAGGGGGTCTCCGTTTATAGTTGCAAGGAGTGGGGGCAAAATGGACATTACAAGTTCAAAATAATAAAAGTAGGGTCTTTAGTGACGGATAAATCCGTCACTAAAGCCCTCAACGTGAGCGGCTCACACGCGCCTCCTCACCTGCTCGCCCGCTCAACGGCTTGCGCACGTTCGCCGCTTTTCAGTCGTCCGATCGCGAGATCGGATGATTTAAGATGCGTCTCCGCCCGCTACGTTGCGCGCCCGCCCGCGCGGCCGTCCGATCTCCATCTGACGCTCCACCCACGCCCAATCGCCGCGCCTTCCAGCCCCTCTCCACGGCTCAAACCCGCGCCCTACGCTCGCGAAAGCGCGCTCAACCACTGCGCTATGGGGCGCGAATGGTCGAGCGGACGCTTTTAAGCTCGAGCGCCCACAGCCGTTGGATTAAGATCCAACGGCAGAGAGCGATCGGGCGCGAGGCCTTCACAAGATGCAAGCGGCCGTTTGGACTGCTGAGATGGCACCACGTGGCGCTATCTTGGCCGTCCATCTTCTGGAAGTTGTAGATGGTGCCACAGATATCGGATTGACTCGATTTTTGTGTCGTTGGGCTGCGATCGTCGATCTGAATTCATCCATGCGGTCGGATTTGTCATCTGAAGTGCAGATTTACACCATCCTGGCCCTTGATCTACTAGGGTTCCCGGGTCACTATCTGATGCTATGGATGTCTGATTAGGGCGATCTTGGAGTCGTTGAACTCCAATCGTCGCCCTGATCACATCCATACGGTTGGATCTTTGATCCGAGGTCCCGACAAAATGTTTGCCCTGTCCAAGCACATAAAAGGAGACAATTAACCTCCATTTTATTCAAACTACTCTAAATGCAAGATGATGCATGTTATGCAATATTTATATCATGAAATGCAATCCTATGCTTAAGAACATGCATAAATAGACATTTTAAGTAGTGTAAATGTGTTTACATCAGTAGCATCAGATAGTGACCGGAGAACCCTATAAGATCAAGGGCCAGGATGGTGTAAATACGTAGTTCAAATGACAAATCCGACCGCACAGATGAATTCGGATCGACGATCGCAACCTAACGACGCAAAAATCGAGTCAATTCGACATCCGTGGCACCATCTACAATAACTAGAAGATGGACGGCCAAGATCGCGCCACGTGGCGCCATCTTGGCCGCCCAAACGGCCGCATGCAATCACTGAAGCCTCCACATTCGCCCCCTCTCCGCCGTTGGATCTTGATCCAAAGGCTGTGGACGGTTGCACCTAAAAACGTCCACTCGACCATCCACGCCTCGTAGCGTAGTGGTTGCGAGGCGCTCCGCGTTCGCAAGACGCGGGTTCGAATCGCGATCTACGGGCGCGCGCGATTAAAGGGGGACCGCCCGATCGACTGCGGGCGACTCAGATCTTCTAATAGCAGCCACATGCTATTTCACCGATATTCGTAAAGAAATTTCGAGTCGAACATAGGGAGGCAGATGTTTGATTCAAAACCGCGTTTGTTTAATTGTCACGAAGTAAGTTAACTAAACGAATTGAATATAAATTAGTTATCTACTTAAATAATAAAGAATAGAAGATAGAGATAAAATATTACAAATAAAGACAAAAGAGAGGTAGAATAAATATGGATTTCATCAACAAATGATGTTCATTAGACTAATCATTATAACTAGAAAGCAGAAAATTTACGCTAGAAAGCAGTAAAGAGAATTGAGAGAGAAGTATCCTCATCGACAATTGCTTAGAGGACAAGCCGAACGGGGCGACGTCTGGAAGACGGAGGACGGAGCGAGAAGGAGGACGAAGCAGGAAGAATAGGGGGCGAGGCAGGATGTCATCATCGTCGCAGGGTTCGCTTCCCAAATGGAGTGAGACGACAACTGCGGGATGCTCCATGAAGGGGAGAGAAGGTGGAAAAATTCTAATTTTTACTTTAAAGAGCATCCCAAGTTTGGGACAAGCTCTTAGAGCTTTGGAGGGGGTGAGAGAAGAGAAGAAGGGATGGAGAAAATGTGGTAGCCGTAGGGCTATTTATAGGTGAGGTTTGAATGGGCAAATAGGTCATTTTACTTTAAAAACATTAAATCAGGGTCTTTAGTGACGGATAAAATCGTCACTAAAGCCCAAATTGAGAGCGTAGCTACTGCGCACGTGGGGCCTCCTCCTCTCCCCGCTCCTCAATGCTTGTGCACGTACGCGCATTCTTAGCCGTCCGATTGTGAGATCAGATGGCTTAAACGTGCCGCGCCTAATCTCGCTCAGCACCTACTAAGCGACGATGCGGCTGCCTTCATCGCCGTTGGATTGGAGATCAACGGCTCAGGATGCGCGCTCACCCCCTTCGTAGAAATACGTTTGATGGCTCGTTCACGTTCCTCACATCTAGGCGTGCCACGTTGCCTGCATTCGCGCTGCTCACTCACCATCCAACGGCTCAATTGAGCCCGCTCCCGCACCTGCACCTCGCGCTCGTGAAAGAGCGCTCAACCACTTCGTTGCAACCGCTGCTTTGTTGCGTTTATGTTTTAAGCGCGCGTGCCCGTGGCCGTTGGATCAAGATCCAACGGCATCTAATAATGGTAACCGGTGGTAAGGCTTGTTGTATCTTTATGTTTATTATAGTACAGTTGTTATAGTATAACACAGCTACCAAATTACTATTACAAAAATTTTTACTTGGAACAAGGTTTTCCCGAGGTCGAACTCAGGGAGCAACTATGTTTCTAGAAGTCTAATTAAGTTCTCTATTATGTTACAAAAATAAGAGAGAGAGAGAGGGAGATCTTGGCTTCTTCTTCTCTTTCTCTTCTTTTCTTCTTCTTCTTCCTTGACCGTTTCTCTTCTTTCTTTCTTTGTTCTTTCTTCTTTCCTCTTTGTTCTTCTTCTGTTCTTTCTTTTCTTTCCTTCATTTCTTTAGTTTGCAGCTGTGGTGCTCTTCTTCTTCTTTCTCTTCTTTTCCTTCCTGCCTTCTGCGACTGTGGGGATTCCGACGTCTGATACTGTGTTCAGACAACTTATCTGTGGCTCTGCTACAGTTCTTTTCTTCTTCCTTTCTCCTTCTTCTTCTGTTTCTCTCCTTCACTACTTCTTCTTCAGCTGCCCTGAGCGGCTAAGGCTTCGGCCGCTTCCCTTCTTCTTCTTTTCCTTCCTGCCTTCATCTTCTTCTGTTCCTGCACGCTCACACAAGGGTTAGAGAAAAACCTACCCCTACCCTTCCCTGCGTCTCTCTCTTTCTCAGATTTCTCTCTTAGGACTGCTCTCCCAGAGTAGGGTAATCGGATGCGGGTATCGCGCCCGGGACCAAGCTCACCGACGTGCGGTGGTGGGCGAGGAGTGCGCGGTTTGGGTAGTCGGATCCTGCCTAGACCCGCGGGGCATGAGCGCGGGCGAGGGCGAGCGAGCGCATGGCGCGCCGCGTGCGGGAGAGGGACCTGACCTCTATGTTCGAAGGCGATTAGCCTTAGGCAGTTTTTCAATTTAAGTGCGGGCACTTGACCACGTACTTCCGAGGTGGGACTAAAGTCCCACCTTCCAGATTGGCGCCTGCAGGCGAGCTACTTGCTGCCAATTGGGGTAGCCCACTGCGCCTTTGCCCCAGCTACGGGCCTGGGTGCCTTCGCAGAGACAATCCGCGCGACCTGGGACGCGCACCTGGGCTGGAGGGCGCCTGCTGCTGCAGGTGAGGCTGCTGCAGCTCGTCAGCAATGGTGGCGAGGGGCGCACACCTGAAATCACAACAACGGCCTCTCGGCCTAGTCAGAATACGCAGGAAGCTTCGCCGGAGTGAGGCGAAGCTTATGCGGTGGTCGGCGTCGTGCGGGAGTGCGTGAAGAGGCTGACCTAGGTCAGACTGTGGCCGAAGAGGTGGGTTTGTTCGAGGGGTGGTCGGGCGGCATTTGGCAGTGAATGGAGATGGGGAATCGATAGAGTGGAGTGTGAGGGAGCTTGTGGGATGGTCGGTGTAACGACCAGATTCCCGAGTCCCTACGAGACACGAGAACCGGACCAACTCGACTAATCCCAAGACCTAGTCGTCCAACGAGGAAGTAACCAAAAGAACAGTAAAATAAACCACGTTCAGCATGAATAGAACTAGCAGTAATAAAATACAGCAGTAAGAAAAGGAACTACTACAGTATATACCACCAAAACAGTAGAACAACAATTATAACATAACATGAAGCTACAAATAAGAAGTACAGAGAGTAACAAGAACTACTCAATACAGTGGAACAAAAGGGGTACAAAATGAACTGCGGTAACTCTACTGGACCCTACTCGGCCCAGCGTCCTTTGCAGCCGCTGACCCTGGCTGCTCAACACCTGGTCCTGAAAAGTAACGAGTGTAATACGTCAGCAAAATGCTGAGTAGAGTGGCAGCTAAAACTAAAGAAGCAATAAGTGTACAGTAGTTGTTTTATTTTCTTTCTTCTTTTATTTACATCTTTCTATTGTTTCACAATTTATCTATTTCTCAGATCCTTCACTTGATCTCGAATGTTCCTTGTGGGAACGATCTTGATTGCAGTCTTTTCCGAAAAGTAGAAGTAACACGTGGTGCTCTCCTGGCCGGGAGAGTCCCCCGTGGTGATCCTACTCTCAGTCAACCACCCCAAGGTCGCTGACAGACGTAACGGTGACTACGGCACGCGCGATAAACACACGGGTAGCTACCCCGCACTGGCACGCGGTCAGTCGTTTCCGTTAACGGGTGCGCCCAAAGCACAGCACAGAACCAGTATAGGGCAGAACCCTCTCAGTAACAGGGGTCCAACCCCTCCACAGTCCGCGCACCCTCGCCTGACTACCTTGGTTTTCCCAGTGGGCCTAACAAGTCGGTGTAGGAGGCTAGCAGAACCCCGGGGCCCCTGGGGTAGCTAGTGCTCTCCCTACACTAGTAGCTCTCCTCGGTACTGCGTATGCGAGGGCCAACAAGTCGGTGTACAGTGGCCAAACCCACCCCGGTCTAAACCTGAGGGCGGCAAGCTCCCCTCTACACTAAGAGGTAATGTGTGCTCTCGTTGGTACCACGTACCTCAAAGACAACACACTTCCACATCTTTCTTTCTCAATTCCATCCGTTCTCTTTCCAGGAGTTCTACTCCTAATTCCCCGTAGGGTTCCAGCTCTTTTAACTCAGCACATTTAGGTTTTACCGTTCCAGTTTTACATTCATACAACCCATGTTCTCAATCATATTTATTCCTTATAACAGGCAGTGGTTAAATCAATTTACAGGCAGCTATTATTTCCTTTCCACCTTTCCAAGACTGCAATATTATATACATATCGCTAGTTTTCCAGTCCTAGGATTCATGCCGTACCCTAGGATCTATCATTCAATCTAGTTTCTCAGTCCTAGGATTCATGCAGTGCCCTAGACTCTATTAATTATTCCACAATTATAATAAATTTGATTAAGTAAATTAAAAGCCACTCTACCAGCTACAACGGAAGTACTGGCGGCGTGGTTGGAAATCCCGCGCGCCTTCGCAATCCCCAAGACTGAAATGGAATGGGGTCCTAACACAAGGATAAAACACAAGGAGTTTCTCAGAATGGTATATAATTACTGTAAACAGGTAGAGGATTTTATTCTGGAAAGAACGCAACTCGAAATGCGGAAAACGGACTCCGAACGGGCCCTAAACGGGTCGAAAATGACGAAACTGCCCAAAATCAGACGTATGGAACCTCTTCCAGACGTCTTAAAACGTGGGTCAGAGCGTACCTTCGTTCTGTGTAATCCCTCAGACGTCCAGAAGCCTGCGGGGGCGTCTGGCTTAGTTCCCAGACGTCCGATGGTCACCCCGGACGTCTGGAAGTCCTTCCCGTCGTCTGGCACTGCGGCCAGACGTCCGATTCACGTGGGATGGCGAGCCCTCGCGCCCTCCCGAGCAGAACCTGCACGCACCCACACCTGTTCTCAGTACGACAAGTCGCAGACGAAGGCGTGGCGGAAGGCCGCATGGCCGTACACGCGAAAAAGGAAGAAGATAGAAATATCTTACCTGACAGACGTCTGGGCAGTCCTCCAGACGTCTTCACCGTCGTCTGGTCGTAAGCCCAGACGTCTGATTCTAGAAAAATTTCTAGCATTAGAGCTTAACTCGCCCTCCACCTGCGACGCACGGCCGCGCCGCGCCCCGTCCACCTGCTGCTCGAGCTGCAGCAGCCCCTCCGCGACACTCCACGCCCGCTGCACCCCCACCGGCCGGCCCTAGCTGCCCCGGCAAGCTCGAGCCCTCACGGTCGAGGATCTCCTCCCTCGCGCAACACCTCCTCCCGCACACTTGCCGCGGCCGCTGCTGCCGCCGCTCGCTCGCGCTCTCGCACCGGCTGGGAGAAGAAGGAGAGGAACACGGAGGAGATGAGGGTGAGGGAGAGGGCGAGGGGCCTTTTTAAGGCCGCGCAGGGAGAGAGAGAGAGAGAGATGACGCGCCCTACAGGAGGAGAGAGTGAAAAAGAGGGAAGAGAGCGGCGGGCGCAGGTCTGCGCACGCATGCGCGCAAACGCAACCCCGTACACCACAAAAATTAAATACCAGACGTCTGGAAAGGGTCCCAGACGTCTGGTCAGACGTCTGGGCCATTTCCCAGACGACTTAAAACCATCTTGAGGCCGCGTTCGTCACAGTCGGCAAGGTGCGGGAGTGTCTATGGTTGTGAGATGGTCTCGCCGGAGGGGGTGATCGGAGGTGGAGAGGGTGGTCTGTATAATGGCGGTCGGGTGGTCGAAAGGGCAGTTTAAAAGGGGGGAAATGCAAGGGAAATAGAGAGGAAGCTATCTACCTAAGTATTCGACGAGGGGGGAGGGCAGAGCAGCCGGCTCGTATCTGCCGGAGCTGGAGACGAAGATGCCCTGGAGGAGGGTTTCAGCGACGAGGAAGCAGGCGGAGGGCGCCGGCGGGTACAGCAAGGCAAGGACGACAGAGCAGGGCAAACCCTGCTGCAAGTAAGGCAGTAGAGAGACGAGGAGGAAGAGGAGGAGTTCGCCGGAAGCTTCGGGCTCTCTGACCGGAGGAGAAAGGGATGAAGGGGGGGAAGATCTCCGTCAAAGGAAGCTTATCGGAGTCGGCAAGGTGTGCCGCTCCTTATAAAAGGGTTAGCGTAGAGGGAGGGGCGTGCTGGCATCGTGCTAGCCTCGCTGGAGTAAGGCCGGAGATGACCCCCATACCTTCCGTGCGTTCGCACGGAAGGTATGGTGGTCGGCAGAGGGCATGGGCGGGTCCCTGCGACGAAGGACATCGCAGGGAACCCCGCTTCTGCTTTGCAGGACGGCAGCCCTGCCCTGCACGGCGCCATGCTCCGCGCAACGTCACCGAAGTATGGCGCTGCGCAGAAGTTGCAGGGAGGACCATTATGCAAAGAACAATGAAAAGTTGGGAGCCTAAATGCAAGGGTTTCAAAAGATAAGGGTCAAAAAGTAAATGAAGAGGACCAAATTGTAAAGTCGGTTAAGGAGGTCTCTTGCTAGGCCCAAGTTTTTATACCAGACCAGTTTGAACCTAAGGATTTTAATGGTGAATTTTAATTCTAGGTTAGACCATGTTTGACAAGCCAATTTACGTAAAAACCCAAATTAAGTTATTAATTGGGCATGGTTCTCTTTTTAGGTCAAAATAGGTTTCTAAGGTCAAATTGAAGGTTATAAACCCTAGAGAGTATTTTTCTATGAATTTTAGAAGATTTAGTTGATTTTTATCCTACCTCGAACCTCGTGAATTGAAGTGGGAGTGTTTTAGGATTAAAGAATGTCATTTAATTCCAGGAAGTTGCTACAATCCTTTTTTAGATCAGATCATCCAACTTTCCTTCTTGTTAAGTTTGTTTGACCTGTGTTTGAATCCTTAATTACCCTGTTTGCAAACTACATTGGTGAAATTGCAGCTTTACCCCTTATGATTTATTTTATTCCTAAACTCAGAATTCTCTGAGTTAAGCCTTTCTTTGGGTCATGTAGGAGCTTTTTCTCACATATCTGGGTTAGATTGTACTAGTTAAGGTTTATGATGAGGTTCTCATCAGCATCCAACGGCCCAGATCTTGCCTCGCCCGCACCTTCAGAGGTTGAGAAGCGGTGTTGCTGCTGGTTTGGGCAGCTGTGATGGCACCACGTGGCGCCATCGTGACCGTCCATCTTCTTTGAGTTGCAAATGATGCCACGGATGTCGGATTAGATCGATCTTCGTGTTGTTGGGGTGCGATCGTTGATCCGAATCCATCCGTGTGGTCAGATTTATCATCTGAAGTGCGGATTTACACCATCTTGG
This sequence comes from Thalassia testudinum, assembly GCA_037157565.1. Lineage (NCBI taxonomy): Eukaryota > Viridiplantae > Streptophyta > Magnoliopsida > Alismatales > Hydrocharitaceae > Thalassia > Thalassia testudinum. The sequence continues at coordinate 4,751,995 of JAZHRO010000037.1, forward strand.
TCCTTGATCTCTGACCTTTCTTGGATTATATCTGATGCTACGAAAATCCAATCAGGGTAATCTTCGAGTTATTGAACTCCAATCGTCCCCTTGATTAGATCCGTACGGTTAGATCTTCGATCCAAGGCTCCAATTAAAAGTTACCCTGTTACCTGACCACAAAAAGGGAAAATTAACCTAAAATTTACACAACCTAACCAAAATGTAAGATGATGCATGTTATGAAATATTGATAATGTATGATGAAACTATAATACTAAAAACATGCAAAAATAGTCATTTTTGGCTATTTAGATGTATGCACATCAAGAGCTCCTAAAAGCACAATTTTGCTTAACTTGTGTATGACAAGGATTTCATAAATATGGGACTATGAGTCGATCCAGTGAAAATTTCAATGTGTAAGCTCATGGGACACATTCCTGGTGCTTGTGTCACCAACGTGAGTCTAGAATGCAAGGGCTAGGGAGCAACCTGTCAGGGTCTTTCGTAATTCAAAGTGAAGCTGATCCCTTCCTTAGTGAGTCGCATCCATTTAGTTTAGATGGCTCAGACTTAGGCACACCAGTTGTGGAGATCCTAACTGGTCGTGTCGGCACAAATCAGTCACACTAGACCCTTGGCACAATTAGCTAGTTGGCGTTAAGCTACTACATTCTTGAAAAACAAAAGCGACTATGAGTGGATCCCTCAATGAAAAGGTCCCGATTTCCGATGAGGCTTACAGTTGAGTGCGATCAGGGGAAAATTAGAGAGGACTCCAATGTTGAGCCCCTTGATGATCAGGAAGGATCCCTGAGGTCGTGGAGGCAGAGATTAGCCTGTAAGTGAATCAAATATGAATTGACCACTTTATGGACTAAGAACTACTCGTAACAAAATGTTAGGACTGAAGAAGCTTGCGCATGTAATGAGTGTCTCCATGCAGGTTAGAGCTGAGAGTCGAGTCATCCTGACTAACTGATGGTTGATTACCCAAACTTATTTATTCCAATTATGATAGAATAATTCTTCAGGCCTTACCCACTTAGAACATGTGGATTTGTCTTTCGAGTTATCCCGACTAACTGATGGTTGATTACAATACAAGTCGGGATAATCGTCATGTTGAGGATAATTCAAAACAGGAGGGTGTTGAACGTACGAATTACTACGCTAACGTGTTTGGTTTTAAAACCTTGTCGTTGTAGCTTGAAAGCAAAGAATTCGTGTTTAACAAATAAAATTTATACCGAAATTTAAATTCCGGGTCGAACACAGGGAGGCTACGTTGATCTATATTCGTAATTATATTTTTTAAAATTTTTTCTTGAAAAGTGAGGCGATGTAATTATAATGAAGCTATCAGACTAAAGGGAATAGAGATAGAAAGAGAGAAAGAGAGAGAGAGAGGGAGAGAGAGAGAGAAAACATGCATTCAATATTTTAAAATGTTTATACAATCAAACCAATTAAGAATTACACCAGAAAGCGGGAAATCAGCTACACTAGAAAGCAGGAAAATTCTACACTAGAAAGCTGTAAAAAAGAATGGAAGAGAGAGAAGTTATACTTCTCAACGAGCGCTTGGAGGACGAGTCGGACGGGACGACACCTAGACAAAGAAGAACGGAGCAAGACGAAGGAGGACGAAGCAGAACGGGAACAAGGCAGCATGTCGTTGTCGTCGAGGGATCCACTTCCGAATGAGAACGAAAATTTGGACTTTATCTCGCGAGGAGCATCCCGGGTGTGGGACAAGCTTCTCTTGAGCTTTGGAGAGGTAGAGAAGAGAAGGAAGGGATGAGAATTTCATGTGGAGGGGGTCTCCCTTTATAGTTGCAAAGAGTGGGGGCAAATTGGTCATTACATCTTTAAAACATTAAATAGGGGGTCTTTAGTGACAGATAAAACCGTCACTAAAGCCCCATCGTGGGCGTAGTGGGCGTTGAACGCGCAGCTGCAGGCTTCCACACGTGCTCAACGCATGCCGTACGTTCAACGAATCTGAGCTGTCTGATCGCGAGATCGGACGGCTTAAGATGCACCTCCCCCACTCCTCATCGCGCGCCCGCCCGCGTGCAATGCCTCATGAGGTGCGGGCATGCGATAGCGCGTCGACGCTATTGAGCGCGGACGGTCGCCCAATCAAGATTTGACGCTCGACCGCTCACGCAATTCCGCGCCACTCGCCCGCTTGCCGCGACTTGAACTTGCGTCCACGCCTTGCGTTAAGGCGCTGGACCGCTGTGCTGCTTCAGCCAAACGGTCGCATCCACAGCCGTTGGATCTTGATCCAACGGTGGAGAAGCAGCGCTCTAATTGAAGAAGAGAAGGTGCGGCGGTGCTGGGGGCCTGTTGGACGGCTGAGATGGCTCCACGTGGAGCCATCTTGGCTGTCCATCTTCTGGATGTTATAGATGGTGCCACAGGTGTCGGATTGACTCGATTTTTGGGTCGTTAGGCTGCGATCGTCGATCTGAATCCATCTATGTGGTCGGACTTGTCGTTTGAAGTGTGGATTTATACCATCTCGGCCCTTGATCTTCTAGGATTCCTCGGTCACTATCAGATGCTACAGATGCCTGATTAGGGCGATCTTGGAGTCGTTGAACTCCAATCGTTGCCCTGATCACATCTGTACGGTTAGATCTTTGATCCGAGGCTCCGATAAAAAGTTTGCCCTATCCAAGCACATAAAAGGAGATAATTGACCTCCATTTTAATCAAACTACTCTAAATGCAAGATGATGCATGTTATGTAATATTTATATCATGCAATGCAATCCTATGCTTAAGAACAAGCATAAATAAACATCTTAAGTAGTGTAAATGTATTTACATCAGAGGGAAAGAGCGGGAATGCATGTAATATGTGGAAGGATTCATGAGACACGGGAGAAAGAAAGACGCCCTGCAATACAAACAATCAAACCTGTCCTTAAGTGGGCTAGCCTAAAGATCTACAGACTCCTAAAACTCGTCTTGAGATAGAGAAACGATTTGATCTACTTCTGTCTATTCAATCCAACCAGTTAGACGGAGGGACTAGGGAGAAGGTTCTTCCTTCGGCTTGCGCCTCCGGTTCCTAGTGTACCCCCCAACCGCGATCGTTTGATTCTGCTCCCCTAGCTTGACATCAGATTGAACAGTAGAAATAGACTAATCGAAAATAATCTTGTTCTGGGCTCTGAAGAGCGAGTCCAATCCTTAAGGCCAACGACTACTCTGTTTTATTTAGGGCTAAGTTTGAATGTGCTTTGGAATGTGATGGGCCCTTGAAATGGGTTGTGCCCTTAATGATTGATTGATTTGTGTGTGCGTGCATAACCAGTGGTTTTCAAGCAAGATTATTTTTGATGTGGTGAATTTTAGAGTTCAAATCTTGCTTAGTAGCTTTTAGGATTCAACTTTAAGTATTTTCAAACATGTTTTGTTTGCACACCAGGTTTTTGAAAGCACAGGTGAAGACGTTCTCCATTGAAGCTTAAAAAGAATGTGGAGTGCCTAGTAATTCCCTAATAGTTGAACCTAAGTGGCAGCTACTTGATGAGTTGATTTTAATTGAAGTGGTGCGGCCCAATCAACTCAAACAATTGGCCTACTGCACCACTTAATTGGGCACACAAGTGATTACCTAATCTGATTTCTGCTCAATTATGTGTTTGGATGTGTGTACCAGCTCCAAAGATCGATTTACCGGTTGAGTTTGAAAATCAGATGAGGTTGTGTACCCCTGCGAGATTTTTTTTTATTTTTCTTTTTTTAATATGGGGGTTGGGGCGGGTGTGGGTGTCAAACAACAAACAATCTGACCTTAGAGTTTATAAGAACACCTAGGTTGATTGATGTTTGTATTATTATGTGGTGAAGTGAAATCTAATGGGTGGGAAGTGGGGGATAACTTACAAAACCTTCCACAGCACTTTACTCCAATCTACCGCGTTTGCTCGTCTCGAAAGAGTACCTGCAATCACAATAATAAAGGAGAAAAGTGAGATAAATGATTTGTAAGTTATAAAAACGTGAAGAAAAATCAAAGATTGTCACCTCCCTGGCAACTGCGCCAAAATGTTGAACGTGCGAGTTGCTACACTAACGTGTTTGGTTTTGAAAACCTTGTCGTTGTAGTTTGAAAGAGAAGAACTCGTGTTCAACAAATAAAATTTATACCAAAATGAAACTTCCGGGTCGAACACAGGGAGGCTACGTCGATCTATATTCGCAATTATATTTTTTTTAGAATTTTTCTTGAAAAGCGAAGCGATGTAATTACAAAGAAGCTATAACAACAATCAGACTAAAAAGGGAGAGAGAGAGAGAGAACATGCATTCAATAATTCAAAATGTTTATACAATAAAACCAAATAAGAATTACACTTGAAAGTGGGAAATCAGCTACACTAGAAAGCAGGAAAATTCTACACTGGAAAGCTGTAAAGAAGAATGGGAGAGAGAAGTTATCCTCCTCGACGATCGCTTGGAGGACGAGTCGGACGGGCCGACGCTTGGACGAAGGAGGACGGAGTAGGACGAAGGAGGATGAAGAAGAAGAATGGGAACGGGGCAACACGTCATCGTCATCGCGGGATCCACTTCCGAACGGCGGATGAAAATTTGACTTTATCTCGTGAGGAGCATCCCGGGTGTGGGACAAGCTTCTCTTGAGCTTTGGAGAGGTAGAGAAGAGAAGGAAGAGATGAGAATTTATTGTGGAGGGGGTCTCCTTTTATAGTTGCAAGGAGTGGGGGCAATTTGGTCATTACAACTCTTAAAGCATTAATTTAGGACCTTTAGTAATGGATAAAACCGTCACTAAAGGTCTGAACGTGGGCGTAGTGGGCGGCACGCGCATGCCCGCTCGCTTGCCCGCGCGCTCAACACTCGTACGCGTTCAGCCTCGCGATCGAACGGCCCAGATCGCGCTACGCCTGCCTCCTCAGCACGTGCCCGATTGCGTGCGATGCCGCGTTACCGTCGTGCGTGAAATAGCGCGTGAGCGCTATCAGGCGCGCGCGACCGTTGGATCACGATCCGACGCTCACCCGCGCCCGCTCCCCACTCGCTGCGAATCGATCCCACACCAGCGCCTGGCGATAAGGCGCTGAACTGTTGCGCTACGCCGTCCAAATAGTCGCGTGGATGAAATCAAGCGCGCACATCCACAGCCGTTGGATCAAGATCCAACGGCCCAGATCGCACGCTGGATCTTCTTTGGAGATGCAGCAGCAGTCTTGAGGGTCGGTTGGACAGCTGAGATGGCTCCACGTGGCGCCATCTTGGCCGTCAATCTTCTGGATGATGTAGATGGTGCCACGGTTGTCGGATTGAGTTGATTTTCGCGCCGTTAGGCTGCGATCGTTGATCCGAATCCATCCGTATGGTTGGATTTATCGTTTGAAGTGCGGATTCACACCATCTTGGCCATTGATCTTCTAGGGTTCCCCGGTCTCTATCTGATGCTACAGATGCCTGATTAGGGCGATCTTGGAGTCGTTGAACTCCAATCGTCGCCCTGATCACATCTGTACAATTGGATCTTCGATCCGAGGTCCTGATAAAAAGTTTACCTTGTCCAAGCACATAAAAGGAGACAATTAACTTCCATTTTATTCAAACTACTCTAAATGCAAGATGATGCTTGTTATGCAATATTTATAGCATGCAATGCAATCCTATGCTTAAGAACATGCATAAATAGACATCTTAAGTAGTGTAAACGTGTTTACATCAGTCGGTCACGGTGCCCTTCTAGAATACTATTCACCCAACGCAATCCCTTCAAATCACCTGTGTATTTATGTACACGCGGAACAGGTGTAGTATGTTCCAGCTTATCAACAACATAATGCATTATTTCTTCGAACATGGCACTCATTATTGCATCTCCAACCTCATCACTATCCAAAGAACAACCAGAGTCTTCCATCTATTAACAAGTTACGGAAAACATAATTGATGGGAACACCATTATAAGCCCTAACTAGCCTATTTTGGTCTTAAAAAGGTAATAAAAGCTCCTACATATCCATCAGAGGATCCTAATTGCTTGATGTTTTATTTTAAGAAGAAAAGATGAATATAAGGTTATTTCTGCAAAATTAATAGCCTTCCACAAATACAGAATAGCTATGAGGTATTTTAGGGGTTTATTAAAGGTCATATGGTCATTCATGTATATTAAGTGGGTCCATACAGAACAAAATGTGTTTTCACGTGTTTCAAGAATTAATAGACATCTAAAACCCTAAAAATAGACCCGCTTAATTAACTGATGTTATGATTAGGATAAAATTCAACTAAACCTTCTAAAAATCATATAAACATATTCTCTAAGGCTTGGTACCCTTGATTTAACCATTGGAACCCAATTTGACCTAAAACAAAGTCTTAGACAGATAATTGCCCTAATTTGAATTTCTACGCAAATTACCCAGTCAAACTTCGTCAAAACCTAAATTCAACTTCACCTAACTCTTGACCTAGTTAGCATTTTAATCATGTTCTAACTCTTTTTCTTACAAAGAGCCCCTCAGCTTTGGAAATCTTTGCAAAAATCCCCCTAACTTCATCATCTTCTTCACCAACAAGTCCTCGTCGCCTTCAAACTCCTAAACCCAACTCCGGCGACCTTCAATCAAGGAGTTCTCCCTGATTTCTCGTCCAATCTCTTCTAAATTTGGAAGGGAGACTCCTAAGAGATTTCCCTACAATCTGAACCACATCTTGGGCTTTAATTCCAATTCAAAACCTAATGCAAATCATTTGAAGAAGTGGTTCACCTATTTCGTAAAGCTTCTAAGCTTGGTCACCAAGCTTGGAAAGCTCTCTTGAGACCTATATAAGGACCCTAAGGACAAACCGTCCTCCTTAGCAAGTCTTGGCCTTAGAAATCCCCTCCTCCTTCTCCGGCCACCTTCAAAATTTGCTCCAGCAACACCCTCCGTCCCGCTCCTCTGCACCTCCAACCATCAAATTGGAGGTGCCACCGTCTTCCTCTCTTCCTCGCGCACCTCTCCGGTCAAAGGGAGCGCGTTCCCCTGCCTTGTTCGTCGTCGCCGACTCACCATTGTATTCTCCTTCTCCGACTCCGATCAAGTCACAACCAGAGCTTTCCGATCCTCTACCTCTCTCTCTAGTCACATTGTCGACCAATTAAAATGGCGTCGTGTTGTAGAGGAAGAAAACGCCCATTTGAGCGAAGAGCTCGAGAAATTGAAACGACAGCCTAGTAGCCAGAAGGATGAAGTTCCCCCTGGTCCCCTTAAAGCTCCACTCCCGCCTTCGCGGGAGTCAAAAAACAATCGGGAGCGCACCCCTTGATGACTAGTGGAGGATCAATCCCCAAGATCATCTGTTAGGTCAATCGGAAAATGCGAGGCATATGCCCTAGGGCATATGTGGCTACATATTTTTTTACAAAGAAGGTGATGATCGCCCCTCTACCTGAGAAGTTCAAACAGCCAGTTTTGGTTCAATATGATGGAACTTCTTATCTTAATAGCTTCGCTGGAAGTTATCGAAGAATGATGTTGGTGCATAGATGTCCAGATGGAGATTTCTGTAATTCCTGACGAAGGGGGGTGAGATATGCATGAAACGAAATAATATGGAAATATAAATGAATAATCTCACAAATTAACAATCACACAAGACATAAGAGATTTTTAGGTGAAAATCCAAACCCGAGTAAAAACCACCACCTAAACCCCTCGGTTTAAGATTTTTCGATATATCTAGTTGATCAAATCCACCAATGAACTACTTAAACCAAGGTAGTTCAATCTCTTACAACCACGCTACTTTGAACCGAGTGTAGTGTACCTCAATCCCCTCCTCTTCACGAGGAATACTTTGTCTCACGAAGGAAATGGGAATTCGTAAAGCGAATACCCAGCCACACAACAAAAACCAAATTACAAATTATCCTATAAAGCCCAAATAGGTAGAAATCTAACAAGCTCCTATAGGCAAAAGGTACTTCCCTAAGATGGAAGTGTGTTGGCTAGAAACATGGTGTACGTGAACCACGCAAGGCACGAAAATGCTCTCAAATGTGTGAAGGTGGAAGAGCAAGTGTGCAGCTAAGGCAATGCTCTCAGATGTGTAGTGAAGATCTTGGAGAGCAACAACTTTTTCTAGATGATTTCTCTCTTCTTGGACACAATAGATGTGGAAGTACTATTCTCTAGATGTGTTTAGCCAAGTGAAAGTCCTCTCTTATTTATAGAGGTCCTAAGAAGACTTTGGAATGCTTTGAAAGCCTTGGGTAGCCATTGGGAACAGATCATAGAAGATCAGCCGAAAATCCCAACGAAATCAAGGTCATTATGACTCTAATAGAGTTATCAGATGTCTAATATTAGGGTCAGACTCTAGTAAGATGTCTGATGTCAATATTAGGCGTCTGCTCTAAAGGGCCAGAGTCCCTAATCTTATTGGATCGAAATAGGGATCTAAGCAAAAGTCTGATATGCCATTATAAGACGTCTAGCACTAAAATTGGGCGTCTAATAATAGGCAAGTTCACTTCTATTTTAACCACATCCAAACAGGGTTCTAGATTTTAATGATCAGATGACATATTGGATGTCTGTCATAAAGTCTAGACGTCTAGAAACAAAGGGAATTGGTTCCAAGAACCAACAGTTAGATATGGGTCTGACATCCTCGGATTTTGATCCAACGTCTATTTTTTAGACGTCTGAACACATCTACTGATGTCTGGAAAATGTATTAATGTGATGATCAGATAATCCTTGAAGATATTCGCTGATAGGCCAACGGTCCTCTAATTGGACGTCTGGCAAGGTCATCAGATGTCTAGACTATAAGTTGGTCTTCTGAAAGTAATGATCAAATAACACTAAATCCAGCCTAAGTGTTTGTACGTCTGTACAAACTATCAGACGTCTTATAGTCTATAATCAGACATTTGGTGATCATGTTAGACGTCTGATAAAGCTGTTTGATTTCTATATTGATTTTCTGATTTTATTCTAGGATTTGCCTAAGTGTCCTAGTGTAGAAATAGTGTTCTTAGGGCTAAGGTAAGGTACTTTGGGCTCTTTAACAATGAATCTAAAAATAAAGAGCCAAGAACATGAAAGCAAGTACAAAATACATGAACATAATAGACTTCTATCCTATTCTTCATCTCCAAGAATCTTCAAGCTTTCTCACCACACGAAGCTCCGTCTCTACTTCCTCCATCAAGCTCCTCAAATCCGCCATGGATATGAGCTTGAGTTTCTTCACACTTGAATCCATTTGCATTATTCCTGAAACTTAAACTCAAATGCAAATGTTAAATACCAAGTGTTTTGTTACCATCAAAATTAACAATCGTGGTGCCCTTGCACCAATATTTTCTACCAAGTATTCCTATCCTATCTTGCTAGCATGGCTCATGAATGGTTTAACGAATTACCAGCCAGCCAAATAACTTGTTTCCAAGAGTTGGTGAACAAGTTTGTCAGTATTTCGCTGGACAACAAAAAGTTAAAGACAACTCTGAGAGGCTTTTCGAAGTCCGACAACAACGACAAGAGTCTTTTCGATCTTACCTAGACCAATTTAAGACCTAATATTTTAAATGCAAAGTGAGCAAGGGAGAAGGAGGGGTCGAGGGAGAAGCAAGATGGGGGGGAGGTGGTCAGTGGGTGGTGGAGAGAAGGTCAGTGAGCAGGAGAGAGGTCAGTGAGGTAGAGAATGGGTTAGGGGAGAAGGCATCCGATGAGGAGATGCAGCAAGAACTTGAGTAGGACAAAGTTAAGGAGAGACGGTTGAAAAGAGTAGAGGGTAAAAATCCTAATAGAAAAGATTTCAAGAATATGAATGTAAATATCTCAAAATAAAAATAAAAATAGAGATAGTAACGTAATTTTCTACCTTCCTACTATTATCTTTTACAAGTATTAAAAATTATAGATATAGTTAAAAAAGATCTCAAACGCATAAATATAACTATCCAAAAAAATATGCCGCCTCGCTTGTGTGCTTGTAATATAATAATTTATCTATCACACTCAACAACCGCTTCCATACTTTTCAACGAAACCACAACCAAAGAATAAATATCTCTTATCCTATGCAGATCTTATAAAATAATATATTACGTTGGGCCCCTCTAACTAATTCGCATCTCGAACCCAAGCCGCCATGTAATTTAGCACTTCCTAAACTTTAGTCAGTATAAGAATGTAGACATCTTTCGAATGCAGACATATTGGCAAGCTTGACCTGCACCGATATCGCCTTCTCTTCCAAAGTGATGCATCTGTATTCTTTGACAACATTTTTTTGGTTCGAATGAGATTGTTTTCCACAAAAAAAAAAATTCCCACTCAAACCTAACCTCACCGTACACATTTCAGATCAAAGGAGAGCGGTATCCCTTCCAGCTGCGCAACCCTATTTTAAATAGGATAATGGTAGGTGTATATAAATTTATACATCAACTTATATATCTAATCGTAAATTACATGGTACCATTTGGTTACACATGACATCGTTCGGATGTATGATTTACTTTTTTTTTTTAATAAGAAAAAAATCATGTGTATATATATTTACATACAAATTAATATACATAAAATATTTTCCTTTCAAATCGGATGAGACAATGAATACAACTTGGAAATCAAATTGAGTTTTTTCATTTTTCTTCTGCATGAATACCGATCACACGTAGACCCACCGCCACCACACATTTGCCAAATATGTCTATCTTGCCTTTTAATTTATCATTTTATTAACTAAGTATGCCATATATAGCTAATCCGTTCACCCACATATCTATTCTATCTTTTTCACGTTAATACTTGTCAAGGACGCGATTGCCGTCCTCGTCACCCTCGGTCAATGGTTTGAACGTCCTTGTCATTAGTAGTATGGCTCCCATCCAACGCAGTCGACTACTTTCTGCACCAACTGCCGCTTAGCAACCGCTAATGTGTCTCTTATTTATACTTTTATTTAAAATAAAAAATAATATATATCGATTAAAAATTAAATTTATCTATTAAAAATTAAAATATATTAATAAAAAATTAAAATTTATCGATTGAAAGTCAAATAAATCAACTGAAGAGTAAAATATAATTAAAATATCGATTGAAATTTATAGATCCGAAGTCAATCTATCGATTAAAAATGAAATATCAATTAAAAATAAAAATATATTAATATATATTTTATTATTTAATCAGAATCGATCGAAAATTAAAATATATTAATTAAAAATAAAAGATATATTTATAAAAATTAATTTTTCATTTAAAAGATAACTTTTAACCTATGTAAAATAATTTTAATCAATGAAAAATTAAAATATATAGATTAAAATTACGATCTCTCACTTCATATGTTATAAAATACGTAACTATGTATATTTTTTTACTTTTGATTCATCAGCCAAGACTAGTCAAGTCTAAAAAATTAATATACCTTAATATTTAAAAATTTTCTTTTTACTTCCTAAGACTCGAATCACTTGTCAAATCTAAGAAGCTATATTAATTTGAAATTCATTATCCTACAAACTGGGTTTACGAATTTATGTTCACAGTTACCTCTTCCACAGTTGCTCATCACATACGGCAAAGTATGTCCTATGTTGATTATTTGTTTGACTCAGTAAGATGATGAATGGAAATAAGAAATAATATTTTAAGATTTTATTTACTAGAGATTTAAAGTTTAAGATTTAATAAAGTTTAAAAAATTTTAAGAATAGATAAGTGAATGAATAAGAGGAGAGTTAATGAATGTAAATGTGATAATTAAGTTAATATGTTTTTATTGATTTTTATTTATATATATAAATATAATAAGTGAAAAATAAAATTTTTACATTGTCAATATACTATAATGATTATAATTGATATATAGAATAAAAATTTCATTTAAAATCGAACCAAGGCAACAACATGAGTCAAATGCCTATTTGAAAAGTATCTTATGGTTTAACGGCAACAGCTTCCTGGGACATGTGGTGAGTATCACGGTAACCATTTCCAAAAGTTAAGTCTGCTGCTAGCGTAGATTTTGTAGGGTAGATTTTACACCAGTAAGGTTTGACCATGCAGCTACCCCGTGTGTATAGTATGCATGGTTTATCCCTTCTAAGCCTCGTAAAATCATCTTCTAAAGCAGCCTGGATAACGAAAATTATCTAGATTGGTCAAGCATTGAGATACCTCAATCCTTGGGTTTAATTATCCTAACTTGGACCACAATCAAGGGAGGCCACCAATGCCCTTGAAATTAAGGGTTCCTCCCATGAGAATAAGGTATAATCAAGGATCCGACACTGTCTTGCCATCTTTTGTCAAGCCACTTGGTAGCTTGGCCGCCTACTATAAATTAATACTCTACTTGGCCAGAATCAAACCACCCAAAAGATCTCTATCTCCACCCTAAGGGCAAGCACCATGACCTCAATGCATGCCTACACCGGATATCATGCATAGCAAGCTTGAGATCAGGGGTCTAAGACTATGGATTGATCATAAGCCCATTGCTTATATTAACACTCAAGCAATATTTCTTTTTATTTTGGAGAATAATCATTCCATTAAAGGAAAAGTACCCAATGCAAGAGACGCATCCAAGAGAAGCAAGAAGAGAAGGAGAATCCTCACTCACAAAGAAGGAAATACATCCCGTAGAAATTGAGGAATGCAAAAATAAAAAATAAGACAAGAAACAAAGGAAAAAGAAAAAAAAAAGTCCTAAGATCGAAAATCGGATAATCTCCCGAAGAAGATCAACCACATGCTCGTAGAACGACAAATCACTAATGAGATAAAAATCTCGAAGACCGCACTAACGAGGAACTGAATAAATCAACCCCTAATACACATCAAGAAAACTCAATGGTGTTAAATACGAGGTCGCACGTGATCCCAAAACAAAACAAACAACATTAAAAAAATAAAAAAAAAGACCATACAACACCAACAAAATAAAACTGGCCACATGACACAACCACTGCTCGAAGCCACCGGCCGCATCCGACCACTAACTTTACTTTTCACTGTTGTAGTTATGGTGGCATGTAATATTATGAGACTTTTCGTTCTATTTTTTTAACTGTCTTTTTTTTTTCTCCTTAATTATATTATATATGTAGTGTAAAATATTTTCTACTTTTGATTATTTATCGTTAAACGATTAGACCTTACAATCTAATTAAGACAAGTCGATCTTAAATTTTACAGTAAAAATGACTTTCTCGCATAAATTCTTACCGTCTCATGATTAATTTGCTTGTCAAATTTCTACGCTTCCTAGGGTTTGCTTAATTGTTCTCAATGTGATTCAGAAAACTACCATTTAACGATCCCCGTAATTACCAGGATGCCTACGTGATGCGATGGAATTGCTTCAATCAGCAAATCTTCTTGGTCGTTAGTTGCGTCCTTCCAAACGTTTGGATCTTATCTACGTTGCTGATCTAACTCGGCTCTCAACCAATTATTTCATGTGGATTCCGGAACTCCACAGAATTGGACGAATTTAAGTAATCAAATCCACGACTTTTCCTCATGGCACGCCGCTACTGTAGCAGTCGCTATTTGAAAGTTTCCACGGATGACAGCTACTTTCGTTGCACCCTCTCTTTCTCTCTAACTTTTACATGTATATCTATGTACATATTCAATATGCATATATGTTCCTGAATTCTTTACAATGCATAGATAATTTTATAAACTTTCTCATTTTACAAGATTACTCTTTTTTTTTCTTGTGCAAATGATAAATTAACAAGAAATAAGTATTCCTACTCTTATATTGGGTAGAATGAGGATACCGACCGGGGTGTGTTTGTTTGAATTTTTATCAAATCTTGGTTATCTGTCGCTCTTCATTTTGATTAATGAAAAATTAGAAAGAGAATTAGGTAAATTTTGATTAATTTCTTTATTTTGTTAAAATTACCTGTTTCGTCTCCTCTCATCTCAAATCTTATTATTTTTTACTTGATTATATTAGCTACATATTTATATTTAATTTGTATGTAAATGAGTGATTACATTTACATCAAAAAAATTATCAAAGTACAAGTTAAAAAACATTAAAACAAAACACCGGATTATCGACTAGTATTTATGTATACCTCTCTAAGTTTAAAACTGATCATACCTCCTTTATTCCTGAATTGACATAAGCGGGATGCATTCCTCCTTATCGATCATCACCACCCATGCACATCTAAAAAGGCCGTTGGGCACTAATTAATTACAGTGTTCTTTTGGTGGCCAGTGGCTACGTAGATAAGCATTAATATGGAACTTCGAAAGCTGTATTAATTTTTTCAAGGGTTAGTTTATCGCAGGGGGATGATCTATTTGGGATAATTTATTTGTAATAGGACATAATCTTCGAAGCTGTTTATCTCGGAAGTGGAGATAATTTGTGATTGTATTTACTGAAAAAAAAGATAGAAATAGGGGTTATTCTGTAACATGACATAGGGATGTTTACTTTGGAATAAGAATTAAAATGAGAAATAATGTATGTTATCTCTTACCGTGATAGGTAAGTTGATTAGTGGTAATATTTTTTATTATATTTATTAATTTGATAATAGAGTTTATAACTAATTTGTGAGTACAATTAAATTACGTAAAATATGTTAATGTAGCAAATTATGATTAGATATTATAGTAATTACAAATATAATTAAGTATTAATTTTAGAATGGCATTGAATTCATTTGATGAGTTATTGTCAATCTATTTTAAATAAGTTAGTAGTAATAAATGGATTTGAAGTATTAATTAATTTTTTCTGTGTAAAAGATTATCTCTAATTGCATGAAAACTTTAATAATAATTACGTGTGTTGAAAGATATTGTCATAGCATATATGATAAAATTAAGAAGTACCTAGCAATGAAATATAACAAATAAGAGGAAAGTGGAAATTATAAAAATAGTAATTAAGGGATATAGATATAACTATTAACGTATCACTTGCTGGTTTGGTTGTACATTACTAAAATTTCTAAAGTAAGGCTGCATTGAAAATTCAAGGCTATTATGTAATGATGAACGATTTTAAAAAGGTAATATCAATAAATAAAATTCGACTAACCTGTGACATTACGTTATGCAGTATTCTATGGCAGCGCAATGTATATTGAGTAATGTGTTAGGCTCAAGTTGCTTAAAGTCAACGATTGTCATTGGGCAAAATCTATTAACAATGGATGGTGTAAATCAGTTATCCTTCGAAAATTGGTTTGCATAACATTGCTATGTAGCAGCCGTTTATGCCATGTGAACACAATTTACCCTCTAAAATAGTGTTGCATAGGATTACTATAACATAACCATCCTAACTATGCCAACACATTTTCCTGGGGTTGCTTTGTTTACTCACAAGGCAGCCAAACCAAGACCATCCAAGTGTATAATATCCTTTTACTCAAACATTTGAAGTTTTCATCATTGCCTATATGAATTAAATTCTTTTTGCAGTACATCATGTACATGTAATTGGTAAAAACGAAAATTACAAAAGAATTCAGATATCTTCGTGTAGGAAAGAATAAATTAAAAAATGGTTGTAATAAAGGAAATTTAAAAGAAGCAAAAATAGAAATATTTAAGCAGTTAATATAACGATTCATAAGGACCGTCTTACATTAATAAGTACCGACATCAACTGCGATAGTTTTGAAATAAGTACAGTTCAACATAATACCAACAACGGCCAACATAAAGAAGTACTACAAACAAACATTCTACTGAATAACACATATATAAGAACATTAATCTATCAGGTCCTCGAAGATTTCCATGAAAGGCCTGCTGTAGTTTTGGAGGACATTTCCATGATTTCCCTAATCTATCAAGTCCTCAAATAATTCTATGAAAGGGAATTGACGATCACGCAACCGTTTGTAGCTCACGCAACCTACGGATTCTTCGTGAAACGATCTATCTAAACATCGTCCTTCTTGCTTAGTGCAAAAATATATTCCTGGGAAGCTTTATATTGCTGTTGCAATTCCATTCTTTTCCTCTTCACCTGTTTGAGCTTGCCACATACATCGTAATGCATGCACGCCATGAAATTTAACTCCACCTCTCATGATTTCGAAGTTGGCTGAAACTGAAGAGGAGATTTACGATAACCGCATCTCTAAATGAAAGTTACTTGTTATGTGCTATAAATGAATAAAATACTGAAAGAAAATGTTTCTCTTACGCTCTTTCCATAAGGGCATTTGTAGCAAAGACTATCTAAGATTGTATCTACTTTTCTTCTATCTTCCTCTGAGACAAGCTCATAGGGAAGTCCACAAAGGCAGCGCCTTGCATGTGTAGATGATTGCACCGCAAAAATACGTCTGCAATTGTACCATCTTGTGTTATTTTCTAGCATTACCAATGCATGTTAGATCTCCATAGTTATATTGTAAAAATACATGCATGCATGCATTTAATTGAGAAGGGAGGAGAATGAAATAAGTGACTTTGCATTTTACATTTTTCCCCAAGTACATCTTTGAAAAATTCCCATCTCTATTTTTATTTCCATTTGATTTTTAAATCTTTCTCCCTGTGGCTGCAACTTCTTCTCCTCTCGCCCTCTCCCTGCCAGCCCTTCCCTGCAGCTGCCATTCCCTGCCGTGGCCATGCATGAGCCATGCACAGCCAGGGCATGGCCGTGCATGGCCTTCTTCTCCTATAAAAAGCCACGGTTCCTTCTCAAAAAAAAAACAAGCCAGGTCCCAGCCAAAAAACCCACCAGCAGCTCCATCTCCTTCCAGGCCATCCTCTCCTCCCTCTCCCTCCATACGCCGGCCCTCCTCCTCTGAGGAGACACCCGGCGGGCAGGAGCCCTCACTGTGGTGCACACCACCACAGTGAGACCACCACCGCCCAGCTCTTCAAAGAGCCGGTGGGAGTGGTGACCCTGTTCTCACTTTTTTTACGTTCCCGCACCTTCAGCCATGGTCGCACGCTTCAAGGTCTGAAGCTCGCAGCTTGGCAACAACAGCAGCAGCCCCAGCCACTTCTGCGTGCCCCTGCAGTCGCCCTGGCCCTCCGCGAGCGCCTGCAGGGCCTCTCCGCCCCCAGCTTTCTCTACCCTGTCACTCTCGCTTCTGCTCGCAACACCCGCAAGCTTCCGCGCCCACTTGCAGACACCTCGCCTCCCGCTTCTCCGCTCTGCCGACGCAGATCCTCTTCCTCGCACTCCAGCCCGCGCACGCCAGCCGCGAACCGGCCACACTCACACCACCTTCAGATCCCGGTCACGCGGCGCGGACGACCACTGTAGCCACTGTTCCCGCGAGTCTGCGCGACACTATGGCTACAATGGGGTGACCGAAAAGTTCTCACTTTACCGGTCACCCGACGCACAGCAGCCGACCGCAGCCCGCCTGCGCGTCTCCGCCCGCGTCGCCCGCACTCGCCAGCATGTCTGCCAGCCCGCCCCATCCGCCCACATGCGCCTGCATCACCCGCTTCACTCGCCTGCATACTCCTCTCCGCACAGCGCTGTGTGCTCCGGGTTCCTCTCCGCTCCCCACTCCCGCGCACTCCTCTCTGTGCAGAAGCGCCTGCGTGTGCGCGTGTGGAAGCTCCAGATGACACCGCTGGTCTGCAGACGCCTTAAAACCTTCGACCTTCACTCCAGAAGCGCGCGGCTGCCATCTCTCCTGCCTTCTCTCTCCCGCTCTCTCTCTCACTCTCTCTCACAACACTCACAGCACTCTCTACAACGATGCTCACACACACCTACACTCACACTTCCACACAAACACACACACCTATACTGTATTGTATATGTATGTATGTATATATATATATATATATATATACTTATATTTATACATATAGTAGTATGTATATACTTATGTATTAGTAGTATATACTTATATTTATACACATAGTAGTATCTATATACTTATGTATTAGTATACATACATACATACATACATAGATATATGTATGTATACTAATACATAAGTATATAGATACTACTATATGTATAAATATAAGTATATACATATATATATATATATACACATATATACACACCTACTTATATATACATACATATATACATATACATATCTATATAACTATATATACATATATACATATATATACATATTTAGATACATATACCTATATACATATATTATTATTATTATATATATATACATATATATATATATATACATCTATATATATTTACATTTACATATATACATATATATTTTTTTTCACATTATTTACCATACGCTGTATCGCGGGAATATCTGCACCAGTTGCTGATATTCCCCGATACACGCGTACAAAAAGCGTGGTTACATACATCTTCCACCATCCATCCCACACTCCACGCGGTACCTGGTCCTGTTGGTTGCATCTTTCTAGACGACAACCGACTCGACACAGTGCTACACTCCATCTCCGCCTCCACCCCCACCCCTTTATACATATATAATTTATACATATATATATATACACTATATTTACTTTATTTTTGTTTTGCTTTCCTGTTAGTAAAAAGATAAAGAAATATATATAAAAGAGAAAAGATAATTCTTGACTTGCAGGTACCCCGTCTTGCGAATAGGAAGACCCATTTTCGAACCCTGTTTTGGCTCAAAGCCAAAAACCCAATTTTGAGGGTGTGCCTTAAGGACAAAGATTACCAAAGAAAAATCTAAATAGAAAAACACCAAAAACACAATAAACGAAAGGAAGAGACTCGTTGTAGGAAAGGCGTAGAAACTTGACTTGTACCCCACTTCCCTGAGTTCGACCCTGGGCCTAAAAGTGACAAGATAAAATCAAGTAGGCCAGGCTAAAAATTTTGTAAATAAATGGTTAGGTCCGATTTAGGTTAACCACTATAAACACTTCAACGATAAAATAATCATATTAACAACCTATTCGGGTTCGACACCATACTCTCTTCTAGCGCTGTTGCCGAGGAAGTGCACCTTCAAGTAATTTTTCTCTTCTCACACCCTTCTCTTCACAGGTGTTTTTGTTTTTGGTGTGCAGGTGAACCTAGTGCAAGGAGAAGGCAGGCAGACGAAGTCGAAGATGTGAGCAGATCCAAGGCGGGAACGAGAGCGTGAAGACGCCGATACCGCATTGAAGCTTCACACACGTTGCCGAACAACTAGGTCTTCTTTTCTTAGAAACTAGGGTTAACTTGTCACCTTAATAAAAAAAAAACTAAAAACTAAAAACTAGAAAAACTTCTTGAAATCTCTTGGGGCAAGTGGATTAAAATTCACTTGTTTGATTGATTGTCTTCACTCCCACTGCCCCTGGATTTCCCGCCTTACTTGGCATAGCGAAAATCTAAGAATCTTGATTCTTAAATTTCTCGCCGTGGGAAGTATTCCTTGAGGCAAACATAAAAAGATTGATTGCACCCCTCATTGCCTCATTTACCTGCAAATTCGGGATCACATTTTTTGTGGGGAGACTTGGAATTGAGTTGATTCCAACCCCACCACGACTTTTCAACTTGCCTAAGATTTGATCCCAAAAATTTCAACACCAACAGTTTTAGTTTCTTTATCTGTTGATTGAGCCTTGTGTGAACATCTTTCTGGTGATTGGAAGCACTTGAATTGAAGTGCTTTGGCTCCCTTTCACACTAATTTAAAACTGATTCGTGCATCCACACATAGAAATCTCCATTTAGGGTAGCCCATTGCATTTTAGCATGCATTAACCAACTGATATTGAAGAAGGGTTTGTTGGGCTTAGAAAGAAAACTTGTATTCTCACAAAACCTGGAGATTGGTTGAATTGGTATTTCAACGAAATCCTAAAATCCATACTACTTAAGGCTGAACTCTAAAAATCATTCACCAATAAAAACTTCAATTCGGGGAGATTTCTCCGTTGCATGCTTGTTTTACACACTCTGAAAATCAATCACTTGGACATTACCCGTAAACAACGCCCTTCACATTCCAAAAGCACTTGACCCTAAGCCTCTAACTAAAATTGGTAGTAACTTGACCCTTCTTAAGTATTGGAGGTCTAAGTACCTACGTGTAGCGACTACGTGTTGGTGAGAGTTCCCGCGTGCTATCGAGTGTCTAAGACTGGGGCAAACGGCCTTTCAATCTGGCTCGGTGGTTCCACGGTGCTCGCATTTGGTTCCGTAGTTCATGATAGTAGGTAACTTAGATCTTTAAGTCTAAGGGCACACTGTAGAGGTTAGGAACTTGACTGTATTGATTTGTAATCAAGTGTACCTTTGCGGCATCATTTCTCTCGTCTCTTTTCCCTTCTCATCTCCCCAATTCTTCCTGCGGTAGTGCATGTTTGGGGGAAGGTCACAAAACCCTGAACTGATTGAATTGCCTGATAAATCTAGAAAAGAAGCCGAATCGTCCTCCTCCTCCACAAACATGGCTGCACACACACCCCCAAATCCTGAGGGAGGGAACCACCCTCAGAACCCACCAGGTGGTGGATCCTTAGATCCCATAACCCGCCTCTAAGCCCAAATGGAAATGTATAATGAGCAAATCGAAGCCATTCGGGAAACATTGGAGGAAATGCAGAACCCTCCCGAACGGGAGGAGCCTAGGTCTCTTAGCTCCTATCAGAATCCCACTGCTACAGAGACCATAGGACAAATTCGGGTCCCCATGGGCGGGGACGACTTTGAATTGAAACCGAATATAATTGGCCTAATAAATTTCCACTTTCATGGTCTTGCAAGTGAAGATCCTTTTCTCCACTTGGAAGACTTAACCTGACTGGCTGAGACGGTTAAACCAAGAAATGTCGAGTTACCTACAGTCCTCATGAAAATGTTCCCGTTTTCGTTGCGGGATAAAGCGTCGCAGTGGTTACGCACCCTTGGGAGAACCATCCATTCTTGGGAAGAGATGTGAACAGCGTTTCTCAAGAAGTTCCTCCCAATCGGGCGAACCAATGCGCTTCGCCGTGTTATCACTTCATTTACGCAACAAAACGGCGAACAATTTCATGAGGCATGGGAGAGGTATAATGACCTCCTCAGGAAGTGTCCGCACCACAGTCTGCCCAAGTGACATATAGCCCAGATTTTCTACTATGGGCTAAATGAGACTTTAAAGCAGATTGCAGACGCTTCCTGCGGAGGGAACTTTATGAATAAAGACGAGAATGGAGCATTTGAACTGTTTGAAAATATGAGTGAAAACTCGATGAACAACGCTTCCATTGTCGCCTTTAATCGTACTAACCAGCCCCAAAATGTCCACGAAGTTGACATGTGACCCTCCCATTCATCCACTGATCTCAGCCTTATAACACAAAAACTGGATGAAGTCTCCGTCGTGCACAAGAAGCTGGACGAGCTTCTGACCAACCCCGCCCGATCTCTGGCAAACACTCCCACTTCACCACTTCGTCACAATCCAAATTCTACCAACACCAGGATTATCCCGAGAAACCCCGTAAGACCTTCCTTACCGAGTGTCGCACCAAGCGACCCGGTAAGTCATGTGGAACTGGCTTCTGCGAGCCAGTATTTCGACACGGAGGACCAAGCCTCCGTGTGCTCGGATGCATACTTACATGTGGACATGTCTTCTGGCATAGAAGACGCTTGCGCCCTGGGGAACAACCCGTTCTCTGCCACGTATAACCCAGGATGGCACAATCATCCGAACTTCGCATGGTCTAACAACCTGTAGCGCCAAAACCCCGCAGGTGGACCAATGCGACCGTCTGCACCCGTCATCCCAAGGACCCAGTCTAATCTTATGGCAAATCCGCCATCAGGCCCTTGTGTACCGCAAGCAGAACACGCATCAAGTCCTCTTGACAAATTGATGCGAATGATGACGGATATGTCAAAGCGCCATGAAGAGAACATGACCTCTCTTCAGCACCAATTGGCACAGCAGAATGCTGAGATCAGTCAACTACGCATGGAGACTCGATCTCAGGGCACTTTTCCCGCCCAACCTGTTCCAAACCCGCAAAATTTTGTACCCTGTGGTCCTCAACCACAGGTACAACCTTCTCAGGGACAGGTTCATCAAATTCTGCAGTCTCCGAGCATTCAATCGGGATTTCAGGCTAATCCCGCTGCAGCACCGCACTCTTATGTCCCCATTGCGAACCCTCCTCTACCGTATGATCCCACTGGACCCGCATCGTCCAATGCTATCACTACGATGAGTGGTAAACAGACTGTCGATCCGCCTCGACCTGATCCTGGCCCGTCTTCTTCATCGCCCTCTCATTCGGGATGTGCACCGCATTCGCGAGAGGACGATACACCCAAATTTTTGCCAGAATCAATCCCATTCCCTGAGGCTCTACTGAGAGAGCCAAAAGGCAAAAAGAAAGACACGGAGGCCTTTGATAACCTGCGTAATTTGTTCAGGGATGTAGAAATCAAGGTACCCATGCTTGAGGCTATTGATCACATACCTACTGTCGCCCGATTTTTCAAAGACTACACAACACCCAGGCGACAGTCAAAGAAAACTAAAAATCCGGTGGTTCTCTCGCCTCATGCGAGTTGTGCTATACTGTCAAACCTACCACCAAAGCAGAAAGATCCGGGCACACCGCTTATTTCCTGTATCATTCAAGGATGCAATTTTAACCGTGCCCTACTTGATCTAGGATCTTCCATAGGTCTCATACCGACCATCATGCTCGAAAAATTTGCCTTGGAAAATCTGAAACCCACCCCTGTCACATTACAGTTAGCAGATCGTTCTGTCAATATCCCAAAGGGTATGGTGGAAGACGTGGTGGTTAGGGTCAACAGTCTCTGTTTTCTATTGACTTTCTTGTTTTAGATATGGAAGTTCCTAGCTCACTTTCTGAATGTCCAATCATCCTTGGTGGACCTTTCTTGGCCACAGCCCGCGCCCTTATCTACTGCGAGTCTGGCTGTATTGAGATTGCCGTTGGATCTGAAAAGCTCAGATTTAACACCTTCAAGGCAGCCAAGAACTTTGATTGCGACTGTATCGAGGATGACACATCTGACGAGGACATGACCGTCAGCGCGTGAATCAGACTAATTGGGACCTATTCAGACTGCTGCGGATTACCTGACAACTGCCTGATCAACGCATACTATGACGTTCCCCTATCCCTCCCTTGTCTGGTACCTTCTCCTGGCCAGACTTTTGACGAGGTTTTCTCCGCTTCCCATACCTCATGGTCTGAGTCACATCCGGGCTACTCACCGCCGATCTACCCTCTTGAAGACCGGATTGCCCTTTCTTTCCCGCCAAATCAGGCGGATTTGCAACTCCACACTGGGACCTTGAGCCCATATACTTCTCACTTGGGCTATTCCTTTTTGGATCCATCTATCCAAGAAGCTCCTCTTCTTGGCCAATCTGAGGGCCAACTTCTTCTCAACTTGTTCTCCGATCAACCTGGGACACTCTCGTCCCATGAAATGCCAGACCATTCACCATCCACCATCACTTTTCATGCCACTATCACGATCTCTTCACTTTTTACTTCACCACCCACCCTACCACCCTGCTGTATACCCTACACCTCAGCTCTCATTACCTGATCTTTTATCCTTTCTCTACCTTTCCCTGCATGCATATAAGAACATAGCATTGTTTGGCATGAGGGGGTGGATAGGCATCCATAGGATCTGGGCATTTTATGGTATCATGCAGTTCCCACCTACTTATAAATATGCAAAAAAAATAAAAAGAAAAAAATATATATATAATATATAATAATAATAATAATAATAATATGGTGTTTAGTAATGATCTGAAAGCTGAAACAAAAATACAATAAGTGTTTATGGATATTCAACCTCAGTTTTGAAGACTTTCCAGGCCACAGAAGCTTGATTTTCTCAGGTTTGGCTTAATTCACTTGAGCATTGACAAGATAGATCAGAATCTCTCCTAACTAAGGACGTATTCTTGTACCTGAGACACCAGTACAGGATCCATTGGTTTGCTTTTACTTGAGAGCTTAAGTAAACTTGGTTCACACTACACATATCAAGAAAGACCAGGTGAACATAAGATCTAACCCTAGTGTTCATTAGGGAAGGTGGAGTCCTTACCTATGCGTGCAGGTAGACTTTTATCCCAGGTTTTAGTCTTGTGTTTAAGAGAAACTCTTTCTACCAAAAAGAAACTCTCCCACCAAAAAAAAAAGTGTGCTCCTCCAAATAAAGTTGTAAGAGATATACTGACACGTATTTCAAAAAAAAAAGTTGCAAATAAGTCAGTATATCTCACAAATGCCTATAAAATCTTCGCCCTACAAGAAGTTCTTCAGGGCAGGTTACAAATACCTTGTTTTCCTTTAAGCCACAAAAATCAGAAAATGGGAGTTCAGTTTTTCGTCATCTTCTTAAGGGTCAATCCGAAAACACGAGCTGAAACTGGGACCAATCTGTACTTAAAGATTCGTGAAACCCTGGGCATGAGTCTTAATGTTCATCTGGTCAGTCCTGATCCTTCACTAAACACAAGCCATAATCTCTTGAGCTCTCGAATACGGCAAAAACCTCTTAGGTCCTGGAAATCGTACTTAAGGTTTAAATATCAAGAGTCCTGGTTAGTTGAGAGATGATCTATGTCATATGAGACTTAAAGTGCTGGTAGTCTTCTCTACAATTGGTTTTCACAATATCCAACAATAAACACACTGATATCGCCTCAGAAGAAAATCTTCAGCTTAAGATCATTTCTAAATACTATTTTGCTAGCGACTAGCAAAAGATAGGCATGGGGGTATGATTGCACCGCAAAAATACGCCTGCAATTGTGCCATCTTGTGCTATTTCCTAGCATTACCAATGCATATTAGGTCTCCATAGTTGCATTGTAAAAATTCATGCATGCATGCATTTAATTGAGAAGGAAGGAGAATGAAATAAGTGGCTTTGCATTTTACATTTTTCCTCAAGTACATCTTTGCAAAATTTCCATCTCTATTTTTATTTCCATTTGATTTTTAAATCTTTCTCCCCGCGACTGCAACTTCTTCTCCTCGCGCCCTCTCCCTGCCAGCCCTTCCCTGCAGCTACCATTCCCTGCTGTGGCCATGCATGAGCCATGCACAGCCAGGGCATGGTCGTGCATGGCTTTCTTCTCCTATAAAAAGCCACGGTTCCTTCTCAAAAAAAAAACAAGCCCGGTCCCAGCCAAAAAACCCACCAGCAGCTCCATCTCCTTCCAGGCCGTCCTCTCCACCCTCTCCCTCCATACGCCGGCCCTCCTCCTCCGAGGAGACACCCGGCGGACAGGAGCCCTCACTGTGGTGCACACCACCACAGTGAGACCACCACCGCCCATCTCTTCAAAGAGTCGGTGGGCGTGGTGGCTCTGTTCTCATTTTTTTTACGTTCCCGCACCTTCAGCCATGGTCTCACGCTTCAAGGTCTGAAGCACGCAGCTTGGCAGCTGCAGCAGCAGCAGCTAGGCGGCGGCAGTAGCAGCAGCAGCCCCAGCCACTTCTGCGCGCCCCTGCAGGCGCCCTCGCCCTCCTCGTGCGCCCGCAGGGCCTCTTCGCCTCCCGCTTTCTCCTCCCTGTCACGCACGCTTCCTCCCACAACCGGCCGCTGCGCACCTCTGCAGCGGCCGACCAAGCTCCCCAGCACACCCCGTAGCACCCGCAAGCTTCCGCGTGCGCCTACAGACACCTCGCCTCCCACTTCTCTGCTCTATCACAAGCTTCTCCGCGCTCGTAACTGGCCGGCGCCAATCCTCTTCCTCGCGCGCCAGCCCGCACGCGCCAGCCGCGACCGGCCACACTCACACCATCTTCAGCTCCTGGTCATGGGGCGCGGACAACCACTGTAGCCATTGTTCACGCGAGTCTGCGCGACACTGTGGCTACAGTGGGGTGACCGGAAAGCTTCTCACTTTACCGGTCACCCGGCACGCTGCAACCGGCCGCAACCCGCGAGCGCGTCTCCGCCCACGTCGCCCACACTCGCGCGCACGTCTGCCAACCCACCCCATCCACCTGCGTGCGCCTGCTTCACTCGCACGCATACTCCTCTTCGCGTAGCGCTGCGCGCTATGGGTTCCTCTCCTCTCAACACTCCCACGTGCTCCTCTCTACGCAGAAGCGCCTGCGCGTGCGCGTGCGCGCGTGGAAGCTCCAGACGATGCCGCTGGACTGCAGACGCCTTAAAACCTTCGGCCTTCACTCCAGAAGCACGCAGCTACCATCTCTCCGGCCTTCTCTCTCCTGCTCTCTCTCTCTCTCTCACTCTCTCTCACAACACTCACAGCACTCTCTACACCGACGCTCACACACACCTACACTCACACTTCCACACAAACACACACACCTATACTCTATTGTATACATACATACATACATACATACATATATATATATATATATATATATATATATATATATGCTTAGCTACATATATCTATATATACATATATTACTATATACCTATACATACATATATATATACCTCTATATAGTTATATATACACACACACACATATATATATATACATACATATATACATATATATCTACATATATATATACCTATATATTTATAACCATATATATATATATATATATATATATATATATATATATATATATATATATATTTACATATATACATATATATATGTTTTCACATTATTTACCATACGCTGTATTGCGGGAATGTCTGCACCAGTTGCTGATATTCCCCGATACACGCGTACAAAAAGCGTGGTTACATACATCTTTCACCATCCATCCCATACTCCACGCCAAACCTCGTCCTGTTGGTTGCGTCTTTCTAGACGACGACCGACTCGACACCGTGCTATACTCCATCTATGCCTCCACCCCCACCCCTTTATACATATATATATACACTATATTTACTTTATTTCTGTTTCGCTTTCCTGTTAGTAAAAAGATAAAGAAATATATATCAAAGAGAAAAGAAAATCCTTGACTTGCAGGTACCCTGTCTTGCAAATAGCAAGACCCATTTTGGAACCCGATTTTGGCTCAAAGCCAAGAACCCAATTTTGAGGGTGTGCCTCAAGGACAAAGATTACCAAAAAAAAAATCCAAATAGAAAAATACCAAAAACACAATAAACGAAAGGAAGAGACTCGCTGTAGGAAAGGCGTAGAAACTTGACTTGTACCCCACTTCCCTAAGTTCGACCCTAGACCTAAAAGTGACAAGATAAAATCAAGTAGGCCAAGTTAAAAATTTTGTAAAGAAATGGTTAGGTCCGATTTAGGTTAACCACTATACACACTTCAACGATAAAATCATCATATTAACAACCTATTCGGATTCGACACCAGTAGACATCCCTCAAGATATAGATATTCCTGTATGGAAAGAAATTTTCAACGACGGAATAATAATTTCGTAATAAAACACTACAAGTCTGCATATAACATTGTCTTGATGTGGTAGTCCATAGACATAACAAAGAAGTACTGATAATCAATGCGTTCATAGGTAATCAACTTTCTGCGACATTCGTCAAACAATCACAATAAAGCATTGTTGTCAAGTTTTTATCCCCGGCAACGGCGACAAAAATATGATCGCTGACTACCGGTTCGTACATAAAGGACTTTAAAACATCGTTGTTATAGTATATGTCACAAATAAAAACCGTTGTCGCGTCAATTTTATTTATATACTTAATTTTTACTAGTTTATTCCAGTTCGTTCACTGGAGAGCAGTTATTAATATATATCAATCTCTAAGTCCAATAATATTCTTTAATTCCAAAAAAATTGATTTTATATGCAAGAATGAATGAAATAATTATATACAAAAATATAAATTACAATGCTTGCAAACAATTATATACAAACAAGCATCAAAAACTATAATTGAATACTTTATATTATTTATTTACAATTTATAATATTAATACTTATACATATGTACAATAATAAGTAATAATATCTACTATACTAACTTAAATTAACACACTAACATTTACAGTAACATATAATGTATCTATAGTGATGAATATAAGTAGCACTATGACCTTAGAAAAACTATTTATAATCTAAGGTAAAAAGAGTCTATACCAACATTTATTCTATTTACAGTGATGGATACATATGTCACTAACGCTCTGATGTAATTTATATACAAAATAGAGCTCAAACAACACCACATACACTTACATATATTACATATCTTACTTACATATATACTACACATACATACATACATACATATATATATATATATACACATGCACGCACACAACTACTCAACACATAACAAGGCTCACGCCTCTCTTCTCCTTTGTTTCTTCTTCGCTTAAGTCTCTCACTGGTTCTCTTCCTTTCAGATAGATTCACAATCGGTTCAGACCGACTCTTAACAACAAAAAGGATTTAATTGGAGGGTAGCCTTTTCGAGAGATATACAACACCCCTAAGGGTGGGACCACACCTCTACTAAGATCCCCTAATCTTTAATTAGTTGCATTTTAACCAATTTATGGCTCATTACTGGACCTAATCAAACCCATGCACAGTGCACAACTTCCAGCCGTGCACCGTACCCAATTCAGACCAAAGCCAATGCTCAATCATTCATGCCAAATCAACGCTCAGATAAGGGTATGTGTGTGTGCGCATCCGCAGGTGGCCCCGTGACGACTGAAGAGGCATAAACGGAAAATACAAAAAAGGAGGTGCAGGCACGCCTCAGTAAACAATGCGGCACCTTTGTGCCACATTGCCAATCCAACGTAGAAGCACGATGATTTTGTAATTTTGGCCCTCGATTTGAGGGCCCAAATTAAATCCTTTTTTCAAATAAAATATATATTTAGGAATCCCTTATATAGGGCTATATAATTATATAGTTTATTTACAAAAATAATTATATTTACTATATAAACAAATTAACTAAAAATTGACATTTATACAAGTTAAATTAAGGTTAAATTTACTAATTACAGTATAAATTAGTTAATTACGTTTCAAATTGACTTATTATAGAGTTAATATATATAATAAAATATTTAATGCACATTTTTATTATATTTTACATGTTTTATCTTAATTTATATACATCTAAATATGTGATTTCAGGCTATTATACATATAAATTATGTATAAATAGTATAATACAGTATAAATATAATTAAATTAGTTTAAATTACTTAAAATACTATGATACAAATATACAATATAAGTTAGATCAGTAATAACTTAATTTACTAATTTATTCTAATTTAATTTAATAAACTAGCTAATAACTTATTAAATTAATTATTTATTATATATATGTAATTAAATTAAGTTACAAGTATATTAGTTTACATTATACATATACAATGTCGTGTATACAGTATCATCTATAAATAAGTTTGTTTATAGGGGTTTGTTAATTTATCTAGTTTATAGTACATTTAAGTTAATATAATTAATAGATAATTATATAAATAAGTGATATACAATTTAAGTTATCTTAAATACTTAATTTACATTATAGAATATGTACATAAGGTATATATACATATTATATACACATTTTACACTATTTACACATATAGCTTAGTATATAACTTATATATACATGTATATACATAGTTTACAAAGTATTTTTGGGCATTTTTGGGGTTTCTCTTATTTTTATATGTTTCATATGTTTTATAGTAGTAGGGGATGAGAGGGAAAGAAAGAGATGAGGGAAATAGAGTTATTTTGGATATTTTTCATATTGATGTTTTTTATTAAGTTTCAAGGTATAGTAAACCGTCGGTTGATATGTTCTACCAAGCCGGAGGTTCAGATGACCTCAAAACATTGCATACACCTAGAAATCCTACTCGCTACACTTTTATTTTACTTTTTTGGATTTTTTATAGTGTTTCTATTTATTTACAAATGAAACACAACTTAGGCCTTAAAGAAGAGTTTCATATGAATCCAAAGACACTATGATGTGTATAAAGTGTTAGATATGCAACAGAATGCTTCAAATGTGTTCCACAAGCCATATGAAAGATGTTTGAGTGGTTAAACTTAATTTTCAAATTAATTTCATCCAATTTCCATCATGGGACAGTTATACATGCATGTAGTTGACAAAAGAGAATTCTAAGACAAATTACAAGCAATTCTCCTTAAATTAAGGCTCAATTTCAGTACATGAAAGCTTGTACATGAAGTTTACAACAGTGAAAGCATATCAGCTAATTAAAGACTCTAAATCCCTATCACAGCACACTTAAATTCATCCCAACAGCAGCTTCCAGCAACACCTACAGCAGTTGAAATCAAGCAGCCACAGCAGCAGCTACTGCAACATCAGCAACTACAGCAACTCTCAGCATCTCTCAATGAGCTGCTCCAGACGTCTTATAACAATTCAAATGGCTGCTACTGTGCATCTAAAAATCAATCCAGCAGCTGTAGTAGGGTCTGGATCCTCAATTCAGCAGATCTGACAATCAAATCAGCACAAAGATCACCCAACATCAGACTTGAAAAAGTATAATCTTAGATCCTAAACATTCAAATCATATTATGATTTTGAAGTTAACACCAATTTGTATCAAAATTAGAATTGGAAAACTCATGGAAATGTAGCTGCAGAAGCAGCACTTTAATGTACTCATTTGGGATTCAAATCACTCACATTAGTAAACACTTCAAGTAATTTGACAAGGTCTGAAAATCACACTAAAATCGGATTGAAGTGTCAAATTTTTCATAAAAAATCTTTAAACCATAATCTTCCTCATCAAATCAACTAAAATACCCCGATCTAACACCTTCCTAATACTATAGACAGCATGAAGAAGGGTCTTAAAATATGGCTCATCTAAGGAAGAATTTTTCATCAAGAACATCTCAGATTCACGACCATGATCTGAATTACATAAAAATATATCAACTCACTTGATCAAAAATCCTTCAAAACGCAATTTGATCAAAATATTGCGATCTTGCCTTGAAATCCAAATTGAAAATAGATCAAGCAAATCGATTCTTCTCAAATCAGATTAGGGGTCTTTGTGAAATTGCGAAATGGATGGGAGACTCCCCAAAGTGATTTTTGGCGCTAATTTCAGATTTGAGAACCAAGGTTCTCAGGTCTGAAATTAGACCTTAATGTATGGGTGATCAGTGAAATTAAAATCGAGAGAATTAGAAAGTGATCAAATGGAATGTAAGGGGAGATTAATGGTGATGATGAACATGAAAGTCTCTCTTATCTGAATTGATTAGAGAGACGCAAATCGGATCTAAATTACCCTTCTCCTAAGTTAATCTAACACAACAATTAACTAGAAAGCAGTAAATCTATACTAAATCTACTCGTAGAAAGCATTTAAAATCTAATATAATTGGGACAAAGATGTCTAAGGTAACCCACCGGTGGCTGATGACGACGAAAGGGGGGAGGACCAGCAGCTGACGAAGATGTCTAAGGTCCACTACCCAGTCGGCTGGTGGCGAATGAAAGGAGGAAGGCAAGTCGGCTTTGTCACCATAGACCAAGGAAATGAGGTGAGGAAGCTGCAGGTGTGGACAAAAGGATCGGCCCATGGAGGAGGTAATCGATGGCGCACAAGCGATCAAGGGAGCTTCTTAAGTAGGCTAGATCAGTCATTCGACTCACCACATTGGTGAGATTAGTCAATTAGGTCATCTACGGTGAGGGATAGAGGAGAGGAGAGCGGGAAGAGTTAAATCAAAGGGGAACCGTTGGATCAGATCTGCAGATGGGGGTGAAGCCATGCGACAATTCTCACGAAACTTCCATTGGAGAGCAGCCACAGGTCGAGAGGTGGAAGAGATGAACAGCTGGGATTGGGCATGTTCTTCGTGTTAACGGTGCACCAAGGGTGCACCGTTCACCAGCTTCTATTGGTGATTTTGCAAGATAAGACCCTCAGCGAAAGGGTAAAAAAATATCAAAGAAGCCCATTGAAAGAGCAATCTTCACTTTCGATAAAAAATATTAGCATAAAATGACGTGTCATATTTCGTGTGTGGTAGAAAATCGCTTTTCAAAATATTTAATTATTCAAAATCTATCCACAAAAATAGTTAGGTCGTCTCCACAGGGAGGAATTAGCCTATTGAATTAGTGAGTGGTGACTCGTTTATTCGGGAATCTCAATGGGTGCACCTATTCCTTAGTGCAACACGTTACCCTCATGAATTCTCATTCTAAGCAATTAATTAAAACTGTAAGAGTTTATATGTAAAATTACCACAATATAATATTCTGTTAATTAATGATCTTAGTAATGATAATCAACGTAACTACTAATTTCCCGTAAAAGAGACCTTGTTCATTGAAATCAATATCCTAAGCATGCACAATTGCAATCATCTGTAATTCGGATAAACTGAAGGGATGTTCATGCAATTCTGCCTTATATTAAATCAGGAAAATAAATGAATAGTGTATCCTGCAATGGCATAAGTGGTAATTTTTAATGAGAGTAGAAACAAAGCATTCTCCCTCTCTCTTCCTCGCGTGCTGTGCGGATCACAGTTGGCCGTGTGGTGGTCGGAGGACAAAGAGGACACGGAGGGGGTTCCAATGATGTTGGTCTCGCGATGGGAGGCGGCCGGCCAGAGGAGGACGCCGGCAATGTCGAGGTGGTGGTTCTACTTGCATGGCCGTTCGCGGCCTCCGTGGTTGGCAAGATGCTTGGCAGTGCTCGACGTCAAGTTTGGTTGTTGGTGGAGGCTCAGAGGAGTGGCTGCGTGAAGGGGGGCGGTGAAGGCTTTGGGTTCTTTCAGGAGGTTGCTGGCAGGTTGAAGAAGAAGAGGAAGAAAAAGAAGAAGAGGAAGGGTTGGTGGTGGACTGCGGTTTGCGTGCATGGAGATGGAGGTGGAGTTGGCTGCGGACTGTGGCTGCTGCGAGTGGCGTGGTGGACTGCGATTTGGGTGCGTGGATGATGGGTGGTTTGCTCTGCGAAGGAGAAGAGGAAGAAGATGAAGAAGAGGCGGATGGTGTTGGCGCTGTGGATGGGTTGCCGCGATGAGGGGTGTGTGGTGTTGATAGCATTGGTGGTGCAGGTGTGGGCTCTGTCACCGCAGGCGAAGGGTGGAGGAGTACATTCCAACCACGGTGCACACTGGAGTTCATGGTGTGCGCTTGTTCCACGGTGGTCGAGATGGAGAAGCCCCCGCCAGGGGGAAGGGAAGGAAGGCTTTTGCAAATCGCCTGCCTCCTCATAAAAAGATCTTCATCGGCCGCACCCTTCTCCAACCACTCGCGAAGATTGAGGGTGTTTGGAACGGTAGAATCCGCCAGGCAACATCTTCATCAAACGTCTGATCAGACCTTCAGACATCTTAAAAATGTAGATATCAGTAAGTTCATGCTGGCGATCCCAAACGTCCGTTATTTTCTCCAAACATCTTATAGATCTAGAAATGGACGTCTAAACTCTTGTACCTAGCCTACATTCATCAAATAAATTATATTATCATATCATATGCTACTAAATGTAAAATTGACGTATAAAATTATATGCAGACTAAAATAAATTACCATATATCTCCTAGTCAATTAACAACTAAGAGCAAATAATTAAATAGTACGTAGGCTAAATAATGGTCCACAAAAGTAGACTTACCACCCATAAGTGATAAGAAATCCATACAGAGCAGTCCCTAGAGCCTTACAAATAGGTCCTTGCATCCTACAAATAGGTCCCCGAAGGTTTTCTAATGAATGAAAGGTTATATATGAAGGACCCAAATGAGAATCTCTTAATGCAAGATCCTAATGATGTCCAAATGCTACCAAGTTCTTATTGAAGCTTAATTAAACATGTTAGAAGTTAATTTCACTTTTGATTTGAAGTTTTGAGCTCATTTGTGTGTTTAATTTATAATTGGATCATCATTTTGTATTTATTAATAAAATATATCAATAAATGACCTAATTATGGATTTTCAACACAGATTTAGTGTTTTAGGTCTTTTCTGTTAATTCTCACACTTAACCCTTTCTTTTTATTAATTTGATAGTGTTTAACCTAGTTTCTAGCATAACTTGGGCATTTTAACTATGATGAGTCACACCTCATCATACTACAGTGTTAATAATCCATGATAAAAGTAAAACGCTACATATGACTGAAAGAGCGATCTTCGTTTTCAATAAAAACTTTAACATAAAATGACGTATCGTTGTATTTAATCGCATGGTAGAAAATCACTTTTCAAAACCTTTTAATTCTCAAAATCTAACCACGAAGAGTTAGGTCGTTTCCACAGAGAGGAAATAACCTATTGGACTAGTAAGTAGTACTTTGTTTATTCGGGAATCGCAACAGGCATGCATACTAGTTATTGCAATTCATTTTCTATATAAGTTAGCACTTATGTAATTACTCAAGAATATAGGGAGGTTACATGCAAAATCACCACCATGGAATATGTCAATCGTAATCTTAGTGCTAACAAATATCGTCAATATAAATTAAAATCGAACCTGTTCCTTATAACCAATATCCCATACTCTAC
The DNA here is from genome assembly GCA_037157565.1 of Thalassia testudinum. NCBI lineage: Eukaryota > Viridiplantae > Streptophyta > Magnoliopsida > Alismatales > Hydrocharitaceae > Thalassia > Thalassia testudinum. The sequence goes on from JAZHRO010000037.1 coordinate 4,786,452, forward strand.
TATTTAAGAGATAAATGCAATTATTCATAATTCAAATAAACATGAGGGATATTCATGCAAATCCATCTTAATATAATAATTAGATAAATAAATGAACAATGCATCTCCAATTGTATTATTGGTAAATTTTAATTGGGATGTTACTGCAGCGAAACAAGGGAAACGTATCCCCTGCTCCTGCTTGTACACGCGGAGGAGAGCTTCGTCGGAGGAGATGCTCTGGGGTAAGGTCAGCCGGAGCAAGGCCTTTGCGATGACAGTGATAGGGCTTCAAGAGGGGACCAAAGTTGGCTAGCCGGCGAGGAGGTTGGGCGACGACAGTGAAGTTGCTAGTGGGAGGAGGAACTGCTATGGCTTGCTTGGAGGCATGGACCTCGACCGCTAGTGTGTGGTGAGTCCAGTGGTGGTGTGGATGGTATGAACGATGATCGAAGGTGGCGTAGACTGGGTGGTGATGCAATGGCTCTAATGGGTTCGTCGGGTGCAGCAAGAGGAGAAAACGAAAGAGAAGGAAAAGGATAAGGCCTGGTGGTGGTGGTGGTCGAGAGGATGGTAGGGCATGGGAATGGTGGCAAAGGCGATGAAGGGTGGTGTTGTGAGAGGGAGGAGCAATGGTGGGGTGGAGTTGTTGGGTTCGGTGGGTTGAAGAAGATGAACAATGGGTGTGGATGGAGAAGAGGAAGAAGGAAACAGAAGAGGAGAGAAAAAAGGAGAGGGTGTGGCGTTATGGAGAAGAAGAAGAAGAAAAAAAAAAAAAAGAGGATGGTAGTAGGCATGGTAGTGATGTCCACGGGGCGAGGGAGGCACGCACGTTGTCACCGTGCACGCCGCGGAGTCGGTGAAGGCGAGGCATGGCCTGAAGGAGACGGCGGAGTTCGTGCAATGCCACAGTGTACACTCTTGATCACGGTGTAGCCTTTCTTCACGGTGGTGAAGGATGGAGGAGGTCCCCGCCAGGGAGTGGGAGATGATCGATGATGGGTGGACGCGACTTTCCTTTTGAAACAAAAATCCTCCTCGGTTTCCTTTGGCCGCAAGCGTCTCCAACCACTCATGAAGATCGCGAGTGGTTGGAACGGCAAATAAGCACGGGCAGTTCTTCATCAGACATCTTAAAAATTGTAGAAGCAGAAGTTTGTGATGGTGATTCCCAAACATCTTATAGATGCAAAAATGGACGTCTGAACTCTTCCCCCTAGCCTACATCCACCAAATCAATTATGTTACCATATCACATGTTATTAAATGTAAAATTGATGCATACAATTATATGCAAACTCAGGTGAATTGCCATATAACTCCTAATTAATTAACAATTAAGAATAACTAATAAAAGAGTACTTAGATCAAATAATGATCCACTAAAGTGGACTTATCAATGACATTGGAACTAAGATACATTGATGTTTTCAATGCGAGTTAGCAAATCATGGCATTCAATCTCCAATTCATGAGCTTTTGCCTTCATTTGCGCCAATTGTTGAAGGAGATCTAGATAGGAGTTTTAAGATGTGTATCATTGTAGTAAAGTCTTCTAAATAGCTACAAATAAAATTTATAACTCGAATTCAAAAGAGTATCCGAGGTTAAACACATGAAGCAAATATGAAATTTACACGCTAATATAAATTAACACAATGAATGAAGCACATTTCAGTGCATAATACTACTCAAAATTGATATTCAATAAGAACATGAGTATTTCAAGAGTTCAAGAAGACAAAAGTATATCTAAGACAAAATAATGGTGATTTAGATCAATTACTCAAATGAATCAAATAAATGAACACTGATCAGATTTCTGGTTCTCAAATCAGACAACTTAAATGTCGCCTGCTACAATACCTTCAAAGCTTTCTCTCTTGTTCTTCTTCTTCTTAGCTTCTCTTCTTCTGCTCGAGTCTTCAGCCCTGTCTTTCCTTCTACCCTTCTTCAAAGCTTCTTCCACTTATCTTCTTTCCTTCCCAGCGACTAAGTGTTGCACAATTCACAGAGGAGCAAAACCCACCCCTCCCCCACTCTCTCTCTCTTTCCTTCCTCTCCTTGAGTACAGGTCGTAACCGGGCAATCGGATCAGAGCAATAGCGGGTCCAGGGCTGCATGCGTAAGTGTCGCAGCCGAGGAGTAGTAGCCTTAGGTAGGTCAGTGCGCAAGTAAGGTGAAGGGACCTCACCCCATGTGTTCTCGCGGCAGTAAGCCGTTATCAGAAATCTAATTTATGCGCTATCGTGCGCTCTTATTCCCACGATGTGGCACTATCCCCACTAGCCTCCTCGTGTGCACCTGCAGCAAGGAAATCCTTCTGATTGCAGTAGCTATAGAGGATGTGGTCTTTGATTGACCACCTGGGCGAGTTCCTAGAATGAAGGCGCATGTCCTGGAGGTAGCACCTGGGGTTCACGTGGCCTCGAACTCGAAGAACAAGGTGGCGGTAATGGTGGCGATGGCGGAGCGACAACGAGACCCGAAAAACACACAAACGGCCTCACAACCACATTAAACTTGCTCAGAAGGTTCGCCGGACATTGGCGAATGTAGTGGCGGTGGTTTCGTGGAGGATGGCAGCGTGTGGTGGTCAAGCGAGGTCGAAGATGGTGGTGCGGCAGTGAGTTGTTCAGTGGACATTTGGAGGGGTGAATAGCCCTAAATAGGAGAGGTCTTTAGTTCGGGTGGATGAGGCGGAGGTGTAGAGGGTGTTGGCGAGGCATGCGGTGCAGTGGAGTGACAGGGGAGCCTCGGGGGAGGAGTGGCTGGAGCGGAGGACGAAGGTGGCGTGCAGTTAGGTCGAGGGTTATTTTTGGTTATTTGATAGAGGGCTAGAACCTAGGGAACTAAGGGAACCTATCTACCTACTCTAATTGGACGAAAAGGGGAGGGATTCTTTGCTGGAGGTACGTCGGACTTAGAGGAGATGAAATCTTCGGTGGGGGAGAAATGGCGACAAAGACGTGGAAGATGTCCCTCGCTAGTATTGCGAGTGGCGGAGGAATGTAGGGAGGAAGATCCATCCGACTATGGTCTGTGGTGGCCGGCGAAGAATGTAGACCGAGAAGCTCGTCGGAGCTCACGAAGCTTTCGGTCGGAGAGGAGAGAAGAAGGTGGAGAAACATGCCAAAATGAGCTAAGGATGTAAGGTTGTCGGGGCGAAGCTTATATAGAGCTCAGGACCTACTGCAAATAAGGGAGGAAGCTCGACGAGCTTCAAAATTTCAGGGGAAGAAATACCTAAAATTTCAAAGGTTCGCAACAGCTTATGGCTCTAATTCCAAGTCCAAGAAGTTTCTCAGATAATCGAGAATCATCTGAGGAATACTCCTTCCAATTTTGGAGGAGATTGATTGAAGGATCAGAGAGTTTTCCTTAATTCAAGGTCGGTTGTTCGATGGGTTTAGGACTTTCTCTCACGCAAAGGCGAAAGGGACCTGTTGGTGAAGAAGACAATGAAGTTGGGGGTGAATTTGCAATATATTTTGAAAGCTAGGGGTTTAAGTGAGAGAAGAAGAATCAAACTGGACCAAAATGCAAATTAGGTTAGGATGATTTCTGATTGGGCAAAATTTTGGTACAAATCTAATTTAGACCCTAGGAATTTGATGGTGCAGTCGGATTTTGGTTTTGAAAAATTTTTTCTGGGAAATTTGCGTAAAAATTTAAATTAGGGCAATTATCTGTCTAAGATTCTGATTTATGTCAAAATGAGTTCCAATGGTCAAATAAAAGGTACCAAACCTTATAGAATATTTTTATATTATTTTTAGAACGTTTAGATAAATTTTATCTAAACCAAAATCACAGTTAATTAAGCGGGACTGTTTTTAGGATTTCAGATGTCCATTAATTCTCGAAACGTGTGAAAACCCATTTTGTTTTGCATGAACCCACTTATTAGACATTTATGACCATTTGACCTCTAATAAACCCTTGGGAAACCCCGTGATTGCTCTGCATTTAGGATATTATGTTAAAACAGTAGTTTTACCCCTATTTTAATGCATTTCTCTCAGAAAAAATATGCAGTGAGTTATGATCTTCTAGTGATTATGTAGGAGTATTTATCTATTAATTATGACTAAATAAAGTTATTTATGGCTGATGATGACGTTATCATCATACCCCCATGCCTGACTTTTGGTAGTCCCTTAACAAAATCTTATGGAATTAACTCGAATTCTAGACCTCGCTTTGAAGTTCAGAGTCCTGATTCTTTCTTCTTTTTAGAAATTAGGTTAGAATGCCAATAGAAGACCTAGAGGTACTCAAATACCAATCAAGATCCAGACCTGACTAGCTTTAGCATCAGTCTGCCACGAAGGTTTCTAATGCCCATAGAAACTATCCTAAGGTTTGTTTGACCCAGTGGTTAAAGCACCCATGCTTGCAACGTGGTTAATCTAGTGATGAGAACCTCATCATGAACCCTAACTAGCACAATCTAACCTAGATATGTAAGAAAAAGCTCCTACATAACCCAAAGAAAAGTTTAACTCAGAGAATTCTGAGTTTGAGAAGAAAATAAATCCTAAGGGGTAAAACTGTAATTTCACCAACGCAGTTTGCAAATAGGGTAATTAAGGGTCCAAACACAACTCAAACAAGCCTAATAAGAAGGAAAGTGGGATAGTCGGATCTACAAAGGGTTATAGCTACTTTAGGAAATTAAATGACATTCTATAACCCAAAAATAAATCCACTTCAATTCACGAGGTTCGAGGTAGGATAAAAATCAACTAAACCCTCTAAAATTTATATAAAAATAATCTCTAAGGCTTAGAACTTTCAATTTGACCTTAGAAATCCATTTTGACCTACAAAGAGAAATTTGCCCAAATAATGACTTAATCTGGGTTTTTACGTAAATTGGCCTGTCAAACATGGTCCAACCTAGAAATAAAATTCACCATTAAAATCCTTAGGTTCAAATTAGTCTTTTCGAAAAACTTGAGCCTAAGAGGAGACCTCCTTGACCGACTTTGCAATTTGGTCCTCTTCATTTACTTTCTGACCCTTATCTTTCGAAACCTTTGCATTTTGGCCCCCAACTTTTTCGTCATTCTTTGCAGAACGGTCCCTCCTGCAAAACTCTGCGCAGCACCATGCTCCGGCGACTTTGCGCAAAGCATGGCGCTGCGTAGAGAGGGGTGACCGCCCTACAAAGCAAACGTAGGGTTCCCTGCGTCGTCCTCTGTCGCAGGGACCCGGCCATGCTCTCTGCCGGCCCCCATACCTTCCGGGCGAACGCACGGAAGGTATGGGTCCCCTCTCTAGCCACGCTCCGGCGAGGCTGGCACGGCGCCAGCCCACGTCTCCCTCTGCGCCAGCCCCTTTATAAAGACTGTCACCCCCTGCCAGTTCACCCAAGCTCGCTTTGACGGAGAACAACCCCCCACTTCATCCCCTCCTCCTCCGTCAGACGGCCCGCAGCTTCCGGCGACTCCCTCCTCTTCCTCCTCGTCGCTCTGCCACCTTACCTGCAGCAGGGTTCTCCCAGCCCATTCGTTTGTGCCGTGCTGCACCCGTCGGCACCCTCCGCCTGCTTCCTCGTCGCCGCATTTCTCCAGGGCCCTTTCATCCCCAGCTCCGACAGGTACGAGCCGGTTGCTCCGACCTCCCCCTTCATACAAAACCTAGGTAAATAGCTTCCTCTCCTCCTTTACATTTTCCCTCTCTCAATTTGTCTTTTTGCCTCACCGCACACGACTCCCACCTCCGCCAACTCCGTCTCTGACCACCCCCCTCCGGTGAGCTCATCCCTCCTCCACAGACCTTCTCACCCCTCACCGGCTACCCTAAAAGCTTCCCCTCACTCCACTCAACAAATCCCCCATTTCCATCCACTGCCAGACGCCACCCGACAACCCCCCGAACAGGCCCATCTCTCCGGCCACAGTCCGACCTAGGGCTACCACCACACGCCACCTCACGCCTCGCCACCACCTGCACTGCCTTCTCCGCACTCCGGCGAAGCTCCCTGCATCCTCTGATTGGGCCGAAAGGCCGTATTCTTGTTTTCAGGTCGACGACCCTTCACCGCCATTACCGCGCTTCTGAAGCTCCAACACCTGCAGCTGCAGGCTCTCTCTCACCCAAGCTCACGCCCCAGGACGTGCAGCTTGCCTCCGCAAAGCGTCCCAGGCCTGCAGCTGGGGTGAAGGCCTCGCACGCTGCAGCAATTTCCTGCAGCTTCCTCAGCTGCGGGCACCAATTGGGGTGGGACATTTAGTCCCACCTCAGAAGTTCTGAAAGCGTCGTAGCCAAATAAAGGGAAAAAAGTGTTGTAGGCTTATCCCCTTCGAACATAGGGGTCAGGTCCCTCACGCACGCCACGCACCACGCGCTCGCCCACGCTCACGCCCACCACCGCACGCCGGTGGGCCTAGTCCCGGGCGCGATACCCGTACCCGAATACCTGGCTCTGGGAGAGCTATCCTATGAGAGAAATCTGAGAAAGAGAGAGACGCGGGGAAGGGTAGGGGTAGGTTTTGCTTTCTAATCCTTGTGCGAGTGTGCAGGAGCAGAAGGAGAAGGAAGGAAAGCGGCCGAAGTCTTAGCTGCTCAGGGCAGAGAAGAAGAAGAAGAAGCAAAGAAGAAGAAGAGGAGGTAAAGCAAGAGAAGAAACAGAAGAAGAGAAGCATTGTAGCAAACCTACAGTTAAGTCATCTGACCGCTGCATCAGACGATGGTTGAGCAGTGGCCAGATGAGGTAAAGCAAGAGAAGAAAGAAGAAGAAGGCGAACGAAAAAGAAGAAGTCAGAAGAAGAAGATTGTCACAGCCGCAGAAGAAGGGAAGAAAAAGAAAGAAAGAGAAGAACAAAGAAAGAACAGAAGAAGAAGAAGAAGAAGAACTCTGCAGAAGAAAAGAAGAGAGAAGACGCAGCCATGAGCAGAGAAGAGAAAGAAGAAAAGAAGAGCAGCTGAAAGAAGGAGAAGGAAAAGGAGAAGAGAAGAAGAAGAAGCCAAGACAAGCTCCCTCTCTCTCTCTCTCTCTCCCTTATTTTTGTAATCTAATGGAGGAACTTTGTATTTCTAGAATGCCAGTAGCTCCCTGAGTTCGACCTTGGGAAAATCATTTCCGAGTAAAAAATTTTGTAATGATAACTTAGTAGCTATCTTATTACTATACCGACTATAACTTGACATATAACAAATGCAGCCACCTAAGCCATCATCTAGGTTCAGTTTGCAATGCGGTTTTGTAAGAGAAAGGGATAGAGGAATTTTTGCATTTTTGAAGAGTTTTCTCTCTCTTTTCCTTTTCTTTATTTCTAGCCTCGGATTGGCTCAAAAACACAGTATGTATCAAATTCTAAGTTCTCACCATCAATCCTCCCAGGGTCCCTAGCTTTCGATGCTTCGAGATAGCACCACCCACGGCAACCTCTAGAACCCTAAATTTCGACACTACAAGATAGTGCCTCCCATGGCATTCTGTAGCAAAATTCAGGCCCTGGCAATCGATCTTTCGAGATAATCCCACCCATGGCACCTGAACCAGGTAAGATATTTAGATATCCTAGGAGACGAGCATAGAGGAGACTATATGTTGTTGCGCATCTTCAAGGGAAATTTCCCACCTCTCCGCACCGAGAACTCAACTAAATCAACTTGTGTTGATAAGCCACTCCTAATCTATGTAGCTTTTTCAGAACAGAACAAACGCTTTTGTGAGATTTTGATTGTTAAGGACACTAAACCAAACTTATGTGTGGATTAGGGTGCTTAGGTTACCGAGTCCCGCAAACCAAAGGTCAGTTAACGAGGCCGAATAATCCCTAAGCCTTAAACCTAATACATAAGCTTCGCATTTTCTTCAACCTCTTGATGACTATCCGGATCTTAATGAATACTTGAATTTTTAAGCCTAAAACAAGCCCAAGAGGCCTAAGATCAGCACTCATACTAATCTCCTTGTCTCTCTATTATTCTAGGACTTAATTTTTTTTCTTTTGATTTATTCTAGAACTTAAGTAGATTCCATAATCATTTACTAATGACTATCCTTTTTTGTTTCAAATTATTGCTTCTTTTTTACCTTTAAATCACCTCATCTTTTCCTCCTCAAAATGATATGCAATTTAAGCTCACAAAAATTTCCTCCCCTTTTCCTATTTTTTTGTTCTTTCCAATTTTTTTTATTTTTTTGGTTTTGAATATGTATTTTTTTGTGAGAACCTCTCAGAAACTTGAATATTTATGTGTTTGCACTTTAACACCCCCCATGCCTAAGTTTTGCAATGTCTTCATTATACAAAGGGTATGAAATCAGTTTGGCTCAAGGGTTAGAACAAGGTAAATGGGTAAGTGAACGGGTCTGGATGACTGTTGCGGACGATTTCATGCTCTGGTACAAATACCAAAGGTGGGATCAGTTGTTCTAACTCTGAACTCAGGAGTGCAATAGACGTGAAGCTCAAAAGGATAATCAGAAAGGTCTCGGATTTTTGAAATGATGAGTTGTCTCCCGTTAAGGTGGTCAAGGAGAAGGTGTGGTTAAATCAACGAAATTTTGTAAAACAAGCACCTTGATCAATGGCCTCGTTGGTCTAACCAGGTGCTTGTTCAGATCGACAGGCTGATGATGCTGCCCAAACCCAATCAATTTGGTAGATTGATTAATGTGAATCAGTAGATATGGTGCCCACCAGATGCTTTGAAGCTCAAAAATATGTGGAAATGAAGATCCAGGGTTTGGCTTAGTCCAATTAGCCTGGTCAGAGTAGGGATCCTTGAAAGCAAATGGATCTATGGAGGATGTGAGATCCTTATGAAAGTGATCAGAGAAAGATAGGATATGAATTGCATTCTGATCGATGTCCAAATCCCGATTAAAAGGTAGAGAAGAATCATGTGTGACCGGATCATCAAGAGGAGAAACAAAGTAGAAATTGATTCCTGTGGCAAGTCGGGGTTGGGATCGGATTCGAGAAGTGTAACGACCCGATTCCCGAGTCCCTATGAGACACGAGAACCGGACGGACTCGACTAATCCCAAGACCTAGTCGTCCAACGAGGAAGTAACCAAAAGAGCAGTAAAATAAACCACATTCAACATGAAATATAACTAGCAGTAACAAAATACAGCAGTAAGAAAAGAACTACTACAGCATGTACCACCACAACAGTAGAACAACATTTATAACATAACAAGAACTACAAGTAAAGAAAAGTGCGGGAGTAACAAAAATTACTCACGACAGTGGAACAAAAAGGACACAAAAGAACAGTGGTAACTCTACTGGGCCCTACTCAGCCCAGCGTCCTCTACAGCCACTGACCCTGGCTGCTCAACACCTGGTCCTGAAAAGTAACAAGTGTAACACGTCAGCGAAACGCTGAGTAGAGTGGCAGCTAAACTAAAGAAGCAGTAAAGTGTACAGTAGCTGTTTTATTTTCTTTCTTCCTTTATTTACGTCTTTCTATTGTTTCACAATTTATCTATTTCTCAGATCCTTCACTTGATCTCGAATGCTCCTCGTGGGAACAATCTTGATTGCAATCTTTTCCGAACAGTAGAAGTAACACGTGGTGCTCTCCTGGCCAGGAGAGTCCCCCGTGGTGATCCTACTCTCAGTCAACCACCCCAAGGTCACTGACAGACGTAACGGTGACTACGGCACGCGCAGTAAATGCACGGGTAGCTGCCCCACACTGGCACGCGGTCAGTCGTTTCCGTTAACGAGTGCACCCAAAGTACAGCACAGAACCAGTATAGGGCAGAGCCCTCTCAGGGGTCCAACCCCTCCACTGTAACCAAATAGGGGCCTTGCCCCTCCACAGTCCGCGCACCCTCGCCTGATTACCCCGATTTTTCCAGTGGGCCTAGCAAGTCGGTGTAGGTGAGCTAGCAAAACCCCGGGGACCGTGGGGTAGCTAGTACCCGCCCTACACTAGTAGCTCTCCTCGGTACTATGTACACGAGGGCCAACAAGTCGGTACAAAGTGGCCAGACCTAACCCCAGGTCCCTGGGGCGGCTGGCTCCGCTCTGCACTAAGCAGGTAACAGGTGCTTCCCCTAGCACTACGTACCCAAGAGACAACGCACCCCCACATCTTTCTTTCTCAGTTCCATTTCATTCTCTTTCCAGGAGTTCTACTCCTAATTCCCCGTAGGGTTCCAGCTCTTTTAACTCAGCACATTCAGGTTTTACCTTTCCAGTTTCACGTTCAGACAACCCATATTCTCAATCATGTTCATTTATTCATAACATGCAGCTGTTAAATCAATTTACAGGCAGCTATAATTTCCTTTCCACATTTTCCAAGACTGCAATATGTATGTTCATCTCGCTAGTTTTCCAGTCCTAAGATTCATGCCGTACCCTAGGATCTATCATTCAATCTAGTTTTCCAGCCCTAGGATTCATGCAATACCCTAGGATCTATCATTCAATCTGGTTTCTCATTCCAAGGATTCATGCAATGCCCTAGGTTCCATTAATTTTTCCATAATTGTAACAAATTTGTTAATAATTTCCAAAGCCACTCTACCAAGTACAACGGAAGTACTTGGGGCGTGGTCGGAAATCCCGTGCGCCTCCGTAATCCCCAAAATTGAAATGGAATGGGGTCCTATCACAAGCATAAAACACAAGGAGTTTCTCAGAACAGTATATAATTACTGTAGACGAGTAGAGGATTTTATTCCGAAAAGAACGCAACTCGAAACGTGGAAAACGAACTTTGAACGGGCCCTAAACGGGTCAAAAATGACGAAACAGTCCAAAATCAGACGTCTAGAACATCTTCCAGACGTCTTAAAAAGTGGATCAGAGGATACCTTTGTTCTGCGTAGTCTCTCAGACGTCCAGAAGCCTGCGGGGGCATCTGGCCTAGTTCCCAGACGTCCAATGGTCACCCCGGACGTCTGGAAGTCCTTCCGGTCGTCTGGCACTGCGGCCAGATGTCTGATTCGCGTTGGATGCGAATCTCAGTGCCTGCACGTACCCATTCATCGCTCTCAGTACAACGGTCGCAGAAAAGAACGAAGGACGAAAAAATAACTTACTTGCCAGACGTCTGGACAGTCCTCCAAACGTCTTCCCAGTCGTCTGGTTGGAAGCCCAGCCATCTGATTCTGGAAAAACTTCCAGAATCAGAGCTCGACGCGCTCTCCGCCCGCGACGCACGGCCGCGCCGCGCCTCGTCCGCCTGCTGCTCGAGCTGCAGCAGCCCTCCCGCGTCACTCCGCGCCCGCTGCTCCCCCGCCGGCCAGCTCCAGCTGGCCCGGCAAGCTCGAGCCCTCACGGCCGAGCGTCTCCACCCTCGCGCAACGCCTCCTCCCTCACACCCGCCGCGGCTGTCGCTGCCGCCGCTCGGTCACTCTTGCACTGGCTGGAAGAAGAAGAAGAAGGGAGCGGATGAGATGAGAGCGAGCGAGAGGGCGAGGGCCCTTTTAAAGCCGCGCGGGGAGAGAGAGAGAGAGAGAGCGGGGGGGCAGCGCTGCACCTACGGAGGTGAGAGGGGAAAAAGGGGGCATCGCAGGTCTGCGCGCGCAAGCGCGCAGACGAAATCACGCGTGCCGCAGAAAATTAAATCCCAGACGTCTGGAGGGGGTTCTAGACATCTGGTCAGACATCTGGGCCAACTCCCAGATGTCTTAAAAGACGTTTTGAAGCTGCGTTCGTAACAAGAAGGTTCTGTATGTTTTGTATAAGTGGTTTCTTTCAAATCATGAGTCATAACTAGCTCAATTTGGTCCAATAAAGTTGATAAAAGCTCCTACATAACCTTCAAAGGATCCTAAGTGCTTAATATTCTATTTTGAGAAGAAAAGATGAAAATATGGTTATTTCTGTAATTTTACCAACTTATCACAAATACAGAATAACCACAGGGTATTTCAGGGGTTTATTTAAGGTCATATGATCATTCATGTCTAATAAGTGAGTCCATGTAGACAGTAACAGGTTTTCATGCATTTCAAGAATTAAATAACATCTGAAATCCTAAAAATAGACTCTCTTAATTCACTAAGGTTCTGGTTAAGATAAAATTCACCTAAATCCTCCAAAAATCATAGAAAAAAATTCTCTAGGGTTTGGCACCCTTGATTTGACCACCTGAACCCATTTTGACCTAAAATAGAGTCTTAGACAGATAATTGCCCTAATTTGGGTTTCTAAGTAATTTACCCAACCAAACTTGGTCAAAACCTAAAACCAACTTCACCATTAGATTCCTTGGATCCAAATTAGGTTTGTCCCAAAATCTGGGCCTAATCAGAGATCATCTTGACTAAGTTTGTATTTTAGTACAGTCTAACTCTTTTCTCTCACAACATACCCATAACTTTTTAATTATTTACAAATAGCACCCCATATTCTTCATCTTCTTTGCAAATTGGTCCTTGCTACCATTGGAGGTCAACCGACCTCCAGGCGAGTTTTGACCGGACCAAATCCTATTCTAATGGCAATCAAATCCCACTAAATTTTGTAGGATTAATGTTCACACCTAAACAAACATATTGGGGCAGATCCTAACTCCTAAAACCCTTTCATTCGAGCGTGCGAATGCATTGAATCAATGGGTATTTCTTGATTTCCTAAAGGGCACATTCGAGCTCTTTCCTGATCTAGAGCCTTCTTTGGAGCTCTATTTAAGCCCTAGAACCCCTGTCTTACCTCCTTAGCAAGTTTTAGCGAGCCAAATACATCTACTTCTCCTCCTCCAGCCACCGAACCTCTGATCCGACGACCTCTCTCCGTCCAACTCTCCCGCACCTCCAACCATCAAATTAGAGGTGCCACCGTCTTCCTCTCTTCCTTGTGCACCTCTCCGGTCAAAGGGAGGGCATTTCTCTACCTCACTTGCTGTCGCCGCCTCGCCATCTCTATCGCCTTCTCCAACTCCGATCAGCCACAACCAGAGCCCTCCGCCTATCTGCTTCCCCTCTAAGTCTCTCTATTTTTCCTTCTCTCCCTCTACTTTCTTTTCAATTACGCACAAGTCACTCATGACCGTTGCACCACCCTCCCGCACTTTGTCTTCCCCATGACCAGCCAAGCTCCAGCGAGCCCACGCCACCACCACAGACCACTAAACCACTCCACCTCCAAAAGATTTGCTGTTCCACCACGACCAAAAGCCCTCTCCTATTTCACTTTTTCATCCACCCAATCCCCTCACCGAACAACCCACCTTTACGCAACCACCTTCGACTCTGACACACCACCATACGCACCTTCACGCTACAAAACCACCACCATCATCTTCGCCGTGCTTGGGCAAAGCCTCTAAGCCATCTGACGGGGGCTTTCAAGCCCGTATTTGTGATCGCAAGTTATCACCAGAGCTCCACCACCGTTGCTCATCACCAGCCCTGTTCTTCATGTTCTAGCGATGAACGACCCAAGTGCACTCTCCAGGAACTGCGAACTAGCTCCAGGATCATGCCCAGGTAGTCAATTGGGCACCACACCAACCACTGCTTCTTCAATTGGTCGAGATCTTCATCTGCAGCTGCACGCGATGAGGAGGATGTGGGATAATCCCACATCGTGAGAACAGAGGCACGCAGCAACCCATAAATTGTTTTTGTGCCTATGGCTCATTGCCTCAGCACGCATAGGGGGAGAGGTCCCCACTCACACACGCGCATACGCACACCCTCACTCGCACTCATGCCACGCGAATCTGGGCCTTGGTCCAATTACCCAACTACTCGGGTCCAGTCTGGTTTGCTTGATTCTAAGAGAGAAAAGAGATAGAGAGAGGGGGGGTTTGCCCTCTGTTGCTATCTACACTTAAGCAAATTTGAGAGGCCTTCACCTCTGTGCTGCTGTACTGTACTTGTGCCTCTCCCTAAGGCTTGAAGAAGAAAAGAGGCCTTTGCCTCTATTGATGGTTCTAAGCTATTGTTGCATTATTGAGATACTTAGTTAATGTGGAATATTTGGTTGGATTCACTGTTCATTTATTTGAGATACTTGAGCGTAATTAAAGGGTTAATTTATTATTCAAATCACCATTTTAATCCATCATTTTTTCATATTGTTACTTGAAATTATTGATATGTCACTTTGAATCAATTCTGGTTGTAATTGCTTATATCTTTTACTTAAAATTGTGATCTTAAGATTGATTTGCTACTTGCTCCCTGCGTTCGACCTCGAATTTCTATTCGAGCATAAATTTTATTTGTTTTAACGCTTTATTAGCTATACTACAATGTATTAATTTTAAACCTCGATTTAGAGCGGCAAACAAGGCGAAACGGTGCCTGGGGCCATAATGGGCAAATAACATGGGCACGGAGCAGCACGCGACAAGTCCTGGACACGGGATAACTAAGGGGATAAGTCCTGGACCCAGGTTTGCTACTTAGGAGATAACTTATCCCCTATAGTAAACTAGGCCTAACATAATTAATAGAGTGATCTTGGGATAAAATTGATGCATTGTTTCAGCTAAAATATTTTAGATATGGTACTAAACTTAAGGATGTGTCACATCCGTAAATGACAAGGAAATCACCAAATGGAAAAAAATGTTATTGTTTGCTGTTACGTTGGACAATAATGTCAACAAGGAGGATGTCACCAAATCACGTTAAGGTTGGTTTCACCGTTGGATGAGCAGATGTGCATGTATATCATTCTTGTTTTTCTTGATGGAATATATATATATATAACAAAAATAATTCTTAGTGGTAGTTAGATGTAGATTACATAGGGAAGACAGATGATGTGTCTTTAAGTAGAGGGCATCTATAGAAATAAAAAAATATAGTGTTGTAGCAAGAGAGAAATGGACATTTTTCATCAGGAGAATGACCTAGAAGAAGGAGAGGAGTCAGAAGTGCGGGGGTGGGGGGGGCGCGGCGATCGTCCGAGTAGCTGATTCAGGCCCAAGGCGGCAACTAGGGTTTACTCTTGAGAGGTGTGGGAGTGAGGGAGTCGATCCAATCACAGCAAAAGCGTTCACTCAAGCAATCTTCCTGATACTTTGAGAGACTCTCTCCTCCATTGTGCACTTTTTAGTACCGTCCTTCCACTTCTTTAATCCAATGACCCTCCCTTGAGTGTGAGAAAGGACGGGAAGTGAGGATATAATAACTGGCACCCAAAATAATTTTTTTATTTATTTTCCACGATCCACAAAGAGAGAAAATGAAGTTGAAAAAAACAAAAGATAAAAAGGTTAAAAAAATAGGTCATTTTGACACCCTACAAAATTAGTCATATTTCTTTCATTGACAAGTAAGAATACAAAGATACATGTTAGTGCAGTAGAAAAGTCCCTCCCACTCTTACCCTTTTATCCTCCAGCAAGTACTCTAGTGTTGGTTGGCTGATTGAGTAAATTTACATCGTGCTAAATATTTAACTTATCATTTAAGTCACCTCCCATTTATATTAGATTAAATATAACTTAATCTGATTTAAATTATTCCACTTTCCCCGTAAAATAACTTACCCTAACAAAATATTTAAACAAATTAATTCATTTATTCCTTTATTTATTCAACGGGACAAAAACATTCACTCACCCAGGGCATGCTCAGGGGGTGGCGGGCAGGAACAAGTAAAGTCGGTGTTTCCCTTTAGATATATGGGGGGTAAAACTACACCCTTTTTAACTCCACAAACATATTAAAAGACACGTAAACAATTAGAAAAGAAATTATGAGCCGTTAAGCAAGGCAAATAGCCCATCACGTTGGCATAAAACAAAATACGCTCCAAGAATAACAAGGACCCATGTTTCATTAATTTAACGCCTTGCCACGTGTCCTTTTCGGTCAATGATGACGTCAGTAAGTTGTACAAACGAGTCTTTGAATTCAACAGCATCATCCTGTATCTAAATATAGCGTTTAAATCTACAAAAGAACCCTCACACAGTAAAACTTTCAGAAAGGGAAAACTAAAATGCTGAAAACCTCATCATGTTGATTATACCTCAATCTAGTACAAAGAAGGGCTTT
The DNA here is from genome assembly GCA_037157565.1 of Thalassia testudinum. NCBI lineage: Eukaryota > Viridiplantae > Streptophyta > Magnoliopsida > Alismatales > Hydrocharitaceae > Thalassia > Thalassia testudinum. The sequence goes on from JAZHRO010000037.1 coordinate 4,802,377, forward strand.
CACTCTCTACCCCCACCAAACATATCACCCATCATACCTTTTGAACCCATCTGCTTCATCAAGCTCTGCAGTCCACCCATACCACCTATCTGTTTCAGCATCTGTGGAGGGAGGACCTTGCTCATGTGTTGCGCATTCATATTTCGTGACAATGCACTCATTTCTCCCTTCTTGGGGATCTTGAGACCCTTCATCTTGCTCCAAATCTTGGCAAGCCGCTTGTATTCTTCCAGCATGTCCATAACATCTCTGACTGGCCGTCCTGAACCCCTTGCAATCCTCATGATCCGGGATTCATTCATGAGCTTTGGATTCGTACTGTCCAACTCTGCAAGAACAAATGTTCAGTCTATATTTAAAGCTATTTAACAACCAAACTTCAACAGATCCAGATTAAATGCTACTCAGAGTCAAATACAACCACCGCTCGAGAAATGGCATTTAGACGAGAGAGTCAAGGAAAAGCACATCTGAGGCTAACAATAAGTAAACCATAAGTCTACCAAGTTTGGGGTTGGCAACAATGACAACATTACCGTTGGGCACAATCTTTGGGTTCATCTCAGTCGTTTGAGGGGAGATTAGAATACAAACTACCTTGGACCATCACATGGTTTTGGTGTAATGAAAGCAAGCAACATTTGTGGTTTTATCGAACAATAGAAAACTTGAGCTAGCTATGACAGTTTTTTGAGATTTTTCAGATGAAACTTTCAACTGCAGGAAAAGGAAGAAGTGTGAGTGGGGAACAATCTCATCTTAGTGTGATATCCTCAGATCAAAACAACGAATCCTGCTGGCTTAAAAGTCACAGGACACGAGAGTGACGGGAAAAAGATAGGCATGAACCACCTTCATTTGTCATTGAGTCCATCATAGTCATATATCTTTTAATCTTTGCCTGGCTTTCTTTCTCATGGCCCTTGGGCATCAGTTCAGAGCTGAATCCAGGCAACATAGAGAAGACCTGTAAGTAGGAAAGCAATGGGTTAAATTATACAAGTTCATTTATCTCTAATGAAAGAAAGGTAAATAAAGCAAATATCATTCTGTTCAAGAGTGTTTATTTCCTTGGGGTTATCATCATCATTTTTAAGAATGGAAATAAGTTCAGTCACCCCTCTCTCTTTACAAGGGAAAAACTTCAAAAAAGGCCAGGACTATCCAAACAAGGCCCACATTACGCAATAGGAGACAAGCCTTACATAATTATAAGCTGCTCTAACCACAACAACCAAAGCGACAAAAGGAAAGAAACGGAACACCATAGAACATTCCAATAAAAACATAAAAAAAGATAATTGTCCCTTTGTACAGTAACCTAGAGTGGAAACATCAAAATACTCATTTGAATTATATGTAAAGCTTGCATAACTACCAGTCAACACTAAATTAGCAACTCCAAATATAATCCAAACAATCAATAGTGTCCTGTTTCTCCATAAGTTGTTCCGCCTATGATCTAGGTTGTATCTAGGATTTTATATTTGGGCAACAGTATACGTATTCAACAGCATATATATCTCCTATTGGACAACACACTCTCATGTGCGTGCATGTAGTAGGTTGATAATTTTTCAAATGCCAATAATGTCATCTTGTACAACCAATTTCATGCCTAACCATTTTTACATGCCATTTATCTTATTAGATATTTTTGCTAACTATAATCCAAATAAAGATCATCTTATTCCAGCCCCCCCTCCCCCGAGAGAGAGAGAGAGAGAGAGAGAGAGAGAGTGAGTGAAATTCAAACCAGGCTCATTTAAGTGATAGGTGAGCTCATTCCACTCACGAGTCAAATTGGGCTCAACAAGCCAAGCTTGAGGGCTCATTTAAGAAATAGATGAGTTCATTTGGCTCACGAGCCAACTCAAGTTCAACTCAACCAAACTCACTCTCACCAAGTGAGTTCGACTTTGCATGAGTCGAGCTCCAGCTCGATGACCTCGAGTTGAATCATTTAATCTCAATCAAGCTCCAACTCAAGATCGAGCCTAGTTGGACATGTTGATTAGCTCATTAGGCACAATATCCAAGCCTAGTCACCCCACTCAACGCCCCCACTCACTCACCCGAGTCAGCTTGTGCTATAGCACTTTCGTACAATGGTTTTGGCACAATCTATTATAACTAGATCAATTAATTGATATCACAAATGCAATATACAATTATCAAAAGGATACCTCTTCAAAAAACAATTATAAAAAGGATACCTAGTACTAGGAAAAGTGTGCAATATAGGGAAGCTCCCTTTTCCCTAAGAAGCTTAAGCTCCTGTTTGGTAGAGGTTTACACTTTAAGACAAGGCAAAGTTTAGCAAGTCTTAAGAAAGGATAAGTGGATGGATAAGAGGGTTAGTGGATTTGGATGTAATACTTGAGTTAATATGTTATTATTAATTTTTATTTTTATTTGAATTGAAAGTGGATTAGTGGGAGATAGATGTAATGGGTGTGCGTGAGTTAGTGGGGGTATTTATGATTAGTGAAGGGTCGATGTGACAAATGGTGGGAATAAAACTTTTGCATTGTTCATTTATTGTAGCAGTTATGGTTACCATGTGAATAAAAATTTCATTTAAAACTGCACCAAACAGAGCCCAAGTGTTGCAAAAATCCCAACCGAAGCTTTACGTCGAGTTGATAATATAAGGAGATTTGTATAGGCCACATGTAGTAGTGACTCCTTATTACCCTTGGTGGCGTGGGAGGAGGTGTGCAAAGCAAAATCAGATGGAGGACTTGGCATCCTCAATCTTAGGGAAATGAATGATGCACTCCTTACAAAGTGACTTACATTCTAGTGGTCCTCAAATGCTCTTCTCCTTTGTGACTCCTATGGAGATCCTATTGATTGGGAAGAGAAAAGGGTGATTACCCCTTGTTGATCCAACTTTTGGAAAGCCTGTCAAAGCTGCTAAGGAAAGTCTCCCCACATTGTAGAACACTTGGAAATGGCCAGAGTTTTCATTTTTGGGCACTATCATTAGTCGCCTTTTGGTGTTATCTCGGAGTTCCACCCAAGGCTAGCCACCATTGCCATTGTTTCACTTGCCACAATTGCAGAACGTCTGCAAGATGGACTATGGTCCCCTGCCTTGCCACCTTCCCTATCTGATGCAAGATTGGAGGAACTCACGGACAGTCCAGGCCCTCGTTCATGTTAGACCAAGTGTTGGAAGAGATGGTTGGATCTGAAAATATGGCAAGTTCAATGTTAAAAAGTCCTATTGTCGATTTATAGGGGGTTCATCCTCCCAGGGATGCTGTGGGGCAGCAGATTGTAGTAGAATCTGAAAGGTTAAGGTTCCATTCATGGTCAAATTCTTCATCTAACTCTTATGAATAGGTAGATTAATTATTTAATTATGAAGGAATTCAAGGGGATATGGGTGCTTAACGATGACCACTCTTGTGTATTTTGTAGAGCTGGTCTAAGGACATTGACCACCTCTTCTTTTCACATCCTTTTGCTGATTTCTGGGCTTCTCGAGGCCTTTCACATGGGTTTTGGTCCATGCAAATCCCTGCTGATCAAGTCCAAAAGGCTTTCATTTTGTTATGGGAAACTTTGCTAGAGCATAATAGGTTTACTTTCAGAAGGAAACAGGCATATGTTGACAGTTTTGTACATCTGTATACCTCCCTTTACATGACTCGGTGTAATTGAACCCCTTCATTAATGACTTTTGACATTAAAATCTTTTGCTAACCAACCTTTTTTCCTTTCAAACAGAAAAAAACGAAAACGAAAACAAATATCAAATTTGTGTCATAGCACAAATCTGAAAAGAGAGCTTGACTCTCAAGAATCAGGCATGCCGAAGTGGTAGACAGTAAAGGGAAAAGGTGTAAAAGGAAGGGAGTACGTGACAAAGGATACAGCTTTTTGCGAGGAAGATATTATAGAGTGCTATAAATAGGTTCATCAGGACTTCACTCCCATATCAAATTTGTGCTATTTTCACTCAAGAGTTAAGTAGCGGTATTTCAAATCAGTGTATAGTGCCTCAGAATCAAGTCTCTCCCAACCTAGTGATCACTTCAATCTGTGCGTCGATCTATGCATCATTAATCTTGAGAGTTTTGGAAGGAAGAAAAGAAAGAAAACAAAATGGGAGAGGCCAAAACCCTCTGATCCTCTCTACAAATCAGACCATCACTCCGTGGTGGGATTATGCCCAAGATTTGTTCTCAAGTTCAGTCGGCTTTTATAGAGGGTTGATCTTTGCAAGATTCTTTTGTCTTGGCAGAGGAGATGGTAGCGTCATGGAAGAGACAGGGTGATGATGCTTTCATGTAGAAAGTGGATTTCTCAAAGGCTTACGATTCAATGGCATGGTCTTATCTTTGGGAAATCTTTAGAAGAAGAGGTTTTCCTGAGATGTGGGTTAAGATGATGAAGAGATACATTACCACATCTTCCTTTTCGGTGTTAGTTAATGGGTGACCTGGTGGCTTATGGACTCAGCCACAGATCAGCAGGGATGTCCCTTGTCACCTCTCCTCTTTGATATTGCAGTTGATACTCTTGCAAATCTAACCTTTAAGGCATGTAAAGAAGGCTTATTTAAGGGTTTCATGCTACAACAAGGTGGAGATATCCTTACACTGCTCTTGTAATATGTAGATGATACCACTTGTTTTGTAGAAGAGAGTGGAGTTGAGGCAATCCTTGTGTCCTCTCTCGTGAGGATTTTTGCTGAAATTTTTGAATTGAAGATAAATAGGAGGAAATCATTATTTGTTCCTATCAATGTTCCGGGTGATGTGGTGGAAACCATAACCAATGTTTTGGATTCACCAATTGCACACTTGCCGATAAGGTGTTTGGGTCTTCCGCTCTGGGGAAAGTGGCTGCTTGCATCTAATCAAAATGTCTTGGTTGAGCATATCAGAAGCAGGTTGTCTTCTTGGAGTTGAAAGTTGTTATCTAGAGATGGTTGCCTAGTGCTCCTCAAGTGTATTTTATCCTCCATTCTGATTTTTCAATTTTTGATTTTTAAGCCACCTAAGAATTATTAAGAAGTTGGAAGTACTTCAGAAAAGATTTTCCTAGAAGGGCCCAGATTCAAAGGGGACATTTATACAATTGGTGGATTGGAAAGAATTGTGCAGATCAAAGAGGGATGGCGGTTTGGGTACATGTCATCTTGATTCTTTTAATAAGACTCTCATGCTTAAGTGGGTGGTCAAGTTATCGGGTGGGGAATCCATGACAATAATGGTCTTGAATGACTCTTATGGTGTAAATATGAATTTGGTGGAGAGGGCTGCTGCTAGAAGAGGTGTGTCTTCCTTTTGGGGTGCAGTCCAGCTTGTTATGCGTGAGTTTGCAACATTTTTCAGTCCCATCTTGGGTAAAGGAGATCAGTTCAGAACATTTTCCACGTGTGTTTCAATTGGTAAATGATAGAAATCTCACTGTTTCAACCTTGATGGATTTCCAATCAAGATCTTGGAACTTTATTCTACCACCAGGCCTGTCGGAGGCGTCCCGTACTGAATTTCAGCAACTACTTCTGGCAGTTTCAGTTCCCAGTCCGAATCTAAATGAGGACAAGTTTGTGTAGAGCGATGGGACTTTTACAGTTAGTAGGGCATACAAAAACTTAAATGTTCACCACCTGATTCAAACTAAATCATATCAGATTGTGGGAAGTTGCCGTCCCTAAAGTTGCCGCTGAAGACTAAACTGTTTCCATGGCTGCTTCACAGGGAGAAGCTGGTCACAAAGTGTTTTAGAAGATGGGTTGAAGATGGGGATGTGAGGTGTTCTTTTTGTCATGGCGCTGATGAAGTCATGCAACATCTGTTCTTCTCCTGCACTTTCGCCAAGGATGTTTGGTAGCAGTTTAATCTTCACACTGTGGATCACTCCTCTTTTGATAACTTCTGGCCGGAGTTTAGAGGAAGGATTCATGCAGACACGGCGAGCGGGATTGTGTGATTTTTTATTCTTTGGCGTTTGTGGTTGCAGAGGAAAAGCATGATTTTCAAGAGTGAGGTGTTAGGTGGAGAATGTAGTGAGAGATATTTCTTTCCTTTCTGAGTTTTGGATCCCAAATCTATAAGTCCATTCCTTTTATATATCAATGCAACTTCTTAGATGATTACCATCCTTATTCTTTTCAAAAAAAAAAAAAAAAGACCATCACAAATTACGACTTGATTACAAAGGAAAAGGTCACCATGCAATGGATCCCAATACCATCCCTTTTTTTTTAAAAAAAGCCAAAGGGCGGTTATCCAAATGATAACCACCCAAAATCATTGCATTCCAAAAAATTAGATTACATTAGATATTACAAAATAAATCTCCAAAACACCACCAGGGAAGAAATCGAAGAAACAAAATTCTCAACATAGGGCCTCTCTCCCCTAAAGAGCACCTCATTCCTCCCCAGCCAAACACCCCACAGGACCACCAAAACCTTGGTCGTATCCTTCTTGGATCTAAAGGTGATCCCTCCGCCACATGCATCTCCTCTGTGGAATGAGGACCATAAGGCAACCTCATCCTGATGGGCGATCTAGTCGATCCCCATCCTTCGCCAAACTTGTATCACAAAAGGACACTGGAAGAAGAGATGTTGAATGTCTTCATTAGCTCTGCCACAAAGAGGACAAGTCAGGTCATCCGTTTGGCTCTATCTCGCTCTCCATCGCTTTGTCATGATTCTCCCACTTCTCACCAAGCAAGCAAAGATTTTTACCTTCAAAGGGCACTCCGTCGTCCAGAACAACCTACAGTCCCGCAAGAAGTCAACGTCCGAGCTGACCATGCCACTCCCCAATCTACGGAAGACTTTTGCCACCAAAAAGTCTCCTTCATAGGAGAAAGCATCATAGCCAACCTCTAGTGCCCAACCTTCCAGCTCCTGCAACATCTGCTGGAACTCCTCACATCTCTGGTATGAGAGCCCCCCCTAAAAGCAAGACACAAGCTCCATCCCAATAACTTCCCACCGTGGCCGACGGGTCCACAACACTCCCAAAAAGGCGAGAGAACCTGTCACCAAGGGTATAGCCAACCCCTTGCCAATCGTCCTGCCAGAAACGAAAAGCATCCCCCACCCCCAACGTGGGAAAGAAGAAACCACGCACCTTCTCTGCCACCGTCGCTAAACCCCTGAGAAAGTGAGAGGCTCTTGAAGGAAGGGAAACCAGTGACCCCCACAACAAAAATGGGGCGTAACATAGCCGCATAATATCAGCGAAAAGCCCCTGTTCCTATCCCACCAACCTAGCAATTCATTTTGTGAGGAGGCTGATGTTCACCTTGCCCAGATCCTTAACCCCCAGACCTCCTTCTTGCACCGGTCTACACACCTTCCAGGCCACTAACCTCGCCCTCTACCAGTCGACCCCACATTAGCCAAGAAGAAATCCCTCATTAGTCTCGAGATCTTCTCAATCTGGCACGGTAGCTTAAAGACCGAGAGGAAATACGACAGCATGAATGCCAGAACCGCCTTCACCAAGGTTAGTCTTCCACCTCTAGATAGGAGCCTGGAAGACCACTTCGCCAATCTCCCCTCCATCCTCTCTAACAGAGGAAGCCAATCCTGCACATTGAGACGCCAATCTGATAAAGTCCCAAATATACTAATGGCAAGGATCCCAAATCCGTCCCCAAGGCATCACCTACCCTCTGCTTCTGCGACCGATAAGTTAAACGAGAAGAAAGTTGACTTCTGATAATTTATCTACAGCCCCGACGCCTCGCCGAAAAGCTCCAGAAGAATTCTCATCCTTCTAGCCAGCAAATCTGTACCCTCGACCAGAAATAGTGTATCGTCATCATACTGCAGGACCGTTGTCTCCTTGTCCTCACCAACCATAAAGCCTCTGATCAAACCCCTATCACAAGCCCTATGCACTGCTCATGCCAAAGCATCTGTCGCAAGTACAAATAGCATAGGTGCTAGAGGGCAACCCTATCTAACCCCCCTCCTAGGTTGTATCCATCCTCCTGCAGGGTTCCCATTGATTAGGAATGAAAAGGATGTCATAGTCATACACCTCTTCATCCAATCAATCCAGACCGTAGGAAAACCTCTCCTCAACAAGAAAGCCCAAAGAAAGTCACACTGTACCGAGTCATATGCCTTGCTGAAGTCTACGTTCCACAGAAAAGACTCTTCTCCCTCCTCCAAGTGGCCAAAGCCTCCAAAGCAACCACAAAACCATCCAAGATTCCTTTCCTTGAAATGAAGGTCGTCTGTACCAGGGATATCAGGTCACCAAGAAGATCCTTGACCTATTAGCCAAGACCTTAGCAACAATAAGGTATGCAGCATTTGATAACGCAAGCAGTCTAAAATCCTGGATCACCACTGCCCCTTCCTTCTTAGGTAACAAAAACAAATAATATCTATTTAGTTTATCAAAACCTCTGTTCCCAATTGCAAACTCCTCCATCATCTGCATCGCATCCGCCCCCACCAAGGGCCAAAACTCCCTGAAAAGGAGGACTGGGAAACCAGCTAGGTCAGGACACCCTTCTGCATTCAGGCTCCAAACCGCCTGTCTCACTTCATCTTCTGAGAAGCCAACAGTGAGTCTTCGTCTGAGCCTCCGTGACACATTGTACATTCTCCCCTCTCGACCTCCAGCACCCCCTAACATGCCTCTCAGTGAAGTCTCAAAAGTAATCTGCCTCTGCCCAACCCATCTCTTCCCTGCCTACGAAGGTCTCCCCATGTATCAACATCTTTGCAATCCAATTTCTCCTCCTCCTAGCTGAAGACATTTGGTGGAAGAATCTGATATTAGAGTCACCATCCTTCAACCATCTCTACCTCGATTTCGTCTTCCACTCCACCTCTTCCTTCTTGTCCTCCTCCTGCACTATCCATGTCATTTTTCCTCGAATCTCCCTATCCTCTATTGAGATAGGAGCTTGCTCCTCCTACCTATCAATCCTGGTAATCTCTGTCAATGCCTCCTTCCTGCCCCTCCTGGACGCCTTGATCTCCCTCCTATACACTTTCAAGTGGTCTCGCAGTGCATTCAATTTCTTCGCCAAGCGACATGTTGCCAATTCCTCCACCTCTATGGACTTCCATTTCTCCTCCACCATACTCTTGAATACCTCCTCCATCAGCCAAAATCTGTCAAATTTGAAATAGGTGCCAAAATGTACCCCCACATTTGGTCTCCAGATAAGAGGCATATGTTCCAAGAAAGGTCTTTCCAAAGCAGACACCTCCGCCACAGGGAAAGCCTTTGCCAACTCCACGCTAGAGAGGAATCTGTCAATCCTAGACATCTGACCACTATTATTCCTTCATGTATAAGCACAGGATGTCAGAGCCCAATCCACGAGACGATGAGTAGAAACAAAGTCCACAAAAAGATCCGACCCTGGATCCTGTCTCCCCCGTCCTCCAGGCCCGTCCTCCATCTGTAAGGTAATGTTGAAATCTCCTCCAAGCAACCAAGGACTTCCTTGACAAAACGCAGCCACGGAAGTGAGTTCCACCCACATGACTCCACTCGCCTGTGTATCTGATGGCTCACACCCCTGTGACAGTCATCCTAGCTCCTCCCACCTTCACAACCAAACTTGCAGAGATCACATGTTCTCCACAATAGTAGTCCTCCAGGGAAAAAACATCTTCTCGCCATCCAAGTATCTGCCCACCTAAGCGGCCAGACGCACCAAGGGATCAAAACCCTTCCATCCAAGAACCTCCAATTTCCTTCCACAGCCTATCGTTGCAGTCGGACAGCTTTATTTGTTGTAACAGTACGACATCCGCTCTCTATCTCCTAATATACTGCCCCAAAGATGCCCTTCTCGAAGGGTCATTGACACCACGCATGTTCCACATAAGCACACCATTCATCTACAAACATTAGGAGTCTCCTTCATTACCTACCGAAAGCCACCTACCTCCGCCGTCATACGCACCTCCTCATCATCATAATCCAACATTGTTTTCTGTTGTGAACCCTGTGGCATCCTTCCATGACCGTCAACCACCACCCTCGATCCCTGTCCTCCACGAAAACTCCACTTCCTCCTATAACGGAGGGTGTCACCTCGACCACCGCGCACCATGTGTGGCCTCCACCCGGTTAAAGGGACCTCTGTCCGACCGGTAGATGGCGATGTGACTCCATCCGACCACTACAATTGCGAGAGAACATCAAGGTGAGTCTTGGTGACCTTGCTCACATCAAGCGGGGGCCTCACCCCTGTATCAGCGACCGAAGGGCAACCGGAGAACCCCCCTGAAGTCATCACCGCCACATCCATGTCCGTCATCGCCTCCCTCCCACCCTTTCCCAACAAGGGAGATGCCATGAAGGACCGCACGCCATCTGCATTGAGGAAGACCGAGGGTCGGTCTCCCTCCAAGTCACCACCAAGCTCCGACTTTCCATCCGCCAACCTCAAAGGCGAGGTCGAAAAGGCAGAGGAACCCATCTTCTCAGGCGAAACCCCACAAGGGAGTTCGGCTTCAGGAGTTCTCCTGCCGGATTCCATCTGAAGAGGAGCTTCGGGTCTCTCATCCGGATCCGGGACTGCAACCGCTTCACTGCAATCAGCCGCTGCATGTGCCTCGCACGTGGGTGGGTTTAAATCCACCACCAACCCTTCCTCGGGACGAAATATCCAGTAAATGCACCACCTCCATCTTCCTCTCCCGAGATCATCAGGAACACTCCCCTCTCGAGCGGTGATTGTGGCTTATCGCATGAGATCCGTGCGGATCTCCCATGGATTCGGGCCACGTCAGCATCCGATCGACTCCCCCACACCCTCATCAGTCATCACCTCGCCTTCCACTGCGTCGGAACGGTCGCTCCAACCACCACTGAGGCACCATGATCTGCTCCATTAGGCAAGAAAGACACCACCCACGAGGAGCCACTGAGCCGCAAATCCACCTTGTCCATCAACGCGGCACCAATCTTTAGCTCGAGCCTCGCCACCACCAGTCCTTCAGACAAGCCAATGACGTCGCAGCTCTTGAGGCAGGCGAACGGAGACACAACAGCCTCCACAAACTCCATCGACCTCAACCACCATGGTATCCTCACAATGGCCACCTCGAACAACTGCTCCGGTGGTCTCTCAAAGGAGGCCCCATCGTGCGGGAAAGGACAACGCCATCTCCATCTACCACCCTTGGCAACAACATCCAAGAGAAGGAGCTCCTCCATCCGCGAGGCAGGGAGGCTGAGGACGAGAAAACTCCCAAAATCCAGCAGCAGCACCTTAACCCCCTTCCTCGTCAGATCCCCACCCACGGCCTCCTCTACCATTGTCCATGTCACCCCACCCCCTCCAGAACCTCAACCACCAAACCACTCTCAACCTCTGCCTGCGACACTCCCTTCGACAATGGCAGCGGAAGGACCCCACCACTACCAAAGCGATCACCACGACACCATCCACTCCTGTGTCCAAGGCCCCCACACCTCCAGTAGCACCAGGGCTCACAGCAATCCCGCCCCTAATGGTCTCAACCAAGACACTAGAAGCACCTTCCCCTCCCTTCCGCGCCGCTCCTTCCGCGACCAGACCTCTGAGGCGCAGCCACCGCTCGAGAAGCCCTCCTCCGACTCGATACGATTGACCACCCCAGATCCTTCACCGCCGAACGAGACCCCGTGCCCTTCTCCACCCCCAGGCACACTCTCTCGTCTCCCGCCCTCACTCCATCGCCTTCCTTCCCTCCCTCTCTCTCTCTGTCTCTCTCACCCACTCTCTCCATCCATCAACATAAGGTTCGGTTGTAATTAGCACCCCCAATACCATCCCTCGTCTTCTTCATATCTCCCCTACAAGGATTAGGAAGACCAACCAATAACAGCACGACTGCCATGCTTGCATGCTGATCCCTGTTGGTGCTGCAGCTTCACACTCTGGTTATTGCATCTCCACCAATGTCGCACCGCTCACCTATCCTCTCCCGTGGCACCACCTCTTGTGCTCCCACTTACAACCGCTCATTGCATCATAGACACTCCACCGCTTCCAAACCATCATAAAAAGAGGGAGCCAGTATCCCTTTTCCTTTGTATTTTGGTCAACAATTATTTATTCAGGGAAACAGTCCATCTCAATGTTGAAAATGGTGATATCGATTTACCCAAGAAAATCCCAACCAAGCAATAATGCTCTGATCTGCCTCCTCAAGGGATTACTTGAGTAACTCAAAGTTCAGACTAACCATAAGCCTTTCCATTTTCTCTCTGCTACCTCTACAGCAGACTTCAGCTTTTCCTGAACACCATCAATGCTTAATAGTAGCCAATTATACCCTGGTCAAACATGAAAGACTAGATCTCAGAGATTCTTCTGCTATCCAAATGCCAGCAACTTTTGAGATCTTGAACCACTTTCCTCTGTTTCATTTAAACCTTCGAGTGCATGGATGCACAGGAGTAATATTCGGCTACTTTGGGGTAGTTTTGTGAGTTTTCTTCGCTGTTCTTTAACTCTTGAACTTTAAACAAGTCCATCATTCTCTGCAAAAGCAATGAACCTAACCAAGGTTTGCCAACAAGACACTATGTCATACAATCAGAGAGCTCATTAACATAAATGTGCCCCAGTGCATCAATCTTACTGCTGTCTCCACAGTGCACCTGGAAGTTAAATGAACTCTCTATTCCCCTACTCTGGATCTCCTCAAACTAATGACAATATATTGCAATATCATTTGCAAACAAAAATAAAGAGCTTGACTGAACAAGGACATCCTGTGTTCACGGAAAAACATTGGCATAAATGAAGATTCTTTCTTAGAATGTCCATGGTCTCATGGATTCCAAGAGACAGGGAGCATTGGGCTGATAATACTGTCATGGGAAGTGCATATTGCTTTCAATGAAGAGATAAAGTTGGAGGTTCGTGGCCAGTTAGAATGGGAGCCAGCCAAGGACAGGTACTTGGATCAGTTTTTTCCAGTCAATTCTGTTGGCAACAAAGCTCGGTGATGTCATGAAATGGAGACTTCCTTGATTTGGAGAATGAATGGACAAGTAGGTATGTGGCAGCCATTCCTGGAAGAAGGTTAAATGGATATAGTTCAAGGCAGTGTGCATATATGGTCCTATCACAGTCATGTTCAGAACTTTGAACTAACATCAGGCTAGTGACCATGATGTACTCGCGAGCACCCTTGTTGTTTGGCGGCAGCTTCAGGAGAAATGATGTTGGGTCTGGTCTATGGAATTTTGGGAGGCCATCACAGAGCTAAACTTGCAAGAGCTAAGTCCTGCAAATTGGCACTATACATGGAGTACGCCTCCGCTTTCTTTGAAATCAAATACTGATATATTTCTAGGTGCTGTGGAGTTTGCAGAGGTTTTCCTCCTATGTGTGATGGAGGCAGTTTCTTAATCATTTATTGACCATATGGCACTCAGATGGAAGTCTAATAAATCTTTGAGACCATCACAATTTGAAAGATTGTGGTTGCAGGAGCCAGATTTCAGTGGGTTCTGGTGGTTTGCAGCTCCATCCTCGTCAGCGACTATTATTTTAGTGAAGCGATTAAAGGGTTTGATTTTCTCCCTTATTGACTACAAGAAGTGATTCAAAAAGAGGATTAGACATAATAGAAAATTCAGGTGATTGACAAGATAAAGGATGCCAGCCATTTGACAGACGAGGAGGTTGAAGAGAGAAAGCTAAGGCAACAGGTTATGGCTCAGGATGATAGGAAGGAGGCAAGAGCGGAGCAGAGCTTGTGCAGCTTTGATTGAAAGAAAGTGCTGCTAATACGTTCTATTTCATAGTTAATGGGCAAAGGAAAAGGAATCTTGGTGGAATGGAGAGAGTTGATAGGATGGAGATAGGCATGTCTTTGATTGATCATTTCAAGGCCCTTCACAAGAAGGGGCTCAAGAGGGATTGTAGATGAATTGGTAGAGAATCCACAGCTATTACAATGGGCCCAGTAGATTTCCTTATGCTTACTTTCTCCAACAAAAGGGTGAAGGAGGCCTTGTCTAGTCCCAGTGTAGAGAATATCCTAGGTCCATATGGGTTAAACATCTTATTCTTCACAAAATATAGACGGTTGTGGGATCAAATATTGTGCAAATGCTCCGTGAATTCCAGGTAGGGAACGGGGGCTTCTAGAAATCGAATAATTATCTTCTCTTTTATGTTGCCTGAGAAGAGCACAATAAAGAGGATTGAACGCTTCAGACCTATTTCTCTACCAAATGCAGCATATCGTATTGTGGCAACAACATCCTCATCAATAGATTGCAGGAACTAATTGGAAATTTAGTTAGACAGATTCAGACTGCTTTTACTGGGGGAGGTGGACACTTCTTATTGTGGCAAACATCCTCACCAATAGATTGCATGAATGAATTGGCAGTCTTGTTAGTCAAATGCAGGCTGCTTTTGCTGGGGGAAGACACTCCGTGGACAGTGTAGTAATTGGTCCTTATTGTGGAGCTCAATGCAGAATCACAGATTTTCTTCGTCATGGATTGTTTGGATGAAGTGGTGAATTACAACATATTCCTTTCCTGTACTAGTGAATGAGGTAGGTCATAAGGGGGAGGATGTAGCCATAGCATGGCGTGTGGTAGGGGTGTCCCCCTTTTTCGAAAAGGTAGGGTTGTCCCCTCGCTCCCCTGCTTTTTGTGTTAGCTGTGGATGCCTTTGCTACTTATTCTTTTCATATTTGTGAAAGAGGATTCAGTGAAGGTTTCAGCCTGGGAAGATGAACAACTTGGCCTGGTGCTGCAGTATGCAACTTTTTTTTCTTTGAGAGAGCTGCAATATGCGGATAATACCATTTTTTTGTAAAAAGGTCTCAAGATTGTGCTTAAGAATCTCTCCATCCTTGTAGATTTATTTGGCAACTTTTCTAGGTTCGAGATTAACTAACAACTAAGAGAAGTCTTCATTTGTCTCTTTTGATGAAGCCAAGGGATGCATTTCTATCCTTGGGGTTACCACTACCTTGTTGACCTTAGCATGCCGTATATTGAAATGTGGTGGTGGAGCCGGTGGAGGAAAAGTTGGATGGATAGAAATCATGACTCATGTCACAAGGGAAGCAGATTGGAGCTATTAAGTTAGTCTTTATCTACCACTCATATCTTTATGTCAATGTTATTGTCACCTTGAAGGTGGAGAGAAAAAATCAATAATTCAAAGATGAGATTTTGTAGAAGGCATTTGAGAAGGTGAAAGAGACTTGATTTTTTGCAAGCAATGTTCTGAATGCCTCACAGCATGCCCACAACGTGCTGATTAAATGGCTCTTTTCTAATTAGGAGCCATGTTGAAACACATTTAGTGTTGAAATGTAAGAGTGTCAACAATATTTTGCCGTATGTCGATATCCGACTAGGAGAGAGTCGAGCAACGGTAGTTAGGCCATGTGATCAGGCAATGATGCCAATTAGGAAGAGGAGCAGCAATGATGTGCACACATCTACTTGACCTAAAATATCTATTTATGCATGATCCAAGTGTCATAGAAGCATCATGCATTATAAATATTACATAACATGCATCATCATGCATTTAGATTAATTTGTACAAATTATATAGTAATTCACCTTTTATTGTAGGCAGGGAACAGGGCGACATCATTTCGAGGCCTCGGATTAAAGATCCAACTACACAAATCTGATCAAAGCGACGATTGGAGTCCAACGCCTCCGAGATCGTCCCAATTGGACCTCCATAGCATCAGATGCAGTTCGAAGAAGATCAGAAGTCAAGCAGCAAGGTGGTGGAAATTCGAACCTCAAATGAACTTGACCGCACGGATAGGTTCGGATCAATGATAGTAACCTAACAGCACGGAATCAGTTCAATCTGACATCTATAGCACCACCTACAAGCATTTGAAGATGGACAACCAGGTTGGCGCCACGTGGCGCCATCCCAGCCACCCAAATGGCCCAAGCACGCCAGCAGCACCCCATCAAATGATCAGCACATCTTGACCATTGGATCGAGATCCAACGGTCGTGAGCCCGCGAGCGTTAAAACACCAATGCGACACACTCGCGCTCGTAGTGCGTTGGGCGAGCACCCTATCCAAAGTGCAAGGCACGCGTTTGAATCACGCAAAGCGACTTTAATCCACTGAAGAGGAGGCACAGCGAAATTCGGCCGCACGATCTTCATCGAGCAGCTGTAGAGGCACGACGTGGCGTAACAAGATGCATGTGATGACGCACGTTTTGACGCGTTGAGGCACAAGTTGTGAAGCACCATTCTCGCGCGATCTGGACCGTCCGATGAAGATCAGATGGCTTGGAGATCGGCCACGCCATCCCTTAACTGACGAAGAGGAAGCAGCGGAGGCGTGTTCTCAACCCTCCGATCTTGATCGGAGGGCTGAGATCATCCCACGCCTTAAACGCTTGAAGATCAGGCGCTACGGACGTAGCGCAAAGAGGACGCTCGGATCAGCGATAAGCGGCTCACATTGAGGTGCACCTTCAGCGACATGCAGCTTCAGTGATGCTCATAAACGTCACTAAAGACCTTGATATTAATTTCTAAACTTTGAAATAACCTTTCTACCCCCATCTCCTCAACTATAAAAAGGATCCTACGCCACTAATTCTCATCATCCCTTCCTCTCTAAAGCTCTAAGAAGCTAGTCCCAAACCCGAGATGTTCCACTAGAGTAAAAAATAAAATTTTATCCATCTTCTCATCCCCTTCGTGGAGCACCTATGGTTGTCTTCTAACCACCATTCGGGAAACGGATCCCCACTACAATGTCGCCCTACTTCGACCTCTGTCCTCCAGCTTCGTTCTCCCTCATCCAACCTCTCACCATCATCTTCCAAGCATTCCGTCAATGTGGCTCGTTCTCCAAACAGTCGTCGATGAGGATTTTCTCATCCCTATCGTTTTACTGCTTTCTAGTGTAGATTTTAATTCTACAAGTAGATGTAATGGACATAGTTCTATGATTATAAAATATTTATTCATTCTTTATATTTTTCTCTTTCTTTGTATCATTCTCTCTCTTTCTTCTATTATTTATTCTTTAAATAGTTTAACTCGCGTAGATTAATTTCAACCAGCTACTTTGCTTAATAGAAATTAAACGCAGATTTTAAATCAAACGTTCGCCTCCACATGTTCGACTCGAAACTCACCAGAGTTTTTGTTATAAATTTATCTGATAACAGATTTTGACAGGTTTCTAACTCAATCTTTTCGCGTACGAAATCTCGCTCATCAAGTAGCCATGACAGAGGGGGAGCCATGGTAGTAACAACAACGTTGCCCAATGTTGTGGCAAGGAGAGGAGTTGATGACGACAACGGCATCCTTTAGAGTAGGGTTGTCGGCAATAGCCAAGGGAGAGAGAGGTTAGTGGGGGGGATCACTAGGATCTTCTCGCTCTAATACTATGTACGAGTTTTCATAATTTGAATTCATTCAACTTGAAAAGAAAGATATTGTCCCTCTTTATATAAAGGGGATTACAATAGAATCATAATCCTAATCCTACAATGGAAATAACTCATAACAAACTAAATCAAATCATATCCCTAAAATAAAAAGAGAAATCAAAATAACTATTGCCTAATTTTCCTAATTCTAAAATATCTCTAACGCCTCCAACATGCCTATCTTTAAGGATGTTGAAATCATCAAAAGTCAAGATTGGAATTCTAGCATTTCCTCATCATGCCTCTAAAATGGATATTTCTAAAATCATCAAAATGGTGTTCAAATCAGCGTTGACAACCTTTTTTGTGAGGAGTTCTCAAACCCATTATTGGAAGCTGTTTAGGTTGGATATAAGTTAAACTAGGTGGTGAAATTGGAGCCCGTGAAGAGAGCTTTGGTTTTCTAGAATGGTATGATGTGCATCATGACTTGAACGATGCCCAATTTTTGTGCATAGCTTTGAGATGGGTTTGCTTTCAATTTTTGGCATGATGATTAGTTGGCTAGAGGAGTTTTGTCTAAGATCTTCCTTAGATTATTTGCTTTAGCTTCAAATTTAAAGGCTATGATGGTGGAACATTGGCACTTGAGAGGAGGATCTAGTGGTTCTAGGATATCAATTTTAGTAGGACATCTTTCTGACTAAAGCCAGCAAGATTCACGCACTAACAGGGCAAGTTGTTGCTTGTGCAGCCTCGTGTAGGAGCAATTGATGGATGGTCCTGGGAGGATAGATCTTTCTGCATAAAAAGTTCGCATTTAGGTTGCCATCCCATTTGTAGACAAGAATGACAAACTCTTCAACGATTGCTGCCTTATCTAGAAGACATGGATGCTTTTCAGATCAACAATTCTGAATGACTCCCACGAAAGACAAAACCTGTGAAAGTCAAAAAGCAAAAAAAAAAAAAAAAAATCCACGTGCCTATTCCACATGGCAAGTCAGAGTTGCCTTATGTGTCGAGTTTAGTGGGATTAGTTACAAATTTGACATATTCTGTTTTAAAATATTTTGGAAAGAATATTTTAGGAAAATAGCATTAATTTGAATTTCTGATTTATTGTAATTGATTGGATTCTCTTCTATAAAAGAGCCCAATCATCATGTCATTTGCCTTGAGTTCTAATAATAAACAATTCTTTATTACTCTTGAGAACTCCTCTCATCTTTCCCACTCTCTACCGCCAGCATCTTTCTCTCTCAGACACACACGTGCCAACTCTCCCTGATCCCACATGTGGTATCTACCCTAGCAACATGTCCCTTGTGACACATGGAAGATTGCTAGGGCCCAAAAATCCTTACATGGTATCAGAGTTTGACATTTCTGTGACCCCGAAGGCATGAAGAACCAACACTTGGACTCCAAAGCGTAAACTCATGGCGTGGAAGGTCTGACTTGTGGGAAACTCAAAGCTCCAAACCACACCAAGGTCAAAGCAATGGCGGATGTTGACTTACCCATCACTAGAGAGACAAAGGTGCTAGTCCAAGGCACCACCATCAAACTGATGGAGGCCTCAAATTTTGTCTTGTGGGCTAAGGCCTTCAAGATCTTTGTGGGAGGCCAAGACAAGCTTCATGTGCTGACTAAAGAAGCGTCGGAAGGAACCAAAGCAAAAAAGTGAGCGGAGAACTATCAAGTCATAAACTGGCTCATGAACTCGATAGATCCCGCAATCGCCACAAGCATGCTTTATAAAGACACGGAAAAGGACATCTAGGGTGCTCTCGAGAAGAGATTTGCCAAGAAATCATCGACATTTACGTGCGCATATGGATGGCTAATCAAAGGAATCTCTCCCTTGATAAATATCATGCGAAGATAGAGGGACTTTTTTAGGAGCCAAGGATCTACAAGCCCATCTACTGTGATAAACAGGTAGAGGCGTGCGCCAGATGGCAAGCATGTAAGTTTCTTTTGGGGATAAACCCCTATTGCGAATGATGGATTCGATCTTGAGACTATATATAGTCATCTCGAGAAAATCAAGACGAAAGAACCCACCATCTCAACTCCAACACCGACCAAGTCTTCCACACTTGCTGTCACTGATGGCACAGGGCGTAGAGGTGGCCCTGGCCATGGTCGTATTCGAGTCTTCCCACCACTACAATTGAACTAACCATGCCTCAGACAAGTGTTGGGATACGTTTGGGAGGCCCTCCCCAGTCTACACGTCACCATCAACATCTGAGTCTTTGCTAACTCCTGCAGAGTGGAAGCAACTTCAAAGACTTTGTCAGAGCAATGAGAAATCTACAACAGTGGCTGGTGACCAATACTACAAAGGTTGCTAAGGGACCCTCTATGACTCCTAGCAATCAACTAAAAGAAGATACAACCCAGTTCATAGACACAAATGGCGAGGATAACTGTTGGGGCAACTAGCCAAACATCTATCTTTGACAAGTTTTCACCCCTTATAGAGGTTCGACTTGAGGGGGCATGTGAAAGTCGAAAATTAAAAAAAAAATCCACATGGTTGTTCCACATGGCAGGACAATTGGCGTAAAATCTACAGTTATTGGTTTGTATTAAGTTGCCTTATGCATCGAGTTTAGAGATTCTGTTTTAAGATATTTTGGGAAGAGTCCAAGTTTGTTTTAGGAAAATACGATTAGTTTGAATTTCCGATTTATTGTAATTGATTGGATTCTCTTCTATAAAAGAGGCCAATCATCATGTTATTTCCCTTGAGTTCCAATAATAAACAATTTCCTATTACTCTTGAGATCTCCTCTCTCTCTCTCTCTCTCTCTCTCTCTCTCTCTCTCTCATCCCACGCATGGCATCTCCCCTTTCAACGTGTCCCCTGTAACACACAGTGATTGCTAGGGTCCAAAAATCCTCACAAAAACTATTAACTAAAGGTTACGATTTGACGTTTGCACCACTTCTAGATGTCAATTGTTTCTTCTGAAAGGAGGCTTAGGAGTGTTGGCATTTATTTATTTTCTGTCCATGTGCAAAGGTTGTTTCTAGCAGACTGGTTGAGTAGATAACTCCATGCATATTCATTGGCGTATCTTTGGAGGAGCTTTAGGAGTGATCCAATTCCCACAAAGACTAAAAGAATTGTTCCTTTTGTTGTGCTTGGACCATTTGGTTGCAGAGCAAAGGCCTAAGTTTTAGGGAGAACAGAATTTTTCTAGGGAGAGCAGGATTTTGCTGAAAACATTCATAGGAAGGCAATGTTTCTTACAGTCTTTGGATTTCCTTGTAATAGCCTTACTCTTGTATCTTTTCCATGTGCATGTAATTGATTATTGTTGTGTGATCATCAATCTCAAGCAATTATCCTTTTTCTTTTATATTAAGAAAGAGATCTTGACCAAATATGGGAGTGCCAAACCTGAGCAAGGAGTCAGAATAATATAGAATAATCAGGACTCAAAAGTACAAACCTGACCAATAGGGCCCATCTTAAGCAGGTTCTGGAATTGCTCATACATTAGTCGAAGGGTGAAGCTGCCTTCTGAAAGTTTCTGTAGAAGCTCAGGTTGTTGATCTGTAGGGACAACCTCATGAATCTTATCCATAAATCCAGACCAGTCACCCATACCTAGAAAGGAAGAAAATAATTAGAATTACATTTAATAAGGACATGAGAAATTCAAGAAACAATATGTGAAATGACATACCTAAAAGGCGACTAACAAATGGCTTCACATCAAAAACTTCAAATTCATCCATATGTTCCCCAGTTCCAATGAATATAACTGGACTTTTTGTCGCTGCAACGCTGTGGAATCAAGACACATTGCTCATCATGGTTAATCAGATGGAAACAAATTCAAACTTTTGATATGCTCATTAGTGAATTATTGCATCCAATATTCCACAATAACTACCACTCCAAAAGTATCAAATAAGACATGATGACTTTTTTTTTAAAAGTAAGGCATAATGACTTGCACCATAGCCTATGGCCGGATATTCCAAAATGTCATTTCAAAATCTACATTCATGGCAAGCCCTCAAAAAGGTCGATTATAATTTTTAAGTAATGTTGTTTATAACTAGAAGAAAATACAAAAGTGGTTCATCTAGTTCTCTAGAAGCATAGAAAGAACAACAGACATGGGTCAAATCATTAAAAGGGCAGGAAACCTTATAGGAATCGCATTGGTTAAAATTTTCATCAATTACAATCTAATTGCTGGGAATCAGAGAGGCCACATGGGACTGCCACGTGGCAGCAGCAGGCGGACCCATAGGACCGCCGATTTTGAGTCTTAGGGACTAAGTTAGGTCATTTGCTTAATTTGCAAGTTGTTTATTTGTTAAGGTGGTTTTAGGAAAATTTGTTTTAGGAATTAGTTTGGTGATTTGTTTTTCCTTATTTAGATAAGATTTATTTCTTGTTTTGTAAGATATGTTCTCTCTATAAAAAGAGACTCTTCCCAGTGTAATCCCTTGAGTTAGAAATAATATTTCCAATCTTCCAAAACTCCTCTCCTCTCTCTTTTCTTCTCCAAGCAGCCGGCTACCCTTGGCAACCAGCCACCATAGCAGCCGGTCAACCTCAGGCAGCCGGTCACCATCAAGCAGCCATCAGCTGCTGCTCCCTCTCTCCCTGATCTCACGTGGACAGCCCCTGTTGGGCTGTTTTCCCACATTCCAAGGGAGACACCACTCCACGTACGCCAATCTTGACACTAAAACATTCTAGGAATCACCAAAACATAAGAGTAATTAATTTGCTAATTCAATTGGGGCACATTAAAACTAATCATATTGTGTTGGAACATACTAATCCCCTTTCTTAACATGCTAATGCACAACAATCTGAGGTTGCACAATATGTTAGAAGCGTCTCCACAATACAATATTCTGAAACTTTTTTTATTTTTTATTTTGTGCAATTACTCCAAGGGATATTTCGTGGAGAAGGGAGGAGTGCCTGCTTCATGTAACAACCCCATAAAGAATATGTATGGAATTGCAGCTTACAGGAGGACTAAGACCAGGTCAATAGACTATCTTGAAATCAACATCAGACACTAACAAAGTTCAGCTTTGAGCCCTTATCTTCTCATTTTGGTAATAGATAGATTAATAAAGCAAATCCGAGACAGGGTACAATGGAGAATTTTTTTGCAAATGATATCATGCTCCTGAATGACACAAAAAATTGAAGCACTGGAAAACTTAAGCAATGGAGAGAGATTTATAAGTCCAAAGGGTTCCAACTAAGTATGACAAAGCATGAATATTCCACAATGCAAGTTCGGTATCAAAGGACACATAGATGAGTTAGAGGTGATTATTTGGATGGATTCTGTTAGGAGGGAGGAGGTTTTTAAATACCTGTGATCAATTTTTCTGTTCGGAAGGAGGAGGTTTTTAAGTACCTGTGATCAATTTTTCAGCAAGAGGGAAGAATTAACAAGGATCTTGCAGATAGAACTAATAGAATCTGGTTGAAGTCGAGGGAAGCTTCAAGCTTTTCTTGTAATAAAAAGGTCGCGCTGAGAGTTAGAGGCAAATATTATAAAGCGGTAGTAAGATCTGTCATGCTATATAAATCCAAATGTTAGACCATCAATAGTAGACATGTGTAGTCCGAGGAAAAATAAAGATGTTATGGTGGACATGCTACCGTATAAAGGGTTGGATATAAAATGATGTCATCATATGGAAGGTGGCGTTGCACCAACAAAAAATAAAATGAGCGAGACTCATTTAAAGTGGTTAAAACATCTAGAGAAAAGGCCTTCTATGTTCTACCTAACAAGAGGATAGGGGAGAACTTAAGAGTTTTGGAGAAACTAAAAGGTGTGATCTTGATTATTTCAATTTAAATCCTAATATCAGCCAAAATAGACCTGAATGGAAGCCAACAATTCATATAACCAACCCAATTAATGTTGGAAAAGGTTTGGAGATTGTTGTGGTTTATGTTTTTTTATACAATTGCCAAAATATTTATGAAAGGAATTCTTCTTTGAAAAGAAAAAGGATGGCATCCACTTCATTCCACCAACCAAGCAAATTACAAATGTTGAGACCAAAGTATAAAATGAGTCATAAATTCCCTTACAACATTTTCAACCCAAGTTCATCCGAAGAATTGTGTGTGAAGGATTGAATGAAAGGTGAGAGAGGAAAACAAGAGATGAAGGGGAAAAGATGGATGAGAGAGAGAGAGAGAGAGTGTGTGTGTGTGTGTGTGTGTGAGAAATTGATGAGAGTTTCCAAAAAAATTCAATTGACTATTCCACGATGATCTCAATTCATACATCATGCCTCCCTTATATGATGTTACATAACCAAAATAAACATAAATAAAAATAAAAAGACACCCTCTTGATGGCATCAATTTGAACCAAGGCATCCCTTGGAGAATAGACACTAGAAAAATTACATGGACACCCTTCCAACAATTAAATAATGAAAAAAAATTGTGACTAGCACTTGAACTCTTTGTTAATTGAATATTGGGCTGCATCAGTTTTCCCCCACATGAAAAACTTGTCCTCAAGCAAATTGTCTTGGAGGAACTTATAGTTCGAAAGATTTATGGTGATATCTTTGGCCTTCTCTAAAAATACCAGTATTTCTCACTTGAAATGGATGTCTTTGCAAATCTCGTCTTAATGGTGCACGTAAGACACTCCTTCAAGATAAAGGCAGCAGTACTGATTGGTTAATAAAAAAATAGAAGGGGGGGTTTTGGTAGTGGCCTTGCGGCTACCACTAGAGATGATGTTGAAGGCCACTCATTGATGGAGGGTGGCTAGTGGTGGTGATATTGAAGAATGGCTCAATGGTGGGGTGGAGCTCGCAAGGATGGCCAGGTGGAAGTAGGAGCCACACACAAGTGGACTAGGCAACCAAGGGTTGCTGTCGTGGGAGGAGTTGGCGGTGATGGTATCTGGCATCAAGAGGTTGGATGTACGGGTTGTTGTGGTGGATCGCCAGAGAAGGATAGGCACAAAAGCAAAGTGGTAGGAGTGGTGATGTGTGGTAAGTGGCCAAGCAAGGCGGCCAGGCAGCAATGGAGTCACTACTGCAGGGGGTGAGGGTGGTGAGGAGGTGGAAAGTGAGGGCGTTGGAGCAATAGAGTCACGCAGAGGCAGAACGGGTGATGGCGGTGTCATATCTAATAGATTCACATGGTACAGAACCAACTCAAAGAATCCTTCAGTACTCATCAAGTCAACACAGATTGTTTGAATTGTAAGAACAATGCAAAGGCTGTTCTCTAATACAAATTCATGTGGATCACAAAGTGGGCATGATGTCTTCGATGAGAAGGGAGGTGAGAAGATTTGAATGAAAGGTGATAACGGAAAAGTAGTGGTCATCTGAGAAAGAGATTAGGGGAAAAAGTTGAGAGAGAGAAGATAGTAGAGAATGAGAAAGTGATGAGAATTTCCAAAAAAAATTCAATCAACTATTCCATGATGATCTCAATCCATACATCTTTCCCCCTTATATGGGGTTACATAACCTAAATAAAGGCAAATAAAATAAAAAGCACACCTTTTGATGGCATCAATTTGAATCAAGGCATCCCTTGGTGAATCCCTTGGTGAATAGACACTAGAAACATTACATAGGCACCCTTCCAACAATTAAATAATGAAAAAAAATCACGACTGGCACTTGAACACTAATTGGATATTACGCTGCATTATCATCTCCCTAAAAGACCACCCAATTACACTGTAGCCACATGGACCACAACACCATGGCTGCCTTGATTTAAATGAGCCCGTCAGTCTGAACCCCCCTTCTAAAAGCCACCTAGAGCTCGTCAAGAGAATCTACCAAAGAGCCTACTATACCCATCTTCTGCCAAATTGCCTTAGAAAATTCATAAGAAAGGAAATGGTGCATACAATCTTCCTCATCTGCCTGGCAAAGACTGCAAATCATCTCTGCATCATGTATCCATCACCACCTACAAACCTTCATCACCACTCTCCCCCTTCTAAGAAGCCAAAGGGACACTGTGACCTTCAGAGGCAGCTTCATCTTCCATAACAAAGAGCAATCAACCACGAGATCAGGGTTATCCACCCCCACCCGCACACATGAAAAGATGATGCACCTTCAGAGGGAACAACCCTCTCCCCTATTCCAAGGTGTCCAGATGTCCTAGCCTCGGCCTGAAGTCCACAACAACATCAAACAAGGACTGCAAATCATCAAATCTTGCATCAAGAGCCTTTCAGCAACACCAGACCTCCAAGTCCCCCTTACAACAAGAATTACATGTGGTCTTTGCACCCTCCTTACACCTTTACTGCTGTCCGTAACCTCCTCTTTATCTTTATTCTGCCCTCACATAACTATTGGCACATTAAATGCAAAATTCTCCCTTTCATAAAAAGGAAGATGCTCCATATGTAATAGTCATGACTCAAGAAAGGCATTCACTTGATAAATCAGTACAAGGTAACACAACTTTAACCCAAGTAAACTCTACAAAGTAAATAAATATAAAATACTATCTTCAGTGGATGGACGAGCTCACAACATTCTTGAGAATAATCCATCTCTCGAACAACCAAATAAAATGCTAAATTTGTCGATGGTGAATTAAATTATGAAACTAGATCAAAGTTCTCTCACCTACTTCATTTAGCTAATCTGAATGAGCACCACATATGAAGAAAGAAGCACCATACTGTCAATCAACTGAGACTGTCACCATGAGTGCACACACAACGGTCAATCAACTGACTATCCATCTCTAGCCCTTCAACCAACTGCAGCAGCTCAAAGTTGCTATTTTCTGCATTTTTCAGCCGTCTCCTATCACGTAGTACACTCAATGTCACCAATTCAACAATCCTCAACTTTCAAATATTGCCTCTCAATATCTGCATGAGAATTTAGCACACAAGACCCACCCATGCCCATAATCAAAGAATAGTGTTTCCACCAAAACCAATCCTAAAACTCCTTTCATTTCATAAGGTGTTGAATTTAGCCAAGTTCTCTATCTTTCTCAATCCCAATTCCTAAGTTCTTTCTTTTTTTTTGAAAAAGGAAAGGGTAGTTATCCAAGGTGATAATTACCCAAATATATTAATTAAAGAATCAACAGTCTCCGCCAATACAAAGGGCAAACCCCATGGTCCCCCACTCACAAGGATCCACTCCAAAGATTAAACAAAGAAAATACAGACTCCACAAAATTCTCCACATAAGGCCTCTGACCTCTGAAGACCACAGCATTCCTGCCCAATCAAATGCCCCATAACACCGCCAACGGCCTGGCCCTCTCCTTTTTCGTACGAAAGACAATCTGTCCAACATCACCCCCTCCACCTCTGAAACTGTGCCAAAACATTTCAAAAGACCGACATTTCCATCACCTGGCTCCATATCTGCACCACAAACGGGCAGGTGAAAAAAAGGTGGTCAATCTCTTCCTCCCCACCTCCACACAAAGGGCAAACCTTACTCTCTCCAGGAGCCCACCTCGCCCTCCAAACCTTAGTCACAAGTCTCCTACTCCTAAGTAGCCAGACAAAGATCTTGACCTTTAAAGGACACGCGGCCTTCCAAATCTATCTGCAATCCCTCACCAGATTCAAATCACCTGTGGAGTCTCCGATGGACAATCTCCTGTAGGCAGCCCCCACCGAGAAATCACCTTCATCCCAGCCAAACATATCAGTACCAGAAGCCGATTGCAGCCCTTCTAACTCTTCAAGCAATCTCTGGAAATCATGAGCTCTCGCATATGAAAGGTTTCCAACAAAGCACGGGCACCACCCACCTTCTCACACCTCGGCCACTGACACCTCTTTGCTTTAGGACAAAGCAAACAATGTTGAAAATCTCCTAGCAAGCACACCTTGCTCTGTCCAATCATCCAGCCAGAAC
The DNA here is from genome assembly GCA_037157565.1 of Thalassia testudinum. NCBI lineage: Eukaryota > Viridiplantae > Streptophyta > Magnoliopsida > Alismatales > Hydrocharitaceae > Thalassia > Thalassia testudinum. The sequence goes on from JAZHRO010000037.1 coordinate 4,829,652, forward strand.
TTGAAAATCTCCCCTGTTCCCACCACCGGAACAAAACAGTTATGCACCCTATGAGCCACCTCCGTCAATCCTTTCAAGAAGTGAGAAGCATCCCTCGGCGGAGATATCAGGAGATCCCACCACACCGAGCCACCATAAGCCGTCCCGAACACCTTGCCCACCAAATCCTCCCTGCACTCCAAGAGACTCCCAACCCACTTCACCAACAAGCTATCATTTGACCTCCCTAGGTCCCTCACCCCAAGTCCCCCCTCCTCCACCAGCTTGTAAACCTCCTCCCATGCTACCAACCTAGCACCAGGTCTACTCGTCCCCTGGTTGGACCAGAAGAAATTCCTCATAAGCCTCTCTATTCTTAAGACAACCTGCCGGGGCATCTTCAGGACAGATGTGAAATACGACATCGCTGCCAGAATCGCCTTGAGCAAGATTAACCTTCCACCCCTTGACAGAAGCCTGGACGCCCACCTTACCAATCTCCCCTCTAGTCTCTCCACCAGCGGAGCCCAGTCTCTCACCAGAATCCTATCATCCGTCAACGGTAAACCCAAATATCTGATCGGAAGCTTCACCTGCTCTGTGCCAAGACCCAAGCTACACCCCCTCGCCTCCACCTCAGTCAAATTGAAGGGGACAAAATTGGATTTAGACAGGTTCATCTACAGTCCCGAGGCCTCACCAAACAAGAAGAGTAAAATCCACATTCTCCTGGCTTCCGCTTCCCCGCCTTCAATGAAAAAAATCGTATCATCCGCATACTACAGTAACGGAATACCTGTCCCATCTCTCAAAGAGAAACCCTTCACCAAGTTCCCCTCACACGACCTTTTAGCCGCCCTCACAAGTGCATCTGCTGCAACAACAAAGAGCATCGGGGCCAAAGGACACCCTTGCCTCACCCTCCTCCTTGGCTGAACCCAACCCCCTGTTGGGTTTCCATTGATAAGTACCAAGAAAGACGTCGTGGTAACACATCTCTTCATCCAGTAAATCCACACCAGCAGGAAGCCCCTCTTCACCAAGGACTCCCAAAGAAACGACCACTAAACCGAGTCATAAGCATTGCTGAAATCAACTTTCCACAAGAAAGCCCTCTTCTTACTTCTCTTCCAGAACGACAGGATCTCCGAAGCCAACACATAACCTTCCAAAATATTTCTGCCAGCGACGAAAGCCATCTGCACCAGGTCTACAATCCCAGCCAAGGTCCTCCTCAATCTATTCGCCAGGAGCTTCGCCACAATCAAGTAGATAGCATTCGAGAGGGCTATCAGTCTGTACTCCTAAATCTCCTCAGCACCCTCCTTCTTTGGTAACAGGAACATGTAGAACTTGTTCAACCTGTTGAAGCCCGAATTTCCAGCTCTAAACTCTTGTACAACCTGCATCACATCCTCCTTCACCATCGACCAAAACTCCTTATAGAAAGCAATTGGAAAACTGTCCGGACCCGGACAACCATCAACGTTCAGCCCCCAGATTGCCTTGTGGACCTCATCCTCCTCAAACGGACCCGTCAAGAAACCGGCTTTTGTATCCCCGATCCGCGGTACCTCAGACCCCAACCATCTCCACCTTCCCCCATGTCTTCTCCCAGTAAACTCTCTGAAGTACCTCGCAGCTGCCCCCCCCCCCCCCCCCCCCAACCGCCTCTCTTCCCACAAACTCCTCCCCATCCACCACCAACCTGTCAATCAAGTTCCTCTTCCTCCTTCCTGATGCAGCCATGTGAAAAAATCAAGTGTTAGAATCGCCTTCCTTTAGCCACCTCTACCTGGATCTCACCTTCCACTCCATCTCCACCTTCCGGTCTTCCTCTTGTATCACCTGTAGCTGCCTCGCTCTGCTGACCCTGTCAACGTCAGAAAGGAGACCAACACCCTCCACCATGTCCAGTCATGAAATCTCACCGAGAGCTTCTCTCCTCTTCCCACATTCCTCCCTAATCTGCTTCTTATGGATCTTCAGGAAGGATCTCAAATCCCGCAACTTAGCTTCCAATCTGACAGCCGCCGAGCCATCCACATGAACCGACCTCCACCGCTCCTCTACCAACCCCCTGAAACCCTCTTCGAGGAGCCATGCCCGGTCGAACTTAAAATATGTACCATGCCTCCATTCATCATTCGTCACCCACAACAAGGGAGTGTGATCCGAGAACGGCCGCTCCAGGGGTCTAACCTCCGCCATAGGAACAACTCTGCCAACATCGTCGAGGAGAAAAATCTATCGATCCGGGATCGCTGTCCTTCAGAGCTCTTCCAGGTGAAATGGCAGGACGAGAGTGGCATGTCAACCAGCCCCTGCTCCGCAACAAAACCTGCAAGCACCTCAGAGCCTTGGTCCATCATAAGATTTCCCATGACCCTTCCACCACCACCTCATTTGACTATCCCCAAGCATGCTAGTGCTGCAGGTTGCAGGGAACCTCATTGGCAATAATAGAGACTTCCATTACAGAAAAAGGCTCCTGCACAATTTCAGGTGTTGAGCTTTCCTAATTATCTTATTTTATATTGTGTAGGGATTATCTTATTAGTTTATTTTTCTATATGATTCTCTTGTGTAATTTTCCCAACACCTCTCTTTATATAAAACGGTGTAAGGTTTCTGTGATGAATAAGATTCTTCATTTCTTCTCACTTGGTATCTCACCCAAATAAGCCTCCAAACCAAAACCACCAAAACCCTAATCTCCATTCTCGAGCGCAGCAGCCTGTAGCACACGGTAAGAGCAATCGACGCTCATATGCAGCGGTAGCGATTGCACGTAGCGGTGGTGCGAGCCTATAGCGCAAGCCTATAGCACGTTGCAGGAGGCACAACAGGGCAGTGATCGCAGCAAGAGCAAGCGATGGCTTGTAGCACACTGTAGGAGGCGCAATAGGGCGACGATCACGGCAAGAACAAGCGGTGCTCGTCTGCACTGACATCGAACACACAATAGGGCTACACATGTCATGCAACGATGCATGTAGTGCAGTACACCGGCCAACAGGAGCATCATCAGTGGATCTGGGTTAGATCCTCCTCACCCACATCGCCTTCATTGGTTCTTGAGGGCTACTAAGGGTCCCTCCTACCATCCGAAGGGATCTCATGATCATTTGACGTGATTTTCGAGGATCAAATTGCCCAGATTTCATGTTCGATCACGTGATCCGTGATCTGATCGTGGTTCTACATATCTGAAGAAGACATTTTATATCTTATTTATGCGGATTCCAAGCATATTTGAGAGCCATGGCTGCTTCCTCATCATCCGAAGTGTCTTCAGAGACTCCTCCAGAGAGCAGGAATTACAAAAGCCTATTCTTCGTGCCTATCGTGAAGCTAGATAAGACCAACTATGCTCGTTGGTCTTAAACGCTCCTGATGACCGTGGAGGGTCATGACAAGGAACACCTACTCGAACCAGAGCCTCAAAACAAAACTGGGAAGTACTCGTCCTAGAAGGACAATGCCTTAATGCAAGCCTGGATCATGAATGTCATGTCACCTCAGATTAGAGATGGCATCATGTACTACAGGACTGCGAAGGAGATGTAGGACACGCTTCATGATACGTATTCCCATGAGAAAATTCAAGCAAGGTCTATCAGATCTACAATCACATGCTCTCCCTCAGATGGGAGGGATAGTCCTTGACTTAGTATTATATCGCTCTGAAATGACTTCTTGATAAATATAATGCCTGCAAACCAGTATGCACATGAGGTACTCATCTGAAGTATCGCAAGGAGACAGCAGTGCTTCACTCTCTCTGGACTAGGCCTAGAGTATGATGTTGCGCGATCTCAGATTCTGACGCTGTCGAAGTTACCGACACTTGAGGAGACTTAAAGCAAACTGAGCCGGATTACAGTGGGGGCCCCTGCTATTTAGATTACTGGACAAGCCTCTGCATTGGTTGTTGGTGTAGGTCGTGGCATAAGAGGGGTGTCCTCTACTCGTGGGCATGATCATGGCAAAGCACAGACAGGCAAACCACGACCCATGTGCACCTTCTGTGGCAAGATTGGCCATGTGGAGGTTTCCTACTGGTCTAAGCATGGGAAACCTCCTGTTGCCAATCAAGTGGCTGCTTCTTCTGAGACTGACTCTGACACAGTGTCATGTGCTAAGTTCGATGCTATGGTGCAGAGGCTGGCTCAAGTTACCCAGGAGATCCCGTCTTCTTTAGATACTGTTGTTGTCACCTTAGGTATAGAATATGTTTTTACTGTGTCTAACAGGTCTACTTGGCTAGTAGATTCGGTTGCGTCTCAGCACTTGAGTAGTGATTATAGAGATTTTCAACACCTTCAACCTATCCGTCCTGGTAAGACTACTCAGGTAGTAGATGGGAGGCATGCCAAGGTTGATGGTAAGGGGGAGGTGTCGGTCACTCCCAGTATGAAATTGCCAAATGTTGTGCTTGTCCCTAATTTTCTAATGAGCCTGCTATCTGTTAGCCAAATTACAAAATATTTCAATTGCAGGGTAATCTTTGATGATATTGGTTGTGTTTCAGAACAAGCTCACGGGGCAGATGATTGGTGGCAAACATGAAGAGGAGGGTATGTATCGCCTATCACAGACGCCATTTGCTGCATAGTGCAAGGGAGATGTGTGTTTTGTTGCTGGGAGTGCCATGCAATGGCACAATCACCTTGATCATCCTTCACTGGACAGGTTATATTAGATCGTGCCTCATATTTCACCAACCACCGAGATTCACTATGATGCTTATCAGATGGGAAAGCACCACAAAGCTATTTATCCTGTTAGTTCTACGGTTTCTGATTCCTTATTTGCTTTGCTGCATTTAGATGCATGGGCTCCCAGTCAAATTCCAGATCGACTGGGACAACTATTATTTGGTGATAGTGGATGATTGTTCCAAAGTTACTTGGCTTTTTTGTTGAATACGTAAGACGTTGAGTCTATTATTGAAAATTTTATCATAGAAATAAAAAATCAATTTTCTTCCACTGTCAAGATTTTGCGTACTAATAATGCATTAGAATTTGTATAACTCGTATAAAGTATTTTTACAGATCTCATGGTGTGGTTCTTCAAACCACATGTCCCTATACATCACTGCAAAATGGAGTAGCAAAGTGGAAACACAGACATATTCTGGATGTGACACGAACCCTTTTGATACATCATAATGTGCCTTCACAAAAGTTTTTTTTGAAAAAGAGAAGGGTGATTATCCGAAAGACAATCACCCACAATCATACATTCCATCAAAAAACAATTACATCATGAGTTACAAGATGAACCTCTAGGCCTCACTCTGGGAGAAAATAGCGAATACAAAGTTCTCCACGTAAGGTCTCTCCCCCCTAAATACCACCCCATTTCTCTCCAGCCACACCCCCTACAAAATAGCCAGGGTCTTGGCCCGATCATGCTTGTAGCGAAAGGTGAAAGCACTGCTCCCTACATTTCCCCTCCGGAAGGAAGACCAGAAACTGTCCGCATTCTGATCGGAGATCCATCCTATCTCCATCTTTTGCCAAATCTGCTTCACAAACATGCACTGGCGTAAAAGATGTTGTACATCCTCAACCCCCCCCCCGCACAAAGGGCATGCCAAGTCGCTGGTCCCGACCCATCTCGCTCTCCACTGCTTTGTCATGATCCGTCCTCTTCTCACCAGCCAGGCAAAAATCTTTACCTTCAGCGAGCACTTCGCCGCCCATATCAGTCTACAATCCTGCATGAGATCATCTACCTCCGCCCCTCCCGTCCCCAGCCTACGATAAACCTTCGCCACAGAGAAGTCACCTTCCTCCCAATGAAAACCGTCAAAGCTATCACCCAGCGCCCAACCCACCAACTCCTACAGCAGTTGCTGGAACTCATCACATCTCTGGTCGGAGAGACCCCCCCAGAAGACAGGACACCAGGATTCGTCCCAACACTCTCCGACCTTCGCCGAAGAATCCAACACAATGCTCACGAGGCGAGGAAACCTCTCCCCTAGAGTAGATCCAACCCCCTACCAGTCGTCCAGCCAGAAGCGAAAGGAGTCTCTCGCACTAAACACTGGGCCAAAAAAACCCCGCACCCTCCCAACCACCGTCGCCAAGCCCCTGAGGAAGGGAGACGGCCCTCAGGGGGGAGCACAGAGGTTCCCACGACAGGAAATCTCCGTAGCAGCGCCACATAACCGCTCCAAACAGCCCCTGTTCCTGTCCCACCAGCCTCGCAATCCATTTTGTGAGGAGACTAATGTTCGTTCTGCCCACCTCCCTAACTCCAAGGCCCCCCTCCTATGCCGGCTGACACACCTCCTTCCACGCTACCAGCCTCGCCCCTACCCGTGGCCCCTGTAGTGTACCAAAAGAAGTCTCTCATCAGTCCCGAAACCTTCTTCTCAACCTGGCGCAGCAGACAGAAGACTGACAAAAAGTAAGACGGCATGGAGGCTAACACCACCTTCACCAAGGTCAACCGCCCGCCTCTAGACAGGAGCCTGGAAGGAACACCCAGCCAACCTTCCTTCCATCTTTTCCAGCAACGAGAGCCAGTCCTGCAGTTTAAAACGATGGTCCGACAATAGAAGGCCCAGGTACACCAACGACAATGAGCCCCTCTCTGTCTCCAAAGCAGCACCCACCCTCTCCGTGTCTGTAGCTGGTAGATTAACTAGAACAAACTTCGACTTCTGGAAGCTAATCCGCAGCCCTAATGCCTCCCCAAAGAGTCAAGTAGGATCCTCAATCTCCTTGCCTCCAATCTCATTCCTTCGACTAGGAATAGCGTATCATCAGCATACTGTAAGACCACCACCTCCCTCCGCCAAGGTCAAAGCCTCTAAACAGCCCCCTGCTGCAAACCCTGTGTGCTACCCGTGCCAGTGCATCTACCGCAAGAACAAAATGCATGGGCGCAAGAGGGCACCCCTGCTTGACCCCTCTTCTAGGCTGGACCCAACCTCCCATCGGGTTCCCGTTGATAAGGATCGAAAAGGATGTTGTCGTCACACACCACTTCATCCAATCAATCCAGATCGAGAGGAAATCCCTCCTCCGCAAGGACATCCACAAAAAGTCCCACTAAACCGAGTCGTACGCCTTGGAAAAGTCCACTTTCCATAAGAAGGCATGCTTCTTCCTTCTCCATGCCGCCAACGCCTCCATTGCAATCAAAAATCTGTCCAGTATGCCCCTCCCTGAGTCCCTAGAACAAAGGTCGTCTGGACCGGTGAGACCAGGTCCCCCAAGACACCCCTCAGTCTGTTTGCCCAGACTTTGGCCACAACAAGGTAAACTGCATTGGACAGGGCAATCGAACTAAAGTCCTGGATGTCATCCCCCCCTTCCTTCTTAGGCATCAGAAACAAGTAGTATTTATTCAATCTATCAAAGCCTCTATTGCCTGACGCAAACTCCTCCAACACCCACATCACATTCGCATCCACTAAGGGCCAGAACTCTTTGAAAAAGAATACAGGAAAGCCGTCTGGGCCAAGGCACCCTTCCGCATTGAGGCCCCACACCACCACCCTCACCTCCTCTAAGAAAGCCGCCGTGAGACCCTCCGCCTGGGACTCCGAAATATGCTGCACATCCACCCCCTCCACCTCCATCCTCCCCTTGCCCACTTCCCAGTAAACTCTCTAAAGAACTTTGCCGTCGCCTACCCCACCTCCTCCCTACCGGAAAAAGAGTCCCCGTCAATCACCATCCGATCTATCCAATTCTTCCGCCTCCTGGCCGAGGTCACTTGGTGGAAGAACTTGGTGTTGGAATCATCTTCTCTCAACCACTTCTGTCTGGATTTCACCTTCCAATCCAGCTCCATCCGTCTGTCCTCCTCCTAGATCACCTTCAACATCCTCGCCCCGAGCTCCTTATCCTCCGAAGATATAGGAGCTTGGTCCTCCTGCCTGTCCACTCTGCTAATCTCTACCAGTGTCGCCTCCTTCCCTCCCCTTCAATGCCCTGATCTCCTTCCTGACAAGCTTCAAGTAATCGCACAACACAAAGAGTTTCTTCGCTAGACACACGGCCGCCGAGCTCTCCACCTCCATCGCCCTCCACCTCTCCTCCACCAAGGCCCTGAACCCCTCCTCCAGAAGCCATAACCTGTCGAACTTAAAGTATATACCAAAACGTACCCCCTCATTCGGTCGCCACATCAGGGGAGTGTGGTTTGAAAAAGGTCTCTCTAACACACAAACATCTACCATCGGAAAAGCCTTAACCAGTTCCACCTTGGAAGGAAACCTATCAATCCTGGACATCTGGCCATTGTTATTCCTCCAAGTGTAAGTGCAGGTCGTGGGGGACCAATCCACAAGCCCATAAGCCTCAACGAAATCGAGAAAGAGATCTAACCCGGGATCCTGCCTCCCCCATCCACTTGGCCTATCCTTCACCTTCAATGTTACATTGAAGTCCCCCAAGCAACTAAGGACTTCCAGCGTAATCTGCTGCCGCCGCCGTAAGCTCCTCCCACATTACCTCCTCGCCTGGGCATCAATGGGACCGTATACCCCAGTAACCCTAAATCTGGTTCCTCCAGTCCTCCTGACCAAGCACACCGAGATGACATGCTCTCCACATCGGACATCCTTGAGGGCGAAGACATCCTCTCTCCAACCAAGGATCTGTCCTCCTAATCTACCACTCGTGGCCAAGGCCCGAAACCCCTCCATCCACGACCCTCCAATCTCTCTCCAAACCCCTGCTCCGCAGTCCGCCATCTTAGTCTCCTACAGCAGCACGACATCCACCCTCTACTGTCTAATGTATCTCCCCAGAGCCGCCCTCCTCGTGGGGTCGTTGAGGCCCCGTACGTTCCAGGTGATCACCCCGTTCATCTAGCAGATGTTGTACTCTCCTGTGTGGCCTACCTGAAGCCACCAACTTCCGCCGTCTTCCACACCTCTTCATCGTCACCATTTAACACCTCTTTCATCTGTGGGTGCTGAGGATCTCGTCCACGTCCATCCACTACCAACCTTAGTCTCTGCCTACCCCGAAACGACCACCTTCTCAGATAACGAAGGCCACCACCATGCCCCCTACTCACCAACCGAGGCGTCCACCCTATCAAGGCAATCTCCACCTGGTTATCCCCCAGATTCCCATCCGATTGCTGGCTCGAGTACACCTCTGGGACCTTCGAGCTGCCTCCCCGATGCTACCTCATCTCGCCCATCGCAGGCCCACAATCACCTTCCCCTAATACCACCAACAGTCGAGCTACCCCTGGCAAGGGCCATTCCTCATCACCGGCTCCCCGCACTGCCAAGGACCGGTTCCCGGACCCCATCTGTCCAGCACCATCCACCTCCTGCACCGATCCCAAGGACCACGACGAGGAACCAGAGGGGCCTTCACCCTAAAGCTACCCGCGGATCGCTACTGCAGACTCAGGCTCGAGCGATGATCCGCGAGCTGCCCTCCCAGATCCGGGTTCGAAGGAAAGCTCTCAAACCGTAGTTCTGGATCCGTGCTCCTGCCGCTTTTCGGTCTGTGACACCTCCCGAAGTCTGGATCCCTGCTGCGTGGGCTGAAACGCAGCTTCGAATCTTGGCGAAGGATCCGGATCCGAATCGACTTCCTCTCCGCAGCTCTGCACCCTAGACGCGACTGGGTTTAAAGGTCCATCCCTTCGCCCCTGGATCGACCCTCCCCAGACGCAGCTGCCGACCTTTCCTCTTCTGACACGCCCCGAATCCCGTGGATCCCAATTGTCCTCCGCGAGATCTCCGCAAATCTCTCGGGCGAAGAGACCTCGTCTGCAACGTGACCCTTAGGCTTCCCCCGCGCAGACTTCACAAACCCCTCGAGGCCGCGTCCATGTCAACAACTCTTCGACTCCACTTCGCAGCCTCCAGCCGCCACTGCCCCTTCCCCACTCCGCCCTTGCAGCTCCAGCTGTCGCAACTGCACGCCACCGTCCTTCTCGCTCCAAGCATTCACCACCCAGGAGGATCCTCCCAATCGCAGCAGGATCTTCCTCAACGGCTTCGCCTCGGCCTTCAGCTCAACCAGCGTCGTCATCGGTCCCTTCGCCAACCCGAGCGCTCCGCAGCTTCTGACCCTCGCGAACGGCACTACGATCACCTAAACCACCTCAACCGAGCGCAGCCACCACGGAATCCCGGCGATGGCAAGCTCCATCACCAGTCGCTCGGGTGGGCGCTTCGGCAGAGCCCCATCACGCGGCAATGGGCGCCTCTAGCGCCATCTCCCTGCCCCCGCAGCGCACACAGTGAATAACAACTCATGCTTCTCCGCCGGGAACCCGCATGCTACGAAAAGCCCCTCTACCACCTGCACCACCCTCGCCCCTCCCCTTCTCGCCGCCTCTCCCAACGATCCCTCCATCGCCATACTCGCAACCCTCCCTTCCACAACCTCCTCTACCAAACTCCCTTCCACCAGACTCCTCAAGGCCCTAACCCCCTCTAACCAAGGGGCCTCCACCTCCGTCTCCGGCAACACCTTTGGCGAGGGCGACGGCAGCCCCCTCTTCCTCACGCCCACAGCACCCCCCCAGCACCCACCGCTCCAATGGCCCAGCCCTCCGCATCTCCAACACCGCCATGGCTCTCGGTAGTCTCTGATCCAGTGATCGCCGTCGAGGCACTTGAAGCAGCGGCCCCGTCCAATCTCACCCACCCGATTCCTCACAAACCTCCAGCGGTCCGTCGAGCCCTGCTCCACCCGACTCTGACTCACCACATCCGACCAGCGCAGACCTCCGGCCATGCCACCAGCACCCGCCTCCCTCCGAAAGATCTCCCCACCACCCTCTGACACCCTCTTGCCCTTGCCTTCGCTCTCTCCCCCCCTCTCTCTTTCGCTCACTCTCTCGCTCGCTCTCTCCATCTCCCTCCTATCTGTTCCTTCACAGTATTGGGGAAATGCAGTGTTGACCGCATGTTACTTGATTAACAGAATACCTAGTTCTGTTATATCTGAGCAGGTGCCTTGGCAAATATTGCACCAAGATCGGGAGTTGTTTCAATTGCCCCGGATTTTTGGCTGTGTAGCCTTCGTGTATGTTATTAGGCCAGACAAAGATAAAGTGTCTCCCAGAGCAGTCAAATGTGTTTTTCTAGGTTACAATATCACTCAGAAAGGATATAGATGTTATAATCCCCTACAAAAGAGGCACTTTGTCAGTGCCAATATCACCTTTCATGAGGTCCCATATTTTTTAATTACTAGGAGGCATTTAGTACTTGAGGCAGAGAAGGCTCTCATACTCATTCCTTCAATTCAGTTTATTGACTTTCCAGCTATTCCGATAAGGTCATCAGATACTACAATTACTGATAAAGATCGATTTTTTGTAAACCAATCACATATCGGAAGCATACCTCCCCTCTTCAACACCATCATCCTCCCCGCAACAGGTATGTGTTGAGCCTACTGAGCTCTGTGTTTCTGGTGGTGACTCTGCAGGTGTTATACCAGCCACTTCTGAGGCCATATCTAGTGATGAGGGAGCATTATCATCTAAGCCATAGTCTACTTTTGATGACATGGACCTTCTGATTGCTATTCGGAAGGCCCCTAGGAGTTTTGCACATTATCATATGGCAAGAGCTGTTTCCTCTGATGGCTTGAGTCAGCCATTTGCCTTGTTTACAGATGCCTCACTTCTACACAGCTACCAGCTACATATTAGTAGGCCATGCTCAATCCAAAATGACATCATGCTATGGAGGACGAGATTGCTGCACTTCAGTCTCGCCAAACTTGGGAGCTTACTTCGTTGCCGCCTGGTGCACGCACAGTCGAATGTTTTGGGTCTTTGCCATGAAATACAATCCAGACAGTTTCTCGATACAAGGCTCGACTTGTGGTAAAAGAATTCACCCAGACATATGATGTGGATTTCTTTGACACCTTCTCTCCTATGGCTCGACTTCCTATAGTCTGGATTCTTATTTCTGTAGCTGTTCATTTTAACTGGCCCTTATTTCAGTTGGATGTGAAGAACGCCTTCTTATATGGGGATTTACAAGAAGTTTATATGCAGCAGCCTCGAGATTTGAAGCTCAGGGGGAGTGTGGGGAGTGTGTGTACAGGCTGAAGAAGGCGAAATATAGCCTTAAGCAGAGTCCGCAAGTTTGGTTCCACAAGCTGTCATAGGTTGTTGAAGGCATGGACTTATTAGCTTTATTGTTGATCATACCTTATTTGCGTGGAAGACAGACAAGGGGATTATGGCTCTCCTTGTCTATGTAGATGACCCCATCATCACTGGTGATGACACCACTGGGATAGTTGAGGTCAAGCAGAAGCTGGCAGAGAAATTCATTATGAATGATCTAGGCTCATTGAGATACTTCTTGGGCATAGAAGTAGCAAGAGGAAAGAGTAGGATTATCCTTAGCCAAAGGAAATACACTCTTGACTTACTGCAGGAGACTGGGATGTTGGGATCCAAGTCAAACAACATACTCATGGATCCTAAGATGCACCTGTATAATTCTGTATCCAAGGCTGTTGAGAGCAGAGGATACAGGCAGTTGATTGGGAAACTGCTTTACCTTACTATCACACGTCCAAATATCTCGCTTGCAGTTGGCAAACTTAGCCAGTTTATGGATAAACCGACTAAGCAGCACTGGGATGCTGCTTTGCAGGTGCTCAAGTACTTGAAACCACCAGAACGTGGACTGCTATTCAGGAGAAACAGGACTATGAGTATAGTGGGATACTCTGATGTTGACCATGCTAGATGTCTCTCTGACAGGAAATCCACTACCAAATTTTGTACTTATGTGGCTGGTAATCTGGTAACGTGGAGAAGCAAGAAACAGAGTGTAGTGTCTCGCTCTAGTGTAGAATCAGAGTACAAAGCCATGGCACAGACAGCTGCTGAGCTTGTGTAGGTCAGATCTGTGTTATTTGATTTACATGTCAAGGTTGAGGAGCCCATGGAGATGAGATGTGACAACAGAGCGACTACCTACATAGCCAACAATCCCATGTTTCATGAGCGTATAAAACATGTAGAGATTGATTGTCAATATACCAAAAATATGATCCAAAGATGACTTCTTTTCACTACATTTGTTGCTTCAGAGAACCAAACCGCAGACATGTTTACCAAGCCTCTTGCCAAATCTACTTTCGAGGCTTTCTATGACAAGCTGAACATAATAGATATCTATACTCCAGCTTGAGGGAGAATGTTGAGGTTTCCTAGTTATTTTATTTTATGTTGAGTAGGTACTATCTAGTTTATTTTTCTATCTAATTTGCTTATGTAATTTTCCCAACACATCTCTCTATATAAAGAGGTGTAGGGTTTCTGTGATAAATTAGATTCTTCATTTCTTCCCACAAGCAAAATGAAACTCTATCCTTATCAATAGCAGGAAGTGACACGACCATGAGCATCATTCACATCCTTATATGTGAGTTTTGGATGATTGGAAAGTCTAAAAATAAATAAGATGCATCAGAGAACAAAGTTTTTGGAGAGGTTAATTTTTGAAAGAAAAATGTACATCTTTTAGAAAATGAAGAAGATTCCACCATAAAAAAATTATTTAAAAAAGTTTGAGAAAGGAATATGTTTTGTAAGGGTTGATAATCGCACAAGCTGGAACATGGAGAGTTGAGGGCTCCCTTGGTGGAAGAATAGAAAGGGAGTGGAGTTTCTTAGAATAGAAAATATTATTATGACTCAAAAGAAAATAAAAGGGAAGACTCTCTTTATATAAAGAGAATATATCCCAACATTTGAAAACAAAATATCCTATCACTTTAGGAAAGATTTTATCACTAAATAAATCCCAAAAATATTTCCTAAAACCCACATACTAAAAATAGCAACAATTAAGCAAATGACTCAACTTGGTCCCTTGGACCACCAAACCGTCAGCCCTATGGGCCCTCTTCTGCCTACCACGTGGCATGTGGCACTACCACGTGGCTTGAATGGCTGCCATGTGACACTTTCCACGCATTTCCATGCGATCCATCTTCATTCCCAACACTCTCCCTCAAGTCGAAGGCCGGAAAGCCAATGACTTAGTCTTCTACTTATGAGACTAAATGCTCCACCACTCTTATTCTTTGAGAGTCGTGCTCTCGATCATCTCCTCTGTGAAAACTTGTATCTCCAAATTCTCCATCATCCTTCAAGATAGTTTGAACCGGAAAAGACTTCGGTTCTGGTTGAGGGCCGAGAAAGACTTCAGCCTAGCCAAAAAAGACTTCGGCTTTTAAAGGCCAGGAAAGACTTCAACCATGATCGAGGTTGATGCAATTTGATAATGCTACATTCCTTTCTCCACATCACAGAAAAGACCTTGTGCGTAGGAAGAGGCTTCTTTTCTTTCTCCATCTCACACACATGGAGAGAATAATGGCCTAGAGCGTTATGGCTCTAATATCATGTTGAGAATCGCACAAGGTGAAGCGTGGAGGCTCCTTTGTTGGAAGAAGAGAGAGGAAGTGGAATTTCTTAGACTCGGAAATGTAATTATGACTCAGAGAAATACAAGGGAAGACTCTCTTTATATAGAAAGAATATATCCCAACATTTGAAAACAAAAGATCTTATCACTTTAGGAAAGATCTCATCACTAAATAAATCACAAACATATTTCCTAAAACCCGCATACGAAAAATAGCAAACTTAACAATTAAGCAAATGACTCAACTTGGTCCCTTGAACCACCAAACCGTCAGCCCTATGGACCGTCCACTGCTTGCCACGTGGCACTGCCACATGGCTTGGATGGTTGCCACATGGCCCATCTCTATTCCCAACGGTAAGGAAAAGAGTTTAGATTCTTTTTTTGTAAAAGACGAAGAGGAATCTTTTTATATACTGAAAAGTTTGGATAGTGGTGCTAAATGCACATTCGTATATAGCATGAGAAAAACTTGTATAGATGATGCAGACCAAATTCAGAGCACATAATCACAGATTCCCCTTTTATTTTTAATGTAATAGATGGTTCCCTTTTCATTACTTTATTTTAGTAGTTTCTTTTAGGATAATTCCTTTAAAAAAAAATAAAGATGACAACCATGGACATACACCTTCCAGAAAAAATAATCATAGAGATAAATTGGACAAGTAAAAGTAGGAACTTGTTGGTGATAGAATTTCTGTTTTATTGAAACCATGTAGTCCCCTCTCTATATAACGATATTAATTAGTTTATTTTGAGTGGGGAGGATTTGTAAGTATTCTCCATTATTCCCCACTTATCCTCCCCCACCTGCAGACTCTCCTCCCATTTTATTTCTCTCTACCTCCCTCTAGATTTTTCTTTATACTGCTGCTTTCATTTTGCCAACTGCCCTCACTGGTGCTCTCCCCCACATACTCTGGTTGTATAGTTGTAATTCTCACCATCCTTTCCCCTCTCCCTAACTCCCTTACTATCTCTTATTTCTCTCGCCATCCCTTTATTTCTGTCTCATCCCTCTACTCTATCATCTCTCAATGTCACATCTTTCTCTGTCATTCTATTTCAACAGTACAGAAATAAAAACACCACAAAAGAAAAAAGACATTGACAGCTGATCTTCGCCAAGGGAAACAAATTCTGCACACTGAGATTCCAGCATCATCTAGTTTCAACCCTTTGGACTGTTACGTCCTGTCACCCTTCTTTTCTAATTCTTCATCTCCATGCACATCTTGGCACCTTCTCCTTTGCAAAACCACACTCCCCTTGCAGTGATGCTCCTGTGTTCTCACCCTCTCTTCCTTTCTCAATCCATTTGGGTCAATACTACATTATTCATTCCCCTTTATCCCTTCTCAAAGACATATTAATAGCCTTGCAAGTTGCAACCACCACGTTTTTACCAAAAAGAAAAAGGTGTCCATTTGGCATCCATCCTCTATCATTTAACTATATCCGGAAACAATTGTGAATGTATAATGTCTGATGAAAGTTTACAATGAGTAACTTCTCTGACTATCTGGAAGCATTGACACCTGAGATCTAAAGCTGATAGCAGCAAAATAAATTTTGAAGACACTTACGCGCTAAGAGCACCACCTCCTTTTGCATGGCCATCCATTTTCGTAACAATCACAGCTCCAACTGCTACACTCTGCTTAAATGCTTGCGCCTGATCAAAAGCAGCTTGCCCAATGCTACTATCCATAACGAATATTACAAGATCTGGTTTCTAGACAATCAAAGCACATTACTATGAGCCCATTTTTCACCAGATAACAAAGAATGCAAATGATCTATTTGCAAGTGGCCAAAATGCATACCGTTGCTTCAGACACTTGTCTCATTTCTTCAAATAAGGCAGCTTCTTGTTTGTGGCGACCACTTGTATCAACAATAATGAGATCACAATTTTCCTTCTTAAACCTCTCCACCCCTTCCACAGCTATCTTCACCGGGTCGGACTCCATATAACTGCAGGCAAAACCTAATACTCACACAAGCAGTAGAAACTAGTGCCATATATCAAAAAAATAATTCATTCTCAATAAATTCAAAATAACACATTTAAGACAATTCAAAAATAAAAAGTTTTAAGTGATAAAAAGAACATAAAAAGAAAAAAATGCACTAAAGAATCCCTAAAATGATAAATAATGCACAACGAAAAATCCCTTACTCCAATATGCTGCTTCTAAAACCTTGGTGCTTGCTAAAATTCAAATTAGCATATTGGGAAAATTGACAATTTTGTTTAAGAGTAGTCTCAAATTCCATGGAAAAATTTAAAGAGAAGATTTCCCCATATCATTTTTTTTTCATTAAAAAAAGTTGTTATTGCAATTTGTTCCGCACAGCTTCAATTCAGAAGCACTCAATAAATTCCCATTGAATCAAAAATATTAATATGTCTGTACTGACCAGATGATTCATGCTATTAGACAAAGTAGATAATTGGTGACATTTAAATTTTACCTTAAAATAAGACCAAAAGAGATCGCATTAAAATAAAGCACACCCATGAATTGAACAAGTAGACAAACGAAGTTGCAATTAGGAGCCTACTGCCCTACTTTCCCATCTTTCAAACAGATAATAAACCATGTAGCATGGAGAATAAATATCTTTAAGGTACCTTCCATAAAAGGGAATTTTAGCCTTAGTAGCATTCTGTTTCAACTGATCAAAGGCACCAGCCCTGAAGGTGTCTGCACAGACCAAAGCAGGCTTCCATCCTTTCTTTTGATGATAATATGCATATTTTGTACACGTAGTGGTCTTTCCAGAACCTGGGGGTAAGATGAAAGGCCAGTGGAGCATATGTTTATTCATTTAAGACCAACGGGAAAGATCAAACACGTAGATAGACAACAAATCTCAAACTTACCGTACTGTAAAATACGTTTTGAATAGTTTGAAACAAGGCAACATTCAACATTTTTGAGATATGTAAAATGCCAAGGTTTCCTTCTCATTTCAAAAATACAAGATTACAACAAATGAAAACTAGTTCAAATGATCCATCTACCCGAGCCAGGATCAAGATTTAGATGAAAACTAAAGGAACGTAAAAATGTGGAACTCAGTGGCCCCCATCAAGGATCTAAAGATTCGGAGTACTGCCTTTTACTTGGCGATGTTGGCATTGCATGATCGAGTATAAAACTTCAACAGTTATATGCCCATTTGTATCAGGATGACTTGGACTTCCATGTACATACAGAAAGTTATCTGCATCCATGGAACTCCCTAACAATCGGGAAACATGGAATAGTATCTAAAAGGTGTCACGGCCATTCCAGTTATCCACTAGAAACATAATCCATCATTTTCGTGCACAGGGCTGCATACACACAGAACCATGTCGTTTGCACACAAGACAGAAACACCACTAAGTAGTACTCCATAGATAAATCTTCACGTTTAAGCATTAAAGATTGTCGAAGTTGCCCCCAAAATGATACCGAGATAACCCAAGAGAACAGCATCGCACGTAAATAGATAGGAAGAGAGCGAGGAGGACAGGACAAGAGAAGGAGGAAGTCTCTACTACCATCACCACAAATACGGCTATGGTGCGATCATAACAACAACTAGTGCATATTCTGCAACAGGAACCCCTAATTACGCTTAAGTCAGATGTGATGCGGAATCTAATGCAAACTTCGACAGCATTCTAACGCTACTTCTGTCGCAACCAGTAAGCAAGCCTTCTTGTTGATTTCGTTTGTATATACAATCTAGCTAGAGGATTCTATTAATTTGATCTACTTTCTTGAATCCGAACAATTCCCTGGGGAAAGAGGAGGTTTAAGCGAAAGAGAAAGCAGTGAGTGGACGTAGGACCGACTTCATTTTCCCATCGGTTGTACGGGGTGAGTGACGCGAAGCGGAACGAGGGACTAATAGCTGTGAAACAAAGCGAAACGAGGCCCGTCTCCTACGAAATGCGGCGTATTGAGACGGAGCAGAACAAGGCTCGTCCTCGTACGAGTGAAGCAAAACAGAACGAGTAAAGCTCGTCTCCTAAAATAATTTGATCACTTCATGTGTAACAACCCTAACTCCGTATCTTCCTGTGTCCTATGGCAGCATAATCACGGCTGCAATGTCCTTGAGAACGACGCGATGACGGCTAATGATTGATGGATTATGGTGAATTAAGGTGTTTTCGATGCGAAGATGATTTTCACCTTGCAGGCCAACGAACATGATGACGCTGGGCTTCCCCTTCTTGGGAGTGTAGGAGGGCTTCCCCGGGTCCAACATCTTGCACAGCTCGTTGAACACGGCCTAAGGATGGATGGAGAAAGAGATGATTAAAGACGACGAAGGGAGGAATTGGGGGAAATGTGTGTGTGTGTGTGTGTGTGTGTGTGTGTGTAAAGCAGCAATAATTACCTGCTGGATGATGCGGCGCTTGTTGTGGCCGGCGGCGAGGTCGTCGAGGTTGACGATGCGCTTGATGTTGGTCTGCATGTCGCGGACCAACTTGAACTGGACGTCGGAGCGGAGGAGCGCGCGGGAGATCTCGTTGAGGCACTCGTTCAGGACCTTCTCGTCGATGATCGTCGCGTTGCTCATCTGATGCAGCGCGCGGGATATGCTCCCGCCCAACTCCGCGAGCACCATCTTTCCCACACGATGATCCGATCGCCCCCGCCCGACAAGGTATGGAAGGAGGAGGAGAACGACGACGAGCAAATGAGAGGAAAGAGGAGTGGATTCGGAGACACCGCGGGGGTTGGGGGTGCTGGAAATGTTGGAAACCGTAGCCGGGGATGCGCCTTTAATTGGGCATACGTCGGATGCGTAGTTTCGCCTTCTGCTTTGGTTCAAGGTATCGTAATCGGATGTGAATTTCTTTTTTTTTTTAATTAAAATTCACCTGTGGGCTTAAAAAAAATATATTAGTATCCCTCTTAAATATATATTCACTACATAATTAATTTCATCTCATATTCAACTCTTTCCTCCAATATCCCTACTCTCCCTTTACATCCCTCACTCTTCCACCGTATCTTTCTCTCTCTTGAATCTCAAATACCTACATTTCTTTCACGTGCACGAAATGAAGTTTTTCTTTTTACACATCATCTCTCCCTCTTTCCACCCACAACATTTTTTTCTTCCCACCACATTACACCACTCCTCCCCATGTGTCATTCCTTCTCCCATTCCTCCCAATTTCCTACATCATTAACATTGATTTCCACTCACTCATCAAGCTCAAGAAGCTTCACCAGGGCTACCATCGCCTCAGAGAACTTCATGTCCTAAATTTATCTATACGCTAAAAGAAGGTGTTAAGCACCTCTTTCAAACACGTGTCCACCCCATAATCAATTTCACCTCACATTTAACTCTTCCCTTACATTCCTTACTCTTCTATCGTATCTTTCTCCCTCAAATCTCAACACACCTGCACTTCCTTCATGTGCACCAAACGAAGTTCTTCTCTGTTACGCATCAACTCTCCCTTTTTCCACCCATGTCATTTTCTTCTTCCCACCACGCTAGACCACTTCTCCCCATGTGTCGTTCCTTCTCCCATTCCTCCCACTTTCCTATGCCATCGACCTTGATTTCCACTCCCTCATCGAGTTCAAGAAGCTCTGCGAGGTCCACCATTGCCTCTGAGAACTTCATGTCCCAAATTTGAAAAAGTGTGAGAAAGTTGATCTAGAAGTAGGGATGTGAAAGTTGTCAGCTAGAGATTGAGGTGTCGGGTACCATACTACATAATGGTCGATCATCGACAATTAGGAAAGCAATGAGCGTGGAAAGGAGCGTGAAAATGACAGTTGAATCAACCTTAGTGTGTTCCGTGATTACGATGGTGTGATGAGATTTCTCTTTTGTTCTATTATTACTCTAATGAGCTTTCACTTTTACTATAGTACTTAAAATCACCTCATTTGTTTTTTGTTTTGGAGTGTACTTTTCCTTTTTCTTACTCCGATTCTAAATTCGATGCATATTTATATATCCTATTATCCTATTTATACTCATTAATATTACCACAATTTAGTTCATGTCGATAAGGTATTATTAACATGGATTCTTTCAGGTAGTTAAAGAAGACTTCATCTATTCATGTGCATGTCATTATTCTATTTGATCGCTTGTTCATGAGAATATGGATCATATAATGATGCCTCTTTTGTTTAATTTTGATTTTGTTTTGTTATAATTCACGACCTCATTCCATGAAGAAAAAAAAAAGATGTTACCTCTAACAATTTTGCATTAGTTGGTAGCATTGATGTAGTAAACAAGGCATTTCTTGACCTGAAGAGTGACACCGAATGAGAAGGGGCAAGGTGAGAAAGTTGATTGATGGCAACACACATATGGGAGTTGAAGGAAGGGGGTAGTGAGGTCACTTAAGCATTAGAAGATCATAGATAGTTGAAAACCATAATGTTATCCATACGTTTAATGGTTGAATATCAAATATCTTTACCTCTTACAAAAATACCAATGTTTAATACATATGTATGGGTTGGATTCAGCACTATCTTTTTCTTTTGTTCCTTTGCAATTGGATTATTCTTCTATGCTCATTTTTATTATTAGGAAATTCCCACCTTGACAAAGGTCCACGCATCAATGAAGCAGTCATTACATTAGATTGAACTAATAGGTGCGGCATACCAACAAGGTTGGGTGGGATCTCCTAATGAATATATTCAAGGTGTTGAGGATATTAGTAGGGGAAACAAGAGAGGAGTTTGGAAGATATTAATATAAAGGGGAATAAAGATTAAATGTTTGGCACCTTATGATTTTATTATTGCCCTAAAGGCCCTAGAGTACATAAAATTATGTAAAGTTATTGATGAGAACATCATCATAAACCTTAACTAGCACAATCTAATCCAAATATGTGTGAAAAAGCTCCTACAAATACCAAAGAGAGGATTAACTCAGAGAATTCTGAGTTAAAGAATAAAACAAATCATCAGGGATAAAACTGCAATTTCACTATTACAGTATGCAAACAGGGTAATTAAGGGTCCAAACATAGGTCAAACAAGCTTAATGAGAAGGGAAGTGGGATGATCTGATCTGAAAATGGTTATAGCAATTTCTAGGAATTAAATGACATTCTATAACCCTAAAATAAAACTACTTTAATTCACGAGGTTCGAGGCAGGATAAAAATCAACTAAACCCTCTAAAATTCATATAAAAATATCCCCTAGGGTTTAGAACCTTCAATTTGGCCTTTGAAATCCATTTTGACCTAAAATGAGAACCATGCCTAATTAATAACTTAATTTGGGTTTTTTCACAAATTGACCGGTCAAATATGGTCCAACCTAAAATAAAAATTCACCATTAAAATCCTTAGGTTCAAATTAGTATAGTATAAAAACTTGGGCCTAAGAAAAGACCATCATAACCGACTTTACAAATTTGTCCTCTTAATTTACTTTTTGACCCTTATCTTTTGAAACCCTTACATTTAGGCCCCTAACTTCTCATCGTTCTTTGCAGAACGGTCCTCCCTGCCACTTCTGCGCAGTGCCATGCCTCCAGCAACCTTGCGTAGAGGATGGCGCCGCGCAGGGCAGGGCGGCCGTCCTCTAGAACAGACGGGGGGTTCCCTACGACGTCCTCTGTCGCAGGGACCCTCCCCTGCCCTCTGCCATCAACCATGCCTCTCGCACGAACGCACGACAGGCATGGGTATCCTCTCCGGTCAAAGCGCCCGAGTTTCCAGCGATCTCCTCCCCCTCCTCGTCTCTCTGCTGCCCTACCTGCAGCAAAGTTTACTCTGCCTTGTCGTCCGCGCCAGGCCGTACTAGCTGGCGCCCTCCGATCGCCTCCTCGTCGCCGATACCCTCCTCCTGGGCATCTTCGTCCTCAGCTCCGGCAGGCACGAGCCAGGTGCTGTTCTCTCCCCCTTCATCGAGTAAATAGGTATAAAGTCTTCTCTCTCTCTCCCTTGTATTTTCCCCCTTCTAATTTGCTATTTCAACCACCCGACCTCCACTGTCAAACTCCATCTTCCCCATCTCCGGTCGCCTTCTCCGGCGAGGCCATCCCACTTCCACAGACCTCCTCATCCCTCGCCGACCAGCCCAGAGGCTCCCCCTCACTCCACTCAACCGATCCCCCTTCTCCATTCATTGCTAATCACCGCCCGACCACCTCCCGAACAAACCCATCTTCCCACGCACAGTCTGACCTAGGTCGACCTCCACACGCGTTCTCGTGCCTCACCGACCCCCGCGTTGGCTTCGCCACACTCCGGCGAAGCTTCCCACGATATCTAACTTGGCCGAGAGGCCGTCTTTGTGTATTCAGGTCAGCAGCCCCTCGCTGCCATTGCTGAGCTGCTGCAGCACCTTTACTCGCAGCTCCAGGCTTCCTCCAACCCAGGCGCGAGTTCCAGGTGGCGCGAATTGCGTCTGCGAACACGCCCAGGCCTGCAATTGGGTCGCAAGCCTCGCACTGCCCCAATTGGCAGCAGTTCCCTCGCCTGCGGGCGTGTGATTTGGAGGTGGGACTTTAGTCCCACCTCGTAAGTGTGCGGCCGAGCGCCCACACTTAAATTGAAAAAGTGCATCGGGCTTGTTGCCTTCGATACACAGGGGTCAGGTCCCTCTCACCTGCACGCAGTGCACCACGCGCTCGCTCGCCCGCGCTCACGCCCCACGGGTCTGGGTCGGATCCGACTACCCGACCATGCACTCCTTGCCCACCACCGCACGCCGGTTGGCCTGGTCCTGGGCGCGCTACCCGAACCCGAATACCTGGCTCTGGGAGAGCAGTCCTAAGAGAGATTCTGAGAAAGAGAGAGACGCGAGGAAGGGGTAGGGGTAGGTTTTGCACTGACCACTGTGTGTGCGTGCAGGAAGGAAAGAAAGAAAGAAAGAAAGAAGAAGCAAGTTAAGGAAGAAGAAGAGAGGAGGAGCGGCCGAAGCCTTAGCCGCACCGAGCAGCTAAAGAAGAAGAGAAGAAGCCGCACTGTAGCAAACCCACAGTTAAGTCGTCTGAGCATCAAGTCAGACGACGGAAGGGCAGCGGCCAGAGCAGAAAGAAGAGGAAAAGAAAAGGAGCAAAAGTAGAAAAGAAGAAGGAAGAAAAAGAAGAAGGAAGACACAGTCGCAAGCAAGGAAAGAAATAAGGAAAGAAAGAAAAAGAAGAACAGAAGAAGGAAGCAGAGAAGAAGAAGAAAAGAAAGAAGGCACATCCGCAAGTAAAAAGAAGAAAGAAGGCAAGAAGAAAAGAAGAAGAAAAGAGAAAAGAAGAAGAAAGAAGAAGAGAGGAAGAAGACTCTACAGGAGAAAGCAGAGAAAGAGAAGATCAGCTGAACGAGAAAGAAGAAGAAGAAGCCAAGAGAATCTTTGCTCTCTCTCTCTCTCTCTTATTTTTGTAACATAATTGAGAACTTTTATACTTCTAGAATTCTAGTTGCTCCCTGAGTTCGACCTCAAGAAAACTTTTATTCTGAGTAAAAAATTTTCTGTAGTAATCTGGTAGCTGTTTTGTCATATACTACAACGATTATAATAAACATAAAGACGAAACACGCCCCACCAGCGTTACTAGTTATCTTTGTTAACTTGGAATTAAAAAACTTTATTCTATAATATATTCATTTCTTGTGCTTGATTCCATTGCCTCCTACTAACATAAACACATTTAAATATTTCATTGCGAATTCTAGTACTAAAAAAATATGCGCTTGCATTTTCTCTACTAAAATTTTTCATACCTTCAGTATTCTCTCTTATGCTATGTAATTCATAGATAATGGCTGTGGGGAGATATCTGTCAAAACATCTTTCATTTTAGTTTATGGATTTCTCTCATTACTTTTGTTCCTCCTTCCTTGACAAAAGAAGAAAGATATTAGATGCATATATTTTGGGTAGGTGGAGCACTAGGTTGGGTCGACCCAAACTCGATATGAAAAAGCCTAGCCTGACCCAATTCGAGCCTAAATTATATATGGGTCAAGCTGGAGCCTTGATTTGTAGGAAAATTCAAATTTGGGCCCAACTCAACCGTTATGAAGTGCGGGATATCCAGTAGTCTTATCTAAAAAGAAGAGTAGTCGAGTACAAGCTCCAAATAAGTGAAAATTATAGCTATATAAATAAAAAATCTATGATATATATAAATAACAATAAAATTCAAATGGGGTGTTGTAATAACTTTGAGAATCTACAACCAAAGCTATGTGCAAAAGTATCAAATGGAGAAAAACCTTACAAAGAGGCCACTGGGTATAAGATGATTTCTTACTTGAAGATGTCAACTCAAACATGAGCATAGAGACATTTACAAGCTTGCAAACCCTAATACACGTGATTCTCCTGTCAAAACCAACAAGAAACAACAATGATAAATGACAGACCAACACCAAGAAACATTAAACCTACCAACATAAAACAACAAGAATAACAAATCAAATCAAAATGACCGTAGACAATGAAGGGAAAGTAAAATCTACACCCTAAGCCATGGATGGGTGGCTACCTACAAACCCATCATGTAACCACCAATGAGAATGCAACCAATGATCAACTACAGCCAACCAAAAATATATCTAACATAGCCTACATGTGGAGAGGATGCATCCACCATGAATCATCACTACGCCACACATCAACGTCATCTAACCACCCACGATGAGTGGACCAACAAAACCACGCTATGGAGAAAGGAGAGAAGGGAGAAGGTAATGATGAACAAAAGGTGAAGGGGATGGATCCCTAACCGCAATGATTGATCAGTCGAGAGCCCAAATCACTGCACAAGTTAGGGTTAATGTTAAGGGGAGGGAGGTTTAAGAGAAGACTCTCGAAGATATAAATGGATGTGATAGAGAAATTCTCACTTAATTAAGATGATAGCAACAAAAATGATGAGTCAATGTATTTTTCGTAGTAGAAAATCTCTCAATCAAAACATCAAGATTGGTTAGGTCGTATTCACAGGGATGAACGAACCTAATAAACTCACACATATATCGCGTGCATGCTCACAAATCTAATGGATTGGTTTCTTTTTTTTTTTCAAAAATCTTGAACCAAGATCAATGGCATTAAACCAAGCATGAAGAATATAGAGAAAGAGAGTGCACGTGAGAAAGAAAGAAAGTGAGGGGTATGAGAGAAAGTTCACTCAACATATACCCAATGTTTCATGATTTGAAGATAGACCTATTTATTCATGAAACGAAATCAATACAAACAATTAACACATATAAGAGGATATTTCATGCAAATTCAACTCACTAAATTAAATCCTTAAATATTTCAACAGTGCATGTGGCAATGGCAGCAAACGTAATTTTTAATACCCTCACTGTTGAGAAAAAGGGGAAACAGCTCGTGCCTTCACTTGCGATAAATGAGGCCTTGCCGGTCGTTTGCTTTGGTGAAGGGGTGATGAGGTGTGACTCATCATACCTAAAATACCCAAGTTAAGCTAGAAATTAAATTAAACACTATATAATTAACACATGAAAATGGTTAAGTGGAGAAATAACAGAAATGACCTAAAACATCCAATTTGTGTTAAAAATGCAAAATTAGGTCATAAAATTAGATATTTTATTCATTAATGTAAATTGATGATCAATTTGTAAATTGAGCACACAATTGAGTTCAAAAGTATAAATCAAAACTGAAATCAACTTCTTGAATGTTCAATTGGACTTTAATAAAAACTTGGTAACATTTAGACATCATTAAGACCTCGCATCATTGACATTACATCTAGGTCCTTAGTACATAACATTTATTCACATTTCAAGCCATTAAGGACCATTTTGTAAACTGTTGGGGACCTTTTTGCAACACCTCAGGGACTGCACCGCACTAATTCTCACTACTTATGGGCCTCTTTACAATTTCTCTACCACTTCGCCCATAAGGGCCTTCGTGCAAATTCTCCAACATACCTGCGATGCCAACTCTCATTGCAGGTGCATTGTTCACCGAAGAACACGGTGAACAACCACCATTGATTACTTGCACTAAGATCTAATGGCCTATCCTAATCGAACCTTCGCGCGACTTTGTGCGTATAATCACCATCCCCTCTAGATCTCATCCATCGGCCGTGATTTGGGTTGAGCTTCCCGTGCGTCCCTCGATTTCATATCCACCGCCCATGCCCTAGGAGCTTAAATCCACCACTATGGTGATCACACTCACTGATTTGTCTACTTAAGCGGCTACCCATCCACCTACGTGCACCATCAACTCCTTCCCACATTAAGCCGATCACTTCGTCCATTCTCCAGTTCTTCCTCCGTCATCAGAGCTGTCGGTGACAGGGGCGATTCTTCCATCCAACTTTCGTCGCCACAGCAACCCGTGTGAATCCAGGGACCTCATTCACTCGCTGGAGACCTCATCATCCTTTGTTGCTGCAGTGACCAGTTGCAGCCCAGGCATCCCATTCTTCCTTTAGCTTAGGATTTCCTTGATTTCTAGAGTAATTAGAGTAGTAATTAGCCTAATGTAGTTTGGTTAGGATATATTAGATGATGAATTTGGAGATGGATTAGTAATATCCACCGCCCATGCCCTAGGAGCTTAAATCCACCACTGTGGTGATCACACTCACTGATTTGTATATTTAAGCAACTACCCATCCACCTACACGCACCATCGACTCCTTCCCCCATTAAGCTGATTACTTTGTCCATTCTCCAGTTCTTCCTCTGTCATCAGAGCCGCTAGTGACAGGGGCGATTCTTCCATCCAACTTTCATCGCCACAGCAACCCGCTGCGGATCCAGGGACCTCATTCACTCGCTGGAGACCTCCTCATCATCCTTTGTCCCTGCAGTGACCAATTGCAGCCCAGGCATCCCATTCTTCCTTTAGCTTAGGATTTCCTTGATTTCTAGAGTAATTAGAGTAGTAATTAGCCTAATGTAGTTTGGTTAGGATATATTAGATGATGAATTTAGTGATGGATTAGTATAGAATTTAGTTTAGAGCGATCTCACCCTCTCTGATCAATTCAGATCGAAGAAGTATTGTCATGTCGTCTGCATTGATCAAACACCTCCCTCATCATTTCGCATCACTGTCACCTTCTTCCATCGACGATTTACATCATATTTCACCCCTCCATGAGAATTGAATTCAGATCTGAAAGCTTTCTAGCTTTTAGATTTTAATCCATGCTCAAACGCATTTAAGGGTCATCTCATTCATGTCATTTGTTCACAATGACCCTATTTTTGATTTTGAATGAGCTGATTTGCTTATTTTCTCAGATTTGGTTTTGATTTGACACTGATCAGAGTTTTGAAATGAATTATGAATGATTGTATAGCCTGATCTAAGTTCTTTTCTTCATGTTATCTATAGCATGAGAGGAATATTAGATTAGGATCTTTCTTGCGATTTGCGAGCTCTGATTGTGATTTGGATATGTTGAGATTTATCCTACGTGATTTGAAATGGATAGGAGATTAAGTTTTCATGTCTTGAAATCTTGAAATGAATTTACGTCTTACACTGTTCATGGTGTAAGGTGGAAATCAGATCAAGCTTTCAGTGTTTTTGGGGAGATAAATTTGGATTTTCCTTGGTTTTCAAGATGATCAGAAGAGTTTTGAGATGAGTTTTCATGAGTTTCAATCACTCATCTCAGATCTAGGATGTAGTTTTATAACCCTGATCTGAGATGAGATATGGATTTCAAGGGTATTTGATGAAGACTTCAATGATTGGATTTGATTTTTAAGTGAGTTTAAAGCATGATCAAATTTTAGACAGTTGTTTGAAAATGTGAATTTTGGTTTAATTCTCCCATTCCAGTACATAAAAGATTGCATAGTAGCAACATTCAATGGGATCCAACCTCTGATGTTAAGAGATTTTGGGATTTAAACGTTGCATTTGGCTGCTAATTATAGCCATAGTGAACAATAAGCTTCAGCAGCAGTTGTTGATCATTGTTAACAGTTTTAGCATCAACTTAGCTACTAAATTTCAGCAGCTGCTGCCATTCTGACAGCAACATCAAGGGCTGCAATAGTAGCTGTAGCATGTTTTAAGACGTCTAGGTTGTAGTTTCAACATCTGATTTTGGATAAAATGGCAGCAGCCACTGATTTGGCTGGTTTGAGGATTACTGATGTGCACACATCTAATTGACCTAAAATGCCAATTTATATATGTTTCTAGTGTCATAGAAGCATTCATGCATTATAAATATTGTATAATATGCGTCATCATGCATTTAGGTTAGATTATATAAATTTTAGGTTGATTTTCTCTTTTTGTGGTTAGGGAAAAGGGAAACATTTATCAGGGCCTTGAATTGAAGATCTAACTGAACAAATTTGATCAGGGCGACGATCGGAGTTCAACGACTCCGAAATCGCCCCGATCGGATTTCTGTAGCATCAGATACAGTCTAAGAAAGATCAGAGGATAAAGGCCAAGGTGGTGTTAAATACGCACCTCAGACAACAAATCCAACCTATAGATGATTCGGATCAATGATCGCAGCTCAACGGCGCGAAAATCGATCCAATCCGACATCCGTGGCACCATCTACAAGTCAGAGAAGATGGATGGTCAGGATGGCACCACATGGCATCATCCCAGCTACCCCACGCTGTCCCAAGCCCCCCGCTCCACCTCTGAAAGCATGATCAAGATGCGTGTGCACGTTAAACACAAACGCAACCAAAGAGCGGCTATAGCGTGTTGGCTCGCACCTCCTTCCGCGAAGACGAGGTTTCCGCGAAAGGAAGCGTGGGTTCGAGCCCCGCCTCGCCTCAAATCAGGCGAACAAGCAGGTGTGCGTGAAATTCACCCATTGGATGGAGATCGAGCGATAGACAAGGAGGCGACGTGGTGTGCCGGATGAAGCGCGCTTTGCACGCACATGATGACGCTCGATAAAATGCGCCATCGCACGCATGCGCACTTAGCGCTCGAAGAAGCGACGCTCAAGGATCTTCAGTCGTCAGATCTCTTGATCGGACAACTGAGATTGCATAAACGTGGGGCACGCGCTCAACCGTTGAAGGAGAAGAGGCACGCCCTTCACTGACGTTCACCTATAGTGATGGTTATATCCGTCACTAAAAACCCCAGCATTTAATGTTTAAAGCCTTAAAGACCCTTTTGCCCCCAATCTCTATAACTATAAAAGGGGACCCTTAACACTCATTTTCTTCATCTCTTCCTCTCTTCTCTCACCCCCTCCAAAGTTCTAAGAGCTTGTCCCAAACCCGGGATGCTCCATTAGAATTAAAAATACAAATTTTCCACTTTCTTACCCCCTTCGAGGAGCATCCTGCGGTTGTCCTCTTACTGCCATTCGAGAAGTGGATCCTGCTACAACGTCGCCCTATTCCATCCTCCGTTTTCGTTCTCCCTTGTCCAACGTCTCACTACCTTCATCCAGGAGCTCCGTCAATGCGGCTCGTCCTCCAAGCAGCCATCGAGGAGGATAACTTCTCTCAACCTTCTGATTTTACTGCTTTCTAGATTAGATTTCCCACTTTCTAGTGTAGCACATAGATGTAACGAACATGACGATGTGGTTATGAAACATTTGCCTATTATCTCTCTATTTTCTCTTTATTTTTTTTATTTTTTTCTGTCTTATATTGTTTATTCTTTAAGTAGAATAGTTAGGGTATATTTAATTCGACTAGCTACTCTACTTCACGACAACAAATATTAACATGATTTTTTATCAAACATACGCATCCCCATGTTTGACCCAGGACTTACCAGAGTTTTAATTAAATTATCTATTTGACAAATTTTTACAATACTACGACGACAGGATTTTTAAAACTCAAATTTTCAGCGTACAAATTCTATCCAACAATTACCTGAGCTCGTTTCAATTGTATGATGAGCTGACATTGTAATGTAACAATATTATCTAGTTTACAAGCATTCATGTACCATGTTCTGGTTTAAATTTCATCTAAATTACATGTAAATCTGATTTTAAATCTCTCATTAGTTCTTATGAAATGAATTAAATGTGATATTGCTTGTGAATTGAATTGAAGATCATGTTTAAATGTTGAATCACCTCTCATGAGATGTATTGAATGTATGTGAATGTTTAATTAGCAATTCCCTAGAACCTCTTTTAAGTCTTAGGCTCCACTTCCAAACACCTTTCTAGGCCTAAACTTAGGTTAACTTGTATAAATAAAAATGATAAAAAAATTTCAAAAAAATAAGATAGAGGTGTCTTGAGTAGGATCAGGTATATTTCTAGGTGTATGCTAAGTTTTAAGGTAATCTAAACCTCCGACTTGGTAGAATATACCAACCGACGGTTCAATCTACCATGAAACCTAATAAAGAACCAAAAACAAAAAACACCAAAAATAACTCTATCTCTCTCATCTCACTCTTTCTCTCTTTTCCCCTGACTCCCCTAAACCTATAAAACCCTAACAATCAGAAAAATCCCAAAAATACCCTATATACTAGTATATACTTGTATATATAAAATTAACCTAAATTAAGTATATAAACTGTATAATATGTGGATAATGTATATAATTAACTTATGTATGTATTTTATATATTAAATTAAGTATTTAGAATAACTTATTGTATATATAATCTTATTAAATAACGATCTATTAATTTATATTAACTTAAATGTATAATAATCGAAGTAATTATATAAACCTACCTATATGTACATATTTATAACTCATACTGTACATATATATTTAAAAATATAATATAAATTATATAATACCTATAATTTAATTTAATTATATATTTACAGTAAATAATTAAGTTATCAAGTTAACAAAGTAAATTATTAACTTAAAATAAAATGAATTAGTAATTTAATGTAATAATAAAGTAAGTTGTACTATATACTTGTATAATGATATATTAAATATTTTGAACGTATTTATACTATATTATAGCATTTATAAATTATTTATATGTAAAACTGACTTAAACATGTATTTAATTGTACATAAATTAAAATAAAGTTCCTAAGATATAATAAAAATGTGTAATAAATAAGTTATTATGTATATTAATACTGTATAAAGTCAATTTTGTAATTAAGTCCTAATTTGTACATTAATTAATAAATTAAACTCTAAATTAATATGTATAAACTGTAAACTTTAACTAATTTTATTATGTAATTAAATAACTTATTTTTGTAAAGTAATTATACAATTATGTAGCTCTATATAAGGGCCTTACCATGATATAATTTAATTTAAATTTGGATTAAATTTGGGCCCTCAAATAGATGGCTAAATCCTCGAAATTCACATAATGTCGAACGCAGCTGCGTTCTGTTAAAGTCCCACATCGTGGGATGCAACTGCTCAAAGCGGTATAAAAGGATTTTCTCACCTTAGCACTTCAGTCATCACAGTGCCAAGCGCCAATCCCATACTCTCTTCTCCTCTCTGATATTGATATGAGCATGAAATGTTGGAATTGTACTTGAGTCGGGGGCCATGCACTGTACTGGGCCTATTGTGGGCCCAATAATGAGCTTGAAATCAGATATAAATACACTTAAACATAATTAGAGCGGACTCACTGGTAGTAATCTGGTCCTTCCTTTCGAGGTGTTGTGCATCCCATGAAAATGAGTTGGTCGGCCCATTAAAAACCCAATTTTTGGGCTGGGAAGTGGTTGAATTGGTTGTGTGAGAAAAAAGCCCTAAAGAAACTAACTATTGAGAAGAGTGGAGAAGAGTAGATTGCTGAAAATGGCTAAGTGTCGTGTCTGCCCTTATATGTGTGTGTGTATGAGTGTAATATGTAAGTATATAGTATAATAAAATATATCTGTATATAAATAATGTAAATAGATATGTATGTAGTGTGCATATATATATATATAAGTAGTATATGTATACGTATAAATAGTATAACATGTTTGAGCTCTTATATATATATAAATAACACTTAGAGATTTAGTAACAGTTAGAGAAGTCACTGTACATAGTTACATACGCTAGTATAGACAATTATTTTGTCTCATGTTATATACAAAATTTTACTAAGATTTTAGCGACGCTTATATATGTTACTATAGATATTAGTATGTTAATATGATTTAGTATAGTAGATATGATTAGCTATTTTTATACCTATATTTAGGTATTACTTATAGTAAATGTATATAACTAACATAGAGCAATTATTTATATAGTTTTTTACGCTTGTTTGTGCATATATGTTCTCACGCATTATAACATTGATTAATTAATTCTTTTGTAAATAATTACCCAATTCTTTCATTCATTTTGTAAATAAAATCAACATTTTTGGAATAAAAGAATATTTTTTTAACTTAGGGAGTCATGTATATCAATAACTGTCTTCCAATGAACGACCTAGAAACAAACCAGTAAAGACCGTAAATAAATAAACTTGACGTGACATCGGTTTGCATTTCGTAACATCTATACTATAATAATGACATTTAAACACCATTTTTATTGTAAATCGAAAGTCCATCATATTTTTGACACTATTGCCGGAGTGGCAACTCTCTATACGCCAAAACTTTTCTTTTGTTCTTCATTTGTACTTATTTTTGGTTTGTTTGTAAATAATCATTCTTTCATTCACATTCTTTATTGTATATAGATTCTTCTATTCATTATATTCTTTGATCTGTTTTTGTATATAATTGCCTTCCTAATCATCTGTTGTTTTTGCAGCACTTGAGGAGTAGTGACTACTTCCAAGTGGAGTCTTTTTCTTGACGAATTTGCTACGCTTCAAACCCGACTTCTCGGAGGAGTTTTTCCAGACGAAGTTGCAATTTCCTGCTTGTCTAGATTAGTACAGTGGTAGCTTAGACTTAAGTATATACTTAGGATTATATTTGTTAGGCATAAGTTGTGAGAGCTTGTTCTCACACATCAATTGTATAACTTGGACTCTCTATCTCTCTATATCTCTCTACTCATCTCTCATTGACAAAGTTTTTCCATATTGCGGATTTCCGTATTGATTTCTTTTTATTTGTTCTTGTTTGTTACATTTAAAAATCCAAAAAAAAATATAAAATCAAAAATACAAAAAAAAAAACTTATCTCTTATCTAATTGTTGTATATTCTAGGCATCCATATCACTTTTTCTGTTATATTTCAATACAAGTCAAAATGCATCAATTGTAAAATTAATGGAGTCAGGTATGCATTTTCTATCATTTCTTAGCTCCTGTCATCTTTGCATTTGACTTAAAATTAAAAAGACTATCCCTTGTTTGAAAAGAACTAAAAAGCGAGATGAGCTGCATAGAATACATTCCTAAATACTTAAATCAAATTCAAAAGGAGATGCTAAAATATGTTTAAAACCCTGATTGAGTTTTCATCGACATTTGTTGATTGCTATCGTGTATACACTATACGTTCACTTAAGATTCACAAATACACGGGTTTCTATCTCATCTCTTTGAGCAACCATAAGGTCTGGATTCGCACGCCAGTCTTATCTAGATTCCAGGTGGCTTTGCAGAGGTCTGCACTTCGCTAAGTCTTCCATAAGACGTGTATGATTGTTCTGAAAAATTTGTTTGCATACTACTATCTCTGAGTAGCAGACCCTAAGAAAAAATTTGATTTATCTCGCTTACTTGTTTGATTAGTCTTTGTTTGATTTGAGATTGATTGATTGGAATTTCTGATTTGTGATTGAGATTGACTGAGAGAGTTTACTTTTCTGTTGAGTTGTGACTGCTCATTTTTCAAAAATTGACTCAATGGAAGGTAGAAGATCCCAAAACCTCGAGTTAGTACTTCCTTTGGATACCGATGCTCAAGTTTCCACTTCAATGCCTTCCACATCCAATCTTATACCACATAGGCCTCAAACTCCCATCCATCAACTTGTTTATCCAGAGGATGACAACAATTCTGCACAATTCGAGGATTTTGAAGAACTTCCCCCACATCTCTTTACACATCATCCTCCACCACCACCACCAAACCACAGGTTTCAATCTCCTCCATATCCTAATTTTCCTAACCAACCACCACCAGAGCGAAGTCCTATGCCTAGTCTACAACACCTATTTGAAACACAGCTACAAATGAACACTCTTACCCAGTAAGTGCAATAGCTTACACAAGTTGCTAGATTTCTAGAAAACCCTCAACCTCAACGTAGAGTTGCCCAGGCACCACCTCAACCTCGTAGACCTCAACTACGGGATTACTATAATCCCGCAGTTGTTTCTCCTATGCCTGTGGTACACTATCCCGTTGGGGGTCGTGCTGATGAACTGAAGCCAAACATTATCGCACTTATTCCTTACTTCCATGATCTTGCTTCTGAAGACCCATTTCATCATTTAGAGGAGCTAAAAAATCTTGCTTAAACCTTGGGTCCATAAGGTCATGATTAGCACACACTACTGATGAAAATGTTCTCCTTTTCACTTAAAGACAAAGCCGCCTTCTTGTTTAGAATGATAGCACGGACTACACTTATAGAGACATGGACTTCTTTAGAACATGAGTTCCTTAAGAAATACTTTTCTGTAGGCCGCACAAACGCCTTGAGGCTTGCCATGACGACCTTCACCCAAAATTCAGGAGAATGATGCACGAGGCTTGGGAGAGATTTCACGGCCTTCTTAGAAAATGTCCCCACCATGGTGTCCCACGCTAGCAACAAATCTAGATCTTCTATCATGGGCTCCAAGATGACACAAGGAACTTTGTTGATGCCGCTTGTGGAGGCAATTTCATGTGTCGGGATGAGGACTCAACTTTTGAGCTCTTTGAAGGAATGTCAGAAAATTCTATTAATAATGCTTCGATGAGTGTTTTTAATAGAAAGTCCTCTCATTCCCACTCACACACGGGGGTACATGAAGCCTAATCCAGCATAAGAAACTTAGAGATTATGGCTAGTCAGCTGGATAAGGTTAATTTAGTAGGGAAGAAAGAAGATGAAGTATGGAAATTCCAGCCATGATGGAGGCAATGGCCCCTGAGGGGAAAAGGAAGACTTCTCTCCTCTGCGCACGATTTCTCTTTTATAAATGTTTCCCTCGATTTGTTTCACCCAAGAAAATCTCGACCAACAACTCGACGAGGATATCCAGGCAGTTGGGAGGTGATAACAGCCAACTTGGGTTGGAGGTGGAGACGGCGAGGGTGCGGTGTGTCTGCATATTAGGGATTTTGCACACATGTACCTGCATAATATAAAGATATGTGTTAAGTCATATCTCTCCCATAGGGTAAATTAACACCTAATTCTAAATAATTAAACTTTAAGAAAATATGCATAAAATATACTTAGACAATTAAATGATCTACTAAAGTAGACTCATCAGGACATGGATTGACAAACTCACTTGTTACACTCCATTGAAAAAAGAAAAAAGAGAAAAGAAAAAAGAAAAAAGAAAGGAACTCACTTGTGCGAGTTTAGAGAGAGGAAGAGAAAGAAACTCACCTATGCACACAACTTTTTTGGTAAAATCTTTCACCTTTTAG
The DNA here is from genome assembly GCA_037157565.1 of Thalassia testudinum. Lineage (NCBI taxonomy): Eukaryota > Viridiplantae > Streptophyta > Magnoliopsida > Alismatales > Hydrocharitaceae > Thalassia > Thalassia testudinum. Next base: position 4,865,541 of record JAZHRO010000037.1, read on the forward strand.
GAGTTTGTAGATATTCTTGACAACATACGTGTTGTTTTGGACAATAAAGAGTTTAAAAATGTGTCGATCATCGTAGGTGAAAGTTGGAGAGTTAGGATTTGAACCATGCCAATCTTCCCTTTACTCCATTCTATCCTCTGTCTCAGTGCCTTAAGGCAATTATCTCTAGAATTCAATGTTGAAAGAGCACTCTTTATATGAGATTTTTGTTGGTGAAAATTTGGAATACTCTAGGAAGAGAGTTAGCAACTAATGGCTGGTCGTTAATGTTAGTTTCCTAAACCAACGAGCTCCCAAATTTGAATCTCAATATTTGTGAAGCTTCTTATGATGTTCGATTGATTTGTTGTGTAGGAAAGAGTTCTTGTTTATGTCAATGAGAGTTATGTACATATATACATATGCACCACCAATATTAATAAAGCAATAGTTGAAGCCCGATTGAGTCAATTGGCTCACACTTATATCGTATCCCATTTTTTAGGTGAAGATGCCAAGCGTACAGGTTCCCCGTAGACGGGGGATACAAGTAGTGCAACGGCATGCCTAGCTGCTTGGGAAGCACTTAGAGCTAGTCCAGATCCTTTCTGCTAGTACCCAGAAGGAGGGGTAATTTTTTGGTAGGGACCGCAATGAGTTATTCCGTATGTTCATCAAAGAACTGATAGGGATGCTAGTGGACCTGGTGGACCTCCTCAAGAAGCAAGGAGTAGCTTGATGGCAAGATGGACAGTCATCGTCCTTTCTTTTGGTTGTTACTTGTTAGCAAGTAGATGTTTCACTCTTGCATTTTCTCACTTTCCTCTAGTCAGCCAGACCACCTTTTTCTATTATAGATGGAAGTGGTCCTTTTATGTTTTGTAACCACTAAACAATCTAAACTACATACACTGATATATCTAATTGTGGTTTCTATAGGAACAAATATGGTAGTATGCTCATGATGATGATGATGTGGATGTGTTATGTGTTTCTTTTTTTCTTTCACTTCCGCTTTGGTTTTTCCTGGATGCATGTTGTGCGGTTTATATATTTGTATAGGTAAAGGTATGAATTACGGGTACAAGTGACTTACAGGTCAAGAGTGTTTCAAATTGTCAAATATGGGGCATCACAATATAGAAGGAAAACCTAATCAAGTCATGACCCAATGCACGAGTCAACTTCCGCCCTTAGGTGGCCGAGAATCTGATGTCCCTCCACCATGCAGCAATGCAACCCATAACTAGAACCAAGGGGTGGAACCAGAAAATTGGTGAAGGGGGAACCACTAATGACTAATTATGAAAAAAAGACTAATATTACAATATTACAAAAAAGATTCTTCTTTTTAGTTACATGATTATTTCTATACTAATTTTGGGTTGAGATTGTTGTTTTGTGAATAGAGCAATGAATCATATAAGGAACTCCATTGCAAAACATACAATCAAAATCAAAGCCTCCAAATTAAATCTTCTACTTTTCACAACTCTCATGAAAAAGTACTAACTTTTGGCAAGAAAGCATCTAAGCTAAAATTCCTGAACTAACACTTATAAGAATTTTCAACTAATTTCTTATATAATTAAAAGTGAATTTCCACTTTCCCAAACAGTGAAAAAAGAGCCACAACGCCTCCTTTATACCTCGTGAACATTCCCTGCCCTCACTCTACTCCTCTCCCTTCCTTTGCATAACACCTCTAATCATAGTATAATGCTTTCTAAAATTCTCTTAAAAATAACATGATAGCATCCCACATTGAATATATGATTAAAGTTTCTCATGTGTAGAAAAAGAGTGATCAGCTTAGCGATATAGAGAGATATATAGGTAATGACTTGTACTTGAGTTTGGAAAAAAATAATGTCGTGGTATTAGTGCAATAGCAAGTAACAAGAAGAAAATAGAATGCCATGGACCGTGATGCAACATCCAATAGGGAGAAGGGAAAGTTGAATTGAATAGCAGGCTACAGGGAAAAGGGAATGCAGGGGGATAACAAGGAGGAGTGGCAAAGGATTGGGGAACATTGGTCTCCCATGTTGTGTTTACTTTAGAGTTCTTTTTTGTTAACATTTTATTCTTATCCTTATTCTCTACGACAGATATATGGATTCAAGCAACACCATTAATTAGTGAGTCATAGCTATGTGGTTGGCAACAAGGGAGTGTATGATAGACGAAGGCACCCTTCAATCCTCAACTATCGACAAGCAAAGGTCACACAATTTGAAGGCAAAGGAGATGGGAGACAATGGAGTTGAGCATAGGGGTGGGTTAGAAGGGAACAAGTGTGCCATGACAAGGGCAAATGGGAAAATGGACCTCTCATGGTGTGTGGACTGGGCAAAGGGTCAAAGGGTGTGAAAGAGAAGGAGAGTCCCCAATTGGCCCTTAATGGCTAATTGACAACCTAAATCTTGCAATATGAGGAGGGAGAGTTGACCCTCAAGTGATGATGTTTATCTTGTGCTGGGGAGATAAATAATTTACAAATATATCCCCTTAGTTTAGTTGAAACTCAACCTGAGAACTAAGGTAATATAAGTCTGCTCACCAACTGAGCTATTCAACAAGCAATTGGTTTTTTACTCAATGTGAAAGGAGTTCTTTTTTACATTTTTCTCTTTTTTCCCTCAATGTTTTGGGGATGTTCCTCCTTATTTTTGCTATATGACGACATTGGCGTCCATACCAATAAACAACACATTTACATGAATTCACCAACTTTTCAATAAGACTACATATATGAAACACTCGATCACCGATACAATCCTCTCCCAAAGGAAAGACATGGAAAGGTCAATAAGGTTTAACATTCAACTTACATAGACAGAAGAAATTGATAATTTGTACATTATGTCTCTTATTGATCAAAAAAATTGTGGAATGGCATCTCTTATGGTGACGAAAAATAACATAAATTATCTTCGTTATTTTCTATTCACAGCTAAAGCAAAAAGGGTAACCATTTGTAGGTAGAAAATTTTATTCACTTTCTTGTTACCCAAAATAGTCGAAAGTTTGTTTTGAACATATACATATTTCTGTCCAAAGGGTAATAGACGCTAACATCGAAATGCTTAGGAGCATTGCATTGCTGTCTCAAGATCGTGACAGGTAAGTTACATTTGGAAATTGAAGTAATGGTATTCTCACAATACCTGTCATGATCCTATTTCACACATCTTTTCGATGCACTACGCAAAATATTAAATATCATCGATGGTAGTTAGTTGAAAAGATGACCAATGACATTTTACTTGTCAAGGACGTAGGTGATATCTTCTTGAGTAAGTTAAAATTTGAATCTTAATTTTCTGGATGGAAGGTTACTTGGTGTTAAGACTCGTGCTATTAAAGTCCTCTAAGATGTCTGAAAGTTGGGTCAGACATTGGGTCAGACGTCTGGAAATCAATTTTTGTGCGCGTACGTCCTCGAGTCTGCGTGTGGCGCCTTCTTCTCTCCCCTCTCACCGACAGAACCCTACCCCTCGCCTACTTAAACCCTTCTCCTCTCCCTCGTTCACCACCCCACTTCCAGCCACCTTCTCCTTCCTCCAGCGAGAGCGAGAGCGGCGAGTGCAGCGAGCAAAGCGGCGGAGAGGAGCAGCGTGAGGAGAGGAGATCACGCGAGCTCGCCGGAGAAGCTTGCAGCCGGTCGGGCGTGCGCGAGGCGGAGAGCTGTGTTGGGGAGGTCCTCCCCGACACTACTGTAGCTAGAGCAGCAGACGAGCGAGCACGGCGCGGCCGCGTGCAGCACGAAGAAGACGAAGGGAGCTTCTGGTTCTAGGATTTTCCTAGAATCAGACATCTGGATCTACATCCAGACGACGTAGACGACATCTGGAGGAGACTCCAGATGGCTGAGAGGTAAATCCTGCGCCATATACCTCCCTTTGCGGATACGGCCATGCATGCCGTTCCGCCGAGGCACTGATACGTGCCGTATTGAGGAGATTACGTTGCGCATGCAGAATTCGCTTCGGGAAGGTGCGGGACATGCCCTCCCACGCGGTTCAGATGTCTGGGCAAGGCACCTGTTACGAACGCACTCCAAGACATTTTTTTAAGACGTCTGGGAGGTGGCCCAGACGTCTTGCCAGACGTCTGGAACCCCTTCCAGATGTCTGGGATCTATTTTCGGTGGCACGCGGGGCTGCGTCTGCGCGCAGGCGCGCGCAGACCCGCAACCGCGTTCCTCTCTTTTTTCCTCTTCCTCCTGCGGGTGCAGGCTGAGCCCCTCTGTCTCGCTCTCACACTCTCTCCCCGCGCGGCTTTAAAAAGCCACGCCCTCTCCCTCACTCTCATCACCTCCGCTCCCTTCCTCTTCTCCTTCCAGCCGGTGCGCGAGTGCGAGCGAGCGGCGGCAGCGACAGCCGCGGTGAGTGCGGGAGGAGGTGCTGCGCGAGGGAGGAGGCGCTCGGCCATGAGGGCGAGCTTGACGGGGCTGCTAGAGCCGGCCGGCGGGGGAGCAGTAGACGCGGAGGCCTGCTGCAGCTAGAGCAGCAGGCGGACGAGGCGCGGCGCGGCCGTGCGTCGCAGACGGAGGGCGAGTCGCGCTCTGATTCTGGAAAATTTTCCAGAATCAGACGTCTAGGAATCCAACCAGACGACTGGGAAGACGTCTGGAGGACTGTCCAGACGTCTGGCAGGTGAGTTATTTTCGTCTTTCTTCCTTTCCTTCGACTGTCCGTACTGAGAGCGAGGGATGGGTACGCGCAGGTTCTGAGATTCGCCATCCAACGCGAATCAGACGTCTGGTTGCAGTGCCAGACGACGGGTAATGGCGGTATGACTAGGTTTTGTTTTGTTATAGAAATGGCGTTGTAGTACAGATAGTCATTGCCACTATTACAATTTTTACTCGAAAATAAAAGATCTCCCGAGGTCGAACTCAGGGAGCAAACTGTATTCTAGAGATACAAAGTTTCTATTACAAAAGTGAAAAGAGAGAGAAAGAGAGATTTATTTTGTTAGCTTTTTCTTCTTCTCTCTTCTTTCTCGTCGTTGTCTTCTTCTCTTCTCTTCTTTTGGGTTCTTCAGTCTTCTTCCTTCTGTTCTTCTTATTCCTCTTCTGTTCTTCTTCTTTCTTTCTTCTTCAGAGCTTCTTCTTCTCTTTCTCTTTTTCTTCTCTGCGGTAGTGGTGATCCTCCTCTTCTTTTTTCTTTCTTTCTTTTCTTTCCTTGCTTGAGGTTATGTCTTCTTTCTTTCGTTTCTTCTTCCAAGCTCCTTCTTTTCTTCCTCCAGGCCGTCGTCTGATTTTTCAATCAGACGACTTAAGTAGCTTTTGCTACAGTGCGTCTTCTTTCCTTCTTCTCTCTGTGATTCTCTTCTCCTTCTTCTCCTGTGCCTGCACACTCGCAGTTTGGTCAGAGGGCAAAAACCTACTCTACCCTCCCCCGCATCTCTCTCTCTCAGAATTCACTTGTAGGATAGCTCTCCCAGAGCTGCCGGGTATTCGGGTACGGGTCGCGCCCGGGTCCAGGCCCACCGGTGTGCGGTGGTGGGCGAGTGCAGGTCGGGTAAACGGGTCGGGCCAGGTCCGCGGGGGGTGGTCGCGAACGAGGCCGGGTCGAGCGGGTGAGAGGGACCTCACCCCGTGGTCAGGAGGCGAAGAGACTAAGGCACTTTTTGCCTTTATGCGGGCGCGCGGCCTCGAAATCCCACGATATGGGACTATCTTCTGCTGTCTTCGCGTGCGCCCGTAGGACGACTCCACCACGCCCTCTGATCAGCTGCAGCCGATGTCTGGGCCAACTGAAGAGGCAGAAGCCTTTGCGGACTTCGCCCCAACCTGCAGCACCTGGGAATCTGGGGCTGCAGGGCCTGGAGCTCGCCTCGAAGCTGCTTCAGTCGTCGCTAATGGCGGCAGGAGCAGCGAACCTGTTAGACAAGAATACGGCCCTTCGGCCTAATCAAACACGCGGGGGACCTTCGCTGTGGCAAGGCGAAGGTGGTGTGGGGTGTGGCAGGTCGTGGGTCGGCGTCTGGTGGCGGGGCTAGGTCGAGCTGTAGCTGCGAGAATGGGTTTGTTCGGTGGAGTATGGTGGAGGTGAGGAGCGGCAGTGAAGAGGTGGAAACAGTTCAGTGGGATGAGGCGGAGGTTTTGGGTCGGTTGGCGAGTCGTATGGAGTGGCAGAATGATGGGAGCGACTCGTCGGAGGTGGGCCGGAGGCGTGGAAGATGATGGTGGTTGGGTCGGTCGAGGGTTTGATTGAGCAAATTAAAATAGGGAAAAGAAAGAGGGAAGGAAGAGAAGTAACTGTTACCTACTTGCAGGGACGAAGGGGGAGGAGCAGGGCGGCAGTCGTGTCGACTGTCACCGGAGAAGAAGGTACCCAGTGGGGGCGGACGGCGGCGACGACGGGGCTGAAGCAGCGCGCGCGGGTATTGCGCGACGCGGAGGAGAATCAGGAAGAAGTCTCTGCCACTGGTTTAGTGGCAGAGCGAAGAGGAAAGGAAAGGGAGCTCGCCGGAGCTCGCCGGAGCTCGCTGGGTGTCTGCCGGAGTGGGAAGAGAAGAAAGTTGTGGGTGGTTCTCCTTCAGAATCGAGCTGGAGAGTGTGGCAGAGCGACGAGGGCTTTTATAGAGGCGAAATCAAAGAGGAGGGCGGAGGGAGACGACGTGCCTCCCTCGTCGGAGAACACCGGAGATGGAGAGCCATACCTTGCGTGCGTTCGCACGGGAGGTATGGGCGGTTGCAGTGACCAGGGAGGTGTCCCTGCGACGGCAGACGTCGCAGGGCACCCCCGGTTGTCTTGGCAGAGGGTCTCCCTTACCCTGCGCGGCGCCATGCTCCGCGCAAAGCCGCCGGAGCATGGCGCTGCTCAGGGTTTTGCAGGGAGGACCCAAATGTAAAGAACGAAGAAGAGTTAGGGGCCAAAATGCGAGGATTTCAAAAGTTGAGGGACAAAAAGTAATAGATGAGGACCAAAATGTAAAGTTGGTCAAGAAGGTCTCTCCTTAGCCTCAAGTTTTTATACATGACTAATTAGGACCTAAGGATTCTGATGGTGAATTTTATTTCTAGATCAAACCTTGTTTGACCGGTCAATTTACGTAAAAATCTAAATTAAGTTATTAATTGGGCATGGTTCTCAATGTAGGTCAAAATGGGTTCCTAAGGCCAAATTGGAGGTTCTAAACCCTAGAGATTATTTTTCTATGAATTTTAGAGGATTTGTTCAATTTTTTATTTGCCTCGAACCTCGTGAATTGAAGTGGATTTGTTTTTAGGGTTACAGGATGTCATTTAATTCCTTGTAGTTGCTGTAGCCCTTATTGGATCATCTCATCCCACTTTTCTTCCTATTAGGTTATTTTGACCTATGTTTGGACCCTGAGTTACCCTGTTTTCAGATTGAATTGGTGAAATTGCATTTTTACCCCTTAGTTTCTGTTTTCTTTACAAACTCAGAATTTCTCTGAGCTAAGCCTTTGTAGAGTTATGTAGGAGCTTTTTCTTGCAAATCTGGGTTAGATGGTGCTAGTTTAGGGTTTAGGGCCTGAGTTACCCTATTTTCAGATTGAATTGGTGAAATTGCATTTTTACCCCTTAGTTTCTATTTTCTTTACAAACTCAGAATTTCTCTGAGCCAAGCCTTTCTAGAGTTATGTAGGAGCTTTTTCTTACAAATCTGGGTTAGATGGTGCTAGTTTAGGGTTTATGACGAGGTTCTCATCATACCCCCATGCCTAGCTTTTGCTAGTCCCTTAGCAAAAGCCTAAGGTTTTAACCTTTGTTCTATACCATGATGTTTTTAACAACTTCAGATAAGTGCTTTTTCATTTGAACCTAGATTAGGTTAGAATGCTGACCATAGGCTTAAAAGATACTATAGTACCAACCAAGATCCAGATCTGTCTAGCCTTAGCCTCAGTCTTTGGCAAAGGTTTTTAAGGCCCACAAGAACTAACCTAAGGTTTATTGGACTTCGTGGTTAAAGCACCCCGTGCTTGAAACGATTTTTGCCCTGGTTCAGTTCGCAGTGCGTTTTGTAAGAGAGAGATAGTAAGTTTTTCTGTTTGGAGAGTTTTTCTCTCTCTTTTTCTCTTTAGTGCTAGCCTAGGATTGGCTTTTCAACACGGTCTGTATCAGATTCATTGCTCCCATCATCAATCCTCAAGGGTTCCTGGCAATCGATGCTTCGAGATAGCACCACCCATGGCAACCCCCAGAACCCTGGCTATTGAGATTTCGGGATAATCCCATCCATGGTGTTCCGTGGCCGAATTCAGACCCTGGCAATTGACACTTCGTGATAATGCCATCCATGGAATCTGAACCGGCAGAGTGCTTACATGCCCCCAGTAGGATATGTGAATATCCTAAGAGACAAGCACCGAGGAGATGATATTTTGTTACGCATCTTCGAGGGGATTTCTCGCCTCTCCGCACCGGGAACTCGTCCAAATCAACTTGTGTTGATCGGCCGCTCCTATTCTAGGTGTATTTTTCAGAGTTTTGCAACGCTTCTGCGTGATTTTGAATTTTTTACGCTTACTGAACCAGGCTGTGTGTGGGGTTGGGGTGCTTAGGTTACTGAATCCCGTAAACCAGGAGTTAGTTAGTGAGGTCAAATACTCCCTAAGCCTTGGACCTAGTACTTAAGCTTTTCATTTTCCTCAACCTCTTGAGGATTGTCTAGATCTTAATGGGTACTAAGAGTCTATCCAAGAATGTCTAAGGTTTGCGTTCTTACTAATCTTACCATGCACTTTTCATCTCTTTTCTTGAGTAGGGTCTAGAACTTAGATCAATTCCTTAGCTTCTTACTAATGACTATTACTCTTTTCTTTCATTTTTTGTGCTCCTTTTCATTTTGTTTCTTTTCCCTTCTCCCACAAAATTTCCTTTCTCCTCTTTTTTATTTGTTATTTTTTTATTTATTATTTATTTTTTATGGTGTTTTTGGCATATGTGAATTTTTTGTTTTTAAACCCCTTTTTTACAAGTTTTGCACTTTTATACCCCCCCCATGCCTAAGGTTTGCAATGCCCTCATTGTGACTTAGGGGTTTTTATTTACTTAGTTCATTCCTTAAGACAGATGTTTTAATGAATGAATGGGTCGGGATGAATTCTGCGGATGATTTCTAATCTCAGATGCACGCATCTGAGGTGGAGTCGGCTGTCTATGAGGGTGAACTTTAAGTGCACAAAAGTGTGAGAAGGGTTTTAGATTTTTAGAAAATGACTAGCTTCCTCCCGTTAAGCGTTGAGTTTTACGCCATCGGCTGGGCGCAATAAGCTCAAAGGGAATGGAGGATGAGAGATGATTCAGCCAAATCAGTAGAAGTCACATCAATGAACGGCTTGAGTCTCTGACCGTTCACGATGAAAGGTTCGGAATCGTGGCTGAGTGGACTGATTTCAATCGCTCCATTTCCAAAAACCTGTTGGACTAAATATGATCCAACCCACTTGGATCGCAGCTTTCCCGGGAAAAGTTTGAGTCGGGCATCAAAGAGTAGGACCTTCTGACCAGGATGAAAGATCTTTCTCGAGATATGCTTGTCATGGAAGGCTTTAACCCGCTCCTTGTAGATTCGCGAGTTCTCATACGCGTCCAGGCGTAATTCATCGATCTCGCTGATTTGGAGTTTTCTGTGGGTTTCAGCCTTGGAAAGATCTAGATTACAGTTCCGTACTGCCCAATAGGCTTTATGCTCCAGTTCTACGGGAAGGTGACACTCCTTTTCGTACACCAGTCTAAAGGGAGACATGCCTAATTGGGTCTTGTGGGCAGTCCTATAGGCCCACAATGCTTCCAGAAGTCGGGACGACCAGTCCTTCCTATCAGGCCGAACAATGACCTGCAGGATTTTCTTGATCTCCCGATTTGACAGCTCAGCTAGACCATTAGTTTGGGGGTGGTAAGGAGTAGAGATTCGGTGAGACACCCCATATTTGGTCATCAGTGACCAAAACTGAGCATTTGTAAAATGGGCTCCCCCATCAGAGATTATAGCACGGGGAATCCTGAACCTTGAGAAAATGTTTTGATGAATGAATTTAAGAACAGTCTTGTGATCACAGGTTCGGGTCGGTATGGCTTCGATCCATTTGGACACAGTCCACAGCAAGCAGAATGTACTCGAAACCATCCGAAACAGGAAAGGGGCCCATAAAATCAATCCCCCAAACATCAAAGATTTCGCATACGAGAATTGGCTGCAAAGGCATCATGTTGCGACGGTTCATGTTGCCCAAAGTCTGGCAGCGACTGCATGCCTTACAGTGACTGTATGCGTCTTTGAATAGTGTAGGCCAGTAGAAACCACACTGGAGGACTTTTGATGCGGTTTTATGCCCCAAGAAATGGACACCGCATGCCTGGTCATGGCAGAAAGAGAGGATATTGCTGACTTCCTCTTCCGGGACACATCTCCGAATAATTTGATCAGCACCTATGCGGAAAAGGTACGGATCTTCCCATATGTAATACTTGGTATCAGAACGCAGTTTGTCTTTCTTGGCCTTCGGCCAATCAGGCGGGGTCTGATGAGATACCAGGTAGTTTACTATATCAGCAAACCATGGAAGTTTAGTACCAAGAGTAAGCAGGTGCTCATCAGGAAAGTGTTCTGTGATGGGTCCGGAAGGGTCGATAATCTCAGAAGGAAGACAAGACAGATGGTCGGCTACCACATTCTGCCTTCCCGCCTTGTCGCGAATCTCAAGATCGAATTCTTGCAACAGCAAGATCCAACGGATTAGTCGGGGCTTCGCGTCCTTCTTGGCAAGGAGATGCCTCACAGCCGTGTGATCAGAGTAAATGATGACATGGGAACCCAGAAGATACGATCGGAACTTTTCAAGGGCAAATACTACGGCTAGCAGCTCTTTCTCCGTAACTGTATAGTTACGCTGAGCCTCGTCAAGTGTCTTGCTAGCGTAGTAGATGACCACGGGTTTCCCGTCAGCTTTTTGCCCCAGGACCGCTCCAACAGCGAAATCAGACGCATTGCACATGATCTCAAAGGGTTGAGACCAATCAGGGGATTGTAGGATAGGTGCCTGGGTGACTCGGTCACGCAGGTTTCAAAGGCTAGTGTGCATTCCTTGGAGATTTCAAAGGGTACATCCTTAGAGAGAAGAAAAGTTAAGGGGCGCACGATTTTCGAGAAATCTGGAATGAAACGACAGTAAAAACCGACGTGCCCCAAAAAAGAACGGATGTCCCTGATCGAGCTAGGCATAGGAAGGCGAGAGATCAGATCAACCTTAGCTCGATCCACCTGGATGCCTTTTTCTGAAATTAAGTGTCCCAGGACAATTCCCTCAGGCACCATGAAATGGCTCTTTTCCCAGGAAAGAACCAAATTCACCTCGATGCATCGCCTGAGTATTTGGACCAAGTGTTGGAGGCAATCATCAAAAGATTCTCCAAAAATTGAAAAGTCATCCATGAATACTTCCAGAAAATCACCTACCATATCTGAGAATATGGCAAGCATGCACCGCTGAAAGGTAGCGGGTGCATTGCAAAGATCGAAAGGCATCCTTCGGAAAGCGTATGTTCCAAAGGGGCAGGTGAATGCGGTCTTTTCTTGGTCCTCAGGATGGATTGCCACCTGGTTATAACCGGAGTACCCGTCAAGAAAGCAGAAGAACCTATTTCCCGCTAGTTTCTCGAGAATTTGATCAATGAAAGGTTGTGGGAAATGATCCTTCTTCGTGGAGGAATTGAGTCGGCGGTAATCTATACAGACTCTCAACGCATTGGCTAATCGGGTAGGAATGATTTCTTCGGTCTCAGTCGTTATAGTGGTGAGTCCTGCCTTCTTAGGCACAACCTGAATTGGGCTCACCCAACGACTATCGGAGATCGGGTAGATGATTCCAGCATCTAACCACTTGATGATCTCCTTTTTCACGACCTCCTGCAGATTAGGGTTCAAACGTCTCTGCATCTCACGAGAAGGTCGTGCGCCCTCTTCTGAATAGATATGATGAGTACAATAAGAGGGGCTTATTCCAGTCAAATCATCGAGAGTCCACCCGATGGCTCTGCGATGTTGCTGGAGAATAGCAATCAGACGGGATTCCTGTTCGGGATTGAGGTTAGAATTGATAATCACAGGGAGGGTCTGATTAGAACCTAAAAAGATGTATTTCAAGTGAGCAGGAAGAGGCTTCAACTCGAGGATAGGGTTATCAGCAGCAGTGGGTGGTTCAGTGTAGACGTGAGGTTCAAGGGTAGGAGTTATTGGGTTGTTTATATCCGAACTCCACTCCTCTTTTTGCGGGTCAAGATCCTTCTGTTGATGAGGCATAATCAGGTCATTCTGGAAGTGTGTTTCATCAACCAAAGTCCTAATGTCACAAATCTGTTCGATGACACCGCAATTAATTCCTTGTTGGGCCTTAAATATATCAATTTTCAAGGTTTGATCCCCAAATTTGAGCTCTATTTGGCCCTCCTCACAGCTAATGTTGGCTCTAGTAGTAGCCAAGAAAGGTCTCCCTAAAATGATTGGTGTATCCCTAGGGTTCTCAGGTGCGTCCATATCTAAGACTATGAAGTCCACGGGAAAATAGAAATCCCGCACTCTTACGATAACATCCTTGAGAATCCCTTTTGGTGATTTTATGGATCGATCTGCTAATTGTAATGTCACATCGGTTGGTTTTAGCTCAGATTCTTCTAGATGGTCAAGTAAGGATGTGGGTATCAGATTTATGGATGCACCCAAGTCTAGCAAAGCTCTATTAAATTGGGTATCACTTATCTTGCAGGAAATCAAGGGAGTACCAGGATCTTTTGCCTTGGGTGGGAGTCTACTAAGGATTACAGAGCTGGCTTGCTCTGACAGAACAATTGGGCTCCCCCCTTGGTTCGCGGCTTACGTTGGGGTGTACATACATTCTTTAAAAATCGTGCGTAAGCCGGTACGTGGCGGATTGCATCCATCAAAGGGATGTTTATGTGGACCTGCTCAAAGAGCTTGATCAGGTCCTCCTCAGGTGCCATGGGCTTGGTGGTCTTCTTTCCCTTGGTCAAGGCCTCGGGAAACGGGATCTTGGTTGGTTCTTCTAGGATAGGTCTAGGTTTTGGACCTGGGATAGGGGTAGGAACGTCCTGGATTACTGTCCTCGGCTTGGGATTGCTACCAGGCTTGGAGTGGTTTGGATGAGGTGGGTCTTGGGTTTCCTTACCACTACGGGTTGTTAGGGAATTAAGTCCTGCCTGGTTTTGGTTAGGATTGGGTAAGATAGGTTGCTGCTGGTAACCTGCAACAGAAGTGGAGGCTTCTATCCCGTTGAGTGAAGGAAAAGAAGGGGCCTGATAAATCATATGGGCATGGCTCGGGTTTGGGTTCATAACGCGCCGCTGGGTTGGCACGTTATTTGGATTAGGAAGAGGTTGAGAAGGAAGAGTGCCTGGCTGGCGGGAGTTTGCCAACTGGGCCAATTGGTTTCGGACCTCTGTAAGTTCGTCCTTGTGTTGTTTTTGAATAGCCGCATTCGTTCTTTGAATGTCAGCCAGAGTCTGAAGGATAAGGGACATTTGATCCTGATTTGGCCTTGATGGATAAGTAGGGTTGGGCCGAGGTTGAGGCGGCTGGTAAGGACGAGGGGGTTGTGGGCGGGGTTGAAAGGGTGGTCTTTGGGTTTGGGAATTTCCCGCCCACTGAAAGTTGGGATGGTTTCGCCATCCAGGGTTATAAGTGTTGGAGAACGGGTTGTTCTGGATGGCGTTGAGGTCCTCGCAGGTCTGAGGAACCTCCAGAGAGTCAGAGAAAGAGGGAATGGAATTCCCCGGGTTGGTATAGAGAGGATCGAATGGACCTCTGGTTAGAGAATCAGATGGTGGATATGGATGAAGGTTCTACCCTTGTACTAGGAGGGGGTGCGTAACAAAAAAATGCGGAATTGAAATATATAAAGCAATCTCACAAAATAAGCAATCACACAAGTACACAGGTATTTTTAGGTGGAAACCCAAACCGGGTGAAAACCACCACCCAACCCTCTCGAGTTAGGATTTTCCGATCAACCAAGTTGATCAAATCCACTAACCGAATCACTTAAAACGAGGGTGATTCAACCTCAGTACAACCACGCTACAAGTACGAGGGTAGCGTTCCTCAACCCCTTCTCTCCACGAGAAGGATTTTGTCCCACGAAGGAGACGGGAATTCGCAAAGCGAATACCCAACCAAATAACAAAGATAAAATAAACAATAGTCCTATAGAGCCAACAAAATAATTAAACCTAGCTTCTATAGGAAATAGGAAACTCCCCTTTGCAAGGAGTGCGTCGACGATGACGCGGTGCGTGTGCCACGCGATGGCGCTACGTAGCTCTCATTAACAACGCCAGGAGAGCGGGTGCGCAACGCTTGATGCTCTCAAGAGAATGGAGTTTGAGCTTGGAGAGCAAGAGAGTCTTTTCTTTGGACACAAAAGGTTTGAAAGTGTATTGCAAGGTGTGTGTCTTAGTGTGTATATGTGTTACAAAGGTTCCCCTCTATTTATAGAGGCCTTAGGAAGGCTTGGAAAAGCTTCCATAGTCGTTGGGTGCAAAGCCCAAGAGAATCAGGTCGAAATCAGGACAATGATTGCATTTGACAGGGTCATCAGACGTCTAATTATGGCATCAGACGTCTGGAAGGCCACTTTAAGACGTCTGATTTCAAGGTCAGACGTCTGATTCTGTGCGGGTTTCCTCCTGACTTGAATCAGATCTAAACAGGGTTCTTGTGCAAGTCGATCAGATGACATACAGGACGTCTGGCACTATGCCTGGACGTCTGGAAACCAACTTTTACTACGCAATGGATTTGCAACGGCTAGAAAATCTCTGAGAAGAGATTTTCGGGTCAGTCGAGGCAAAACGGTCAATTATCAGACGTCTGTAAAGTCCTATGGACGTCTGATAAGGCTCTAACGGTCATAATCTTGAGTGTTTTTTAAGCCAGCCAACGGTCCACTGATTGGACGTCTGGCAAATCCATCAGACCTCTTCTAAGACGTCTGGTATAAGGTCTGGACGTCTGATTTCATCAGACAGAACTAACTATGTCCAGCCTAACAGTTATCAGACGTCTGAAACAACAGTCAGACGTCTTAAAATACATTATCAGACGTCTGGAAAGTCTGTTTGAACCCTATATTGGTTTTCTAAGTATTCTACAGAAAACCTAAGTATCTTAGGGTTGTGCCGGTGTTCCTAGGACTAGTGTTAGGGTTCTTTGAGGCTCTTTAACATGAAATATCTAAGGAAATAAAGAGCAACAAAAGAAACTAAAAATACAACAAGTACAAAAGAAGGAAATCTATCCTATTCTTCATTTCCTTCCATCTTCAATCTTTCGCTCCACGTGAACCTCCTCTGTTTTCCGTCAAGCTCCTCCAATCCGTCCTGGATGCGAGCTCGAGTTCCGTCTAAACACGTCTTCATTTGCAATTGACCTGAAATCTAGGACTCAAATTGCAAATGTTAAATAACACGTGTTTTGTTATCATCAAAACAAATGATCGTGGTGCTTTAGCACCAACAATGGATCCATCCTAGGAGAAGATTGATGGAGAATATTTTGCACAGTTTCCCATGTGGAAGGAGGCTGTGCAAAGGGGTTATGCGCAGAGGTGGCTCGCTGCAGGTGCTGAGTCAGCTCATCCACCTTCTTTTCAATAATCGAGACCTTGTCCAATCGACTGGCCATTAATTCCAGGTCGACTGATGCGGACAGGCCCTGCGTCTCATGTGCTCCCCTAAGATTCGTTGATGCGCGGGTACTCGCCCTGTCGAATAATCCCATGGAGTCATTGTTGATGGAGTTCTCGCACATGTTTTCGAGAATCTCCCACACGGTGTCCTCATGTTGACCCATTATATTTCCTCCGCAGGTTGCATTGACGAAAAGACGGATATCCTCACGGAGTCCCTAGTAAAAAGATTGGACCTGTTCCCATTTAGGAACTCCATGATGGGGGCACTTTCTCATGAGATCCTGAAAACGATCCCATGCCTCATGGAGAGGTTCCCCTGTTTGTTGAGTGAAGTGCGTAATCTGATGGCGCAAGGCGTTGGTCCGACCAACAGGGAAGAACTTTTTCAAGAACTCGAACTGAAGTTCTTCCCAAGTGTTGATCGGCCGGGTCTGAGTTTGATACTAATGAGCGGCCTTGTCCATAAGAGAAAAGGAGAACATCTTCATGAGAAGAATATCCCGATTTTGCACGTCTGACCCAAAAGTTTGGGCCAGATGCTTTAGCTGTTTGATGTGCTGGAAGGGATCTTCAGAATTAAGCCCATGGAATTTAGGTATAGCATGAATCATGTTGGGCTTTAATTTAGAATCAGGTCCTCCAGTCGGGATTCTGACTCGAGGCTCGATGGCCACCGCAGCAGGATTATAATGGTCCCGCATCATAGGACACTGCGGTGGGTGCACAAAGTTTTGGAAGAGGTCGTTAAGTCGCTGGAGCTGGTGCTCCAGATTGTTTTCTTCCTCAACTTGCTGAGCCATGATAGGGGAAGAAGAAGAGTTTGATTCAGAATCAGATGAGAGAATGATGGGGTTAGGTTGCTGTTCAAACACGGGAGTCAAGGCTGGGCCTTGACAAGAGTGAATTCCTAAAGGAGATCTTAAGGGTGGTTTCAAGGATCTCCTATCGTTCATGCACTGTTGGAGTGGAAGAGTTTAGAAGGTGCTGGACCCAATCAAGACACCCAAAAATGTGCTGGGTGACTATAGAGGTGCGGGGCAGATGGACCCCTTGATCAGAAAGATCGTCCACCTGAGAATTACCTGGGCAGCCAGAGAGGGTGAGTCCCGCAAAGACCCCTACACGGTAGAGCGTCCCCACGAGTTACAGGGTTTCCCCCACCCAACCTCTCTTGTCACTGCGGTTCCAGGTAGACCAGAATGGGGATCTTAACATCTTAAGTCTACCAATTTTAGTTTAAAATCAGGGTGCTTAAGGTTTTACTTGAACTTTTAGGTATTTTTGAGTGAAGAAGTGACCTAATTTTAAGGTTGGTTGACCCAAGGGGTCAACTTCACCTCTTGTTCTTTTGAGAGATTTTGGGCCCTTTCTTTTTAGGGTTCAAGTGTTTAGAGAGCCATTTGCTTAGGGTTTCTCTTGTGTAGATTTTTTCAAGCAAGGTTTAGGTACAACTCTTTTTGGGAAGATCTTTTCTTTCTTAACAGAAGGTGTCTCTAAAAACCCTAGTTTTTCAATTCTTGAGTTGGCTCTAGTTGGTCCATTTTAGTTGCCTAAAAAATGTAGTATCTAGGGCTCAATCAACAAGGTTTTAGCCCTAGTTACCTTAGCTAGATGGACAGTTAAAATGTGTTGAAATGAAAAATTGAGGCAACTTTGAGGAATTACTATGTATGATGCAGGTAGCCCTAAGTTGATTGATTTTTTTGTTCCTTTTTAAGGGAGTTTAAGAGAGGGCTAATGAAGATTACATGTTTGTTGGAGTGTTTGTTGTGCGGCTGCTCTTCCAATTTTTACCTGCACACAAGAGAGAAAAAGATTAGCAATCTCTTGAAAGAAATTTAAAGCTTCTAGAATAGCCGTTGCTCCCCGGCAACAGCGTCAAGAATAATGGCAATATGACTAGGTTTTGTTGTTTTGTTATAGAAATGGCGTTGTAGTACAGATAGTCATTGCCACTATTACAATTTTTACTCGAAAATAAAAGATCTCCCGAGGTCGAACTCAGGGAGCAAACTATATTCTAGAGATACAAATTTTCTATTACAAAAGTGAAAAGAGAGAGAGAGATTTATTTTGTTAGCTTTTTCTTCTTCTCTCTTCTTTCTCGTCGTTGTCTTCTTCTCTTCTATTCTTTTGGGTTCTTCAGTCATCTTCCTTCTGTTCTTCTTATTCCTCTTCTGTTCTTCTTCTTTCTTTCTTCTTCAGAGCTTCTTCTTCTCTTTCTCTTTTTCTTCTCTGCGGTAGTGGTGATCCTCCTCTTCTTTTTTCTTTCTTTCTTTTCTTTCCTTGCTTAAGGTTATGCCTTCTTTCTTTCGTTTCTTCTTCCAAGCTTCTTCTTTTCTTCCTCCAGGCCGCCGTCTGATTTTTCAATCAGACGACTTAAGTAGCTTTTGCTACAGTGCGTCTTCTTTCCTTCTTCTCTCTGTGGTTCTCTTCTTCTTCTTCTCCTGTGCCTGCACACTCGCAGTTTGGTCAGAGGGCAAAAACCTACTCTACCCTCCCCTGCGTCTCTCTCTCTCAAAATTCACTCGTAGGATAGCTCTCCCAAAGCTGCCGGGTATTCGGGTACGGGTCGCGCCCGGGTCCAGGCCCACCGGCGTGCGGTGGTGGGCGAGGAGTGTAGGTCGGGTAAACGGGTCGAGCCAGGTCCGCGGGGGGTGATCGCGAGCGAGGCCGGGTCGAGCGAGTGAGAGGGACCTCACCCCGTGGTCAGGAGGCGAAGAGACTAAGGCACTTTTTGCCTTTATGCGGGCGTGCGGCCTCGAAATCCCACGATGTGGAACTATCTTCTGCTGTCTTCGCGTGCGCCCGCAGGACGACTCCACCGCGCCCTCTGATCAGCTGCAGCCGATGTCTGGGCCAACTGAAGAGGCAGAAGCCTTTGCGGACTTCGCCCCAACCTGTAGCACCTGGGAATCTAGGGCTGCAGGGCCTGGAGCTCTCCTCGAAGCTGCTTCAGTCGTCGCTAATGGCGGTTGGAGCAGCGAACCTGTTAGACAGGAATATGGCCCTTCGGCCTAATCAAACACGCGGGGGACCTTCGCTGTGGCAAGGCGAAGGTGGTGCGGGGTGTGGCAGGTCGTGGGTCGACGTCTGGTGGCGGGGCTAGGTCGGGCTGTAGTCGCGAGAATGGGTTTGTTCGGTGGAGTATGGTGGAGGTGAGGAGCGGCAGTGAAGAGGTGGAAACGGTTCAGTGGGACGAGGCAGAGGTTTTGGGTCTGTCGGCGAGTCGTATGGCGTGGCGGAATGATGGGAGCGACTCGCCGGAGGTGGGCCGGAGGCGTGGAAGATGATGGTGGCCGGGTCGGTCGAGGGTTTGATTGAGCAAATTAAAATAGGGAAAAGAAAGAGGGGAGGAAGAGAAGTAACTGTTACCTACTTGCAGGGACGAAGGGGGAGGAGCAGGGCGGCAGTCGTGTCGACTGTCGCCGGAGAAGAAGGTACCCAGTGGGGGCGGACGGCGGCGACGACGGGGCTGAAGCAGCGCGCACGGGTATTGCGCGACGCAGAGGAGAATCAAGAAGAATTCTCTACCATTGGTTTTGTGGCAGAGCGAAGAGGAAAGGAAAGGGAGCTCGCCGGAGCTCGCTGGGTGTCTACCGGAGTGGGAAGAGAAGAAAGTTGTGGGTGGTTCTCCGTCAGAATCGAGCTGGAGAGTGTGGCAGAGCGACGAGGGCTTTTATAGAGGCGAAATCAGAGAGGAGGGCGGAGGGAGACGACGTGCCTCCCTCGCCGGAGAACGCCGGAGATGGAGACCCATACCTTGCGTGCGTTCGCACGGGCGGTATGGGCGGTTGCAGCGACCAGGGAGGTGTCCCTGCGACGGCAGACGTCGCAGGGCACCCCCGGTTGTCTTGGCAGAGGGTCTCCCTTACCCTGCGCGGCGCCATGCTCCGCGCAAAGTCGCCGGAGCATGGCGCTGCTCAGGGTTTGCAGGGAGGACCCAAATGTAAAGAACGAAGAAGAGTTAGGGGCCAAAATGCGAGGATTTCAAAAGTTGAGGGACAAAAAGTAATAGATGAGGACCAAAATGTAAAGTTGGTCAAGAAGGTCTCTCCTTAGCCTCAAGTTTTTATACATGACTAATTAGGACCTAAGGATTCTGATGGTGAATTTTATTTCAAGATCAAACCTTGTTTGACCGGTCAATTTACTCAAAAACCTAAATTAAGTTATTAATTGGGCATGGTTCTCAATGTAGGTCAAAATGGGTTCCTAAGGCCAAATTGGAGGTTCTAAACCCTAGAGATTATTTTTCTATGAATTTTAGAGGATTTAGTCGATTTTTTCTTTGCCTCGAACCTCGTGAATTGAAGTGGATTTATTTTTAGGGTTACAGGATGTCATTTAATTCCTTGTAGTTGCTGTAGCCATTATTGGATCATCTCATCCCACTTTTCTTCCTATGAGGTTATTTTGACCTATGTTTGGACCCTGAGTTACCCTATTTTCAGATTGAATTGGTGAAATTGCATTTTTACCCCTTAGTTTTTATTTTCTTTACAAACTCAGAATTTCTCTGAGCCAAGCCTTTCTAGAGTTATGTAGGAGCTTTTTCTTGCAAATCTGGGTTAGATGGTGCTAGTTTAGGGTTTATGACGAGGTTCTCATCAACGGGAACGACTTCCAGACGTCCGGGGTGACCATCGGACATATGGGATCTAGGCCAAACGCCTCCGCATGCTACTGGACGTCTGAGAGACTACGCAGGACAAGGTACCATCTGATCCCCATTTTTAAGACGTCTAGAAGAAGTTCCAGACGTCTGATTTTGCATTGTTTCGTCGTTTTCGACCCGTTTAGGGTCCGTTCGGAGTCCGTTTTCCGCGTTTCGAGTTGCGTCCTTTTCAGAATAAAATCCTCTACCCGTCTACAATGATTAGATACTGTTTTAAGAAACTCCTTGTGTTTGATCCTTATGATAGGACCCCGTTCAGTTGCAGTCTCGGGGGTTGTGGAGGCACGCGGGATTCCCGACCACGCCCCCAGTACTCCTGTTATAACTGGTAGAGTGGCTTTTTAAGTTTATTAGTATAATCATTTAAATTATGGAACCATAAATAGAACCTAGGACATTGCATGAATCCTAGGAATGAGAAACTAGAATGAATGGTAGATCTTAGGGTGTTGCATGAATCTTAGGGATGGAAAACTAGATTATATGATAGATCCTAGGGTGTGGCATGAATCCTAGGATGGGAAAACTAGTGGAATATACGAATACTGCAGTCTTGGAAAAATGGAAAGGAACAAATAGCTGCCTGTTATGAATAAATACACGTGATTGAGAGCATGGATCGTAAGAACGTGAAACTGGAAAGTGAAACCTAGATGTTCTGAGTTAAAAAAGCTGGAACCCTACGGGGAATTAGGAGTGGATCTCCTGGAAAGAGAAAGGAATGGATTTGAGAAAGAAAGACGTGGTAGTGTGCTGTCTCTTGGGTACGTGGTACTAAGGGAAGTACCTGTTACCTGTTTAGTGCAGAGCGGAGCTAGCCGCCCCAGGGACCCAACGTTAGGTCTGGCCACTTTGTACCGACTTGCTGGCCCTCGTGTACGTAGTACCGAGAAGAGCTACTAGTGTAGGGAGAGCACTAGCTACCCCACGGGTCCCGGGGTTCTGCTAGCCTCCTACACCGACTTGTTAGGCCCACTGGGGCAACCAGGGTAGTCAGGCGAGGGTGCGCGGACTGTGGAGGGGCAAGGTCCCTGTTTGGTTACTGTGGAGGGGTTGGACCCCTGTTACTGAGAGGGCTCTGCCCTGTACTGGTTCCGTACTGTGCTTTGGGCGCACTCGTTAGCGGAAATGACTGACCGCGTGCCAGCGCGGGTTAGCTACCTGTGCGTTTATCGCGCGTGCCGTAGTCACCGTTACGTCTGTCCGTGACCTTGGGGTGGTTGACTGAGAGTAGGATCACCACGGGGGACTCTCCCGGCCAGGAGAGCACCACGTGCTACTTCTACTGTTCGGAAAAGACTGCAATCAAGATCATTCCCACGAGGAACATTCGAGATTAAGTGAAGGATCTGAGAAAAAGAGAAATTGTGAAACAATAGAAAGACGTAAATAAAGGAAGAAAGAAAATAAAACAGCTACTGTACACCTTACTGCTTCTTTAGTTTAGCTGCCACTCTACTCAGCGTTTCGCTGACGTGTTACACTCGTTACCTTTCAGGACCAGGTGTTGAGCAGCCAGGGTCAGCGGCTGCAGAGGACGCTGGGCCGAGTAGGGTCCAGTAGAGTTACCACTGCTCTTTTGTGCCCTTTTTGTTTCCACTGTAGTGAGTAGTTTTTGTTACTCTCTGTACTTTTCTGTACTCGTAGTTCTTGTTATGTAAAATGTTGTTCTACTGTTGTGGTGGTACATGCTGTAGTAGTTCTTTTTCTTATTGTTGTATTTTGTTACTGCTAGTTATACTTCATGTTGAATGTGGTTTATTTTATTGCTCTTTTGGTTACTTCCTCGTTGGACGACTAGATCTTGGGATTAGTCGAGTCGGTCCGGTTCTCGTGTCTCGTAGGGACTCGGGAATCGGGTCGTTACAGCACCAGACGGCGGGGAGCGTTTCCAACTGTCCGGAGAGGTGGTCAGACATCTAGAACTAGGTTCAGATGGTTCAGCAGGACACCTGGACGTCTGAGGAGCAGCGCAGAGTGAGGTATGCTTTTGGACTCCTTTTAAGACATCTGGAAGGTGTTCCAGACGTCTAATACGAGTCAGGATTATTGTTTTTGACCTATTTAGGGTCCGTTTGAGGTCTGATTTCCGCAATTAAGATTCTGTTCTTCTTCGTATAAGTTCCTCTACTTGTTGGAATGCTTTTATCATATTCTGAGTGATTTCTTGTGGTTGATCCTTGTGTTAGGATCCCGTTCCATTGCGGATTTGGGGGTTACGGAGGCACGTGGACCTACCGATCAAGCCCCCATTTCTCCTTGTTTTGTTGGTAGAGTGGCTTCCCTTAGTTTAATTACAAACATGAATGTATATCTAGAATGAATGTTAGTTCCTAGGGTATGACATGAATCCTTGGACTACAAACACTGGATTGAATGTTAGATCCTAGGGTATGGCATGAATCCTAGGACTAGAAACACTAGAATAATTGTACGGAATGTATGACTTGCAGTCGGGATGAGTAATTAGCACAATAACAATTACCTGTAAATGGATAACAGCTGCCTGTAAAATGTAGAATACTGTTGTTTGCAACTGTTACATGTAAATTCATGTTGTTTGCAATTAAATACGAGCTGCCTGTATATGATTTGGAAATGAAAGTTTGAATATTGGAAACACGAGTTACCTGTGAATAAACTTGAAATGATGAAACCTAGTATGGCTTGACCTGAGAAACATGAGCATGAACCCTACGGGGAAATAGGAGTAGAGCACCTGGAAGTAAATGGAATGGATCTAGGAATGTGATGGGAAGTGTGCTGTCCCTGGAGTACGTGGTACCAAAGGAAGCACATGTTACCTCTTAGTGCCGATGGAAGTTTGCCGCCTTCGGGTCGAGACCCGGGGTAGGTTTGGTCACCTTGTGTTACAACCTGATTCCCGAATCCCTACAGGACACAAGAATCGGACCGACTCGACTGATCCCAGGACCCAGTCGTCCAACGAAAAAGTAACTAAAAAGCTGTAAAGAAAAGAACTATTACAGTACATACCACCACAATCGTAGAGAATTAAAAATAGGTACAGAAATATGAAGTTTACAATAAAAGAGTACAAGGTGAAACAGAAATACTCACTACTACAGAAAAACGGTACAACAAAAGTACAACTACTGGGCTCTACTAGGCCCAGCACCCTCTGCAGCTGCAAGCTCTGGCTGCTCAACACCTAATACTGAAAAAGGTGACAAATATGACACGTCAGTGAAACGCTGAGTAAAGTGGCAACCAGCTAGCTAAGAAAACAGTAAAGGTGGACAAGTAGTTGTTTTTAATTTCTTTTTTTATTTCTCTATTTACTCTTTCTCGATTTATTTCTCAGGTGTTTCTCTTGATCTCGAATGTTTCTCGTGGGAACGATCTTGATTACAGTCTTTTCCGAAAAGTAGAAGTAGCACGTGGTGCTCTCCTGGCCGGGAAAGTCCCCCGTGGTGGTCCTACCCTCAGTCAACCACCCCAAGGTCGCTGACAAGTGTAACGGTGACTACGGCACGCGCAATAAACGCACGGGTAGCTACCCTACACTGGCACGTAGTCAGTCGTTTCCGTCAATGGGTGCGCCGAAAGTACAGCACAGAACCAGTATAGGGCAGAGCCCTCTCAGTAACAGGGGTCTAGCACCTCCACAGTAACCAAACAGGGGACTCGCCCCTCCACAGTCCGCGCACCCTCGCCTGACTACCCTGGTTTGCCCAGTGGGCCTAACAAGTCGGTGTAGGATGGCTAGCTAAACCCCGGGTCCCGTGGGATGGCTAGCTCTCTCCTTACACTAGCAGCTCTCCCCGGTACGGTGTACACGAGGGCCAAAAAGTCGGTGCAAAGTGGCCAAACTCACCCCGGTCTCGACCTGAGGGCAACAAGCTCCCCTCTACACTAAGAGGTAATATGTGCTCTCTTTGGTACCATGTACCCAAGAGACAACACACTTTCCCGTTTTACTTTCCCAGTTCCACTCCATCTATTTCTAGGAGTTCTACTCCTAATTCCCTGTAGGGTTAGTGCTCATGTTTCCTCAGGCCAAGCCGTACTAGGTTTCATCATTTCTAATTTATTCGCATATAGTACGTATTTCCAACATTCAAACTTCTTTTCCTTTCCAATTTATATACACGAAACTCGTATTTAATTTCAAACAACAGCAATTACATGTAGCAGTTACAAACAACAATACTCTACATTTCACAGGCAGCTGTTATCAATTACAGGCAATTATCATTATGCTTTCTACTTACCCAAGACTGCAAATCAGGCATTCAAGACATTCGTTTCAGTGTTTCTGTTCCTAGGATTCATGCCACACCCTATGATCGATCATTCAATCTAGTTTTCAGTCCTAGAATTCATGCCATACCCTAGGATTTATCATTTAATTCAGATATACATTAATGTTTGTAATTAACTAAGGGGAAGCCACTCTACCCGCAAAATCGGGAGTAATGGGGGCGTGATCGACTAGTCCACATGCCTCCACAACCCACAAGTCCACGACAGAATGAGGTCCTAACACAAGGATCAATGACAAGGAACCACTCAGAATAGGATAAAAGTATTTCAAACAAGTAGAGGAACTAATTCTGAGAAGAACGGAATCTTAAACGCGGAAATTAGACCTCAAATGGACCCTAAACGGGTCAAAAGCGACAATTCTGACTCAAATCAGACGTCTGGAACATCTTCTAGATGTCTTAAAAAGTTGTCCAGGTCATACCTCACTCTGCGCTGCTCTTCAGACGTTCAGGATCTCGCTGAACCATCTGGACCTAGTTCCAGACGTCTGACTATCACTCCGAACGTTTGGAGACGCTCTCCGCCGTCTGGTGACTTGCCCAGACGTCTGGGCCACGTGGGAGGGCGTGTCCCCACGCCTTCCCGAAACGAAACCTGCACGCGAGACGAAAACCTCCTCAACACGACATGAAACAGAACTTTCAGCGGAACAGCCTGCATGGCCATATCCGCAAAAGGAAGCAAAGGAGAAATTTCGTACCTCTCAGTCGTCTGGAGCTCCCTCCATACGTCGCTAGCGTCGTCTAGACGTAGGTCCAGCGTCTGATTATGGGAAAATTTCCCAGAATCAGAACCTCCTCGACTTCTTCCTGCTGCGCGCGAGCTCGCCACGCAGCCGCTCGTCCGCTGCTCGAGCTGCAGCAGCACCAGGGGAGATCTCCCCAGCATGACGCCCCTCCGCGCGCACGCCAGCCGGCCTCGAGCTGCTTCGGCGGGCTCACTCTCTTCCTCGCGCGCTCTCCCTCTTCCTCCCTCTCGCTGCACCTCTTCCTCTCCGCGATGCACTCTGCTGCCCTCGCTCTCTCTCACGCTCACGCAGGAGGAAGGAGGAGACAGTGGGGTGGTGAACGAGGGAGAGGGGATGGGGTATTTGAAGGAGTGGGGGAAGCGTTTGCAGGTCAGCGATGGGAGATTGAAAAAGGAGTGCGACGGTTTCAGTCTGTGCGTGACACGTGCATAGATTCACTTTCATACGCATGCAAAAATTAATTTCCAGACGTCTGGGAAGGCGTCCAGACGTTTGACCAGACATATGGATCAACTCTCAGACGTCTTAAAGTGGTTTTGATGACTCGGGTCTTAACACCTTACACCGACTCTTTGGCCCTCGTGTACACTGTACCGGGGAGAGCTACTAGTGTAGGGAGGGAGCTAGCCACCCAACAGGGCTCGGGGTTCAGCTAGCCGCCTTACACCGATTTATTAGGCCCTTTGGGTAAACCGGGGTAGTTAGGTGAGGGTGCACGGACTATGGAGGGCAAGACCCCTATTTGGTTACTGAGAGGGGCTAGACCCTTGTTACTGAGAGGGTTATGCCCTGTACTGGTTCCGTGCTGTGCTTTAGGCTCACCTGTTAACGGAAACGACTGACCGCGTGCCAGTGCGGGGTAGCTACCCGTGCGTTTATCGCACGTACCGTAGTCACCGTTACGTCTGTCGGCAACCTTGGGGTGGTTGACTGAGTGTAGGAACACCACGGGAGACTCTCCCGGCCAGGAGAGCACCACGTGCTACTTCTACTCTTCGGAAAAGACGACAATCAAGATCATCCCCACAAGGAACATTCGAGATCAAGAAAAAGACCTGATAAATAATCCAAGTGATGAAAGAAAGAATAATTAGTTAAATAAAGAAAGAAATTGAAAACAACAGTTACCTGTCCACCTTTACTGTTTTTAGTTAGCTGGTTGCCACTCTACTCAGCGTTTGCTGATTTCATGTACTCATAACCTTTTTCAGGTCCAGGTGTTGAGCAGCCAGAGCCTACGGCTGCAGAGGGTGCTGGGCTCAGTAGAGTCCACTAAGTGTACTTTTTTGTTGTACCCGTTCCATTGTAGTGAGTAATTTGTTACGCTTCTGTACTTTTTTATTGTAACTTTATATTTCTGTATATGTTTAAATTCTCTACTGTTGTGGTGGTGTGTACTGTAGTAGTTTACTTCTTTACTGCCGTACTTTTGTTACTATTAGTTGCTTGCATGGTGAATATAGTTTATTTTTACTATTTTTTGTTACTTCCTCGTTGGACGACTTGATCTTGGGATCAGTCAAGTAGGTCTGATCTTGTGTCATGTAGGAATTCAAAAATCGGATCGTAACACTTGGTTAATCACCAAACTATTCAATTAGATTTTAAGCATCATTGATAATTAGTTATACATTAAATATTCGCTAATGATATTTAATTTTGAAAGGAGACGCATGACAAAAATCACTGCATCCATTCTCCGAGTTCTATATATCAAGTTATTAAGGAAATAATGATAAACATACGCTGACTATGGTCAAATTTACTCGTCTGTGGCTGATGAAAAATAAAGACAAAATGCTCAAAATGCAACGTAAAAGACAACATCCTTGCCCTTAAACTAAATTACGTGAGTAATATTTAGTCATAAAATAAATTACATCGATGATTTTAGATCATGAATTAAATTAATTTAGTAATATTTTAATTTTAAATTAAATTATACTTGTAATTTTTATATAAATTAAATTATATTAATAATATTTAATTGCCAATCAAATATCACTAATAATACTAATTATTACACATATGATATTTAATTTTAAGTCAAATATTATTAATAATTATACAACAAATATCACCTATAATATTTATTCTTTTTAAAATACATTACATTTTACATTGTATTGTACCTTTCTGTTCCCGCTTCCAAAAATAACAGTCGGTGGATTTTGAATCTGAATTTTGAAAGTAAGTTAATTGCATCCGTCTGCTGAAAATGTCGGTCAAAATTTCAATTAAAAATTTTACATGGCAAATCGCTAAGAATGAAATTTCGACGGGGAATAGCAAAAATTCAGCAGCGAAATATATGGCTGATTGGAAAAGGGGTGTGTGCAACATAAAATTTAATCGAGGAAGCTATCCTTGATGAGATGTGCCTTCATTTGAAAAGTAACTTAACGGCATCAGCCTTTTAATTTCTGTTTTAACACTGTCTTAACTTTTACATAGTAAAATAATTACGATATGGGTTGTAAAATATAAAAGTTGATGTAATTCTTATTTGATATCTTTTTTTTATATAAAAAAATATTGATATATGGTGGAGTTCATTAATATTAAAATTAACAATAAATTATTTTTATATAGATATAAATCATTTATATCACCTTTGGAATCACTTTATACAGATGTAAATCACTTTTCACCTTCAAAATAATCTTACATGAGTGTAAAGTAAGATTGTACCGATGCAAAATTAAATTTCATATATTTTTTCACCTATGACAAGTGATTTTACATTTGAAAAGTGATTTTTCCAACTTAAAGTTTAGGGTTTAGTCTTTAGTGTTTAGGATTTAAATCCTAAACCTTAAAACTTAAGGTGAAAAATCTTCTTTCAAGTGAAAAATCATTTCTCATACGTGAAAATCATTTTTCATAAACATAAATCTTAGACCCTAAATCCTAAACCCATAAGTCCAAATCACTTTTCACAGGTGAAACCACCCCTAAAATAATTTTGCGTTGATATAAAATAAGATTTCACCAGTGTAAAGATACCTTAAAATAATTTATCACTATTACAAAATTATTTTACACCGATATAAAATCATTTAAAATAATTTATCATCAATATAAAATTATTTATCACCTATATATTTTATATTAAAATAATATAACAATTTTTTTAAATATTATAAGATCATCTTATAATAAATTTTATATTATTTTATTTTTTATATTAAATATCAACTATGAAAATCAACCTACGTTCATATGACTAGTGTATCTACGTTGTCCTACTTTTAAGCAAATAATTAATGCATGGTTTAGTCACCGCCGAGATTTTGTCAGCATATATACTAACCAGCAATCTATGACATAAATAAGGAATCCTCTCCTTCGAGAATCGGTCTTGCGGTGAACCAATGAAGGAAACATTGTGATGTTCGGTCTTGAGAATAACCATTCTTTTTATCTAATAGGAAAGGGGATTTGGCATGCCCGTTTTTACGTATGCAATCCCATGTTTGCAGTGGGCAACAGCGTGATTGCCAAGCAAACGTTCGGCTACCCCTCATATATATAATAATGCACCAGTCTTAGCATTTAACCTAAAGGTTAATTAAGTTAAGTCTTGCAGACTTTGTTGTAGTATCTTCTCCGATGACCAAGACATTAATAATGAAGAACACCATGGCCAAATTCGTGCTCTTCTTCTGCATCATCACTGTTCTCTTTGCCCAACATGAATGTAAGTCCGCTCTCCTGCTCTCGACGGTACTGTAAATCACGAATTCTTTATCTTTAGGCCTAAGAAAATCAATTTTCCTTCTTTTTTTGTTTTTTTTTGTTGCTCGTTGATGGTCTAAACAAAACGACATGCTCATTGACTTCGGACTGTGATCCATAAGGCTTTACGTCTACCATTAAACTTTGCATTGATGACTTAATTTGTTTGCTTTTAGTCGAGAGTTAATTTCTTTGAGGTGTAGTTTACCTGGAGAATTAAGTTAACCCTAGAAAACTGGAGTTAAGGCCTCCATTTAGTTTGTAAGCCAACATCTCCTTCAAAAATACGGATTTTATGAAATTCGATTTCACATCGATGTTAAGATAAAATTAATGTTAGTTCTTCTTCTTCTTATCTTTCTCTTTTTTAACACCGTAATTTAATACTTATTTTAAGTAAATAACAACCGTTAACCTCTCCTGCAAGTAAATAAAAAGAAGGTTAACACATGTTGCACTATTACTGTAAAAAGGAAATTACGTTAGCACACGTCATGCCCGGATAATATATATAAATTTTATCTAATTTAATTGCTCTACATTTGATCACTGTCTTCAAAAAGGTTCAAAGTAACTTTCAAGGAATTAATTTTTTGTAGAATGATAAGGAAATCGTTTTTCAGACCTAACCTACATTAATTTCCTGTGAAGTCAGCAGATTTTTGCCCTTTAATTTAGGACTTGAATTGCTTCCAAACAAATGGAACTTTTGCTTTCTATTGTCGAGTTTAGAATATTCTGATATGGAAATAAAATAAAGAAATGATGTTATACGTTGCGATCATCGAATGTTGTGAATAGCAATATTGATAGGTAGAAGGGAGGCATTGAATGGGGATAGAGTTGTATTGGGTGGGTGTTTGTCTTGAAAATCTCATGCTTGGTTTGGGCGTGAGGTATATAAGTGAGATAATTGATGTATTATATACGACTAAGATGAATAATGATAAAGATTATGTTTTTAGTGGGTTATGGTGTATACAAGGATAGTGTAAGTAAATGTTGCATGGAGGTGAGAGCAATGGACATTATTAACATGATTGATCAAATCAAATCTCCCATATTCCACAAATTATGCCATCCATGTGAGATAAAAATTAACCAACATCAAGAGAAAGAAGGAAATGAGATATTAGGGCAAACTAAGGAAATAAACATAAAGGAATGATGCAAGGGTTCCTACAATGGGAGGTGGGCAGAATGGGTGATTATGGTGTGTATTATATATTATTAGGGCAAAAGAATTCTTCTGAATCATTTTTTATTTGACACAAGTATGAAAATATATGTTACAACGTATTTTACAATATACGATCAGAATCAACCGATTGAAAATTAAAATCTATTGGTTAAAAATCAAGTAGTCTAAAACACATCGATTAGAAATAGTTTTTAATCAGTTGAAAATCAAAACACATTTGTTGAAAATGAAAATACATCGGTGTATTTTAACTTTCTATTAGTGGTAAA
Organism: Thalassia testudinum; assembly: GCA_037157565.1. NCBI lineage: Eukaryota > Viridiplantae > Streptophyta > Magnoliopsida > Alismatales > Hydrocharitaceae > Thalassia > Thalassia testudinum. The sequence goes on from JAZHRO010000037.1 coordinate 4,896,134, forward strand.
TAATTTTTTACTTGAAATGTGATTTTTCACTTATGAAAATTAATTTTTCATTTATAAAAAATAATTTTTACACGTGAAAAATTAAAATATACATATTGAAATCACATCTCTCATTTTACACATTATAAAATATATTGTAACCTATGTTTATTTAATTTTTCACTTTATTTTTCCATTAAACACGATTGATCATTCAATGAAACTCAACGCAACATTAATTACCCGAGTGCTAGATGTGTGTATTTTTCATTGATAGAATAATGTGATTTCAAAAGTTAATTTGTTAGTGTCATGCGTGTAAGAGCACTTTTCTATGTATGCAGGTCGTATTGGAAACGGCAAACTTGAAATTAACCCTTGCGAGAAACGGTATTTTCGTCAAGGCGGACATTGGGTGCCTTACTACTGTTGCTTGACCAACCTTTACGTACAAAGGTGTCCCTTCAAATCTTGGGACGAATGCCAAAACGAATGCCCCCCGCCATTCAAGAAACAGAAGTCCAGCCCATGATGATCCTCTTGCTTTTCGTACTTCTTCCAAAGAATCCACGTTAATTTCTGATCAATTGCAGAATAAAAGAAGGAACTGTTTATTTTGTGGCCTCTCAAATAAAAAGTTGGTGTTTCAACGTCGATTAAATTATGCAATTGATTTTTCAGCTTTGGTGAAGTAATGTCATCAATATTTTAAAAATTAAATTAATTATTGAATCGATCCGATTGTAGTTTAATTTTTTATTATTTAAACCAGCAATTTATACCAATTGAATCGGTGATAACGACGACATCATGCCTGCACGTGTACAAATTAAGAAAAAAATCAAATCGTAGGATCTTTAGATTAATTTATATTAGTTCAATTAAATCCAAGGAGGTTAAACCAATATTTAATAAAAAAATATTAAAATAAGTAATAGAAAAAAATATTTTATAATTTTAATTATACTAATATTTACATACTTTTATCAAATATTAAACAAAAATAAAATATATAATCAAAATTTAGAATCTAATATTGAAGGATATATAAATTTTTGAATCTTTATTTCAAATCATAAAGTCACAGTCATTTTTGTCTTACTTTTTAACTTTTTAACGAATGATCAAATTGGGTGGTTGATTGGATCAAATTATTCGATCCGATCAAATTTTAATTAATTTATAATGATTTTGACTTTTATTATTCAAATTTATCAATCCAACCAGCGAAACATCAATTTTCAATTTAATCGATCTATTTAATTTAATTTTTAAAACATTAAAAGTTACCATCTGATTTTCATGAAAAAATACCATCAAAGATCTTGTCTTTTGTCCTCAGATAATTCTCAAAGCATTTTTCATTTCTTTCGACTTTGCATTGCATGTGCAAGTCAAGAGAATTGCGACAACAAATGCTCTGCAAACATAGCATCATGCTAATCGTGTATCATGTGGCGTGGGCCTTTAATGAAATTTATAATGAAATTTATAATATAATTCTCCTTCCAATTAAAGTTTCCAATTATCGTCCTTGACAAACCTAACTGGGACAACTCGTTTGGAACCAGAATTTGATGGGTAATATAATCTTCAAGTAGAAATCTTACGAGGAATGTAATGATTCCCGCCAAAAAGAAACGAATCACATTAAAATCGTTCAAGTAGGCATAGGTCAACCATACAATACCTAGTTTAGCAACTGGGGCATGAATTTTCAATTCGAAGGGGTTACTTGATCTATTATGGTTGAAAAAGTCACCTCTTTTATTAAGCAGGTTACCATCACATAATTTTCTATGTACAATTTGGATGTATTTTTATTTTAATTTTCTTCTAATATTGAAGCTTATCTCCTCCAAGGTAACAATAACCAAGAACAGTATATTGCTAAACCAAAATTTACTTCCTTTAGCTAGCATTTACTCAAAAAATTAATATCTTGATCTCAACCACCCTAAACTAAATCTGCATTTAATAATTTTTGCATGCTTTCAAATAAACTCCACTTCGTTTGAATCAATCACCATTCTATTCATATGATCTCTCATGATTCAAAAAGCTTACTACTTATAGTCAAAACATTTTCATTAATCTTTCGACAACATTCAACAAAAGAGAAATGGGGATTGAAAAGTTATTCAAGATGAGAAGAAGGAAATATGCCAAACTATATCGACAACGTTGCTAAGGTTTCAAAATTCAATTTATCCAACTTTGACTTAAACAATAAATTTGCTCCCTCTTTATCGAGGTTAGGCTGCAAGGTAAAAACTATTCTTACTTTTACTTGTTTATAAGAAAGAAATAGAATTTCTTTAATTACTGAACCCTTAATTAGGATATTTCAACTTATCTCTTAATTTATTTTCCCAAAAGTAATGCGTTAAATGAATAAATAAATTAATAGACAAGCTACGTTGAAACGCTTCAGCTTTGAAAACCTCAATCGTAACAAATTGTCGTTATTTGTGGAATGTATATTGTAATGTCAAACTTTTGGATCTTGTCTAAGATAATTGAAATTTTGATATTTTCTTGCAATTTTGAAACTTTCCCATGCTTTTTTCGCACCTTGCTAAAGTCAGAGAGCTATTTAATAATATTCCTTAATGACACGATCCTCCTCTTGATGTTGGATTCCCTTGAATTCATTCTAAGAAGAGTTAAATGGGCAATTCAATTACACAAGAAACCTGGAGCTGGTCTCACCTAAATTGATGTATGTGCATAGATTTTAGAACAGGATTGAAATACTTGACCCTTAGAAGTCATTTTATTTTGTGGAATTTAGGGTGTAACGTCAATTCCTTGGGGTCTTGTATGCAATTAGGGAAAATTTTGAATTTTCTTATCATTTTTGGATTTTTCCTAGCCTTTTCTTACACCTTGTTAAATTCAAGGATCTCCTTGATAATTTTCCACAATGATGTGATCCTCTTGATACCTAGGGTTTTAAATCAAGAGGAGCTCGTTGAAGTGATAGGTAAATCTTAAAGGACGTGAGTTGAAAAATATAAAAGGTGACGTATAATTATAAATGTGGTATCTTTCTTTTTTTATGTAAAAAAAGTCTTGACATGTGTTGGGTTCACCATTGTTGAAACTAATAACTAACTACTTTCTTAGGGGTGAGTGGTTGTACAAAATCATTTTACACCTTTAAAATAATCTTGTATGGGTGCAAAGTAGGATTGCACTTGTGCAATCAATTTTTTTGCACCGGTGCAAAATTAAATTCCAAGTGTTTCTTCATATATGAAAAGTGATTTTTCACCTTAAGGTTTAAGGTTTAGTTTTTAATATTCCTAGACCCTAAACCCTAAGGTGAAAAATCACTTTTTAAGTGAAGAATCACTTCTCATACGTGAAATCACTTTCCATAAAGTTAAATCATAAACCTTAAACCATAAACTTATAGGTCAAAATCACTTTGAATATGTGAAACTAACTTTAGAATAATTTATCACCGATGCAAAATTTTTTATGATCTGTGCATTTTTTAAGTTAAAGTGGTGTAATGATTTTTTTTAATGTGGTGGAAACTATCATATAACAAGCCTTAATTTTTTTTATTTCTTTACATTAAATATCAATTATTAAGTGAACTAACATTAAATAAAGTACAAAAATAATACATGCATCATTTTTTACATTACAGTCTGCATTTTCCTTTTTTTTTTGACAAACTTAAAACTTAAAGTAAAAGGATTCAATATTTAAAGAAGTGTAGATAATTTGTTATGGGATTTTCCAGAAATGGATGAACATTAATCTTGAAAGGATATCAAATTTTTAATTCACCATGTAAATAAAAGTGTTCTCTCTATCTAAATCACAATCTAAGTTTGTATGTTAATACCGAGTATGATATTAGTGGAATTATTTTGACCTTATAACCCATTAAAAATATTTTGAAAAAAGAAACTAAAAGTATAATTAGAGTAAGAATCAAATTTATGAAGAGGGACAATTCAACCAAAAGATGATTAAGAAAGGATTTAATAGTTGCCTCATATTTACCAAATTTATTAAATTAGAATTTAAAGTTAATATAAGATGCTACTGCAATCCCTGAAATATAATGTATGTTATTATTATACTTGTCTAAGGAACGAAATGGGCATAAAATTTAGATCGTTGCAAAGTGATTAAGTTATCACTGGTGTTATTATTAGAGACTAGGTAAATACTAATCTAAGGAGAAATTACCTACTTTATTGTATTAAGCGATTAACTCAAAACATTAAATAAAATGCACCAAGGAAGATCGAAGTTAAGGCGAGTATAATTTCAATGTATATATTAAGAAAACCTAATTAAATAAAGTGTAAATAATCTTTTAATATAAAGGATGACTTCACAAGGGAGAAAAAGATGAGGAAGAAATTAATCTACCAATTAAGGGCTTACTTACTTAAAAACACACTAATTTTTTACATGTGTATTATTACAAGAGTGTAAAAGTCAATCACTGAGAGAGTGTAAAAATTAATTATATGAAAATTTAACATGATTTTTAATTAGTGTATTTTGATTTTCGATCAATGGAAAATTAACACACCGTATTTTGTAAAATACATTATCATGTGTATCTTAATTTTTGATCGGTAAAAAAAAAACTAATAAAAAATCAAAATACACACATACTGTAAAATATATTACTCGATGTATTTTGATTTTTAATTGATATCTTAGATTCCAAACATACTCAATATCTTCTCTAACGAAGAAGCACAAGATGAAGAGATAGATAGTGATGACAAAATTTAAAAGAAATGTATATACTAAACAATATATATATATATATATATATATATAAAATGATAAAAAAGAGAGAAAATAGGGTACAGTGGCTATCCCACGAACCTTTCTTAGATAGAGAGATGGACCACCAAATAATGGGGGTGGTGATGACAGTAGTGGAAAGATAGGATTAGGTGGTAGATATCTATTGGTAGGTACCATGGACGGTGGAGCATCGCTATATTACCAAAATGCTAATATAACCTAAAATTGATTAAACTAAGGTATCAGTATAACATTGAGGAGCCTAAAGTTGGTAACACTTGAGAAGTACGTGCAGGGAAAGCATGCAAACGATGGTGACTTACTATTAAAATGGATCTATCACCGAATTTCACACACACACAATATATATATATATATATATATATATATATATATATATATATCGAAGCGGTATAATAAGATAGGTACATAATCCGTGCAAATGACCAAGGGGCCAAACCTGTCATTCTTCTACCGTGCCACTTCCGGAGGAGACCGACCAACAATAATGGGAACTGAGGCTCTCCTCCTCTTCTTCTTCTTCCTCCACCTCTCCCTCCTCTTCTTCGGGCGGAGCTCCGCGGTTCGGGAGATCCGGATGCCCCTCTGGATGCCCTTGCGCGTGCCCGCGGACTCGAGGCTACGGATAGCTCTCTTCGCGGACCTCCACTACGGGGAGAACGCGTGGACGGATTGGGGCCGCGCGCAGGACGCCAACTCCGACGCCGTCATGGACGCCGTTCTCGACGCAGAGGCTCCAGGTGAGGAGAGGAGGTGTCTTAACAATGGACTCGTAACTAAAATATCGAATCCTTTTTTCCTTTTTTTTTATTTCGTTAGAGGCGTGTGGGACTTCGTCCTGTGCTTAATTACCAGTTGGATATTTGTGTGTGGTTGGAAGTGGAACCTAGAAATTCGCCTTTGTGGAAATAATATCAATGTTGGTGTCTAACGCGTTCTTCATAGGTTGGGATTGAGACGAGATGCCAAACGTGAATGGTTTAATCACGATATGAATTGGCGGGTCAAGTTTTGGATGGGAATTGTTTGAGATGGTGATTAAGGGGAAACTGTTCCGATCTTCTGAGATAGAGCTCTCGCTCTCTCTGGAAGAGAGGTTCCGGTGTTATTATTATTAATTTTTAAAAGGCAGAAGTGAATGGAAGTGCTTGTTTTGTCCCCGTTTTGATAAATAATGTTTCGCATTTTGGGATGCGGAGTATATTCCTTGCAGAAAAGAGGAAGCCATTTACCCCCCACACCGCCCCTCACGTGGGTTACCCCCTTTTCTCTGGACCTACAACGCCTCAAACGGGTTATTTCTTTGTTAGACTTTGAGAAATATTTGGAAAATATTTCCAGAAAAATAAAAAATTACATTGCTACCCTATCATTGCTTTTCTTTTGAAACATTTACATTCATATCATAAACTATTTTTTAATTACATTTATATTCTCACAAACTTTATATTTAAAAATTTTTCCCTCTTCTTTCTTTTTCCTTCTCTCCTCATCTTTTTCCTCCTCAAGTTCCCCCTTCTCCTCCTCGCCGACCTCCTCCCCTCCACCCACACACCACCACCCCCTCCTCCTCACCGGCCTCCTCCCCCTTCCTGCTCCTCCCTCGACCCCTCCTCCTCCTCCGCCAAACCCTGCTTCGACCCTGACCTCTTCTCCTCCGCCAACCCCTGCTCCTCCCCCGATCAGGAGGGGAGCAGGAGGGTCGGTGGAGGAGTAGGTTATTTTACAGCAAAAGGAGGAGGGCCTTAACTTGATCCTGTTTTGTTTAGTTGCAGGTTACTGTCTTCCAAAAAAGTTCGTTAATGATATTCCTTAATTCTGGTAAAGGAAAACAATATTTCTAAATTACATCAATAAATTGCCTCTATAAAAGGCAAAAATAAATAGTAACGCCCTTGTGGAAAAGGCATGTTTTTAAATGGCCTAAACCAAATAACTTGCCTTTCAAGCGAGGATTTTAATGCTTCATATTTGGTCAGCTGGATCAATAAGGAGTATATGTTATGCAAGGAATTATTTAAGGAATACTGGGTGGGGTATTATATATATATATATATAGTTGCACAAATCAAGATTTCAATGAATAAAATATACAATCATATAGAGATCAACTACTTTGAAGTTCAAGATAATGAAAATAAGCTACAAACTATAAATAAAAAAAAAATAAATACCATAAACTTAAGGCTTCTAATCATGGTAACTTGTAACAGGGTTGGGTTGGAACCTGATAATGGACCCACTTACGAAAGTGTAATGCTGTAAAGGACTATTATTTCTAAAGTGCATTATTAAGGATTTTTTTTTTCCACACTACTTTTTCTAAGTCCCAATATGAAAAATATTGTAATCACTTATAATATATTAACTATCATGTCCAACTAACAAAAAAAAAGGGCATCTGGGTTTCTAAAGTTGGTCACATTTCTGTTGCTTGTAACTATTGGTTTGATGAGTTGTTGCATTGGAAGTGCAGATTTTGTGATATATCTGGGAGATGTCATAACGGCAGACAACATGCCCGTGGCTAATGCGAGCTTGTACTGGGACAGGGCCTTGTCTCCCACAAGGAAGAGGGGGATCCCTTGGGCTAGCGTGTTTGGTAACCATGATGATATGCCATTTGTGTGGCCCTCTGAGTGGTTCTCTTCCACTGGAGTGCCTCCTCTCATTTGCCCACCAGGAAATTCCTCGATTTCTAGTATGCGCATCGCAACTGATGTCCTTAGTTTCATTAAATTCCTTAGTTTATTAAAATTTTTGGTGTTTATGGTGTTTTCACGTTATGCTAATATGTCAGCTTCTTGGCTCTCTTCCTCTTTCATTGGATTGTGTAGGGGACCTTTTTGGTTTCTCAGAATGTTGCTTAGATAGAATATTTTGCTAATGAGATAGCAAATCATGCTGGAAATATAGAACAGGAGAAGAGTGGAGAGGGATTGGAATTGCTGGGCCAACACCAAATAGACTGAGAGTGCTATATTCACGTATATATAGGCCTCTGTCCAGAGGTTGTTACAACCAAGCCAATTGGACTGAGACACCTATAGCTGCACCATTGGTCCACCTCAGGTCTGGTGGCTATGCTTTTTAACTCATGCTTTGCTCACGCCGCAGACACACACACGTATACATATATTGCGTAAAACTTCCCCTTGAACTGTAGATCGAAACATGACCTGTAATTTGTCTCTAAGCTGCTAAAAGAGAGTGGTAGTTAGAGGCTTGGTAAAAATATCGGCCGATTGATCCTTGTTGAAAGTAAACTTGACATGAAGGATAATTAGCAACGTGACCACCGATGAAATGGTAGTCAATTTCAACATGTTTCATTCTAGCATAGAATATTGGGTTAAATGCTAAGTGGCACTAAGATTATCGTAATATAGAGTTCGAGCTGATAAAGTGGGGCCTAACTCTTGCAATAAAGATTGAAGCCATAGTAATTCGACTGTAGAATTAGCAATCTCACGGTACTCAATCTCAGTTGAGGAATGAGAAACACTTGTTTGTTTCTTTGACAACAGTAGAAACAAAATCAACAAGAATAAATAAATCAATCATACATGGACTTGAGACTATGTGGAAACCCTCCTCGATGGTAGGGAGAAAATCACGAGAGCAAGAGTCCTAGACATCCTCTCTCAATGGAGGTTAAGGATTTTCTTCACTTAGAAATAAGCAAAGAGAGGTCGTACAATATATGATATCGTGGGTTTTATGGATCCACCCCAAAGTCCATATACCCATTTACACTAGAACTCAACACTCCCCTTAAGTTGGGCATGGATATCAAACATGCCCAACTTGTCAACATCTTAAATTATGTTATGGCAAATAATTTGATTACCAGATTGGAGACAAGGGAGGCACACCTTGTCAAAATCAATCTTCTCTTGTATAAAGTGTCGATTTTCTAATTCCCTACGGGAGGGAGGTGAGATATGCGTGACGTATAAAATGCGGAATTAAAATAAATAACAATCTCACAAAAAATAAGTAATCACACAAAGGCACAAGAGATTTTTAGGTGGAAATCCAAACTGGGTGAAAACCACCACCTAACTCTCTCGAGTTAGGATTTCCCGATCGACCTAATCGATCAGATCCACTAACCCAGTCACTTAAACTAGGGTAATTGAACTTCAATACAACACTACTTTGAACGAGAGTAGTGTGCCTCAAATCTCTCATCTTCACGAGAAGTGTTTAGTCTCTCGATGGAGATGGGAATTCGCAAAGCGAATACCCAACCAAAGATAATAAAGTACAATAGTTCTATAAAGCCACAAAACTTAAACCTAGCTACTATAGGAGTTTAGAAACTTCCCTTTGGTGGAAGTGCGTCGGCATGACGACGCGAGTGCGTGAACCACGCGATGGCACCTCGTCGCTCTCGTAATCATGGAGGGAGAGCTGGAGTGCAGCGAAGCTGAAGCTCTCAAGAGTGTGGATAAGGGTTTGGAGAGTAGCACTTATAGATGATCTTTTTCTTTTGACATAAGATATGTGGAAATGTATTGCTTGGGTGTGTTTACATAAGGCAAGGGCCCTCCTCTATTTATAGAGGGCTTAGGAAGGCTTTGGAATTGGGGTCGAACCCAAGGCAAAACAGGCCATAATCAGAATCATTTATGATTCTGGCAGGGTCATCAGATGTCTGGTCTAGGTATTAGACGTCTGGAAAATTTGTTTAAGACGTTTGGAAACTAAGTCAGATGTCTGAATCTAGGCGGGTTTTCTTCCTGACTTGGTTCAGACCTAAATAGGGTTCTAGTGTAAGGCCATCAGACGACGTACAGGACATCTGGCACTCGGTTTGGATGTCTGAAAACCTATTGTACAGCGGGAATGGATTCCCAAGACAGGTTAACGGCTAGAATAATCTGACAAAATGATTTTGGCTCACAACGACGTTTAACGGTCACAAATCAGATGTTTGGGGTCCTTTACGGACGTCTGATGGAAGCCTAACAGTTATTTTCCTCAACGTTTACTTAGTTAGCCAACATTCCACTAATTGGACGTCTCGCACAATCATCAGACGTCTTTTAAGACGTCTGGATTAAGGTCTGGATGCTTGATTTCAACAGACAGAACCGATTAAGTCTAGCCTAAGCTATTGGATGTCTGAGTCAACAGTCAGACGTCTTAAAAGCACTATCAGATGTCTGATTTTCAGATTAGACGTCTGATTAGACTATCAGAACCCTATTTTGATTTTCTAAGTTCTCTACAGAAAACTTAAGTATCTTAGGGTTGTGTAGATGTTCTTAGTACTACTTTGAGGGTACTTTGAGGTTCTTTAACATGCTACTAAGAGATAAAATAAAGAGCAACAAAAGAACAAAGTACAAATTACAAGAAGGGAAATCTATCTTATTCTTCATCTCCCTCCTTCTTCAAGATTTCATTCCTCGCAAAGCTTCTCCTCCTCCGTCAAGTTCCTCCAATCCGCTATGGATGCAAGCTCGAACTTTGTCTAAACACGTCTCCATTTGCAATTAACCTGAAATCTAAGACTTCAAATACAAATGTTAAATAACATATGTTTTGTTATCATCAAAATAAACGATCGTGGTACTCTAGTACCAACAGATTTAACTCTATATGCTTGGTTCTGTCGTAAAGAATCGAATTGTTCACCAAATTTATAGCAACTTTATTATCACAATAAAGCTTCATAGGCAAATTAGAAGATATGCTCATATTTGTCAACATGATCTTTATCTAAAGCATTTATGTTATCCCAAACACTATAGGCCTGTATTCTACCTCTACACTTGATCTTGCACAAACACTCTGGTTTTTGCTTCTTCAAATAATGAAATTGTCACCCAAGAAAACCACATAATGTGTAGTGGATCTCCTATCATCCACAGATTCTACCTAGTTCGCATCCATGTACCATTCAATATGAAGTTTGTCCCCTTTAGTAAAATATAATTCTTGACTAGGATTTTTCTTGAAATAAAAAACTATTTGGTCTACAACCTTAAGATGAACATTTGTAAGGACATGCATGAATTAACTCATGTACAATCCCTTTTTCTTCATAACCATTATTTGATCAAAAGATTCAAACTCTCCTCTAGAACTGGTTTTCACCCATATTAACAGAACTTTGAACAATTCAAGGAATCTTTGCCCCACTCTTCATCAAGTAAACAAGTGTGCATTTAGAGTATTCATCGATAAATGTGACTAAGTAGCTGTACCCCACCTTAGATTTGACATTTATAGGTCCCCACATATCTGAATGAACCAAAGAGAAAAGTGTAGAGCTTAAGAGGTTTGGAAACTCTGCAAAGCTAAAAAATTGAGGCATCCAAGTTGTTTGTCATAGAAAAAATTCTCAAATCTTAGTAGTGCTTGTTTCCTAAGATTGTAACATACCATGAACGGCCATAGCAACCTTTTGAAGCAATTTATATAACCGATTGCATTCAAGTGCAATCCCACCTTCCTTTCATGTTTTAAGATCTTGTAAGACATCTATTTTCATAAAATATTAGTTTGCACTTCAATTCCTCGTTGATCTTGCTCATAACAAATTCAAAGAGGGATTTGGGACATGAAGGGCATTATATGAACCTTGTTTAGAAGATGTATACTACCTTTTCTTGCTACCTTCACGTAAGAACCATCAGCAGCTGTGATAGTTTCCTAAAGCAAGCTTGTACTGTGAAAACCAGCGTAAATTCCTAATCATGTGGTCCGTAGCTCCATTATCAACAATCCAATCATTCGAGGATGGAGCATGGTCATATTTTCTTTCTTGAATAACCAGGGCACAACTAGAGTCTTTTTCCACTCAATTCATTATGGATACCTCAAATCCCATTATCCACTTTCACAATTACAAAGAATAGTCACAAGAACTAAAAACTCCAACAAGATAAATAGGTCCACTTATATCCCTCTCTCACCAAGGGACTACAACTAGGTGCCACAACCAATGAAACCACTCGTACCCCTTCACGAGGAAGAGAATACAACCAAGTGTACAAATGTCGTAAATAGAAGGGAAAGAAATATACCTTAGTCCAAGATTGTGATTTCAAGTGTCACCAACCTTGGGAAAAAAGAGGATCAGATTCAACACAATTAATGATTGGTCATCCCAATTCAACACAAGACTAACAACACAACAATCACAAGGTATGCAGCAACTCAAATAGTAGCAGCATGAACCACAACAACAAGAACCTATAAATAGGAGTGGTAATGGCCCTAAAAACACCTCCCCTGGCAGCCCCACAAGTTGATCGGTTGGAAACTTTGATGATCAGTTGGTACTGCTCGAACTTCAACCTGCAGCTTGCAAGCAAGTCCTACAACATGTGAGGAGGACCCCCACAGACAAGGGTTTCCACAAGCACCACCATCACAACGAACAACACAACCACCAAGGGACACCTTGTGACGAAGTAATCACCACAAACTGCGATATAAAGGCCTCAACACAATCGTGGAGTCCCTCAACTCACACAACTTGTGGGATCCTTCGACATGCACAAGTGCATGGAGTATCCCGGATAATCACGGATCGAAATCCGCTTTGATACCATGTAGAAACAAAATCAACAAAAAAAAAGTAATCAATCACACATGGACATGAGATTTAAGTGGAAACCCTCTTCATTGGGAGGGAGAAAATCATGGGAGCAAGAGTCCTTGACCTCCTTTCTCAATAGAGGCTAGGGATTTTCTTCACTTAGAAACAAGAAAAGAGAGGGCATACAATATATAGTATCCCGAAGTATACGGATTCGCCCCAAGGTCGATATGCCTGTTTACAATAGAAACTCATCCCATCAACATCTGAAAAGGCCTGGAGAATTAAGTTTGCACTGATAGTAGTAGTGTAAATCATATGATAGTGTAGCATTTATATAGCAAAGTAATTGCTTAATTCAATCATAGTGCAGATCCGTGGGTGCTTGCATAAGCAGAGAAAGTTTATTAATAGTAAACTGAAATCTGGATGAGTCATGGTTGCATATTGTATACCACCAATTATTTTCCGATATTCTGATGGATTTGATATTGGTGGACTGGAATCATACTGAAGGAGTGAATAAAGCATTACCATCCAGTGGTGTTTTGAGTGGTTTGAGGCCATTAAAGTTGAATTTAATCAGCATCTCAGCGAGATATTTTTGCTGGATGATGTGGAGGCCATCATTTGTGCGCTTAAATTCCATTCCCAAGAAATAATTAAGGAACCTAAGCTCACGAATAGGAAACTCTTTCTTGAGTTCAATAAGAAGAGATTGCATGGGTGCCTTCAAGGTACTTATCTGTAAAATATCATCCACATAGATTAGCAGATGCATAGTCTGGTGACTCTGGTCAACAGCTTGATGTATTTAAAGTGGAGTATCAGTTTTGGATCTTGAAATCCAAGAAGCTGAAGGAATTGAGTTAAGCAAGTGAACCAAGCTCTGTGGGCTTGTTTAAGGTCATATAATGACTTATGTGACTTGCATACATTATTTGGAAAATTTAAATGAATAAACCCTTGTGGTTGAGTCATTAGGACATCCTCAATTAGATAACCATGCAAGAAGGTGTAAGACATTATGAATGTTGACTTGTGTAATAAACCACCAGGTTTGTCATCATTAAACTAGGGGCATGGTAATTGATTTAACAATTGGACTAAATGTTTCAACATAATTGGGGCTTCGATTGGTGAAATCCTTTAGCAATTAACTTTGGCTTTGTAGTGACCAATTAATCCATTTGTTCGTCGTCTAATTTTAACAATCCATTTGTTTCCAACAACATTCATGGAAGGTTAATAGGGAACCAAATGACCATGTGCAATTCTTCTACAAGGCATGGAATTCTTCATGCATTGCATCAATCTGGTGTCTATGCTTTGCTGCTTGAGTGTACGAAGTTGGTTCTTTATCACCAAAAAGATAGTGTAAATGATTTGGCAGTGGATATAATGAGGCTGAATATGCCTTTTTCTTGCTCATTCCATGCATTGAGCAAGTCAATGTTCCATATGTCTTTTAGGGTATGGAAGTAGGAGCGGGAGGAGCTGAAGGAGGATTGGAAGTGGCAGCTGGTGGACTGGACAATGAGAAGAATCCCTTAGGAGAGCCCTTTGTAGAATTTTTTTGCACTCCACTACGATTTAAGCAGAAATGAAACTTAAACACCTTAAAAATATGATGCCAAACATTTTTCAAGTAATGACATTGGGTGGTTATCACATGGATAACCACCCTTCAACTTTTCAAAAAAAAAAAAATTGTCGGCAAACGGTATTGTACTCAGAATAGAAAGATTAAAAGAGTCATCACTAGCCATCTATTTTGTGTAAATTGTAATTGTTAGTGCATAGGTTTGTTTTATTTATGTTTTATTATTGGAGTGTTTTTAAGTTAGTGGGTGTGTATTAATAAGGGTCCTAGGGTTTCTCAATGAAAAGTGTCATTTGTTTCCCAACATAGTATCAGAGCGGCGGTCCTAAACTGAACCTCTGATACCCTCACCCCTAAGAAGCCTCCAAACCGTCCACCTTCTCCTTTCTCGTCACTGGTATCACTAGGTGCCATTGGCGATGTCCGTTCACAAGCACCACCGCTAACAGTGCTACCAGTGACATCACTCGCAGCAGCGCTGCCCCTAACCATGCCTCTTGCAGCAGTGCTGCCCCTAACCGCGCCTCCTGCAGTAATGCCATCGGCGTAGTGCACCAACAGTAACGCTGCTAGGGCACAGCTAGGAGTAGCACCGCTGCTGGCGATGCTAGCAGTCATAAGGGAAGGTGCAGGGGCAGGGTCTTCTTGACGCCCTGCTGCGCTGCCTTGACGGGGAGGGGTTGCAGGGAGTTCTTGGTGTCTTCCCTCTCTTGTTATTCTTTTTTTTCTCCTGTTGGTAGAGATCTTCAGGTCATCAGTCTTCATGTTTTAAAGCACTTGTTATGTGAGAGCTCTTGTTTTTGATTTGTGCATATGAGAAAATGGCAGACAATAAGGATTCCTTAAATGACTCGATGGGGAAGCTATCCACCACGGGCATATTCCAGGGAACCTCCGTGAAGTTGGATGGCACCAATTTTCTTTTATGATCTACTGCATTTTCTCGGTTCGTTGGGCCTCAAAGAAAGAAATATATTTTGATTAATGAGGAACATGTCTCAAAAATTGAAAACTGGGAGGCTGATAATAATTGGATGGCGACGTGCCTCCCTAATAGTGTTACACAAGCCATTGGCAAACAGGTGATATGCCATTCTTCTGCAAAGAAAATGTGAGAGGTTTTGCATGAGATACACTCTCACAAGAGTAACATCACCAGACTATATCATGTGATTAGGGAGATTCATAACATGAAAAAGGTAACCATGTCATTGGCAGATTATTATGGTGCTATGAAGAATCTGTGGGATGAACAGGATGTTCACCAGCCTATTAGTACAGATGCTGCTATATTGCCAACCAGAGAGAGGAGATTAGATCTATTCAACTGTTAGCTGGGCTTGGTTCTGAATATAGGTTGGTCAAAGATCAATTTATGACACTGAATACCATTCCTACTCCAGCCCAGATTTTTGCTTGCCTATCCAAACTGGAGACTATTGAGGATATTGCTCTTGCTGATGCCTCTGCCATGGCTTCTGTTGGTTGAGGTAGTAACAATTCCTTTACTTGTGGACGTGGTGGACGTACACCCAGATGTGGCAGAGAACGTACCTCCTTCTATGAGTATTGCCATAGGAATGGACATACTGTTGACTGTTGCTAGGTGAAACATGGATAACCTCAAGGTTGTGACCCTAGGGCCAACCAGGTGATTACAGAGTAGATTGGTCAGCCTACTTAGACTCATAAGGAGCAGCTCACTATTTCCATAGCAGAGTATGATGAGCTTCTTGCCTCTGGAGCATCTACCTCTGCAGGAGCATATGTTCTACAACCTACAGGTACCATGACCATATCTACTAGTTCCTGCTCTCCTACATGGATTGCAAATTCAGGAGCATCCTCTCATATTACTAGTAATGCATATCTTTTCTCCTTGCTTCAGTATTTAGCCACCCCCTTTCAAGTTAAGGTGGCCGATGGTGGATTATCTCCTGTTACTGGCTTAGGCAATTTATCTTTGTCACCCACATTGCCTTTATCTGATGTTATGCATACCCCATAGTTTGCACTGAATTTGATGTCAATTAGTCAGATTACCAGAGATTTGAAGTGTAGAGCAGTTTTTTATAACCAATATTTTGTGTTGCAGGATCTTAGGATGAGGAGGTGGATTGGTGGGGGGCTTGAGTAGAAGTAGAATGGTCTCTACTTTGTTCATATACCTCCATCTTCTACTAGTGCTACAGCATACTCTGTTACTCCACTCCAGTGGCACCTACGACTTGGCCACCCTAGCCTTATTGTTTTACGTTGGTTATTCCCTGATTTGAGTTTTTCGAATAAATTTTGTGTGATGCTTGTCAATTTGGCAAATATCATAGGTCATCTTTTCCGAATAATTTGTTAAGCAGTCTGGGTTTCCTTTTGAGTTAATTCATGCAGATGTATGGGGACCTTGTCCAGTTCAAAGTAACAAAGGTTGTCGGTATATCTTGGTGTTAGTTGATAATTGTACCCATGTGTCATGGGTTTATTTGATGAAGGAGAAATATGAGGTCTTTGTACTTATTCAATTTTTTGTAAAAGAAATACAGACTCAATTTTCCTGTCTTATAAAAATTTCAAGAGTGACAATGATTTGGAATTTGTTAATTCTACTTTGATGCACTTCTTTCAATCTTGGGGAGTTATACGTTAGACTACTTGTGCGCATATCTTACAACAAAATAGGGTAGCCGAGCGCAAACTATGACATTTGTTGGATGTTGGGAGAACTCTCATGAGTCAAATGAATGCTCTTGCTATATTGGGCTGATGCTATATTGACCGCTACTTTCTTGATAAATCGTGTGCCTTTGAATGCGTTGAATGGGAGTTCTTTTTTTGTGCTTTGTCCTAGGATTCCCTGTCACTCCTGTTGTTTTTGGATGTGTTTGTTTTGTCCACTTGTTTAAGGTAGATAAGAGCTCTCTTCGGTCTGTCAAGTGTATTTTCCTTGGCTATTTGAAGACTCAAAAGGGATACCGATGTTTTGATCCTGCTGCACGATGGTTTTACGTTACTGCTGATGTTACCTTTTTTGAGGATATTCTTTTTTATCCCAACAAGGGGGAGACTTCCACTTCTAGTAATGTTCCTATTCCACTACCAATTGCTCCACCATCTTCTACACCTGAGCCCTCTAAGCATCCTACCTCTGATGATGCAAGGGAGTTCCTTTATCTCCAGCATTTTCAACGACGATCTAAGACATAGGTAGAGGAACCTCTTTCTACTATTCCTCCTCAGCCCCTACCATCTGCTAATGATTCTTCTGAGGTAGAGGTAAGTGATGCTCCTGAGACAGTTGATTTGGATATTCCCATTGCTCAAAGAAAGGCTCAGTGGTCTCATACTAGACCTGCTAGATATTATGTTTCACAGTGTTTTTCATTTGATGGCCTGACAGATGCAAGTAGGGCATTATTGTTGACTGTTGATGTTGAACACGTGCTTAAAAGTCATAATGAGGCTTTTCAGAATGCTGCTTGGACTAAGGCTATGAAGGAAGAAATATCAGCTTTAGAATCTCAACACTCATGGGATTTAGTAGACCTACCCTCAGGTCTACTATTGTGGGGTGTAGATGGGTGTTCACCCTCAAATGTTGACCAGATAGTAGTGTGGAGAGATATAAAGCCAGATTGGTAACAAAAGGATATACTCAAACTTTTGGTATTGATTACTTTGAGACCTTCTCCCTTGTTGGCAGATTGAATTATGTCAGGATAAATTGACAGGTATATCAATTGAATATTAAAAATGCCTTTTTATATAGTGATCTAGAAAAGGTGTATATGCATCAACCCCCTGGGTTTCTGGCTAAGGGGGAGTGTGGAAAGAAGGTGTGTCGCCTCAGAAAGGCAATCTACGGTTTGAAGCAAAGCCCCAGGGCATGGTTTGACAGCTTAGTAGGGTAGCGCAAGAGTATGGATTTACTCGGTCTACTGTAGATCATTCGGTGTTTACTCTTCATGGAGATGTAGGTTCAGTGATTATTAATATTTATGTGAATGATATTCTCCTGACTTTGGAATAGAGAAAACAAAAAAATTGCTACATTCTCAATTTGTTACAAAAGATCTGGGACAAATAGGATATTGTCTTGGCATTAAGGTGCAACATGTTGACCAGGGACTAGTGTTATCTCTGAGGAAGTACGTTTTGGATATGCTTTGAGATGTGGGGATGCTTGGGTACAAGTCTGCAAGTGTTCCCATGGACCCTTCATTACCTCTGGTAGATGGAAACATTCCATTGTTACAAGATGTGACAAGGTATAGAGCTATGGTTGGGAAATTGCTATACCTCACTATTACTAGACCAGACATAGTATATGTTGTTGGTTGCCTAAACCAGTTTATGCAGGAACCTCGTGAGGTACATTGGAATGGTATATGTCAAGTATTGAGGTATCTGAAAAATGCTCCTGGGAAAGGTATCTTGTTTAAAAACAATAACCACATTAATGTATGTGGGCACTCTGATGTCGATTATGCTAGGGCACATGAAGATAGGAGGTCTACTACTGGATATTATACCTATATGGGAGGAAACTTGGTTACTTGGAGAAGCAAAAAACAATCCGTAGTTTCCAAGTCCAGTGTAGAATCTGAATATAGGGCGATAGCCCATACTACTTGTGAACTCATGTGGATTAGATCCATTCTTCAAGATTTTGGAATATAGTGTAGTAAACCTACACCCATGTTTTATGGTAATAAAGCAGCATCATTCATTGCAAATGATCCAGTGTTTCACGAAAGAACCAAGCATACTGAAGTGGATTACCATTTCATCAGGGAGGCGATTATGAGTGGAAAAATTAGCACACCCTACATCAAGACTGAGGATTAGATTGCAGATGTTTTCACCAAGGCTCTCACAAAGAAGCGGCTCAATCTTCTTAGTTCCAAGTTGAGTATGCATGATGCGTATGCTTCAACTTGAGGAGGTATGGGGGCGTGTTAGAATATAGCTTTGTTTTATTTATGTTCTAAGTAGGAAAATGAAACCAGTTAATTTCATTATAGGAGCCCCTACTTCTCTTTATAAGAAGAGAGGTGTGAGAAAAATAACGACTTGGTTCTAAAGAAATAAAAGATACAGAAAAGGAACATAAAAATAACACCCATCATCTAACACTCCCCCTCAAGTTGGAGCATGAATATCAATCATGCTCAACTTGAAATAGCACGCCTCAAAGGTAGATCTCCTTAGGGGCTTTGTGAACACATCTGTAGCCTGCTCCTTAGAAGTAACATTTGTGGTATGTACCATCCCACGTTGAATAAGATCCCAAGTGTAGTAGCAGTCAATCTCTACGTGCTTTATCCTCTCGTAGAACATAAGTTTATTGGCAATGTAGATTGCTGCTCAGTTGTCACACTGCATCTCCATAGAGCTATCCAGAGAAACATAAAGATATGACAGAACTAACTTGACCCAGACCATCTCAGCAGCTGTTTGGGTCATGGCCCTATACTCTGACTCTGCACTGGATCTAAATACAACTGCTTGCTTCTTGCTCCTCCATGTAACCAGATTGCCTGTAACTAAAGTGCAAAACCCTGTGGTAGATTTTCTGTCCCCAGCACAGCCAGCATAATTAGCATCAAAGTATGCTACAATCCCCATAGGCGTTCCCTTACGGAACAATAATCATCGTCCTGGTGCTTTCTTCACATACCTAAGCATCTGCATTGCACTTGCTAGTGCTGCCTAATTGGCTTATCCATAAACTGGCTAAGTCTACCAACAGACAAAGACAAGTCTAGACGAGTAATGGTGAGGTAAAGGAGGTTACCCACCAACTGCCTGTAAGCCCTACTGTCAAACACCTCAGATCCCTCATTATATAAATGGACCTTGGGATCTATGGGAAATTTGCAGCCTTAGCTGCTAACATAGCAGTGTCCTGAAGAAGATTAAGAGCATACTTCCTCTGCAAGAGTACCATTCCATCCCTACCACGTGTAACCTTAATGCCCAAGAAATACCTCAACTGACCTGGTCCTCCATGACAAACTTCTCTGATAGGTGCCTCTTGATTTCATCTATCCCATCTCTGTCATCCCTAGTGACAATAAGATCATCGACATATACCAGGAGAGCCACAGTCTCTCTGTCAATCTTCTTGGTAAAGGAGTGATCTGAAGTAGAGTGCCTCAGACCAACCTGGTGGAGCACCTCTGATAGCTTTTGGAACCAAGCCCTTGGACTCTGCTTCAGTTCATAGATCGCTTTCCTCAATCTGCACACACACTCCCCCTAAACCTCAAAACCCGGGAGCTACTGCATGTAAACCTCCTCCTGAAGATCGCCATAGAGAAAGGCGTTCTTCTCATCAAGCTGGTATTACGGCCACTTTCTACGAGCAATAATAGAAATGAGTATCCGAACAGTGGCAAGCCGCACAACAGGGGAGAAAGTAACAAAGAAGTCTACCCCATATGTCTGGGTGAACCCTTTTACCACTAGTTTGGCCTTATAACTCGAAATAGACCTATTAGGGTTGTATGTCAAGGTAAAAACCCATCTAGAGCCAACTAGTCGCGCGGCAGTAGGAAGTGAGGTGAGATCCCAAGTCTGTCTACTTCGAAATGCTGTCATCTCATCCTCCATGACTCGATACCACTTTGGATCAAGCATGGCCTTTGGTAGGTAGACGAAATGTGTGACGTAACTGCCTGACACAAGCTGCTAAATTGAGGAGCAAGACCATCAGTAGCCAAACTACCTACAACACGATATTTGGACTTACAAGTGCGCGGCGCCTTCCTAATCACAATAGGAAGGTTAGAATCATCTGGTATCTCTGACTGAGTCGCTGCAGAAAGGGCCTTACTAATATGGTGATGTATAACTAAACTATCACTGGCATCGGGTATAATCTCAACTACCTGTGAACTATCGACTACTGGTGAGGGAGGAGGTCTCTGAAATGTAGTGTAATGCCTGTGATAGGTACGCAATGACCCATGCAATCTCTCAAAGTCATCCAGGGAGGAGGAGCTCATCTGTCCATCAGCTGGAGATTTGGACTAAGAAGCAGACACTTGAGTCTCTGCACACGGAACAGGCAAGGGAAGAAAGGCAACATCATTATAAGAGCTCCTCTGTCTAGCGACTGAGAAGTATGGTGTATCCTTATGGAAAGTCACATCGACGCTAACATAATGCATGTTTTGCAGAGGATCATAGCAACAGTACCCCTTCTGTATCCTAGAGTACCCCAAAAATACACACTTGATAGCATGAGAAGTTAGCTTGTCACGATCAAGTGATGGCACATGAACGAATTCAACGCATCCAAAGGCCTTGGGAGACACATGGAATAACTCCCCACCTGGATGCAAAAGAAGTATCGGTATTTGCTCGTGTAGAACTGAGCTAGATATCCTGTTGATGAGATAGGTCGCTATCAGAACTGCATCCCCCCAGTATCTCTGTGGCACATTGTGATGAATCAAAAGTGTATGGGCAACATCCAACAAGTGCATGTGCTTTCGCTTTGCGACCCCATTCTGCTGCCAAGTGTAAGGATAGGTGGTCTAGTGGACAATCCCACAAGTCCTATAGAACTCCTTAAGTCTGCCAATGCAGAACTCATGGCAATTATTAGTCTACACCATCTTCACTGTGGTTGAATACTGTGTGTTGATCTCTAGAAGAAGAGTCTCTAGGCATCCTCCAACCTCTGCCTTGCTCTTCAATAGGAACACCCAAGTGGCTCTAGAGAAATCATCTACGACAACCAGGTAGTACTGGTGTCCTATTCGATCTAGGACTCTGCTCGTTCCTCATACGTCCATATGAAGCAACTGAAATAATGTCGAAGATCCAGTAGAGGTGTTGTGTTAATTGCTTTGAAACGGGTTTTAAAAAAATCGTCGCGTTACAGTATAGATTGAATCAGTGCGAAAAACAGATAATAGTTATACTCGAAAGAAATCCGAGGTTGTTCGCTGGGAGCAAGTGGCAATTCAATCTCAAAATCATGATTCTAAGTAAAAGATATTAGCGATTGCAATAAAAAAATTTTCAATAGTAATGTGCAAAAAGAAGAGATGGTAAAATGGTGATTTGAATTACCAAATTACCCTACAATGTTAAGCTTTGCAAGCTACTTAAAGTAACAGAATCATGTAAGCCAAGCAAATCTCAATTTAACCAACAGAACCAAGGTATCAGTAGATATCAGACGATAGAATAGGCACTCAGATGCCTTAACCGATGCTCAGTAAGATAGAGGCAAAGGCCTCTTCCCTTCTTCTCTTCAAGCCTCAGGGAGAGGCGTAGGCTTCTCTCTTCTTCTCTTCTTTTACCTCTTCTTCTCTTCTACCTTTAAGCTCCAGAGAAGGCACAGCGCAAGGCTCAGCACGCCAGCAGAGGCAAAGGTCTCTCTCAGATCTCATAAGTGTTGAGAGGAGGGCGGCAGAGGAAACCCCCCTCTCCTCTCTTTTTCTCTTCTTCCTCTCGCAGAACCAGCAAACCAGAATATACCTGGGTATCCGGGTAAACGGTCCGAGCCTAGACCCACGAGGCATGAGCGCAGGCGTACGTATGCGCGTGCGTGTGGGGACCTCACCCCCTGTGTGTGATGAGGCGATAAGCCTATAGCACTTTTTCAATTTATGCGCTGTGCGGGCTTCAGTTTTCTATAAGGTGGGACTAATCCCACAAGGATGGTTCGCGTAGCAGGTAGGATGACTTCCCTCGCCAAATTGAAGCAGCAGCTGCGTGTATTGCTTCCACTTGGAGGCTTGGAGATTAGCCTGGAGTGTCCCCGTGCGACCTGGCCGTAACGCCTGGGAGGTCTGACGCAAGAACACGACGAACAGGACGGTGAAGGAGGTGGCGACGACGAAGCTCTAGCGAGACCTGAAATAAGGAATGTGACCTAATGGCCACGTCAGAGTAGCTCAAATGGTTCGTTGGACGACAGCGACTGCAACTGTGGTGGTTTCGTGGAGTTTGGTGCACGGAGGTGGTCGGTCGGTGATGGAGTAGGTTGTCTAAAGGTGGGTTACTCGGTGGGCGGTTTGGGTGGACGGTAGAGTGTGAAAAGGTAGGCCTTTGGATGAGGGGGTACGGCAAAGGTTTTGGACTGGTTGGCGAAGCAGATGGAGTTGTGGATGGCGGAGACGCTTCGTTAGAGATGTGGTCGGAGGCGGAGAAGATGAAGTGCAGGGGAAGTGGTTGGTGGTCGTGCGTGTGTCGTAAGTGTGAGAGAGAGAAAGTGATAGAGGGACTTAGCTAGGTGAAAGAGAGACGGAGGCAGCCGGTTTTGGTCGACAGACACCGAAGGAGGATAAAACGACGAGACGACGATGACGAAGTAGGAGGAGATACGCCCTCCCTTTGGCTGGGGAGGGTCGCGAGGAAGAGAGGAGTCGAGGAAGCCGACCAATTTTGTCTTTGGATGGTCGGAGGAGGATCGAAAAGGGTCGCTGGAGCAAAGGTTTTGGTGGCCGGGGAAAGAGAATCTAAGGGGGTTGACGCACCAAAACTTGCTGAGGGAAAGCGTAAGGCCACGGGGGTCCTTTTATAGGGCTTTAGACGGAGTTTCAAGCTTGGAAAATAAGCTTAGAACCTCCGAGGTTCTCGCCGACATGAGATACCCAATCAATCAAACCATTCGCATTAGGATTCTATAAGGATTTAGGATCCCTAAATCGGCTCATTTGGAAGGCAATTACTTAACGAGTTTCTGTTTCAATTTTAAGAGGGATTCGTCAAGAAATCACAAAGATCTTGCCCTTTAAAAGTCGCCGAAGTTTGTGGGATTAGGATTTCATGGTGGCAGGGACCTTTTTGTGAAGATGATGATAAAGTCAGGGACTGAAATGCAAAGAATTCAAAAGTTAGAGACATATGTCTGAGATAAAAGAGTCAAACAGGACCAAATTGTAAAATAGGTTAAGATGATCTCAGATTAGGCCTAAATTTTGTACAAACCTAATTTGGACCTAAAGAATCCAATGATGAAGTTGGATTTTGTTTTTGACCTAGTTTGACTGGGTAATTTATGCAAAAACTCAAATTAGGCCAAATGTCTATCTAGGACTTTGTTTTAGGTCAAGACGGGTTCTGATGGTCAAATCAAGCATACCAAATCCTAGAGAATATTTTTTTTATGAATTTTAGAAGATTTAGGTGAATTTTATCCTGACCAGAACTTTAGTTAATTAAGCGGATCTGTTTTAGGGTTTCAGAAGTCATTTAATTCTCAAAACACGCGAAAACCCTTTTTTGTCTGTTCTAACCCACTTGTTGGACATTTAAGGCCATTTGACCCTTAACTAACCCCTTAGAAAATCCATGAGTGTACTGCAATTGAAATATACTGTTCAAACTGCAATTTTACCCTTGTTTTATTGTATTTCTCTCAAAATGATTATGCAATGAATTAGGGCTCTTTGGCGATTATGTAAGAGCATTTAATGACTTTAATCAGATCAAATTGAGCTAGTTATGGCTCATGATGGTGTTCCTAGCATGCTAGTCAGAAAAGAGGACCGATGGTGCTTACCCAATTGGCAAGCATCATACTGTATGGTAGTAGCTGGGGAAATATGTGATATCACCCTCCTAAGGTGATCAAAAGACTGTAGAACATTCTCGTTATCATATCGAGTAACTCCTGCAAACGGTTCCTGTCTTAGGCGATAAATGCCATTCTCTTATGCACCTCTAACAACAATCCTCCCAGTGAGCTTCTCCTGAACAACGCATCCGACATCATCGAAGATCACTCTACATTGAGATCTTTCATGATTCTATTCACGGACAACAAACTCAATGGGAATTCTGGCACATGCAACATGCCAGATAGCTACAAATTAGCAGTCACAGACACCTCCCCCCTACTCTTAACTGGGGTGTATCTACTATCAGCCTCCTGTACAGTCCTCCCTGGGGAACGGACTATAGCGAACGAATGTAGGTCTGATCACCGCACAGATGCTGTGATGCACTAGAGTCAATCAGCCACCTTGCCACCCTGCTCCATGGTGGCTCCTATAATGCTCCTAGTTAACCAGATTCACACACTCTGCCATTGGTGTCAAGCAAACCACATCCAAAGAAAATGGGAAGTACACACTTCAAGAATCATCCAATAAGAGGAAAACACACCCCAAAAATCATCAATAAGGGGAATACACACCCCAAAATTGGACAATAAATATGGAGAAAAAACTACCACTGTTCGGCGTTGCACCACTATCACCAAGAGAACACCAATGGATCTGAATCAGGACGTGTTCAGATTTGCATCTTCGACAAGAAGCCCCCTTGGATGAGCGTTGGCCTAACCCGAGTGCAGGGAGAACACCCAAGACAGCCCCAGGGGGACCTAGGTCTCTCTCCCTACGATCTGAGGGGAAGTAGCCTTAGGAAGGGGCTACAAACCCCTCACAGTAGAAGCGTTGTTGTTGCACGCTGCTTCTGACCACACGCCATCGCTACTACACAAGCAGCATCGCCATGTCGCCACTTCCGCTGCACTGCGCTGCCACTATAGCGCTGCTGCAAGCGTGCAAGACCACCGCCTAGCGCCACTTTAGGTACGCAGGGCCACCGCCGTGCGCCACCGAGGACCGCCGCAGTCGCTCCTACCCACACGTCACTTCAGACTTGCATGTGCCGCTAACGCGTGCCATCGAGCGTCGTTGGTGAAGAGGGATGGTCGGTGCAGATCAGGGAGAGAGAAGGAGAGGGGTTTGGTGATAGGGTTTCGGAGGCCTTGGGGGCAGGATACTTAGAGTCACGGTCTAGGATCGGTGCTCTGATACCAAGTAGGAAAATGAAACTAGTTAATTTCATTATGGGAGCCCCCACACCTCTTTATAAGAAGAGTGGTGTGGGAAAAATAGTGGCATGGTCTTAAAGAAATAAAAGATACATAAAAGGAACATAAAAGTAACATCCATCATCTAACATGTTCTATTATTGGAGTGTGTACTGATATTTCCCCTTTAGACCTCTCTATATAAGGGTCCAGGGTTTCTCAATGAAAAGTGTGTCATTTATTTTCCAACAGTACCGGTGGCAACAAATGCGCCAAAAGCTATGGAATGAAGGGATCTATGGGAATCTACATCCATATTCCAAGGACTTGAACTATATAGCAATGTGGTTGGACTTATGAAATTGGTGGGTTAAGCCACGAATCCATGAAGTCCTTATCCTCGTAGAAACTCATCAAATATTTCTTGGTTACCTTATGTTCAGTCCTAAAGTCTTTAAAATCTTCGCGAGGAATAGACCATTCCATAATTGACCCTCCTCCAAGCTTGACTTTAACCATTTAGCCAAAGTTTGAAATTAGCTTCTCTATATTAACAAACACAAGGAAATCCGATGAAAGGGACTTACATTTTTCTTGTTCATCTTGGTCCTATTCTACAATAATAGATCTCAATAATATTGCAAAAGTATCTTGATCTCCAGTAGCAACAAAAGGGTAATGTCGGAGATAGGGATGAAAATGGATTAGATATAGGTTTGGATATCTGATGACCATATTTGAATATGGTTGGATTCGGATATTTGGCTCTGCAGCTTTGGATGACAAACTTTAGATATGAATTGTGATGTAGTATGCTAATTTCGGATCGGATTGCATCCAGATTAGGATATTTGACGTATTAAACCAATATATTGTGGATTTCAATTGTCGTTACGTACGTTATTCTTTAAGATATCGTGAGACTAAAATTGTTTATATTTTGTAACAACAATTTGCATGTCTTTTAACTTAGATATTGTATATTTAAATGTAAAAAGCTATATTAACCCGTCAGCATGTTTATAAAATGATTGAAATTCCTTCCATATTCATATTTTTATCCAATTTTATCTATATTGATTTATACCTTATGTTAATATTCAACTTATATTCGTATCCAATTTTTGTCTAAATCATATCTGATTTTCTTATGTAAGAAAAAAATTATATCTGATTTGAATCTGAATCCATATTCAACTTGTGCAAAACAAATATAAATATAAAAATAGCCATATTCAATCCGATTTCATCCTTATCTGGGGGAGTTAACCCCTTTTAGCTTTTTAAAGAACGACATCATGGTTATGTAAAAGATCCTTTTGCACATCACTATTGCATGTAATTATACGTGTATGAAAGAGGGAATTGCAAAAGTCTAATTGAAGAGAAATCCAAGCAAAGACCCAAATATTATCTACCTTCCACAGGGAGATCTAGCTAGATACCACTGGGCCCATTTGTCTCATTAATTTGACTTATATCAGGCCCAATATCAAAGAGAAATGAGCCATCATATCGAGTTGACTAGAAGAAACTACTCTCCAAAGACCGATGAATCCTTAAGATGGATAATTATGCATATTCAACACACGTGATCAGTTAAAATGAAAGGTCTCTTAGTGGTTATGACTAGTTAATTGATGATCCTTGGAATGAAGAAGCTAATTAGCGTGTCGATTGCACCACCTCAATACCACCAACTATGTGTTAGATTTGAGAGCCTAATTGCATCAATCGAGATGCAATTCTTATATGGTAACATAGGAATTCATGTTAAAATTAATGAGATTCTGGAGAAGTTTTTAGTCTCATATTGGAAGTGGACAAATCTCTTGTTGGGTGTAAAAAGCTTCTGCCTTCCATGGCTTATGTAGCAAAGAATGAAAGGTAGGGCTGGGAACCACGCATGCCCCCCGCCCTTCCCTGCATTGCCCTGCCCCATCCTGCCCGGCTTAGGCTCATTTGAGAATCAATTTGGAACTTATAACTTTTAATCTCACGATTTTGACCTGTTTTGGTCAATCAATTGGTTTAGTCGACCAAAAAGTCAAGTTTGATCGAGCACTTTATTTTTGTTCGATCAATGAACTTAATTGGTTGATCAATTGCCGTATTTCTATAAAACGAAAATTTCCATAAATATCTGATCGTGAGCTCTATATAAGGGTCACAGGGGGCTCTCATTTGACACATAACAAGAGTAGAAAGTTCTCTCCACTCTCTCCCCTTATCTCTCGTTTTTGTCTCTCTTTCTTGTTACGTTCATTTGACGTAATATTAGTAGAAAAATCTCTAATCACTTTTGTCAATCTTGCACAAGGAGATTGAGAGATTCATGAGAAGTTTTGGTTGATCAAACCATTAAATTAATAGATCAATCGGGAATTTGGTTGGAAACCAAATTTCCTCAGCTTCGTTCTCCTGAGGTGATTTTCGAGGATGTCCAAGATCGGAGTATACCGAATCTTGGAGATGGATCGTCGTATCTTGGGAGGAGTTCGTTAGATCCTAACGCACTAATATTGTTGGGGCAATACCTTCTCTAAGAGAAGTCCTTAATGGACGCTTCGATCGGAGTAATCTCTAACCTTTCTTCGTTTTGTTTATCTGTGCTATTGCATGTTATTTGTTCTTTATTTTATTCTGAATTTTGCCAAATCATGTTTGACTTGCTTTAGTTAATATTTTTTATCTATGCGAAAACGTTGGAAATGCATATGTTTTTATTTATTTATTTTCTTTATGCATTTATTTCAATAATCTTAGAGAAGGTATCGCTTAGATCTAAAATATTTGAGATATCGAAAATGACTTTCAAATCACATGTAGACTTATTTTGTATGCTCGAGAAATTTAGTGGCCAAAATTTCAAGCGTTGGCAACAACGAATGAGAATTTAGTTGACCACTATTGGTTTGATCTCGATTTTGGAAATCGATTGCCTAATTTTAGATAAGGAAAAATCCACTCCTGAATGCCAAAAGGTGGTGGATGTGTGGAATGAGTACAATCATATTTGTAATGGTTGTATCTTATTGACATTGTCCAATGTGTTATTTGATGTATACAGCACCCACGTCCACTGCGAAGGGGCTATGAGAGGAGTTGGACAAAAAGTATAATACCGATGATCTTGGTATTGAAAAATACTTTGTCGCAAAATTCCTTATGTTCCAAATGACCGAGGGTAAATCTGTATCGGAATAGGCACATGAATTTCTGTTATTGCTCCATGATTTAGCAGAGGCTGAAATGAAACTTCTTGAGAAGTTTTAAGGTATGTCTATCATTCAGAAATTCCCTAAATCTTGGGAGGACTTCGGGATGACTCTCAAGCATAAGAAAGGAAAGATTTCTCTAGATGACTTAATGATAG
The DNA here is from genome assembly GCA_037157565.1 of Thalassia testudinum. Classification (NCBI taxonomy): domain Eukaryota; kingdom Viridiplantae; phylum Streptophyta; class Magnoliopsida; order Alismatales; family Hydrocharitaceae; genus Thalassia; species Thalassia testudinum. The sequence goes on from JAZHRO010000037.1 coordinate 4,925,241, forward strand.
CTATTGCTATTGAGTAAGAGCATATGAAACAGAAACATGTAATGCCTGTGAAGTCTAAGGTGAATGCCATGACATCTAAAGGAAAGGAAAATAAAAATAAGGACAATAAAAACAAAACGAAAGCCAAATCCAAAATCTAGAAGAAATCCAAGAATAAACTATACTAGCACTGTGGGCAGGTTAGGCATTGGAAGAAGGATTCTCCTTCTAATAAAGTTTAGCAGAAGACCACAGATGAAAATCCTCAGGTGAATGTGATCACCGAGGAGGCCGGGCCTAGCGATGGGTATATCTCTATAAAACCCGAACTTTATGTTATTTACAATCCTATTGAATGGATCATGGATATTGGAGTTAATGTGCATATTTGTATTGATAGATCATTCTTTTCTTCCTATCAGGCCTGCAGTAGCGGGACTGTGAAGATAGGGAACGACTCTGCAGCCAAGGTGATGGGATTCAGATGCGTAGACTTGAGGGTGTTGCACGTTCCTGCTGTGAAAAAGAATGTTTTTTCTGGTTCTTTGTTGGTTAGAGAGGATTTTAAGTTAAACTTTAAATGTAATAAAGTTGTTATGTTGGGACATGAAATATTTTATGGAAATGGGTATTTGACAAATTTTGATTTATTATTTAGAGTGAGATTTGATGTAGATGTATCATTTAGAAATACTCTAAATAATGTTAGTTTTCATTTGATTCAATCTATTTGCAATAATATTGAATCTTGTGATATATGACATGGTAGATTGAGTCATTAAATTTCAATTTTTAAAAAGAATGATAAAATTAAATATGATTCTTGAACATACCATAGATAAAACTAAGAAACGTGAGATATGTGTGCAGGCTAAAGAAGTTAGGAAGCCTCTTCACTCAATTACAAGAGATAGGTTCTAGATTTAGTGCACAAGGATATCTGCGAGTTTAACAGTGTGGTGATTCGAGACAATAAAAAGTATTTTATCACCTTTATAGATGACAGTAGTAAATACTGCTATGTGTATTTGCTGTCTAAGGATGAGACATTAAGTAGATTCATCATCTTTAAGAAAGAAGTAGAAATATAAATTGAGAAAACTCTTAAGAGACTGAAGTTAGATAGAGGAGGGAAATATACGTCCAACTTATTTGATGAACAATACCAAGCTTTTGGTATAGTTCATGAAGTAACGGGTCCATATTCTTCTCAATATAATGGGATAGCAAAGCGAAAGAATAAGACCCTAAATGACATGATCAACACTCTCTTGCAAAACTCATGATTACCTACTTACATGTGAGGGGAAGCTTTGAATACGGCACAAGGTTTGAAATGCCAATTTCGACGTCGTGTCGATAAAATTCCAAGTGTGCATGCTGTGGAAATGTTCATTTTTTGATGGCCATGCTAATAGGCATGCCGAGGGCACGCTGTGGGGATGCCGAGGGCATGCCGACGACTTGCCGACAAAAAATCACAAAAAATACAAAAAATAGTGTAAAAATACTCAAATTTCACTCAAATCTGTGTGTGACTTAGTGCCAATTTTCGAATTTCAGATTTTCAAACTCAACGCCCTCGACTCGCTCGGAATCTGTCGGCATGCCGCTGATTTCGTTGGCATGTCGACAAAATGGCTGGCATACATTTCGATAACTGCTTCGTATCAGCAAGCACCCCTACCGAAAATGGCCTTGCCGATGGCATTTAAAACGCTAATACGGCATGCCATATTCTGAATAAAGTTTCTCTCAAGTATAAGGAAAGTAGTCTATTTGTGATTTGGAGAAATATGAAACCAAGTTTGAAATACCTTAAAGTGTGAGGTTGCCTTATAAGAGTGATTTTTCCAAAACACAAGAGGAAAAAGCTTGGACTTAAGACATTTGACGTGGTCATTCTAAGTTATGTTGATAATAGCTATGCCTATAGATTTTTTGTTATAAAATCTGAGATTTCAGGCATAAATGTCAACACTATTGTTGAGCTTCGCGATTGTACAATTTTTGAGGATGTCTTATGAAGACTGGATTACCTCAAAATATGACTTCAGATGATCTAGCCACCACATCTGGTTCTATTCCTGGTTAAGTGGAAATGATGTCAAATGTTGGGGCTAGCTTTTCCCGTTCTGAACTCAATCAAGTAGAATGGTCTGAACCTAGGAGAAGTAAAAGACCAAGCAAGGGATTTGGAAACTGATTTTATTGCTTACTAAATCGAGGGCGATCCCCTCAGTTATCGTGATGCTATAGCTTCTTCTAAAGGTAAGTACTGGAAAGATGCCATTAAGAATGAGATGGACTCAATCATTTTTAATGGCACTTGGGAGTTGGTTGATTTACCTCTAGGGTGTTCTACTATTGAGTGCAAGTGGGTGCTTAAGAGAAAACTCAGGCTTGACGAATCTATTGAAAAATACAAAGTTAGACTTGTTGCTAAGGGGTTTAAGCAAATGGAAGGAATCGATTATTTCGATACATATTCTCCAGTAACTAGGATAACTACCATCCGGATGCTTATTGCATTGGCTTTTATTTATGATCTCACTATCCATTAATTGGATGTGAAGATCACTTTTTTTCATGGCGATCTTAAGGAGGAGATCTATATGGACGAGCCTGAGGGATTTGTGGCTCTTAGGAATGAGAAAAAGTTTTTTAAGTTCGTTAAATCTCTTTATGGTTTAAAACAAGCACTCAAGCAATGGCATAAAAAGTTTAATAAGATTATACAATCTTTTGACTTTGTAGGTCACAAATCTGACAGATGTGTCTACTCTATGATTAAGGGTGATACGTGTATTGTCCTATGCCTATATGTAGATGATATATTATTGTTTAGATCAGATATTAGAATTGTGAATGAAACTAAGTTGTTCTTGAATAATAAGTGTGAGACGAAGGATATGGGTGTTGCAAACGTGATCCTAGGCCTCAAATTGATTCGGTCAGCAGAGGGGATATCTATTTCTCAATCTCATTATGTTGAGAAGGTTCTTAAGAAATTTGGCTATGAAGATTATAAGGCTGCAAGCACTCCTTTTGATTCATCAAACACTCTTTATAAGAATAAAAATGGAACGCTTGTTTCACAACTAAGATATTCACAGATTATAGGAAGCTTGATGTATTTGGCTAACTATACTAGATCAGGTATTTCTTTTTCTGTGTCTAAGTTGAGTAAATACACAAGTTGTCCTGACTATAGTCATTGGGATGCCTTTGCCGGTACTTCGGTACTCAAAGGGAACCGTTTCCCTTAATTTGCATTATAGTAAATATCCTTCAGGTTGAGAAGGATATAGTGATGCAAGTTGGATCGGTCAAATAGAGAATTTCGGGAGTAATAGTGTTACAAGGTATGTCTTTACCCTTGAAGGTGGTGCAGTCTCCTGCCGATTTACAAAACAAATCATTTTAGCCCGATCTACCTTTGAGGCTGAGCTATGTGCTTTGGACACCACTGGAATTGAGACTGAATGACTAAAGGGACTTCTTACAGAAATCCCTATGATGGGTAGGCCAATTCCTGCGATATCTTGGCATTGTGATAGCATGATTGCTATAGCAAAGATTAAGAGTTCAAAGTTTAATCATAAAACAATGAGACATCCAATCAGACTCAAGTCTGTAAGGAATATAGTGTCTCAATAAGTGATTGTTGTGGAATTTATAGGGTCCAAGGATAACATAGTAGATCCGTTTACTAAAAGACTTGATAGATCTTTAGCCCTTAAGTCTTGGTTTGGGATTACACTGAGACCCATTGGGAGTTCACTCGCAACAGCAACCCAACGTAACTGAGTAGAGATCCCACAAAGTAGGTTTAATATGGTAACAACAAGCTATATTGGAAACTGGTTGGTACTCGTTTTTAGATGCTTATGCATCTGAGTCCAATCCCTCGAAGTTGGAGTGCCTTAAGTTGCAAATTTAAGAAGAGCAAAGGCTCTGAATGGATTCAAGCATTTATGGCAGGATGTGAGTAATGCATCCTTGGAGAACACTACCTATGTGAGTGTTATTGTGGGCCGCAGGTAAGGGAATATGGTCTTTCTCGATTACACTCATTAAACAGGATAAGGTGCATGACCCTTAATAAGACCAACCCTAAAGATTTTCACCAAGAACTTTATTTTATTGTTACCACTATACACTCCACATTAAAGATTTAGAGTTCAAGACTAGTTTCACTTTATTCTTGTGGTGATGAAGGTGGATGACTCAGGTAAGGATTCAAATCGGAAGGTACCTTTATTGAAAGCAGAGTGTGGTAGCTGAGGAATTTATCGTTGAATTTCAACGATAAATTTGTCAGGGAATGTTGGATTTGAGAGCCTACTTGCATCAATCGAGATGCAATTGTTATATGGTGACATGGGAATTAATGTTGAAATCAGTGAGATTTGATAGAGGTTTTTAGCCTCATGCTGGAAGTAGACAAACCTCTTGGTGGGTATAAAAGTCTTTTGCCTCCCATGGTTTATGTAACAAAGAGTGAGAGGTGGGGCTTGGGGCTACGCACGCATGCGTGTCCTGCCATGCCCCGACTCAGCTTGGGCTTGGGCTCAGGTGAGAATTGATTTGGAACTTAAAACTTAGACTCTTTTGCTACAAACTTTTAATCTCACGATTTTGAACTGATTTGGTCAATCAATGGGTTTGGTCGACCAAAAAGTCAAGTTTGATCGACTAATTTATTTTGATTGATCAATAGAATTAATTGGTCGATCAATTGTCGTATTTCCTTAAAACGAGAATTTCCATAAGCATCTGGTCGTGGGTTCTATGTAAGGGCTACAAGGGGGCTCTCATTTGACACACAACAAGAGTAGAAAAGCTCTCTCCCTCTCTCTCCCTCTCGTTCTTGTCTCTCTTTCTTGGTATGCTCGTTCAACGTGCGCTTAGTAGAAAAATCTTTAATTAGTTTTGTCGATCTTGCACAAGGAGATTAAGAGATCCACGAAAAGTTTTTGGTTGATCAAACCATTAAATTGGTAGATCAATCGAGAATTTGGTTGGAAATAAAATTACCTTGGCTTCGTTCTCCTGATGTAGTTTTCGAGAATGTCCAAGATCGGAGTGCGCAAAATCTTGGAGGTAAATCATCGTATCCTAGGAGGAGTTCATCAGATCCTGATACATCGATATTGTAAGGGATGATACATTCTCTAAGAAAAGTCTTTAATAGATGCTTCGATTGAAGTAATCTCTAACATTTCTTTATTTTATTTATTTATACTATTACATGTTATTTATTTTTTATTTTATTCTGGATTTTGCTAAATCATATTTAACTTGATTACATTAATATTTTTAATCTATATAAAAATATTGAAAATACATATAATTTTATTTATTTATTTTCTTTGTACATTTAGTGTTCACTGATGCAAATAATTATATTCACCATCCAAATCTTACAATCACATAAAGATATCAACCATCCTCTCAACCCTCAGTCAGCCCTGCAAACTTGAATGATAGAGTCCACATGATAATTCCAGGCTGAGGGGTAACAACTTTTGGATATGTCCGATATGGCGAGCGTGGGTGGAAGACGTGTGAGCAAAGACTCGCAACTGTTGCAAATGATCATGCACTGATAAGGCATAAAGACTCACGTGAGTTTCATGCAATCTAAGTCAAGCACAGGCTTGATTTCCAATCCTTGGTGAATTCAGAGTTTTCAATCTCTCTAGGACGTAGCACATTCAAGTGTGCACACGGTAGAAATTGTGTATTTTTGTGCTTGTTTATTGGCCTCAGTTTCTTCCAAATATCTACGTAACTTACTCATGTGAGGATTCAAGTCAACAGGATTGTTCACATTGCATCAACTCCTCCAAGCTTTGACCGAACGAAGGCGTTCTGAGAACTTGTTAAAATTCTAGTATCTTTTGCTGCCTTTCTTCCTTTTACCTGATCTTCTGCTGTCTCTATGAGTGTTGTTATGTTTCTTGTTTCGTAGGAGAAGAATGCAGTTTTAAAGGAACAACACGCCTCCAACTGTTGATGAATGAAATTGAAAATAACAAGTTATCCTTTTCCATGGAGGGGCCTAGGGACCTCTGGCCAGGCATTACTAATTATGTCTTGCCAGTTGTATCATCCAATGACAAAGATTCGCCAGTGGCATTTTTATATTTTCTTGATACTGGTGGTGGAAGTTATCCGGAGGTTATATCAAATGCTCAGGCTGCATGGTTCAAGACCCTATCTAATGAGATAAATCCAGATTCAAGGTACCGCAGAGTAGGGTAAATTTCTGGAAACCTGCTGTATTTGTATTTCATCTAACATGTTCTAATTATGCTTTCAAGTGTCCCTGAGTTAATATTTTGGCACATACCGAGCATAGCGTACAATAAAGTTGCCCCTCGCCGCATGGTAGGCATACATAAGCCTTGTGTTGGTTCTATAAACAAAGAGTCTGTTGCTGCCCAGAAAGCTGAGTGGGGCATGATGGACATCATTTCGAGAAGGCCAAGTGTTAAGGTAAGAAAAGCATTGTCATGTTCAAATACAAATCACTCAAGATATAATTGCTACAACTAAGGAAATCACATAAAAAGTTCTGTCTGTTTTGTGATCATAATCTTCATCAAAATCACTTGGACCACGCCGATGGTGTTCTTGGAATGAGTAATATTTCCACTAGCATATCCTTTTCAAACTTGCTTGTGCCCCCCCTCTCTCTCTCTCATAAGTGTTGAAATTAATAGATGTAATTGTTAGTATTCTTCCTACACTGTTGTCTTTCTTGTCCATATATTCCTTGAATTTGTTAGATGACTGAACCAAACAAACATTTGATTCTTTGGGAAACTCTCCCGGAATCTCTTCTTTGGAATCTTTATACCTTATTTTCTTGCTGATGCCACATCTCACACTGTGATGCCCTGCTCAAGTTCATTTTTGAACCTGTAAATCGAAGTTTGACACCAGAATTTATAAAACCCATTCATGGTCGTGCCTTCACAGTATTATGCCTCCAAACTTTGGCTTCTCAAGCTCTTGAATAGATTTCAAATTATGGTGATTGTGACACACCACTATCAAGCTTGCTGCATTTTTGCTTATTGTTTCCAAGTGTAACGTAACATGTTTTTACAGAATTGCCTGGATTTCTCTGCTCACTACCAATCAACAACTCAAAATGCATTCACACTTTATTCCTCACAGTTGGATTTCAGCATTGGTTATAAACTATTGATGGATGCTCTACAATGAAACCTTGTAGTGGGTAATTTAGTGTAGCACTGTTGAATCACACAATATGCCACATGAGTTGCATATTTAAGGATAATATGGATAAAATAAGAATTGTCAGTTGAGTAGGCATGCCCGACAGACAAGAAATGTGTAAGTATAAGACAAAATAGGCCATGCTCATTGAGGAGAAGTTGAAGCCAGATTTGAGGGCCTTGGAGGTTGAAGATAAAGCCAAATTACCTATGGTGGTTTTCTAATGTGTCATTAAGGTCACTACTACTAGATGCCAGTCCAAGAGAGCAAGTTACTTGAGTTCAACAGTTTAACGTGGGCGAAATTGCCTCAGAAGGAGAAAAAACTAAAGATAACCAACAACAGAACCTCGTCCCAGATTATTCTTTTAGAGGACAAAATTGATATTGGCTACATAATCCGAGTTCTGTCATTTCTTAGGAAGTTTTACTTTTGAACTCTATACAGGAAGCTGTTGAGAGGATTGAGTTGTTGGTTTAATACTACATTGGAAGATGTGAACTTTGTGTGGTGAGTGGTAGCCTATAAATAGGCATGTATTCCTCTCATATTCTTCTGAGAAGAAATATAGAGATCCAATCCCAAGGGGCCTTCTCCCGTGGTTTTCTTCCTGCTCTTCGTGAATGGGATTTCCATGTAAACCCAAGTGTTCTTTGATTGTCTTTACGTTTTGATTCGTTTTCGCTTATTCTCGATTTCAACTTGGTATTAGAGCAGTTCGATTCTTGGGTTTATTCTTTGAATTATTATCTTTTATCATTATTATGTTATTGGAGTTCCAATATCTTGATTTAAAGGAGAATCAAGGAGGAGTATGTGGCAATGTGATCTACCCCTTGCTAGGGTTTCTGATCAGGGTCGCTCGAGGAGGATCTCCTCGGTGGAGTTTTTGCCAGGCTCATACTGTAGGAGATCAATGCGAGGCAGTGCAAGGGGTAACAAGCGGTGATGTTGTTGATGCATGGATCTTGTGAGGAGGTGCGAAGCAACTGCGCATCAGGAGGTCGTAGGAGGCGGTGCGAGGTGGAGCAAAGGGTGTCACAGCGCTGCAAAGGGTTGCTCGAGGCAACACCAGGTGGCACGGCGGCAACACGTGGTTGCTGGCGACCGTGAGAGCAAGTCTAGGTTGTGCAGTAGCCCTAGCGACACTGCTGCAGCATCATGGAGTGTTGACGGCTGCAAAGGGTGCCGTTCGCGGCGCCTGTGGACGTTGTAGAAGACAGTGAAGATGGCTGTGAGGCAAACCATGGTGGGGGACGAGGCGAGCCACGAGGCCTGCGTTAGTGCTTGGAGCTCCGATCTTGGAGCTGTGGTGGCGATGAAGATGGAGATGTTGTAGGAGGCAGCACAGCGAGGAGAAGGGTGCTCAGGCCCACGAGAGGGTCGAAGGTGTGCACACAACCCCTAATAGGGTTGGTGGCGACGGCGACGTGTTGAGGAATCAAGATGAAGAAGACGAGGCAACGCTAGAAGCTTCCTCACCCAAACCCTAATCTTGAGATCCACCACGCCTCCCCTCTACACACGCATCCTCCGCGTCGGCACCCTCCGAGGGCGATTGAGCTCCTCCTTGTCTTCGTCGTCATCAGAGGGAAAAGGAGGGATAGGTGGCGTACAGGTTGCCTACGACGGCCTCCTGGTGACGCTGCGTGGGAAGTGATGGCATCGCCTAGGGTTTTGAAGGGGTCGCACTTAGGTTGAAGGAGCGGTGGCTGTTGGGTTCTCCAAAACCCTAAGGGGAGACAAAGAACCTTTAAAAAAATGATAAATGAAGAGAAAAAAGGGGCAGGAATGGTGAAAAAAAAGGAGGAAAGAAAAAGAAGATGAAGGGAAAAAAAAGGAAAAAAAGGAAAGAGAGAGACGAAGAAAAAAAGAAAATAAAGAAAAATGAAGAAAAAAAATGTTTGCATTGAAGAGAAGATGAGGGGAAACTCTTCTCAATTTTTATTGTCATTTCTTTTCATTGTTTATTTTCTTCTCCCATATGAGTATGGGAGAAAGGGGGAGTGTGGAAGCTCATTGTAGAGAAAGGGGGAGTATGGAAGCTCATTGTAGTCACCAACATTTGATAGTCCCTTTGTTGCAGTCCTATGGTACGATGGGTGACATTAAATATCACTACGAACTTGCAGTCCTAAGGCACGATGGGTGACATCGGATACCGCTATGGACTTTTGAAGTAGTTCATCATCACGTGAGAAACCCAACTCTATGAGGTCCAAAGTTTCATGGTCTCCAGAGAGGAAGATCCATTTTCGAGGGCCTTAAAGGAAGGGTCCAGTCAGTTTCTATGTGAGAGATGCAGCTTCAAGGTCTTTAGAGGAAGGCTCATTTCAGGGATACTGAATGGAGAGCCACCAGCACCAAGTCTCCAGAGGAGAAGCCTCTTTTCAGAGCCAACTACAGTTCGTCTAGTAACTCCAGCCCGTGTTCCCACTTACAAGCAAGAACCAATCCAGAGGTTCTGTTCTGTTGTGTAGAATGGATTTCTTTGTGTTATAAGCTGAGCATTCCATGCTCTAACTTGAGGGGGAGTATTGTGAGGATTGAGTTGTTGGTTTAGTGCTACATTGGAAGATGCGGATTGTGTGGTGAGTGGTAGCCTATAAATAAGTATGTATTCCTCCCATATTCCTCTGAGAAGAAATATAGACATCCAAGCCCATAGGGGTCTTCTTCCGTGGTTTTCTCCCTATTCTTCGTGAGTATGGTTTTCACGTAAATCCAAATATTATTTAATTATCTTTATGCTTTGATTCGTTTATGCTTATTCTTGATTTCAACTGAAGCCAGTGAGAACATAGTTGCAGTGCCTTTTGCTACTAGAAAGGAGCCTTAAATATCCTCTTAGCAGTTATGAACGACTTATTCGCTAAACATGTGATCCAAACGAAAAGTCCTATATGAGAAAGTTTACATCCACAAGTATCACCAGTTCCATATCAAAATGTTATTCCATATATATGCAACCTTGATGGATATACGGCAGATGGGATTTGCCATGGATAGATAGCAGATAGGATATGTACTAGTCATCTGTATTTGCACCTGTAATTTTCTGGGTATGAAACTGCTATAGTGTGAATTGGAACGAACTTAGCTTTATCTTCTTGCAGGCAGTTTTTGTGGGTCATAACCATGGCTTGGACTGGTGCTGCCCGTACAAAAGCCTTTGGCTATGCTTCGCACGCCACACAGGTTATGGTGGCTATGGTAATTGGCCACGAGGCTCAAGGATAGTTGAGCTCACCAGGAGCCCCTTTTCACTCCGATCATGGATACGAATGGAGGATGGCTCCACTCATAGCCACGTAGACCTCAGTGCATGAGTCCGCGACCACAAAGAATGAAACCAACGTCTCTTCCAACTCTCTGTATCTATGGGGAAAAGCATGAAAGTATCAACCATATAGAAATATGCCGTCGAAAAGAGTCCTGAACCTGTTTATAGATATACGATGCTTTTTAAGTCTTGAAAGGTTTGTATCTTGTACAAAGCAATTACGTGCATCATATCAGAATGTCCCGAAAACATCTGTACATGGGAATGGAACATTAACCAACAACAAAAACGTTTGTTCAAGTATTTAAATTTCATTGAAATTTCAAAAGGGATTGTGGCCTACTTTCTAAATTAGTGATCCATCCTTTTTAATATATAAAGTAATATTCTACTGCTAAATATGAGTTATTATCTTTTGCTAATGATGCTTATAAAGGGTACAGATGTGGTGCAAGTATTAGTTTTTTAAAATAATTATTTATTGAGTCTATGGGTAAAACATGTAATATCTTTGGTGGACTAAAATAAGAACACCTTTTTATTATGATTTTTGGCCTTCTTATTCACATGTTCAGCCCACTCTTTGTCTTTTTCTTTCTCTTTTTCTGTGCAGAAGGATGGTCTATCGGACTAAAGGGTGGTTATTCCATAGATCATTTAAGTTGATTGTACAAATCCGTTGAGATAAGTTCAACTTGGTTGGCCTATCTTTTATTGCAACTTGGCTGGCGATCAGGCTGTCATAAGCTCTTCTTCACAACATAATATATTCTTTGTTTCTGTAAAGACGGCGGGGATGGAATGAATAGGTAAACAGTGTGGAGGTTAATAAAAGAAAATGTGAATAGAGTCAATTTTGAACAATTATAGGCGATTTAAATTTGTCTATTTGTGTTCATATGTGATCAAAAGTTGTCAAAAAAACAGTTCTTTAAATTTACTGGTGTGATAAAATGGATGTAAGCTGCCACTTTATGACTGAATTTTTTTTTCTTTTACTTTTATGACCCAGAAACCTTTTTTTTACAAATGGGAGAGAAATCGATCATCTCTTACACACTAATCTTCTAAGTAATATAGGGATGAAAATTTGAACCTAGATCTTTCTTGATAGAGTTAAGAGCCCCAACATTTGACCATGCCTTGGTGGGTGCACCGCTATACGTAGGAATACTCGATTCTTTTTGACAGTTTGGTTGCTCACAACTATTTGCTGAATTGTTGGTCTAGGGTTGCATCTTTAGGTCTAGTTTGGTAATCAGGTTAATCCTGTTTGATATGAGGGATATTCTAACTTAAGTTAAAGGTACTTAACTTAGGATAAATTATTTTTGAGTTCATGTAACATCAAAATTTTGAAGGGCCATCTCACTTATTTCACAGGCTAACCGTCATCTCTCTTATCCTGCCTCTGAACTTTCCATGAAAAGGTGTACCATTATTTTCCCTCGCGACTAAACTTCACGTGAGCACCTTCCTAAGCACCTTCATGTGAAGAACGGCAGCTCCTTCCTCAAGCCACACGATATGACTCCAAGTAGCATGTCATTTATTGTCTGCATAATAAATACATACAAATAATGTTCATGGGCATTGACTAATTAAATTATTTGAAAATGGAAATGTAAATCTTCAAGGAGAATTACAAAATTCAACGGCACAAAGAAATGTAGTGTCTATATATATATATATATATAAAGTATACTGGACGTTGATAATAATAAATTAAGTATCAAGTAATTTACTTTTGAGTATAAAAATACATTGTATGTTATTATTGTCTTCAATGCTATTGCCTTAATTGCATCTAGAATGGCAATTAATATCAAATAAGTTAATCATATATTGTTAATCAAACATTACCTATCAAATTATATATAATGACAATGCATTTAAATTAACTTTTAAACCAATAATTTTAAGGATAGAAATGTGATTCTACATCTTATTCTATCAATAAACTTTTACACACAAGATAAATCCTCTAATTTATCATTCCAAACAATAGCAGGTTAACCTTCCAAACTTTCAAATAAAAATGCAAGGCAACCTACTTGCATAAAACTTACACCACCAAAGCCATCTTTCCTCCCAAATTAGCCCTCAGAATTTCTAACTTTGCTCCAATCAGCACACAAGCCATATTAGGCGTGGCATTTAGCCTTAATTTTCAATGTTCATCTAGCCAAGGGGAGGTCCTTTTTCCCCTTACCGTAGATAGGACTGGGATAAGGATGCATTTGACAAGGTGTTAATGAAAATTTTACTTTACTTTATTTTTATATGGGTGCATTTATCAAGTCAAAGTTCTTTGTTATAGGTGAAAGAATGCAAGGAAGGTTTGATTACAAATATGTTTCTCTTCAAACCAATCTACAACATATATAAGCTCCGTGGAACCATAATTGTAGCATTTTGCTTACGTTTCCTACTCTGTGCTTGAGGGTGCAATTTTTTGGCAATTCAACCCTCGCCTCCACTTTACAAATATTGCAAACTTTTTGAATGAAATTGTGTTTATATTCTTATGGTGGTTAATTTAATGACATTATATTTTTTTCTCTTCCACTCATATATATATATATATATATATATATATATATATATATATATATATATATATATATATATATATATATTCTTGTATGAATGTATATGTTTACATATTTTTATGCATACAATCAATTGCATATTCTGAAACGAATACTTTCTAGGAAAAAAATTTAAATTTAAATTCAATCGATATCACTTTTGATCGTAATTAATATTCTAATAATAAATATTGGTCAACTTTTAAGTGATGGATTTTATATTCCTAAATGTAACATTCTCTTTAAAATATTGGCAAATCCAAATCAAATAAAAAATTTTCTACTTGCACCATAATAATATATATTTAGAATTTGTATTCTTTAAAAACAATTATTTTGATGAAAACCCACATCATAATGCCTCTCATTTTTCATTTATAGTTTTAGTTGGAAAAGACTCGAGTGGTTTCGGAATTGTTAAAATTATTCTACAATGAATTCATTCCACATTTTTGGCTTTTGAGATATCATATAACAACCTTATAAAAAGTAGTTTCACATAGGAAAATTGAAATGATCTTTCCCAAGGGTTGTGAAAATATTTTCTGAAATTTAGGAGGGTGACTGCAATTTTTAATCCCCTAGATTTTTTGTTTTAGGGGTTTCTATGGATAAAAGACACTCTTGCGGGACATTTCTTGCAAAATGCCCAACCCCACCTACACTCACACACACACCTAAACCTTAAACCCCCATCTTTATTTAAACCCCCTTTGCCTCGAGCTCTGAGCCACCTACCCTCCCGCATTTCTTCCCAGCGACGCTCACTGTCCTCCTTTCGTTCCTCAGCAAGCAGCAGGAGAGGGAGGAGTCTCAGAGATCGAGAAAGAGAGGGCGATGTTGCTCCTGTAGCTTTTGGTGTTGGGGGTGCGGTGATTTCGCAAGGAGAAGAAGGCTCGTGAATGGTTCTACGGAGTCATTTTTCCTCATAACCACACATCTGGGGAGTCTAACAGATTCCTGATCGGACATCCGGGCTATCACCGGACGTCTGATATCGGGCAAAATCTGAGGTAATGCCCTGTTTGAGACTTATACACGATTTGCGGTGTATTCTTCTTTGCCCAGACTGAGCACCTTGGTGTTGTGTGCTACACGGGGCGTGGGCTCCTTCCACGAGGAGAGAAAGGTTCGCGAAGGGCTCTGCGAGAGATTTTCATTGCAGATCAGACGTCTGTATCTTTCAACAGACGTTTGATCGAACGTCCGGAGGTAGCACCAAACATCCAATAAAGTCGATTCAAACGGTAAGGTCTTGTCTGCTTGTATATTTCATACGTGTTGTCTACGAGTGACTATACGTCATTGTGCGCATGCAGGGCCGTTGGGAAGAGGCACAGGCGCGGCTCCCCAGACACTTTAGGACATCTGTATGTCTCTTCAGACGACTGATACCTGTCCCAGATGTCCGAGTGCATTGCCAGATGTCTAGAAGAACCCCCAGATGACCGTGAGGGGTTCCAGACATCCAATTTCAGTGTAGAACGTAAGGTGAGCTTTCTGATGTCGTTTAAGACATTTGGAAGCTGTTCCAGATATCTGATATTAGCCTGTTTGGAATCTTCCAGGTATCAAGTGGCCAGTCTAGCTGAACCAGCCTACCTGGTCCGGTTCAGGTGAACCGAGAAGTGTGTTTGGGCTGGTTCAGGGCCCAAACGAGGTCGATTTTTCGCAAACGAAGTACCGCTGGCTTTCTGTCGAATTTTCCAATGTGACTGAGCTTTGTTCTAATTATTTTGAGCGCATTCCTGTGATGTGAGATATTAGTAACTGATGAGAGCCTCATCATGAACCCTAACTAGTACAATTTGATCTAAATAAGTGTGAAAAAGCTCCTACAAAACCTAAAGAAAAGTCTAACTCAGAGAATTCTAAATTGAAGAATAAAACAAGTCATAAGGGGTAAAACAGTAATTTTACCAATGCAGTGCACAATCAGGGTATCTAAGGGTCTGAATACAGGTCAAATGGGCTTAATAAGAAAGAAAGTGGGATAACCTGAGTCGAAAAGGGTTATAGCAACTTATAGGAATTAAATGACATTCTGTAACCCTAAAAAAAATTTGCTTTAATTCACGAGGTTCTAGGTAGGATAAAAATCATCTAAACCCTCTAAAATTCATGAAAAAATATTCCCTAGGGTTTAAAACCTTCAATTTGACCTTTGCAACCTATCTGACCTAAATTGAGAACCATGCCCAATTTGTGGCATAATTTAGGTTTTTACGCAAATTAACCGGTCAAACGTGGTCAAACGTAAAATCAAATTACGCCATTGAATTCCTTAGGTCCAAATTAGGTTGGTACAAAAATTTGAACCTAAGGGAAGGCCATCTTGACCTACTTTACAAATTAGTCCTCTTGAATTACTTTTCGACCCTTATCTTTTTTAACCCTTGCTTTTTGCCCCCTAGCTTCTCTTTCGTTCTTTACAGAACGGTCCCTCTTCCACCCCACGCAGGCGCCCATACTTCCAGCGACCTTGCGCGGAGGATGGCACCGCGCTGGGTATGGGGGCTGCTCTCAGGAACGAAAGGGAGGTTCCTTGCGTCGTCCTCTTTCGCAAGAACCCCCTGCCATGGCCTGTTAGTGCCCACGCCTCTCGTGCGAACGCACGAGAGGAATGGGTCTCCATCTCCAGCCAACTTCGGCATGCTCTCCACGATCGATCCTCGAGAATCTCCTCCTGCCAGCTGCTGTAAAAGGAGCGGCAGGGTCCTCCGGTCAGGATAAGCTCGTTTTGGCCGAAGAACACCCCCATACTTCATCTCCTCTCACTACGGTCAGACAGCCCAACGCTTTCGGCAATCTTTCCTCCTCTTCGTCGCTCTGCTGCTACACCCAGAGCAGAGTTTACTCGTCCTCGTCTTCCCACACCAGGCCGCACCAGCTGGCGCCTCCAGATCCCCTCCTCGTCGCCGTTACCCCCTTCTGGGCACCTTCATCCCCAGCGCCGGCAGGCACGCGCCGGGCACCTCCTTCCCTCTTCATCAATTAAGTAGGTAAAAACCCTTTCTCTCTCTGTTATTTCCCCCTTCTCAATTTGCTATTTCCACCCACCGACCACCACTGTCCATCACCACCTTCTCCATCTCCCACCGCCCTCCGGCGAGGCGTTTCCACCGCCCCACGCCTCCATCCGCCTCGCCAATCACCCTTAAAGCACCACGACACCTCGCTGACACCAAATCCGTCCTCCATTCACCACCCCACACTTCCAGACCATCCCTCGAACACACCCACCTGCACCTCTGCAGTGTGCCCTAGGCACACGGCCACAGGCACTTTCCCGTCACGCCGACCCCCGCACCGCCTTCGCCGTACTCTGGCGAAGCTCCCTGAGCTTTCTGACGTGGCTGTGAGGCCGTTTTAGTGTTTTCAGGTCTCGCCCCCCCTCGCCGCCAGTGACGAACAGCAGGAGCTGCTTAGCGAGCAGCTCCAGGCCTCTTCAGCTCTAGATCTGCAGGCGAGAGCGCGCGGAGGGTATTCGCGCACACACTCAGGACCTCAATTTGGGGTCGAAGGCCTCTGCCTCCGCCCCAAATTGGTCGAGCTTTCCTTCCTGCAGGTACGCGGAGCGGAGGTGGGACTTTAGTCCCACCTCGGAAGTGTGTGGGCATACGCCCACACATAAATTGAAAAAGTCGCAGAGGCATTTCGCCTCGAATCACTGGGGTGAGGTCCCTCCTCACCTATCACCCGGGTCTCGTCCGCGACTCTTCCCACGCGGACCTGACCCGACCCGACTTCCCTCACTCCTGTGCACTTCTCGTGCACCACCCACGCCGGTGCACCTGGACCCGGGCATGCGACCCGACCCGATTACCCGGCTCTGGGAGAGCGTACCAAAGAGAGATTCAGAGAGAGAGAGACGCGAGAAAGGAGTAGGGTAGGTGTTTTGCGCTGAGCTTGTGTGTGTATGCAGGGAACAGGTAAGGCAGGAAGAAGCAAGGAGTTGCTGAAGAGAAGAAGGAAGGAAGAAAGAAGAAGAGGAAGAGCAGCGGCTGGGACTTAGCCGCAAAGAAGAAGAAAGGAGAAGGAAGGAAGGAGAGGAGCAGAAGAAGCCAGAGAAGCCAAGAGGAAAGAAAAGGAGAGGTTGATCAGATAAGGCGTCTGATTTCTGAATCAGACGTCGGAAAGAAAGGAAGGAGCAGAGTAGAAGAGAAGAGAGGAGGATGGGCCAGAGAAAAAGAAAGAGAAAAGAGAAGGAGGGAGCCTCTGCAGCAAAGAAGAAGAAGACACAGAAGAAAGAAGAGAGGAGAAGAGAAGGAAAAGAAAAAAAAAAAGAGAAAAGAAGCAATTTTTGCTCTCTCTCTCTCTCCTTTGTCTTAATTTTTGTAAAACAATATATATTGTGAATTCATATGCTTATGGAATCATAGTTTGCTCCCTGAGTTCGACATTGGGAAACTTTTAATTCCGAGTAATAAATTGTAAACTGGTGATAGCTTTTCGTGATATACTACAACGCCTAGGACTTTAAAATAACACGACAAAACCCTAACGCAGCCAGTAACGTGTGCGTTGACCATTCATGTTAAATAGGACTTTCGTTCGTGGTGTGCACGGGACCTGCGGAGGCTGCAAGATCTACCAGTTGTGCCCCTGCATCTTCCAGTTACCCCGGTAGAGTGGTTTTGCTATGCCCTGTGAATTACATAATTAAAGTGCATGTTACATTTGAACTATTGATTGAACCCTTAGGATGTGCAATGAACCTTATGGCTGAGATAAAGGAATATGCATTATTTGAATGCTTAATTTGTTGTGATGTTTACTGAATGTGGTAAATCATGAGCTGCTTGTTTATAATTATTGAACCATGACTTGAACTGTAATACATATTGTATCATATATAATTTGATTGATGAGATATTTGCCGGATTATAAAACTATGAGCTGCTTACCATGTGTTTAATGAATTATGACATGAATAGAGACATATGCTATGCTACGGAAACAAGGAAATCCATGCATGAACCCTATGGGGAATTTAAAGGAAACTGAAACCGTGATGTGGAAAATTTGTGGAATGATGGAACATGTTGCCTATAGGCAGTTGTTTGGACTTAATAAGTAAAGTGAGCTAGCCCTCGTGTACATGGTACCGAGGAGAGCAACTGTCTCTTAGTGTGGAAGTGAGTTGGCCCTCGTGTACGTGATACCGAAGAGAGAAATTGTTCCTTTTGTGTAAGGGGGAGCTAGCTGCCCCATTAGGACTGGGCCCCCAACACCGACTCTTGTTGAGGCCCACTGGGCAAACCGAGATAGTCGGGCGAGGGTACGCAGACTGTTGAGGGGCAAGACCCCTGTTATGTTATATTCTGTGCTGTATATTTGGACATACTCGCTAGTGAAAATAATTGACCGTGTGCTAGTGTGGGGTAGCTACCCGTGCACCTATCGCACTTACTGTAGTCACTATTACATCGTGACCGTGACCTCGGGGTGGTAGATCGAGTATAGGACTACCACGGGTGCTCTCCCGGCCAAGAGAGTGCCACGTGTACATCTTACATCGCGGGAAAAATTGCAATCAAGATCGTTCCCTTAGGCAATAGGAGGATTAAGAGACATTGTGGATCCTTGTTAGAAAATCGACTCATGAACACTAGTAGTTAGATTAATTGTATGATTAAATAATTGAATAATTACATGCATAAAACAACTATTCTTTACTATTTTTAAATACTATAACTATTTTAAATATACCACTCTACTCAACGTTAGCTGACCATCGTCGTATATAACTGTGTACAGGTCAGGGAGTCGAGCAGCTAGCACCACCAGCTGCAGAGAGTGCTGGGCCCAGTTGAGCTCAGCTATAGTGCTACTTGTTCATTTTCGTTTCCGCTACTTTCTGTCGTTAGTGAGTAATTCTGTTTTATGTTGATAACTGTTATCGTTATGCTCTTTTGCCTTAGTCATGATGCCTAGTGACTATGTTTTCCGCCTATGGTATATCTTTCTGGAATCTAATTTATATTTCCATTGTTGGCTTTATTTTAAATTGCTTAGCTACTTGCATGCGTGGTTTGTAGTTTATTTTGTACATTTGGGATAGTCTCTCATTGGATAACTAGTTCTTAGGGTTAGTCGAAGCGACCCATCCCCGGGTTCCCAGAAGGGCCGGATTCGGGTCGTGACAAAAACTCATAAATATAAGAAGCCGAATATAAATGATTGAGGATCACTACTTATGTATAATTCCTTCACTGGAGGTGAATTTGTATTCCTCAAAAATCTTATTAACAACCCAATAAGTTGTCAATATCATTTTTTCTCAATTAAAATCAAATTTAAGCTTAGGTTGTTACATATCATGTCTTCATTTGAATAAAAACACATATTATCTTTCAACAAGACAATTATTTATATTTGAGGTTTACGTTTTTTTTTTTTCTTCTAATCCTTTGCCCAAGTTACCATTCTTTATCTTCAAAAAGTAACAAATTATCCATTTTATACAAGACAATAATATGTATTTCATGTTTTCATGTATTAGACAATTGATGATGCATTCCATGGGATATATGGAGAGACTGATTAGGTTGGATTTGCACTTAAATAACATAAATTTGAATTTTCTTAAGTTGGAAAGAGTAACATTAACTAACTTCACTATTATAATTAAATATAAGAAGCTATACATAGGGGATGCACAAATGTTTCAATTCCAATAGTATTACAATTCACTTTCATGTGCATACCACTTAAACATCTTTACCAAGCATTGATCTACATATCTTTCCATGCAAGCCACATTACATCTTAACACCTCTTGGAAATCCAATTCAACGCCAACCAATCATGATTAACAAAAGAGACAATAGCAATTCCATTAATTGAATGACAATTAATGGAGATAATACACATTCTTAGGCAATGTACACTACTTATTCTAATTGAACAAAAGTGTGCACTAACTCTTATACAGTTAAATAATATGCACTTAAAGACTAATTTATTGGCTACGAATTTGTTGTCCAACTATTATTCACTTGCTTTCATGACCAAATTAAGATAGCCTTTATGGATAGACAACCCATAGCAAGCATTATTGCTCATTAATATCACCTCCCCTCTTGTTGATTCAACATTTCTTCTCCTCCTTTTATTCAATTGTAATTGCATATCTTTAATATTTTTATTCAAATTTTCGTGTATTCTTTTTACCATATCATTTATAAATAGGGGTCATCATCCAAGTCTAAGAGCATTCGATTCTCATAACAAGTTTCCCTCCTCTTTTGTTTGAGAACTAGCTCGTTGCATAACTCTACCGCTCTCATCTTTGTTTCGCATCTATGTTTCGCCGTCGAATTCCCCAACTTCGCCTTCTTAACCATGACTTTGTCATTATTGCGATTTGCCCAACAACAACCTTGCCATCGACATACCACTCACATTCAGCTCCATGTTGAATTTGGGCGGGCATTTAGGGATTGGCCTCTCGTTTGAATTTTTTTATTCTTTAGCTATTGCAGTTTTTTTTACTTCACAACATTGTTAGTTGTTTAATAGATTAATAAATTATCTCATTGTCATTGGTATTTCTTGTTCAAATAGATTTAGATTTTAATTTTGACTCTTGGATTATTTAAGTCTCAAATTTTTCCAAGCTCAATATAATGTAATTTCATGATCTTTAGTAATTCTTTTGTGCTACCTATCTGATACAATATAGGATCACCTCATTTTCATATCTAGATGTTAATTTTCAGTTACTTGGATGAACAAACATAATTATGATTTCAATGTTACCATTGTAATTGTTTGATTTAGTAGATTATTAGTGAACTTAATTTTGTGAACAATCATTTTCTCCTTGTAGAATTAGACCCTTACAAATCACTATACAAAATCATTTTATAAATTTATTGTTAGATTCTAAGATTTAAAATTGACCCTCATCGGTAATATCTAGATATTATAGCGTATGCTAGGAGGGCATTCAATATATTAGTTCTAATAGGAGACTTGAATATTATAATTTATTATCCAAAGTATACAAATATGCCAATTGTATACACATCTTTCAATGTGCAAAATAGTTATCTTTTGACTATTTGTTAATAGTAAGCATTGGGACATTGGTGAAACCACATGTTTATCTATACTCTATCGATGCTTAACATTTGAAGGGTCTTAGATTTGAAAATGGGTCAGACTTGATTCTTTATTATTTGGTGTAAACACTGTATTGTTGTTCAAAAAAAAGTGCATTGACTTCAAGTAAGCCTTATTCAAATTAGTAAATTAAACACACATTCTCTATTTGTCATTCTTTTTCTTAACCAAAAATAAAATTAGAACTCAAATAATTGAAAGTGATTTTGAGAAACTTCGAGACTACGTAATTTCTTAGGCCATTGCACTCAAAAATCAAATAAATATTATGGTAACTATGATTGAAATGATTCTTTTAAGAGGACACATTCATTTCCTTTTCAAAGAAGGACAATTTAGAAAATCCTTACATTATCCTAGTGCAACAAAAAATTAATTATATTTAATTTTTGAAATGTTCTACTTATTTCCTTATATTCATTAGGAACATACAAATTATTCCTTATTCAAATTAATGTAGAATCTTTTATTTTGAATAAGAAATCCATACAACAAAGTTATATATTGTTTTGCTAACCAGCCATGATTCATTATTTAATCATATGAAACAACAAATCCAAATAAAGGTACTAATGTACTAAAAATAATAATGTCAAATTTGCAAAGATACCAACCGCAAGTAATTTGGTGGTATATAACAAAGATAAAAAGTAATTTTTTGTAAAATATCATGCATTTTTTCTATAATTGCGACATGCATCCTTTATCTTAAACAAATAATAATTATGTGATAAAAAAAGTTATCACCATCTGCAGTATCACATGACATTGATTTATATTATTATAATAAGAATTAAGAATTTAAGCCCTTAAATTATATAATAAGATGTTTAGGAATGAAATATTTATAGATCATTATCAGAACTATTACCTACAATCATAATTGTTTATTATTTCAAGTAATCTAAACATTGCTTAGGAGCAAAGAAAACATATCAATTATAGATAATTTTGTCTCTTTTATATACTTGTTGATTTTAAGTAGATTATTTAAAGCATTCATGTTTTGGTTAACCATCACGAGATCATTGAGTCATCTCTGATTTACTTTCTCCAAAATAATATGCTTCCATTGCATTTAATGATTCACACTTTTCACTAAACTTGAATACTTAAATATTAAAAGTCTGCAAACAGATATGTGCATAATAACAACTATAGTTATATGTCTGTACTCATTTATAGTATCATGATTATCTTATCATCTCTTTCTTATATACAATCTCCCTACTGAAAATTGCTAAATCTAAGTTTCATTCATAATAGTGCATGTAAAAGATCATTTCTTTAGACATTGATTTTTATACTTCCATATATATTTATTTATATGAGTGACTTAGTAAATTGCATCAGGAATAATTTTAAGTAAAAAAAGAGAAAATATATGCAAGTGAGTAAGTAATTAAAATTTGCCCCTATATTAAGAAAGGGTACGAATTTAGTGAATTGCACCGATTTAGAGAGTAATTAATCTCCAAAAGGTTGATCTATGATGTAAACAAGGATATATATACAATTTTCATACATTTCTTACGACCATTTTAGGTAATTTTAATACAACTTTCTTCTTTTCCCTCTTCAAAAAAGAGGACATAGACAGGTGTATATGAAAAGAAAAAATTTATTGAAAAACTTACATTTGACATGAAAATGATCTCCAATTTAGTTATCTTTTTCAAACTTAAAAAAAAAAAAATTCCCATCATTATCCCTGCTTAAAAAAAACTCATCCCCTCTTCCATGTTCCCCTTCCAAAGGTACTATTTGTTTCCTAGGAGTGTGCCTATGATCTTGCGTTTAGGTGATTAAAGTTGAGTTTTTCCCATTCCTGGTATTAGGTCGTAATTCTAGATTATGAGTATCTCGGGAGGGTGAGCTCATATGATCCCTCGATTTTATCCTGCACAGGCTTATTGTAGCATTTATCGAAAATACAAAATTACCTTCATGTAATTAATGAAAAAGTGTATCGTTCGTACCAATGCAGTATGTGGACCTACAATTATTCTCAATTCAATTTCATATATTTCTTCCTAATCATATATATATATATCATTCAAAGAAATAGTAAATTTTAATAACACAATTTTATTTATTTTATAAAATTTCAAACTTAACTTCATCCAATACACTTTCCTTAAAATAATAAAGACAGAGATGGGCAAAACGATCCATTACCATCTTTTCAATCAACTTTTCTGATTAACTTGACTCATTAACTAATAACCTAACATAATACAATCCCATCGAACAATCCCTTAAACTTAACTAAACATGAGATAGATTTATCTCATCCCACTACTTCCCGAAAGCAAAACAAACAACAAAACACCACATTCTCAAGGTTTACGATCCCCACCCCGCCCGAGATCATATCCATATTTTTCAATCTGTCGGAAACAATCCCAGCAAACCAACAGTGCCAAAGGCAGGAAGGGTGCAAAAGTAGGGTTACACCTTCTACCCACATTTCTTTTGAAGAAGAAAAACCGGAAAAAATTCAAACGGGGAATGCACGCCACATCCCAAACCCTCTTTTCAAAAACCTCTGTCGCTGGTCCGCTATCCACCGCCAGTAAGAAACACGGAGCACAGCAGCTCGCACGGAGATCAAAGTTGCAATCTTGCCGATCCCTTCTCCCTCGATTCTATGGAGAGCAGCGCACAATGGCAGCACGGATCATCCAATCCCACCTGCCACGCCGATGGTGCGTTCCCTTCCTCGTCGTCCTCCTCCTTCTCTCACATCAATGGCGGGCTGCCCTACTTCAATCCCGGTTCCTCGTCCTCTCGCGGCCTCTCGAGGCCTCGCATGGCCAAGCACAGGAAGAAGCACGCCGCCTCCGCCATGGAGAGGCTCAAAGGCCCGATCTTGGCGGGCGCCGAGCCTCCAAAGCAGGAGAACGAGGGTTTGCCCTACTCCTTTGGCTCCAATTTAGGGCGGGATGTGCCTTTGTTTGCATTTGGAGTGAATGGTACCCGTAAAGATGGTTCCTTTCCGCCTAATTCCTCGGATTCTCGTCGTGGGCTCGTCTTTGGGGTTGCGAACGGTGGTGGTGCAGGAGTTGGGAGTGGTTCTGGAGGTGTGAGCAGCCTGCGAAGACCCGTCAATGCAGGCAATTGGAGATCGAGGGCCGAGAAGAAGAAAAACCAACCCTTTTTTGAGAAGGCAGATGCTAGGCTTCACGAGGAAATGAAGAAGTTGAACATAGGGAATTCTGTTCGAGAGGTTGGTTTCGAGAAGTTGAAGGAGTTGAGGAGAGGTGGGCATAGTTCCGCTGCACCTGAGGTTTTCGTTTTTGGGAGTCAGAAGAGCGTGCAGGATTGCTGTGATGGTTGGAGAAGTGAGATTGGAGCGACAAATCGGTCGTTGAAAGATTATAAGGGCAATTTGAAGGAAAATGTGTTGATATTCGGAAGCAGTTGGACGAAAAGCTTCTCTTGTGCTCCTAATAAGACAGTTGATTTGGATAAATTCGCCACGAAACCTCCAGATGGTGTTGGGAACATGTCAGCTGCAGATGACTGGAGTAAAGGTGTGGAGAGCAATGAGAGTAGTCTTCCTCCTAAGGTTAATAGGAAGAATGCCTATTTGTTTTCGGACATAATGGATAGGTTTGGCAAGAATGGAATTGTTGATGAGTCAAAGGTGAATTATAAAGGCACAGAAGACATTTTTGGTAAAGAGAACAGGGCATTTACAGCCGTTGATTCTACTACAAGAAATGATGATTTCCGCAAGTTCAAGTCCCAGGCAGTAAAGGGGGATGAAAAACTGGGTGCAGGTTGTGGAGGTTCAACCAATTCGAATCACGATGTGCGAAGTGGTCCTGAAAAATCTTCCTTGCATTCATCATCTGCTAACTCTGGTTTAGATGCTTCTTTTGGTTCTCAACAAGGAAGCAATGCGATGCATTTTGAATTCCAACCACCCAATGAATGTACCACCAAGGAGAATATGTTTTCAGTGATGTGGCAAAATTTGGCATTTGATAAAAGCAGACGAGCATCTAAAGATGCTAGGCAGAGAAAAAAGATGCAAAAGCCGAGACGTCCTCCTGCAACACAGAACAAAACGACCAACAGTTTTTCTACTTCTAAGAGCAATGGCCCTAATGTGGGGAAATCAGATATAGATTCTGCAGGAAGTTACTCACCCATGGATTTTTCTCCTTTCCAAGAGACCCATCATGCAGCTCAATCTCCTAAAAAGGTACCCTGCAATGGAGGTAACTCTAAATTTAACGAACCACTTCATACATTATATGATTTAGTTTCGGGAATGGAATCTGGCTTGAATGGGCATGTTTCAGACAATAAAGCTTCTTCTGTCCAATCTTGTCTGCTAGATGATCAGACCTCTAGACAAGGTATGAAAATAGGAAAACCTACACCTGAACATGCTTGCATCAATGCCGAAATGCATGGTTCAACAGAAACTACTAGTGACTTTTCTTGTTTTGATGGAAAGCCAGTTTTCAGTTTTTCTCCCAATGTGGATGACTTCAAGTCAAACTTTACCTTTGTAACTTCATCTTCTACTCGAGGTCCACTTTCAAACTCCAAACGCCTTCAGAGAAAGAAAAAACAAAGGAAAGTTGATAAGGGCTTACACAACTCTGAAGTAAATCAAAGGTTCAATTTGGCTTCTATTTCTGTGGATCTCTTTCCCCTGACAAGCAGTCCAGGGAAGGTAGATCAGCCACAAGATGACGGACCGGAACATGTGCCAATAGACTTGGCGAGCAAGTTGGAGCAACAACTTGATGCAAAAGAAGCCCCAAAAGTTGAAGACGAAGGTGCAAATCTAGCAGAACAAAAGGCCTGTGAAAAATGGCGGTTAAGGTGCTTGCTACACTTTAGTTGTTTTTATCCTGAAGTAAACTCTGTCTTTTTTTTTGCTTTTCTTTTGTGCTCCCCCCAAACTTTCTGCCAACGTCTGAAGTTTTTTGGGTGCTTGAGCCACAGCAAAGTTTGTTAAGCTTGACACTATACTCATGAGCTAGTTTTCTCTAAATGTGTTGTAACTTTTGTTCCTTACACATCAGGGGAAATAAAGCATATGCTGATGGAAATTTTTTCAAAGCTGAAAAGTATTACACGCGAGGATTGGATTGTGTTTCTCCAAACGAAAGTTCTAGAAGCTGCTGTCAGGCTTTGATGTTGTGCTATAGCAACCGTGCAGCAGCACGGATGTCTATTGGGAAGATACGAGAAGCTCTTGGTGACTGTATGATGGCCATCTCTAAAGACCCTAGTTTTTTCAAGGCTCAGATCAGAGCAGCAAAGTAACGTGTCTTTGCTCTTGCTTGTTTGGATAGTTTAAGCTCCTGATATTTTGATTTGATGCTGGAGGTCATCTCACTTAAGTTTCATAATTCTTTCTTTGAATTTGTATATGCAGAAATCATAGCTATTTTTTTCCCTCGTTCGTTTTTTTGGAAGGGCAAGTAATGCTAGTTATGCATGCCTTTTATACGTCTATGTGCTATTTATGGCAGTATCCACCTCATTTGTCTCCCTAAGCCTATACACTACACGTGCTCAGGTCTTCTCATTCACATTACTTGTCCATGACATCGAATAAATACTGAATTCATTACGAGCCATGTCTTTTAGGTTCTCTGCTATGTATGCTGTGCATATTTTGTTTTGCATGGTTTCTTTGATTTCTACTTTATTTATTTTTCTGGAGAGATAATACGGCATCTCTTCCTGATTGATGATATCTCTCTTTCAGTTGTCATCTTGTACTTGGAGAAACTGAGGATGCTATGAAAATTTATAAAAGTTTCCTTCAATCAGATGCAAGTGCAATAACTGATGTGAAAGTTCTGAATGAAGCTTCTGATGGCTTACAGAAATCTCAGGTATATAAATAAAAAATTATGGGTTTTCTTGGTCCTGTTATTACTTATTAATCATAGATGTCTACCATCATGTTGCTCCGATTCCACTTCTTTACTTTGGGAAAAAAATGAATATTCTTGAATGAGGTACAGAACCAAAGGAAGTTAAAAAGCTGAACATATTCAGGTGGGAATTCCTAATAAACATACAAAATGAAAATGCCTGATAGATGCCGTATTATGCACAAGGGCTTCTGTGACGTCTGGAATGTTTACCATATGTCACTAGCTCCTTTGTCACTTGAGATTTCTGTTGTAACGATTCTTGTCTTCTTTGTGATGGTTTTCCCTTATAAAAGGAATTTCTTGTTCATTTCTGGCTGGCAGCAAGTAGAAGATTACATGTGTTGTTCTTCTGAACTTCTGCAAACAAGAGCCGTTAATGATGTGAAAAATGCCCTGGAAATAATCTCAGAGGCATTGTTGATAAGCCCACATTCAGATAGGTTGATCAAAATGAAGGCAGAGACTCTCATGAAGGTAAGAAATAGAGGAAATTAAACTTGAACCAGCTTTTCATGCATAAGAGTTGGACATTACAAAAGCATTGAGTTTCATAACTGAGCAGCTGAAAATAGTGGCTGCATATAATAAGACCCTTGCATTTACTTAGATTTTGGCGTTCTTGCAGCTTAGGTGCTACGAAGAAGCAATAAGATTATGTGAGGAGACTCTAGAATCCGCTGAACGCAATTCTCCTCCACTTGGTAATGATGATCATGGGGCCATGTGGACTTCTTTGAAAATTTGGCGTTGGAACCTGATTTCCCGTTCTTATTTTTTTATGGGAAGGTTTGATGAGGCTATTCATTTCCTTGAAGAGTATCAAATATGTCACCCAGCTACAAAAAGGTAGATCAATCTAATTTTTGCTGGATACTTTTTTTTTTTAAACTAATTATGTTCATTTTCAAATAATCTGCATATGCAACTGAACTTGGATCTTTTCGATTGCAGCGACGACACTTTGGCATCTCTTTATATCACCATGCAGGGGCTATTACGGATGAAAGTATGTCAAGATACTTTGCTCTAGCTCATTTTCCCCTGTTATGCTTAAGTAAAGAATTTTGATATGGCTGTGACAATTATAAGAGGTGTCAAGGAAATAATGAGTTCCCATATGCTGAATGTGGATATTGAATGTTTGAGAAAATGGTTAATATTTTTAGTCTTGGATGTTTACTGTCACTTGTTAAAGAAAGTTTGTGAATTAGTCATGGAAAATATATCAAATTAAACTTGGTGGTTGATTAAAGTAATAGTCTTACATGAATCTGCATTTCCAAATTTATTGGGTGAGACAAATCAAGCCTTTTGGTTCCAAAATGCAGACAAAAACAGTCATTTGAGTTATTATTCTGTCCTAAATCAGATGCATTAGAAGCTTACATGCTTTTATTTGGATGAAAAGGATATGAAATTCTTAAAGTATGTGGATCTTTACAAAAGTTCCCTGGAAAAATTTTGTAATCACATGAATGAGTCCCCATAAATGTCATTTTTACATGAGTGCCCATGAAAAGTTGCTCAATTTCACACCACTTGCCCCTCCTTTTCTTGTCATTGACTTTTATGATATGGACCAAAAGGTAATGAATCTCTGTTGAGACCCCTATCTAATCTCCCTTCCCCCTCCATCCCCTAACTCTTCTGACCTTTTGACAGAGAGGTCTAGCCCCTTATATCGACAAGGAACCATGCAAGGGCAAAGGAGATCACAATGAGGGAGAGGTTGAGGACTTCAAGGGGGATGCCAGGATGGTGCATCATTGGCATTCCTATCCTTGTTGTCACTAGCTCCACCCATGCTTGCCGGTAGGTGAATAGGGCCTTCTTTTACATTCTACAATGTATGTAGTGAGAGAGCTTGACTCTAAAGAGGCTTCACGGGAGGGGAGCAGTAGATGGAGTGTATATGAATACTAGAGAGAAGTGCTTGAATGAAGATGAAACGAGTGCTCCAAGAGTTCTGTTGGAGAGGGGGCTTCTCTCACTAGCTTCGTATCAAAGATGTGAATAACTTCTTTGCATAGCGAAGGTTGTATTCAGTGGTGGATTATTCCACCTTAGGCAGGTTTGTAGCTATGGTTGGCATGGGTTAATTTGGGGACTTATTTATTAAAATGTCATATAAAGACAAACTCAAGATCATAAGCAAATAGACAATTTTTTTTTCTTTTTTGTTTACAACATATCCACTCACTTGTCATATTCATTCTACTATTTATGTCATTATCCGCAAAGAGAACTTCACAACATCAAACAAAAAAATGAAAAATTTCAATCTCCATTTTACAACACATCAACTTATCTTTAACATCTAAAAAAAAAAGAAAAAAAATTATCTCTAACATCTAACCCATTACTTATTTATTGTCAAGCCAAACACCTCTCCACTTAACCTTTCCTAAAAGTCAACTAGCCTTGAAGTTAATCCACAACTAAATGCAGCCTGACTGTTGAGTTGAAGTGGATCCTTCCATGGATAACCTTGGTATGGATGAAGCCATGGAATTGAATGTAGTAGGAGTGATTCTGTAGTAGATGAAATGGAGGCAACATCACAAGGAGATCATCACAATGGGTCTGTGGTGAGCATCAAGAGCAGTGAAAAAGGATCTGGGGCATGTAGGTCAGTTCTTGATGGATATTTTTTTGAAGAGTAAAAGGGTGATTATCGGGTTGATAATCACCCACCTCCTTCATTAAATAAATCAAAGATGGACAAACATGTTACAGGTATTTTTCCCAAAAAAGAAGTTAAAGAAGAAATGCCAGAAACAAATTTGTCAAGACTCAAAATACGGATATTCTCCCTTGAAGATGACCCCATTTCATCCTATCCAGATGCCTCATAAAACAGCCAGCACTTTTGCCTTCTCTTTCTTACATCTGAAAGTATGAGCGCCTGATTGTTGCCTTCCCTGCCTGATGGAGTTCCAAAATGCCAACTCATTTAAATGATTAATTCATGAGAGATTAAATCCCCAGATTTGTCATGAGAAGTTACATTCAAAAATAAATGGTTGATGTCCTCTTAGGCAGAATCACATAGAGAATGGGAAATATCTGTGGCAGGCACCTATTTGGACCACCATTTCTGTCATTATTCTACCCCTTTTCAAAAGCCGGGAGAAAACTTTAATCTTAAGGGTAAGGTTTTAAATATCGATATCGGATAAGTCAAAAAAGGATCTATTGGGGATATATTGCCGAGATTAGAGAATTTTGGGGAAATTGCTCAGAAAGCTCAAAATGCCATAAATTTTATGAAAATGAACATTTTAATAACTAATATATCATGAAGAAATGATTGAAGACGAAAATCATAAATTTTGAATGAAAACATAATATAAATGCATTAGTCGCATATCGACAAAGTCATATATTAAAAAGAAAGTGTACATAACATGATAAAAATTGAAAAATTGTCATAGTAATACTACCGAAAAAAATAAAATATAAAGTGTCAGAATATCAATTGGTCACACCAAGCACTGTGTGTGTGCTGATATATCGGCGATATGTCAAACCTTACCTATGTCATAGTCACAAGGTGGACTTGTCACAGGGTCTCCATCTATATTTGTATATTTTTGCGTGTATTCATGTTGAGCATCCTCTCTACTAGGACCTTGACGATGATATTTCCCATCTCCCTCACCACTACTTTTTGCCTATGGCTCGTCAACAATCATTGCATCATCATCATTTTGTGTTCTTCTTGAAGGTGGCGAATCATGTGTCCATGTGAGTTATGTGTCCATATAAGTCGCACAGGGCAGGGGAGAAGAAAAGAAATGAAAAGAATCCATGTGAGTTACATAAGCAGACAAAGATATGTGACTGGCATATCCCCCATATTGGTCACATATCACCACTTTAAGGGAAAAATTGAATTGCAGTTTTTCATTTTTGGAGATATATCACCGATATCCCTCGATATCGGCGATATATCCCCAATATCATGAAAAAAAGGTATGGTAAATAATATCGACATGTTTCAATCTGTCGATATTTGATATATCGGCGATATATCACTGATATGTCAAACCTTGCTTAAGAGGACAAGCTGCTGACCAAATCAGTTTACAATCCTGTAGGATATCAACATTTGGTTGACATACTACTCCCTGTAGGCTCCTATAGGCTTCATGAACTGAGAAGTTCCCATTATCCTAGAAAAAAGTATCACTTCCGATTATTGGAGAACAGTTCCATCAAATCTGTGCCCGTTGGTCTGAGAGGTTGCCCAGGAAGGTAGGACCCCAACGATTCTCCCAGCAATCAGCCACCCTAAGCCTCTTCATTGCCAGTCAAAGCAAACAATCATGGAAATATGGACTTCAAGGGACCATGACCAGTCCAATTATCATTGTAGAAATAGAAGCAATCTCCTAAACCAAGCTTCGGAGTAAAATATTGAATTCTTGATGAATAGTTGAGTATGCTACTATGCTGTCACTTTTCTCCACAAATCCCGTTAAGGTCCTTATCCTCAATCAAATATCCACTGCACTTGTTTGGCTCCTTGCCTACGCTCAGGTCATCCAGTGACTCAGTTTTACCTATACATGAGGCGGGAGGATGAAGATGGTGGGGATTGGTGGAGGCAAAGAAAGATGTTACAGAGATTTCAATAAAACAGCATCAACTGTCCACCCAATTACACCATGACTTGGACTAAGGATCTTTCTCTACCCTCTTTGCGTGGGACCCTCAAGCACAACCGTAAAAACCTTCCTTTCAAAAAATAATTGTAAAACCTTGTCATGTTTTTATACATTGGGAATTTTGATGAGAGCTGAAGCAAGGGAGATTTCAACCATTTTTGCCAATTTCCATGCAAGCAAAACCTCTTCCTAGGATTTTTTTCACCTCTCCAATCATCAGAAGCTGTTGACACCCACCAGTAATTTTTAGCCCTTGTCTGATAGATTTTGCAAAATAGTTAACTGATGTGTAGTAAGGGGTACTTGGTGTAAAATGGAGCAACATTGCAGGAGATGCTTATATAAATATGAAACCTACACAGGCATTCATGTATTCAAAAGGTTTTTAATGGCATTTATGAAGAACACCTAACATGTGAGACATCGTGAAGGCTTTGCTCACTTAAGAGAAGTTCATGGGATGATGGGTTGTGTAGTTTTTCGAAAATGCTTAGTTTATTTGGTAGGTTTTGATCCCCTGACCAAATACATGATCGAAAAGTAAGTTTATGGATTTTCCATAGGCTGCAGGAAATGATGCATTTCAGTCTGGTAAATATGTGGAGGCAGTGGAACATTATTCTGCTTCTTTGTCTTACAATGCCCAATCGCACCCTTTCACGGCAATTTGTTTCTGCAATCGCGCTGCTGGTTATCAAGCACTTGGCCAACTGACCGATGCTATTGCTGATTGCAATCTTGCTATATCTCTAAATGCAAATTACTCAAAGGTGAGCTGTCTAGATGTGGATATCTTTTGGTACAATCAGATATTTAGTTTGACTAAACCTTCTAAAGATGTTAATTTGTGAATATGTCTCGGATGGTATCTGCTAAATACATGATCTGTTGGCCACTGTTCTGTCTGTTTAAATTTTTGTACTCATGTGTCCACTGTACAATTTTTCTTTCTTTTTATTTTTTTCGTGTTGCCAGTTTGACAATTTCAGTTTTTTGGGGGGCATTTTTTATATTTTTGTAGAATCCTCAATAAGCCATGTATTATTGTCATTGACAGGTAATTTTGAAAATTTTCCAGCCTTCAGTTTTAATTCAGTTATAACCAATAAAGATCTAAATGGAAACTAGGCATCCTTGTAGCTGATTCATTGTGGGGAGATTATTTGGTTGATAGAGAGAAGCCTTTTTGCTGACATTGATGTAAAATCTATTTTGAAGTCCAGGATGATTTTTTGTGTTTATGAAGGAAAGCTGCCACTATCTGATGGCTTTTGAAAGGAACCTAAATTGGGGGAGCTTTTCCTTTTTTCCAATTTGATACAAGTTCGACTCATGTTAATAATGTATTATTGTTGTGGACCTTTAAGTCATTTAAAGTCTCTTGTTTCACATCCCACTATCTACTCTTTCCCTCCATGCACAACACAAAACTTGCTACACTTTGAATACTAGTTTGTGTTTTTTTTTTTCATCTTTCTCCTTTTTCATCTATTAAATATTTTCTTTGAACAATTTTCAATATTGTTCATATTTATGAATTGCAATAAAGCTTCAGTATTGACTTTAGAGCTTCAGTTCTAGGTTACTACTCCAAGGGGTAGGATTTACTATTGTAGCAGGTAATCTCTGGCAACGGTGTTAAAATGTTGTATCGAAAATTTTTCGACAACGGCGTCAAAATATTGTAGCGGATAATCCCCAGCAACGGCGTCAAAACGGTGGAGCGGAAAATCTCTCAAAAAGGTTGAGTTTTCAAAATCTGTTGTGTGATTTGCGAAGAAATCCATTAACAAATAAATTTAACTGAAACTCGAAAAGAATTCCGGGTCGAACACAAGGAGGCGGGCGTTTGATTAAAAATCGCGTTTGTTTTATTTGTCACAAAGCAGATTAGTCGGTCGAATTGAATCTAAACTAGCTATCTACTTAAAGAATAAATAGTAGAAGAAAGAGATAATATTACAAATAAAGAGAAAACAGAGATAAAATAAACATGGATTTTATTACCATAGAGCAATGTTCATTACAACTACTTGCTACAACTACTGGCTACGCTAGAAAGTAGGAAATCTACACTAGAAAGCTATAAAAGATGGTGGAGAGAAGTTATCCTCCTCGACGGCTGTTTGGAGGACAAGCCGCAATGATAGAGCGCCCGGACGAAGGTGGTGAGATGTGGGATGAAGGAGAACGATGAAGGACGACAGAGAACGGGGCAGGATGACGTTGTAGCGGGATTTGTTTCCCGAATGGCGATGAGAAGACCACCGTGGGATGCTCCACGAAGGAGGTGAGAAGGTAGAAAAATTGTATTTTTAACTCTAATAGAGCATCATGGGTTTGAGACAAGCTTTTAGAGTTTTGGAGGGGGTGAGAGAAGAGAGGAAGGGTTCAAGAAAGTGTGGGGGTCGTAGGGTTATTTATAGGTGAAATTTGAATGGGTAAAAAGGTCATTTTATGGGCCCTGAATTAATGTTTTATGCATAAAATATTAATTCAGGGCCTTTAGTGACGGATTTCAACGTTGCTAAAGCCCCTGAACGTGGGTGTAGGTTGCGTGCACGCGTCGTCCCCTCCTCTCCCTATGCCTTAACGCCTATGCACGTTCAAAAGCCCTCAGCCATCTGATCGTGAGAACGGACGGTTGAGAATTCATCTCACGTGCACCTTGATAGTGCCTCATCACGCACCTGCGTGTGATTGGGCATTCAAACGTGCGTTCGATCGTGCGTGCGTGATCCGTGCACCCAGATCGCGCCACATCGTAGCTTTATCCACCGTCTGCACTGCATCCAACGGTCCAATTTGACCGCTCTGCGCCCGTGCCTTGAGTTGAGGTGAGGCGGGGTTCGAACCTGCGCCTCCCTCTTCTTTGTAGCAGCGCTCTTCACCAATGCACTACACACACATTTGAGGTGCGTTTACGCATTTAGGCGCGAGCTCTCTTAGCTGTTGGATCTTGATCCAACGGCTGAGATTGTCCGCGCGGTTGAGGAGAGAGAGGGCAGCGGTGGTTCCTTGAGCCGGTTGGGTGGCTGGGATGACGCTACGTGGTGTCATCTTGGCCGTTCATCTTCTATGTTTTATAGATGGTGCCACGGATGTCGGATTGGACTGATTTTCATGTTGGGCTATGATCGTCGATCTAAACCAATCCGTGTGGTTGGATTTATCATATGAAGTGTGGATTTACACCATCTTGGCCCTTGACCTCTGATCTTTTTCGGACTGCATATGATGCTACGGAAGTCCGATCAGGGCGATCTTGGAGTTTTTGAACTCCGATTGTCGCCCTGATCAGATTCGTACGGTTGGATCTTCAATCCGAGGCCCCGATTAAATGTTGCTTCGTTACCTAACCATAAAGGGAAAATTAACTTAAACTTTATACAATCTAACCTAAATGTAAGATGATGTATGTTATGCAATATTTATAACATATGATGCAACTCTATGTCTAAGAGCGCACAAAAATAGACGATTTATGTGGTATAAACGTGTTTACATTATTTATTATCTCTCATTCTTGTTTTTTCTCTTTTTGTTTAATAATCTTTGTTATTTTGTCAATTCTTATTATATTTTGGATCTCTATCTCATTGTCCTCTTTGTTTTGCCTCATTGAACAAGCCCCGAAGGAGCACCATCTAGGAGGAATCAACCCTCGCCCATTTCTCCACTTCTTTGCTCCCGCATTTTCGTTGCCCCTTTCCTATAGCATGTGGGGGAATTGGGTTGCCTATTTGATGTGAGTGGTCCCATTGGTCGAGGCCTCTCGCATGACTTGATGTGATTTCCCTCTCTTGTAGTGCTCTCATTGCGGTCGTTGGCCTCTTTGTGCAATACACTATTGTTGCACGGTGCACCTTTACTTTTCTTTCATACAGCGGTAATTGCTGCTTCTCGACAAGTTATACTTGTGTGTATTGATCTTGGTTATGCATGCAAAAGTTCTCGGGCAGTGAACTCTTGACATGCATGGTATGTAGAAGAGGGTATGGCTCAACCATTTAGCACTTGGTTCATATGTGCACATTTAGCTTATCAATCATTTCATTATCACCTGCGTTCTCTCTTGGTGCCAATATGCTCATTTTAATCCAGCTTGGATGGTAGTTGATTTAGTCTTCATTTTGTGATTTCTCTTGTTTATATTTCTCCCACATAATTGAGCACAACTTTCCTAGGGGATGTTTGTGCTTCGCCCTTTTACCAATTTTAAGTAAATTTGGGGTACGATTTTTAAGTTAAACAGTACCATCTTCTTCCTTCTCAACTCTATTTCAAAAGCCTGTTTAACTCTCAACGCTAGAAGGATCTTGTTGAGACGAGCCAGAAGCTAAGAACAGTTGCTATTTCATTGTAGGAAGAAAATTACTTGGTCACCGCATTGATGCTGAACAAAATGCAAGCAGGTGTTGATGTTTGAGTTTGCAAAAGTGATGCGAAGGACGTCAATACAATGCACCGTCAGTAGCCCAATGTGGCAAGGTTGTATTAGGTGTTTGAATAGATGCTCACTCTTAAGAGGGGAACAAAGTTGATCAATCCAACAAGAAAAGGGAGCAATGAACGGGAGAAAGGGTGTAATAGCTTAAGAGAAGGATGGGTGATGGTTGGATACGGGTGTTGAGGAGGAGATTGGTTGGAAAGGTGGTTCTACGTGGCTGGGAGGTGGTTTGTTTCAAGTATCAGGTGCGAGGTCACTATGCAAGGGATTGTTGTGACCTTGTGCTTTGCCTCTTATGCCAGGGATGTGGTCATCGCCAAAGTAATTGTCCGAAGAGGTTTGGGCAGTTGATGAGGTTGCCTCCTCTGCCTATAAATCCTCCTCAGGTAGAGGTGAGTGCTCCGTGGTTGTTGATGATGGCTCCACTTGATTCCACCTTGTTATGTTCTCTGGTATAAAAGGTTTTCTTGGCAACACGATTTTGAGGGAGGTGAGACTAGCACTTTAGTGTATGAAGTTGGTGTCGAAGGAATGCAAGGTTGCCTCCTTTGCCCCTTGGCGTTTTTTGCTCGTTGGTCTTGAGCCTTTCAATCTTGATTGGCTTTGTTTCCAAGCGATGTCATTTGGGGATGCGCCTCCGTTGAAGGCATCATTCACTGCATAATGGGCCAATTGATGAGAAACCTTTGATGAAAAAGGTTGCTAAAATCTTCATTTTCGGGATTACAAGGTGGAAGTGTTGGAGTCTGTGCCCCTTTTGTGAAGCTGAAGTCTTGTAGTAGGCTTGGGATTCATGAAGGTGATCTTGTGGTGGTGGAGGTTAAGGGCGAGTAGTTGGTTGATCGTGCTATGCCAGAGAAGATGATTCTTCAGCATAGTGGTTGCTCTTGGGTTCTTTCGTTGGGATTGGAGATTGGTGGTATCAACGATGCTTAAACTTTTGTGCAGGTTGTTTGTCGGCATCGCTTTGGCATCTACTTTGCCGTGGAGGTCGGTGGTGTGTCAGATTTGAAAACCTAAAGTTTCCGTTGAGAATCCTAGTGGTCAAGTAGGAAGGGGGCTAGTTGATGTGAAATGACAGGAACCTCATCACTTTCCTTTGCTGGTGGCGATGAAGGAAGGTTTGGGTGAGGGAGCACTAGGGTTAATGAGTTCCCTAAAAACTTGTGTGTGGCCCAAGCTGTTAATGGATTGGAGCTTTTCTTTTCCCCCTGTGAGGGTGGCCCTTCTCGCTCTTTGTGTGCTGCGTTGCAGGTGGACTCAAACCCGATAAGGAAGCAGGTGTTACTCGTGATGGAGTTTTCAATGTTGCCTCTCATCTTTGGATTGATTTTTGGCGGTCATGAAGGTGGAGTTGCGATAAGGGCTTTGGTATGACTCCTCCTTACCAGTTTCGAGCTTGGGGTTGTTGCTTGTGGTGGAGATAGGGCTCCTTCGGGCAATGGTTGAGATGGGGCTCGTATGGGTAATGGAGCTGGTGTTGCTCTTGAGGTCCCTGGAGGCGGTGATGGAGGTAGGGGTCTAGCTGGTGCTTATGAGGACGGTGGTCGTTCAGGTGGTAATGCTCCGATTAAAGCTATTGTGGTCCATGCTTCATGCAATGACTACAATGGCAATATCTATGGCGGCTCTGTTACTGTACCATCTTATGCAAGGCGATCAAGGTGGTGTATCTCAAAAATTCACTTTGTTGAAGGTTCTTGATGATTTTGCCAGTTTATCTTTGATGGGTCGAGGGAGGAATGTTTCAAACTATGTGAACCCAGGGATTTTGAAGCAGAGTAACTCATCAAACAGGGTCTAGGGTTAGTAGGCCATTGCTACCAAAATAATGGACGATTTATAACTCTTGGAAGGCTTTTAAAAAGAAAAAATGTAGTAGCGATAAAAAAAATTGATCCAGGTACTGATTTGGCAGATTTGAGAGTTGTGAAGGTGATTAATGCAAAGAAGACGTCACATGTAAGTGGGTTAGGGGGAAACACAAGTGTCCATGGTTAAAGTTATTTCTTGAAATGCTAGGGGTCTTTGTGATTGATCACGACGAACAAGTTTGCGGAGGTATTTGATAGATTGGAAGATTGATATTGAACTTATTCAAGAGACACATCTTGAATTGTAGGAGACCTTGGATCAAAGGGAATTATGTGGAAAGTGTTTTGCTGATACTCAAGTGGTGAATGTTGTGGGAAGATCGGGAGGAATTTCGTTGCTGTGGAATGACGTCCTGTTCAAATTGAAAACATTGTTGATTGGAAGTTTGGTGATCACAGGGTCCTTCACTTGGCGATCCGATGGTTCTATTGTTCTCTCATCTGTTTATGGTCCTTGTTATGTTAGATTGGTTTTATGGAAGGAGTTGCGTTAGGTGTTGTTTTGAAAATTCGTCGCAAAAAAATTTAAGTTTGGAAAATCTCTCGTCGAAGTGTAATTTGCAAGAAAATCCGAACAATTAAATAATTTTTACCGAAACTTAGAATGAGTTTCAGATCGAACATAGGGAGGCGAACGTTTGACCAAAAATCACGCTTATATTTGTTGTCATGAAGTAGATTAGCTAGTCGAATAAAATCTACCCTAGTTATTCTACTTAAAGAATAAACAATAGAAGACAGAGAAAAAATAATATAAATA
This sequence comes from Thalassia testudinum, assembly GCA_037157565.1. NCBI lineage: Eukaryota > Viridiplantae > Streptophyta > Magnoliopsida > Alismatales > Hydrocharitaceae > Thalassia > Thalassia testudinum. Next base: position 4,964,147 of record JAZHRO010000037.1, read on the forward strand.
AAGAGAAAATAGAGAGAGAATAGATAAATGTTTCATAACCACATAATCATGTTCGTTACATCTATGTGCTACATTAGAAAGTGGGAAATCTAATCTAGAAAGCGGTAAGAAGATAAGGAGGAGAGAAGTTATCCTCCTCGACGGCTGCTTGGAGGACGAGTCGCGTTGACGGAGTGTCCGAACGAAGGTGGTGAGACGTTGGACGAGGGAGAATGAAGATGGAGGAAGGTGGACGAAGCAGGGCAACATTGCAGCGAGATCTGCTTCCTGAATGGCTGTGAGAGGACAACTGCGGGATGTTCCACGAAGGGGGTAAAAAGGTGGAAAAATTATATTTTTAACTCTAATGGAGCATCCCAGGTTTGGGACAAGCTTATAGAACTATGGAGGGGATGAGAGAAGAGAGGAAGAGATGATCCAAATGTGGAGGGTGTAGGGCCTTTTATATGTGAGGAGAAGGGGGCAAAAAGGTCCTTTTAAAAGTTTAAACATTAATATCAGGACCTTTAGTGATATTTATGAGCGTCACTGTAGGTGCATGATGCTGTAGTCGTGTGCACCATCTTCACCGTGCGATGAGGATCCAAGCAGTCAGAGCATGCCATGTCGACGACGCCTCAGCTCCAGCCGTTCGCGCCTTCACCCACGTTCGCACGTTCTCAGCCGTCCGATTAAGAGATTGGACGGCTTAAGATCGCGTGTGCCTCATCACCTTCGTGTGTTAAGAGGTGACGCAGCTTTCTTCCCACCGTTAGATCAAGCATCAACGATTGAAACTCACGCTCGCGTACCTTTACAACACGTGCCTCCATCGCGTGTGATCAGGCCTGAGATCGGGAGTCCAATCACAAGTCCATCTGATTGGTCGATCTGAGGCGGTGGTGCGTGATCAAGCAGTTGAAATGTGCTCTTGCGTGCGAGGGGGAAACGTAGCACAAGTGGCTTGAACGTGCGCCCATCTGTGGCGAAGCGCCTTGACCGCTGCGTTATGCACCCAAAAGTGTCGCTTTTGATTTAAGGTTGGCGCACTCACGATTGTTGGATCTCGATCCAACGGTCGAGAGCGACCCATCCCTTGCCTTCATGAGATGCAGTGCAGCTTGGGGCGACATGGCGTGTTCTTAGCCGTTGGATCAATCGATCCAATTGCTGAGATGCGCTGATCATCACTTGAAGAGGTGGATCGGGAGGTTTAGGCTAGTGTTGGGTGGCTGGGATGACGCCACGTGGCACCATCCTGGCTGTCCATCTTCTCTTGCTTGTAAGTAGTGCCACAGATATCGGATTGGATTGTTTTTTGTGCTGTTGGGCGGCGATCGTCGATCCGAATCCATCCGTGCAGTCGGATTTGTCATTTGAAGTACGGATTTAGACCATCTGGTCTCTTGATATCAGATCTTTCTTGGACTGCATCTGATGCTACGAAGATCCAATTAGGGCGATCTTGGAGTCGTTGAACTCCGATCGTCGCCCTGATCAGATTCGTACGGTTAGATCTTCAATCCGAGACCCCGATAAATGGTGCCCTATTCCCTGACTACAAAAAGAGAAAATTAACCTAAAATTTATACAATCTAACCTAAGTGTATGATGATGTATGTTATGCAATATTTATAATGATGAATGTTTCTATGACACTGGAAACATGCATAAATATGAATTTTAGGTCAATTAGATGTGTACACATAACCTGGCATCAGCTTTTGTGGATGGTAAACCTTGGTTGCTGGGGGGTGATTTTAATGTCACCCTTTCCTCGGATGATGGACCTGATGGTCGAATGGACAAGGCTACAGTTGATTTTGCGAGATTGGTGGAAGACCTGGATCTTTATGACATACCTATATCTGGGGCTATATTTACTTGGAGGAGTGGTAATGGGTCCACCTCTAAGATTAATAGATTCCTTTCCTCCATGGACTTGGTGGAGCAATTTCAGTTAGCTGATGTTATTTTCAGGTAGAGGTCCTTTTCTGATCATGCACCTTTAGTTTGAAACAACAATGAAGGCATTATGTTCTCATCTTATTTCAAATTTTAGAAATCTTGGTTGTTGGAACATAGGCTTCGTGATTTTGTGATATTAAAATGGAACGAGGTTCCTCAATCATCTTTAGTTGCCTACACTCTCGTAGGCAGAATACAAGCCATTAGACGTGCTCAGATTCAATATAAGGAGGTTAAAGAGAGGAAGGAACGGGAAATAATTGAGGCTTTGGAAGGGATTTTTGCACTCAACATGAAGATGTCAGGCTCTTAAAGGAGGTGGAATGTGATGAACAACTTTGTTTGCAGGGTGTTGTATAATAGAAAGATTTCTAAGTGAGATGGCTTGGAAACATAAATCATGTCAGTTATGGTTGACTCCAATACGCATTTCTTTCACCTATCTACAAGTGTGAGGAGATCTAACTTGATTAGCACTCTTCAAGTTGGTGAGGCTGTTCTTTCTGATAGGGAGTATATCGTGGAAGCTTTGTGGGGTCATTTTCATGACTTCACTAGACAAAGGCCTCAAGGTTCTTAGTGGCTTTGGTCATCTGATATGATTGCCTTAGACGATGAGTTGCAGAATGGCTTGATTAGGGAGGTGACTAAGGATGAAGTTTCGGTGGATGTGCGTGGCTTGAAGGTTGAGGGTGCCCCACGTTTGGATGGTTTACAAGTACTCTTCTATAAGAAGTTGTGGGAGATTATAATGGTAGATTTCATGGTATGATGGTAATGATTCATGAGTTTTTGGAGGAAAATAGGGGTTTTGATAGGTTGGATAAGCTCTACTACTTCCTTTTGCTAAAGAGGTCTGGTGTAGAATTAGTTGACGATTTCAGGCCTATTGCACTCTCTAATGCAACGTACCTTATTGTGGTGAAAATTTTGGTTAATAGTCTGCAGGCTATGCTGCTTCAGCTCATCAGTCTTTGTTCAGTTTGTGCTTCTTAAGGGTTGTTCGCTTTAGGAGTCATTCACTTTGGCTGAGGAGATGGGTACTGCTTGAAGGGGATCTGATGTGCCTTGTTTTCTATAGAAGGTTGATTTTTCAAAGGCGTACGATTCGATTGCTTGCCTTTACTTATGGGGGATTTTGAGGAGACAAGGCTTTCATGAAGCTTGGGTGCAATGGATGACGAGATGCACCACTACTATGCCTTTTTTAGTGCTGGTCAATGGTAAACCAAGCAGTTCCTGGATGTAGCCTCAGTGTGGTGTGAGACAAGGATGTCTGTTGGTGCCTTTATTATTCAATGTTACGGTAGATACATTAGCAATTATGGCTTTTAAGGATATGCTGGTGGGTTATTCTTTGGCTTTAGGTTAAGGTCTAATGAATCCCTCCTTACGCCCATTTTATAGTATGCAGATGATATGACTTTTTTAATAGGAGGTGGTAGCGAGGGAGTTACGGATGTGGCTTCTTTGCTAGAATTTTTGGTGAAATTTTAGGATTGACTATCAACCACAAGAAGTAGCTTTTGTTCCCTTTCATATGAACGTAGATGAGACACGTCACGCTCTCTTAGCACTTTTGTGGTGCAACTACCGCTTACTTATTTAAGCCTTCCCTTGAAGGGCAAGTGTGTTATGTAGCGATTGGACTCCCCTGGTGGTGTACAAGGGAAAGAGGTTAACTTGTTGGAGTGGGAAGCTTTTGTCTAGAGGAGGGAAACTTGTGCTTCTGAAAGCTGCATTATCCACCACACCAATTTTTATTTGTTGGTTTTCATACCTTCAAAGAAGATTTTCCAAAAATTGGAGCTCATGTGTAAGCGTTTCTTTTGGAAGGGCCCGAACCACGAAGGGAGATTTTCACAATTAGTGACATGGAATGAGGTGTGTAAGCTTAAAAGAGTTAATGGTCTTGGCACTTGTCTCCTTTATGACTTTTGTGATGCTTTACTAGCGAAATGGATTGTGCAGCTTTTCAATAATGGTAACAACATGTGGGATAGGATTATGTAGAATTCCTATGGTATAGTGTTGTCCACAGAAGAGAGGGTTGTTTCACATTGTGGAGATTTTGCCTTCTAGTGATCCTCAATGCTAGTTATGTAGAGATTTGCCACTTCTTTTGCCTTAATATTGGGAAATGGAAAATGCTTTAGATTTTGGGATGGCAATTGGTTGAAAAATGGGAGGTTTAAAGATCTATTCCCCTGTCTTTACAACTTGGTGGTTGATAAGCACATCTGTGTTTGGGGGGTTTAGGACCCTTTTTCTTTTTTCTTGGATGCCTATTATGAGGATAGGTTTGTCTCAGCGTAGAGTTTGGGATTTTCAGCTACTCGTGATGATGTTGTCTAAGATGCGACTAGAAGTTTTGAGACTTGATTGATTAGTTTGGGTTGAGGGGTGTTTTTGGGTGGCCAAGGCTTTTAAAGTTTTACGAGGTACAATGGTTACGGATGATGCCCTAGTGGCTGGTTGTCACCATTTTTGGACGTTGAAAGTTTCTCTAAAGGTTAAAATTTTTCTATGGTTCATGAGAAGGGAGAAAGTGGTCACAAAGGTGCTCAGAATAATTTGGTGAGGAGATTTGGAAGTTTCTTTCCTATTTTGTGGTCAGGAGGATGAGGATATCTCTTATCTCTTTTGTTCTTGCAATTTCTCGATTGTAGTTTGATGACCATGCAGATTTAGGGGTTTGATGTCTTCATCCTTAAGGAATTATGGAGCTCCTTCAGGAGTAATGTTCAAGACAAATGCCATGGAATGGATAAAGCTAGTCCCGTGGTCTATTTGGCTTCAACATAGTTTTGTACTTTTTGGGAGCAAAAGGGCGTGGGTGGAAAATATTGTAAGGGAGGCAGGTTTCTTGTCGATTATTGGATTGCAAGTCTGTTCCTTTATGAATGACATGATTTGGATGATTATCGACTTTCGATAGCCACCACCCTTTTACTTAAAAAAGAAGAGGGGAACAATGTCTATACTTGCACTTTAAAGAAGATCTAGGATGAACAGGATTTATGCTAGCTGATTCCTACTAATTTGGAGAAGATGTGAGTTAACAGGTCATACATGTGTTGTAGGTGTTCTTGAATAAGAGAATGATTATGTGAAGAATAAGATTATAACTAGTTTGGAACTTCCTTGTTTGGCATGTGGTTGTGGATGACTTCTTTAGCCATGTTTACTATTGCTGCAAAGTTAATCAGGAACCAACGACCTTGGTAGCATCAAGAGAACAAGGTCAAGGCTCCTTTTCTCATTGTAGAGATTTTTGGGGGGATAAATGATTTTCTGTTATTGATGAAAGAGAGGCCCTAACCCTCTTTATACAAGGAAAGGAAAGGGTATACATGGTAATCTATCTAGTGCCTAAAATAGTAAATGACTTAACCAAATAACTAATTTATTTTATTTTCTAGTACTTTTTCGCAAGTCGAGACGCGGGAGACGGCGAAGACTTGGATCCTTAAGGTAGTGAAGATCAACTCTTATCGACGTGGTTGTCCCTTCTTCGTGCCTTCAACTCTCAGTGTCTCTTCTTGTACGCCCTCACAGAGCTAGTCAATGCTTAGTTTCTCTTGAGGTGCGTGAGAGTATTGCCCGTACACTTAACATCTTGAGGTGGCTCCCTTTTTCAACTCTTATTTTCCACTCAACATATAAGGACCCAATCAATAAAAACCAAGACTTGGAACTATAAGTAGCTACACGTAAATGCCCCAAAAAAAGAAGACTCAACTTGACGTAAGACCAGACCAACATCTCAAATAACTCCTTTTTCTTCTTCTTCTTTGATTGAAATCAAAGAAAGAGAGAACGATGGCAGCTGCAAGTGTAGTTGCCGTCACTGATGTTGTTGCTGTTGTTGTTGTAATCGGAGAAGAGAAGAGAAGAGAGGAGAGAAGCCACCTTCATCTTCTTCTTCTCCTCCTCCTTCCCTCCCCTGGTTGTGGGCAACAGCACAATAGAGGAGTGTGATGGCACTCTGGTGAGGTCGTGAGAAGCTCGGACTCCCTCGATTCGATACCATGGCCTCCAAGGGAACCAATGGTGCCTCCAAATCTCCGAATGAGCGTGATTTGGTGGCCCAAAAACTTGATCCAAACTTCCCAACAAAGGGCGGTGTCGGTCAAAGGAAGCTCCTTCGGCAGCATGCGTCCAGTTAGTTGGCCACCAGAGGTGGTCGGTCTGGAGGCCAGGGCCCTGATGACCACTCCATCGATGGTCCTTCGTTGGTGCTCAGCCGGAGGTGGCGTTGGTGTCATTTTTTTGTCTCCGGCAATGATGAGGGGATAGCAACAGTGAGTGAAAATGAGAGAAGACTAGGAATATAGGAGGAAGAGGAGAGGTTGGGAGAGGAGGGAGCCTCTCCGATGGCTTGCTGGAGGCTGGCGATGCTGTCGAAGGGTACCTTCTCTAGGTTTCCTTCTTCTGAACCCTAGACCACCAAGATCGATAGCTCTGATATCATGTAGAGATTTTTAGGGGGATAAATAATTTCTATTTTTTATAAAAGAGAGGCTCTAGCCCTCTTTATATAGAGAGAGGCAAGGACATACATGGTAATCTACCTAGGATCTAAAAATAATAAATGACTTAACTAAATAATTAATTTATTTTATTTGATGACCCTAAAGGCATTTGTCTGCATGTTACAAGAATGAAGTGGGAGTACATGTAAACAGTGTAAATGTTTACTCTAAGGTTGAAATTATTTTTCCTGTCTTGAAGTGGGTGCAAAAGATCAAGGGTATGGAGTGATACATCAAAGTGGCACACCACATTATTATGAGCATTGTCAATGGATAAGTTACAATTTAGAACCATGTCCGTGTACAGGAGGACCATCTGTGAGTGGATGTCCTGTCCATAGGACATGACCAAGTAGATGTAGAGGAAGTATCTGCTGGAGATGATGGCAGTGTCTATTAACTAGATTATGTGTTTTGGAATCACCTTCGCAACAAGAATCTTATTAACAAAGTATAATTAACACTTAAAACACCTCGAAACTCGACAAACTGCTCTTTCTCTCTGGTATTTCTACCTATCACAACTGGTTGGCAAGCATTTAGCTTCTCAAATAAAATCTTCATAGAGGTGTAGTGTTGTGCCTCTCTTCTAGACAAGTAAAAATCTCTTGATATGGATGAAGGATCCTACTGGCATTTGATCTTGAAAACATGCATGTTTCAAGTTGTCTTATATCTCCTTAATTGTGTTATCAGTAACTTATATCATCTCATCTGCAGTTCCAGGAACCTTATTGTTTAAAAGCCAAGAAGAGACAATGCTATCACGGTACTACCTCTGTTCTATTAAGGATATGGTCTCAACGAACAATTTTTTTTTTTTTTGAAATTACTCGATGAGAGGATGTATTCTTGCTGCTACCTCTATTCCGTTGAGGATTTGGTGGTGATGAAAGAATATACTCCTTATAATTTCTGTTGATGGGGAACATCCTCAACTGTCGACTATAGTTGGAGTTACCTAACTTGACAATAGATCCTTGCATTCCTTACATGAAAAGGGATTATTGAACAACCATTACAACTTTTCCATAGTAGGGGATGATTTTGATTCATCTTCGTCTAGGATCAATACATGATACCTAATGTCAACACTGAAAATCTTTTCACAACACATTTCCATAGTAGGGGATGATTTCAATTCATCTTCGTCTATGACCGACAATGACAATCTTTTCACAATGCTTTAGAGACCATAGGCTTCACTTGGCAACAAAACTTGACCTTAGTTACAAATGATGAGGTGGAAAGAGCCACTTGAGATGACTGAACAAGGGTGGCACACGACCAAAGACTAGTCAGCCTCTAGCTGTGTAGCTCATATTTGGTGGTGATGCTTACTTTAGCTGATATGCTTTGTGGTGGCACTTGATTGGAAGATGCCTTGTTAAGACTTAAGCCTAACTCACCAGGCAAAGCATGTTGGCGTAAGCAATGCTCACTTAAGTAGTGCCTATGGGTGGAACAAAGGGAAGAAGGGGTGGCGAGTCCAAATGTTAACTAATCTTGACTCAAGAGAGAAGAGGTGCAAAAGGATGGTGGCTGACAATGGAGATATTAAGAGGTTAGGGCTCGCCCTGCTTCGAAACCATGGGAAGGAATGGTTCAGGTATCACTGACCAACTTTAGTTCTTGAGTAGAGGATAGTTGGAGAAACTATAATTTTGACGACTCGTCTTTGCTCTAAACCAAAAATAAACAGTAGAGAACAATAGACATAATTTGCTCAACAGATTCCAATATCCAAGTTTTTAAACTAATATTATAGTCTTTTACAATTATGCCTTTAGTTGTGTTTGTTTTTATAGAGATTTCCTATGGATGAGTTATCTCACAAATTTTTGCTGGGTATTCACAGATCCAGAATGGGTAGCAGTGCTATGATTTCATTTTCCAGAAGTTATAATGCAAATGTAGATGTAACCTTATTTCAAGATATTTTTTATGATTTTGATGCAAGGAACACTTGAGAACCTAATGGCTTTGAGAAAATACCCCTACCTACTCTTAAATTTCCAATTCTTCTTCTACCTCCATTGCTACCACACAATTTAACTCCTGTAGGACCTAACAATGATTTGCTGAACTCTATTAGCAACCTAGGCATTGCAATTTCCTAAAACTAAGTTGCTACCACTTTAGAACCTAATGGCGAGTCCAAATGTTAACTAATCTTGACTCAAGAGAGAAGAGGTGCAAAAGGATGGTGGTTGACAATGGAGATATTAAGAGGTTAGGGCTCGCCTTGCTTCGATACCATGAGAAGGAATGGTTCAAGTATCACTGGCAAACTTTAGTTCTTGAGTAGAGGATAGTTGGAGAAACTATAATTTTGACAACTCGTCTTTGCTCTAAACCAGAAATAAATAGCAGAGAACAATAGACATAATTTCCTTAACAGATTCCTATATCCAAGTTTTTAAACTAATATTATAGTCTTTTACAATTGTGCCATTAGTTGTGTTTGATTTTATAGAGATTTCCTATGGATGAGTTATCTCACAAATTTTTGCTGGGTATTCACAGATCCAGAATGGGTAGCGGTCTATGATTTCATTTTCCAGAAGTTATAATGCAAATGTAGATGTAACCTTATTTCAAGATATTTTTTATGATTTTGATGCAAGGAACGCTTCAGAACCTAATGGCTTTGAGAAAATACCCCTACCTACTCTTACATTTCCAATTGCAAATGTAGATGTAACCTTATTTCAAGATTTTTTTTATGATTTTGATGCAAGGAACGCTTCAGAACCTAATGGCTTTGAGAAAATACCCCTACCTACTCTTACATTTCCAATTCTTCTTCTACCTCCATTGCTACCACACAATTTAACTCCTGTAGGACCTAACAATGATTTGCTGAACTCTATTAGCAACCTAGGCATTGCAATGTCCTAAAACTAAGTTGCTACCACAATTAACTCCTCTAGGACCTAACCATGGCTTCTCTGAGGTTTGTTAGCAACCCAAGCCTTGTATACTTCCTACAACTAAGGTTGAGTCACTGACTGCAATTGAACATTTTGAGCCCCCACTAAATCCAACTTCATCTAATGGGATCCATCATTTGATGCTTTAGGTGATCCTTCTCTTCCAGTCACTTGCCAAAAAGTGAAAAGATCATATCATTTTTGTGACATGTCAGATATCTTTATTCAATCTAGATAAGTTATCTTGACAATTTGTTCTTTCTCTTTATAGTGATTCGGTACCTAGAAGTCATGATAAGGCATTATAACATCTTGCATGGCATATTGCCATGCAAGAAGCGCCTGCTTTCAATTCTGAAGGTACATGGGAGCTCGTTGCACCTATAGTTGTTGAGGTTGTGGTCCTAGGTGGTTATTTACAGTTAAGCATCTGTTTGATGCTTTTTCCAAAAAAAAAGTTTCTGTTTGATGGTTGTATCAAGGTACAAATCATGCTTCATGGCAAAGGGCTCTTATTGAACTTTTGGACTATGGAGTTAAGTACTTTGAGACATCCTAATTGAGGACTCGTCGTTGCTCTTTTTTATTCTTATTTCTATTGCAATTAATTTTGAATGGCATTTTTCTTCTGAAAAATGATTTGGAATGTCATGTTGATCCACTCCATATCAAGAGTGCCTTCCTTGTAGGGATCTGATGCTAACTGAGGAAGCTTGCGTGCAACAACCCCATGATTTTGTTCTTAAGGGAGAGCCTGACAAGTTCCACAAGTTGGAGAAGGCTATTAATGGCCTTGAGCAAAGTCCTAGGGACTAGTCTGACAATTTCAATAAAGCAGTTGGGGAATTTGGATTCACACTGTCTAGTGCAAGTCAATCTATCTTCATAATGCATAGATCCTCACACTCCAAGGTGTTTCTTGTACATGTAGATGGCATTCTATTGATTGGCAGTAGCAGTACTAGGTGTGGCATTGAAGACATCAAGTGTTTTCTCCACTCAATCTGTTACAAAAAAACCCTTGGTAATGGAATATTTTCTAGGCAGTGAGGTCTTTTCTACAACAATTGGATTGTACTTTCTCAGCGGAGGTATGTTCTTGATGTACTTGAGGAAACGTAAAAATGATGCTCTTGTGGACCCAAAGTTATAGATGCATGATCCCGATTGGCATTCTCATATTTGGCAATATACAGTTTTTGCGGGAAGGTTGTTATATCTGACAGTTACTCATCTAGGTGTTTCCTTTGATATGAGATGCATAAGTCAGTCTATGGACAATTGGATCATGGGATGTGCATATCTCACATTTTGCATTTGAAATTGTCACTTGGTAATGGTCTTTTTGCCCTTTCTGTTTTATAGATGATGACTATGCTAGATTGCATGAAGATGGGTTCTGCTTGTGGTTCTTGATTCCTGAACTTCTGTTGGTGGAAAGTTAGTTACATGGAGAAACATGAAGCAGAGTCCGATGGTTTCACCTATGTTCTAAATGCCCATTTTGATGCTGTATTGAAGATTTCAGAAATATGTGTTCCAAAGGCTGAGGAAATGCTAGAATTTTGACGTTGAATTTCAATGATTCTGATGCTCTGAAAGTAGGCATTTAGAAGGCACATCGAGGGCATCCTTGAGTCACGACTGGAAAATCCCAGAATTTCATCACAATGATTGTAATTTTTTAGATTCATGGAATTATACTAATTAGAACTTGATAATACTTAAACAAGCACAAAGTTGACAAGTACTTAAATAAGTAGAACTAATAATCCACATAATTTATTATCTGTTTAGTCAGGAATTACTAGCTTTCTGCTAGTAATAATATATTACTAGTGGGATATTGCCATTTAAACAAGTGTAACTAACTTAGTTAATTATTAACTCTATATGTAATTATTATGTAAATACCATGCAAGATTTTGTATCTTAGATGCTTAGATGTACAAGTTATCGTATAAAATCCCTAAATTCCAAACATCTAGCAATCTAGCTTTATAAAACATATAGTAGCAGTAGTAGATCTGGTGATCCTTAGATTAATTAGTATTCACCTATCATAAAACCAATGGATCTAGAAAGCTAACCCTTAAAACAATGTACAGATTGTAGCTTATCGTTTTTTTGGAGAAGGGATAGTCACTCAAAAACAGTAACGGAAAATTTTATCAAGAAAGCTAAAGCATTGCCTTCTTATAGAAAATTACCCCATAACCTCATCGTGCCACCTACATCAAGCGCCAATCCTTCCATGCTACAGCACTCCCCTCAAACACCACTTCATTTTGCTGCAACCATAGCACCTACAACACAGCAGAAGGTTTAGTCCTCTCAGTCGTAGTTCTAAAACACCGGGGATCCCCACCAATCCTGCCCATTACCATGAACTTCCATGAGACAGTCTAAACCCATCTTGTCCTAGACTGCTGTCGCCAAATTGCAAGTGAAGAGATGCCCAATATCCTCAATACCATTGCCACAAAGCATGGATGCCACATCACCTGTCCAAAAAATCCTATGCTGTTGTTGCTTCCTTATAAGCTTACCATGCAAATATCTTCACCTTCAACGGGATTCTTGCCTTCCAAGTTCCAAATTATCCTGATGTCATGAACCAAATTTCCATCTTGCCCCTTTAGACCTTCAGGCAACAATCTGTATATGTCCCACACCCACTGTCTTCCTCTAACTCTCATCTACGTGAAACCTCAAGAACATGCCAAAAAGGGCTAAGATCTTCCTGTGGCTTAATAAACTTTTCATCCTCTAACTAAACAAATTAGAGAAGATCCACTGGAGGTTCCCAATTTGAGGTTGCCACTGCATCAAAATCTCAAGAGAGGTCAACATCCTTGGATAAACATGAGAGAAGATACCTCTGCCAATTGAATCATCAAACCAAAAACTAAAATCAACACCGCCCCAAGCTTTGCTTCAAACAAATGCATGACTAAAAGCATCAGAATGAGTCAAACCCTTCCAGAAAGTTGAAGCCCCCTAGTAACTGCCATATGCTTCTCAAAATTGAGACAATGTCCATAGCAAGAAAATAGCACACTTGTCGAAAGACTTCATTTGCCACTCATCACTTACTTTAGCTACCAACTTTCAGAGCAAGGTCTGATTTATCATTCTTAAGTTGAGCATTCCCAAACTTCCTTCTGACACGGGGCATCAAACATCCTTCCAACCAACCAAGTGCACCCCTTTGCATTTTTAGCAAGTCCCTTCCGAAAAAAAAATCTATCTTTCCAAAGCTATCCTTAACTTCCCTTACATGAAAAAGATAAGAATGGCTACCAACAATTATCTTAAAAGCACCAATTATCGTTCACAACAAAGAAGCTTTGATTCTTTCTCCAAAAAAAAAACCAAAGAAACCTTGATTTCCAGCTCTCCAACTTCTTCTCGACTCATCCACAACTAGGCCCCACTGCGTAACCCTTAAAGGGCCCAAGATCAACGACAACCCAAATAAACAACTGGCAGTTGTCCAATTGGTGTGCCTAATAATGTTGCACAACTCATAGCCTCTTGATCCCTCACACCAAAAGAGACCAAGGATGACTTCTCCTTCATAGCCAAGCCATAAAATCTCCTAAAGAGCTCCAATGATCCATCTACATTCCCTGCAGCTTCCTCTAGACCCTCCACAAAAAATAGTGTGTAGATTAGGCACTTCAATGGTGATCTTCAAGATGCATTTTACCAACCACGAGGACTGTGTTGAGTGGTCTGCGTCAGGAGACGGTAGAAAACTAGTGTATAGGGAGCATTTTGACAATGCATCCAGCACATCGAACAACAACCCATAACACTTAATAGTTGATGGTGACTTTGGCTCCCCTAAAGCACTTTGCGATGAGCTCTGAAACTTCTGGAGGCTTCAAAAGACACATCTATGGTACTTTGCCTCAATTTGGTTTGTGGTCTTCACAACTTGTGGCTACTTTTTTTTTTCACTTCCGGTATTGGCAGGGACAATTACAGTGTTATTAACCAATCACAACTTTAATACAACCTCCCACAAAAAAATAGCATGTACCATTATTTGTTCTGCTGGTGGGAAGCCTTGAAAAGACCCTTCATTACAAGATTTAAAAGAAACTCTCACCAATGATTAGCTGCGAACATGAAAAGCAAAGGGGCAAGAGGGTACCCCTGATGCACCCCCTTCTAAGGCTGAACCCACCCAAGCCTTCCATCCACCAAGAGTGAAAATGAAGCTATGGCTATGCACCTCTTCATCTACTTCCACTTATCCAGAAGACCTCTCTTTTGGAAGGAAGAGCACAAGAACCTCCATCTGATAGAGTTGTACACCTTGGAAAAATCTACGTTTCAAAGGAAACCCATTTCCCCCCTTTTATGCCAATGCAAAACAATCTCCAAATCCATGATGGCGTTGTCCATCAAATGCCTACCCCTAATAACACTCAATTGTACCTCGCATATCAAACCATCTATCACCTCCTGTAGCCAGTTGAAGACCTTGGATATAATTAAATAAATGGCATTAGTCAAAGAGATTGGCTTATAATCATCAATACTCTCTGGCAATCTCCTTTTTGGGTGATAGAAACAATAGTGATTTGTTGAGCCTCTTGAGGCCACTATTACCATACACAAATGTCCAATATGCTCATCACAACACCCCCCAACAATCAACTAGAACTCACGGAAGAGCAACATTAGAAAGTCGTTTGGAGTTGGGGACCCTTCTTCATTCAGTTCCCTTAATACTTGGAAAACATCCTCATAGGAAGGTCTAACCAAAGCCTCAGCCTGCTCCTACGTTAGCCTGGTCATGTCTCTACCAAGTATCTCCATCTCAATGTAAGTCTTCTTGTGAAAGAGCGGAAATGGCTTACCAGTGCCTCACCTGCCACCTACTTGCTCTGACCCAATCTATTTTGGACTTGAAGATTATCAATGTACTTTACCCTTCATCATCCACTGGCCATCATATAAAAGAACCTATTGCTAGGGCCCCTTCCTTTCACCTAGGGCTGTCAAAAAAGCTCACGCTTGGCTCGTTAGCCTTGACTCGATTCGTTAACGAGCCCAACCCGAGTGCAAGTTTGAGCTCGATAAGCTTATCGAGCCAAGCCCGAGCTGAGATTGGCTTGACATGATTAGGGCTTGGACTCGATAAGAATGCAAGTATCTATATATCATATAGTATTAGGTACTTTATTTAAAAATTAATAATATAAAGCTTAAGGTATTATTTTTTCAAAACCTCTCCTTTACCGTTACATCCTCCCCAACCCCCCCCCCCCCCCCCCCCCCCCCCCCCCCCAATTGTTCCCTAACAACGGCCATTCAAAAACTTTTCATTAATCCTCAATGCTATGGGTGATGTTAGTTTTTTTTTTCATTTTAATTTATACAAATTTATTTTTATATGCTTCTTAGGCTTTTAAAGCAATAATATTTGTACTCATAGTGATTTTTTTAAACCCAATCAAGAGCCAAAAGAGTTTGAGCTCATCAAGGGTTAGGCTCAAGCCTAATTGAGCTTGAGTTGAGCCAAGCTCGGCTCATTGGGCTCAATAGACAGTCTTACTTTCACCAAATCTGCGTGGACCTCCCCTTCAAGCTGTTGAAATCCTCCATGAAGATGACTGTCTTGTGCCTTTTCATGTCAGCAGCCTCTTCTGTCGTGAGAGCCCCAGAGTCTTCTAGCCTGCCCAGCTTACTGTCAAACCCTCCACACACACACCCCACTTCTCTCTCGAGAAGGTAAATGTGTAAATCCCATGACCTCTTACATGCCAATAGGGGGCTTTACCACTGCCTTCCTCTCTTTTTCTTCCACCGCTACTTCTATAATGTCTTCTTATACTCCGCAAGGAACATTCTTATGCCTTGTAACAGCTTTGCCAATGCAGTTGTTATTGTGACATAGGAAGAATCATAACTGCCTTGCTACTTTCTGCCACCAATCTGCTTGAAACCATCCTTGAACAATGATGACTTCTCAAATTTAAAGTAATTCGTGGGCCTCTACTCATTACAATCCCAGAACAAAAGTTATGATTTAAAAAAGGTCGCTCCAACGCTTCAACACCTGCAAGGGGAAATGTTACTGCTAACTCCATCATGCAAAGGAGCCTGTCCTGCTTCAACCTATGTTGATCAGAGACAGTGCTTTTCCAAGTGAATAAGCGGCTTTATGCCAGCAAATCCTGCAAGCCAAGATCTGTGCTGTGCTCCCAAAAATCAGCTGAGCAACTGTCGAAACCCCGCCCCACACATTCCCCTCCCCCTGACCCCCTGGTCATCCAGTTGCTGTTGTAAGTTAATATGTTAACTTTCTGTTGTTTGGTTCTCTGCAGGCACTTTCTAGAAGGGCTTCATTGCATGAGATGATTAGGAATTATGACAAAGCAAGCACGGATCTTAGAAGGCTAATATCACTTCTTGAAAGGCCAGCAGCTGATCTAGCTGGGTCTGCTGGAAAATCTTCTGATACTGCAAATAATTTGAGGCGAGCTCGTTCAAGACTTGCCACAGTTGAAGAAGAATCCAGAAAGGGCTTTCCACTTGATATGTATAAGATTCTGTAAGTTTTTCTTCTGTAAACGTCTTGATAACTGCCTTATTTAAATAAAAAGTGTACAAAAGTCCTTTAAAAAAAAATGTAGAAAAATGTCATCAGCTTTGGAACTTGCCAAGTGAAGTAGCAGTTCTGTTTCCTCTAGATGATGTTATAATTAATAGTTATGTTCTCCCAGTTTTCCACTTTTATCGGCCAATTCACTAGCTTTAAATCCTCTCAGGGTTCAAAATTTTATCTTGATTATTTTGTTGACATTTCTAATGACAGTCATCCAGCTTGTTATGGAGTCCTGATAGTTCTTATTTTATTTTATTTTGTTAGTGCTGTTTGTCATTTTCTTTCTTTCATGGGGTTGTAATAGAATTTGCACATGCCTCTCTCTCTATATAAAAAAGGGTTTGAAAATAAACTAAGTGTCTCATTTCTTCCTACTCAGCTCAATCAGTAAAAGTTGCACGTAAGTGATATGCTGAATAGTTGTCCACAAGTTCACCATGGACCAGAGTTAGCACTGGTGGAGGTGATTTAGATATGAATCCAGATTGACATATAGCATTGACACATGGTGGTTTCTTTTGATTATTTGGAAATCTAAAATTTAGATTAAGATGCCAGTCAAAGCAGATTGTCTTTTCAAATTGTTACTTCCACGTGTTCGGAATGTCTTCTACTTAGACTTGTAATTCATAACTATTTTAGTAGTGTGCCTAGGTTGTTTATTACCAAATGTTTTGTGACGATTTGCGCAATACGGGAGCGTGGATTCTCTTTCACGAGGGAAAATGTCGGCAGCAGGGTGCTGCCAATAATTGCTGCACGTGTGAACAGGGAGAGAGAGATGACAATCGGCGGTCTTGAAGAAGAAAGAGAGGGAGTTGATATGTTGGAAGAATTATTTCTTTAACTCAAGGATAGAAGGATTACAAAAACTCTCTTTTATAAAGAGAAAACATATTACAATCCTCTAAGACAAGTAACAAACTAAATCTTAATTAAATCATATCTTCTATTTTCAGAAAGAGCAAATCCTTTAAAACAAACTTTGTAAAATCAAACATACCAAACTAAGCAACACCAAACTTGGACAAAAAACCACAAAAAGATCCCATAGGGCTAGCGCCCCTCTGGGTGATTCCTAGACTGCCACGTGGCACTGCCATGTATTATCCACACTCCCCCTCAAGTTGAGGTCGGGAGGATGATGACTTGCTGAACTTGGCTTGGTGATGATGCGGCCATACACTCCACCATCTTCTCGTGATGCACATCCTCTTGCTACCTTCGTAGTCATTGCCTTTTTGGCAACCTATGAAGTAAGGTTCGAAATGCCGATTTCGACGCCGTGCCGATGAAATTGCAAGTGTGCATTTCGTGGGCATGCCGGAGAAATGCCCGTTTTTCGATGGCTCGAAAAAATGCCATTTCGGAGTCACGCTGAGGGCATGCCGACAAACATGGTAGAAGTAGTCAAAATGATATCAGTTTCAAGAAAATCAAATGTTGATTATGTAACAATAAGAGTGTTACATCATAATATTCATATACAACATGACCATACAATGTTAAAATTCAATAACGAGATGAAATATTCTTACCATGTTAAGAATACAGAAAATTTAATAATAGAAGAATACAAAGAATTTAAGAATGAAAGAATTTAAGAATGAAAGAATCAAAGTGTATAGTTTCAAAGTAAAAGTTAAAACTGTAATGTCTTGATGTATGATGTATCGGAAGTCAGGGTTTGGAACTTGAAAGACAGATTTCACCAGAACCAAGAGTGTCTTGCTGGATGCATATCTTTATCATGGGTACTATCACCACTTGATTGATACCATTGTTGACTATTGTGTCGATGAATACTTTGAATGTATTCACAGTAATCCTTCCAAGACATATATGAATACATTGTCTGGTAATCCATTATGTGCTGTCTGTATTCATGTTCATTCATACTAACAAAAATCCCAAGACGGGGAAATCTACTATCTGTGTATGGTCTGTCACGCTGCCCACGTGCACGATTAGTTGCACGTGTTTGTGAGAATCCTGTTGTTCTAGAATCATCTTGTGATGATTCTGATCTTGGCATTTGAGGGAGAGCTTGGGGTTGGAACTGCTGAGGAAAGTACTTTTGAATCATACCATACTCATATGGGTAAGAATACCACCACTAGATCCACCACCATCCACCACACAATTCACACACCTTAATTCCCACCCCACCCGATTCACATTGGCCATTGCATCATGCCACCAGCCAGTGCGGGCACTGGCACCGCACGACCTCCCGTTACCTTTGTCCCCTTTCCCCTTCCCTCCAAAAGAGCCATCATTGGAGGAAATCCTAAACGTGCGGCGGCCACCCTCTACAGGGAGACGCTCCCCCACCTTCCCAGCAGGCAACAAGTCCACCACCAAGAAGTTGAGAAGTTCCATAAGTAACGATGCAGGCTACAGCCTGAAGCAGTGGCAGAGATGACAGTGACAGTGGCATTAGCGGAGCGGAAGAGATGGCAGTGGCAGTCTACAGCAAGCACACAGCATCGGCATTGGCATCGGCATTTCTTAACAAGGTGGGCTGCATCGCATCGGCACAAGCACATGCCCTTGGTGGGAGTCCCTATATGTTAAGCATCCTACGGCATCGGTAGTGCTTGCCGACCCTATGGATATCTGCACAAGCACACAGCATCTCTTAACAAGGTGTGGCCCCCACTACACCCAAATCAAATAGCCCTCCCTCCCCACCCTCTATGTCCGCGGGGCCCACCGACCCTGCGGCTCTACCACCACCACCACCTTCCTCCCCATGTCCTCCTCCCCCTCCATCCCTCCTCCCTGCCCCCACCTCCAGCTCTTCCTCTCCTCCTCCCCCAACCCCTTCCGCTCCCTCCACCTTCTCCTCCGCCCCAAACCCCCCGCCCTCGGCTGCGCCGAGCTTCACCTCGACCTCCCTCACCGCTGTCCCCTCTGCCCCCCTCCTCCTCCCCATCCCGCCTCTACTTCTGCCTCTCTTGCCCCCTCCACGCCCCTGACCACCTCTACCAGTCCCCCTCCCCTCCCCACGCCCTCGCCCTCGACGTCCACCGTGTCGAGCTCTTCTGCTTCTCCTGCCGCGACCAAGTCTATGACCTCGACTTCAACTCCGCCGTCCTCCTCGCCTCCCAATACCAGACCGCCTCCATCCCCCTTCCCCCCACACCCCCCAAGAGGAGGCGACTGGTCGAGTTCCGCCCCTGGACCCCTACCCCCAGGGAGCAGCGCCTCCTCGACTGCTGCTCCAGCCCACTGTGGTGCCCCGACACCGCCGTCGCTGAGTCGGGCCGCGGGGTCCTGTGGGGCCTCTGGGGGTTCAACAACCTCGGCAGCACCTGCTTCATGAACTCCGTACTGCAGGCGCTGCTCCACACCCTGCCCCTGAGGAACTACTTCCTCAGCGACCGCCACAACCCCTACGTCTACAGGCCGCAGCAGAGGAAGAAGGCGGGCGGCAAGGGCGACGACAGGAAGGTCGTGTGCCTCGTGTGCGATCTCGACGCGATCTACTCCGGTAGCCGCACGCCCTACAGCCCTGCCAAGTTCCTATACAGGTGAGGGGGACGAGGGAGAGTGAGCATTTTGACGGCAGCGGCACAACAGCATGCCGCCGAAACATCGATCTTTCGACACTGAAATCATATCGGCATGGCTGTTCTTCAAAATCGGCCTTGCCGACGGCATGCCGTCGGTATTTAAATCAATGCTATGAAGTCATGGTTATTGGAGTAGCCATCTTTTTTTTGTAGAAGTTGATGTGCTCTCTTCTCCAACTTCTTCCTAATTGCATCTTTTGTCTCAGTCACTTTCTCAGGTAACATGAATTTCCGAATTTTCCAACGCTTCATTCTAAAGGGTTGTGTTGATACTCCTATTTATCTGGCATATTATTATTTGTTATTTCTTTATGGACATGTACTGTTATTTACCCATACCTCTCTCTCGGTGATCTTGGATCAGCATTTCGATGTCCCACCTGCACAGCCTACGCACACCACCAAAACCCTGATCTTCAGGGAGCCAACTATGGGCCTTCGACGAGCAGCTGCCAGCGACAGCAGGCCGTCACCTTCTTCGATTGGTGCTTCGTTGTCTCCTCGTCGGGTAGGCCGGCTCCTAGTGTCGCCGCTCCTTACTTGCGAGCAGGGCCGCCGTCGCTGGCCTCCCCTCTTGCTGCTGCTGCTATTGTACTCAAGAGCAATGCTGCCTTTGCTGTTGCAGACAGACGAAGTCCACTAAGGTAGACCTATCGCTCCCACCGCTGGTCTTCCCTGCAGGTAGTGGCGTTCTTACCGCCACCACCTCCCAGACCTACCATCGTCGGTTTTCTTCAGGTCAGCGACGCCGCCTCTAGCAACGAGAGTCTGTCCATGGCAAATCTTCCACCCACAAGGGACAGGGGGTAGTACCCCTTAGAAGTGTTGTTAGGGTCCTTCCCCATGCCCTAACATGCACTAGATCCTGATCTAAGGGGTACTTGTGATCCTTGGGATGACTTCTAGGGTCTCTTGACTCTAGAATTCATGCTCCGAAGGTCACGATTCACTAATTTTAGATTTTTTTCTAGATTTGAATATTGTATTCAGATCGTGTTCGTGGCATCTTTCTCCGGTTATTTGGCTTACAGATGGCAAGATTTAGCCTGTGGTGATCCCCTTGTCCATGCCTGGCACAATGCCAATCTTAGGAGCAGAGATGGCATTGGATACCACTTCCATGACGGGGATGGTGGCGTGTGTAGGCATGATGTTGCAGGAGCATGGCAGGAGTCACTATGGTGTAGGATGGTTGGTCGATTTTGGTGCTTTATAGCATCTTTGTAGAGATTAGGCCTATTTCAGGTCACTCAGTTTAGTTATACCAGGGAGAACGGTACAGACTGCTGATGGCAAGCACGCTCTAGTTCTTGCCCAAGGGGAAGCGTCTGTGACCCCTACGTTGTGGTTGCTGAGAACACTACACGTACCGAAGTTTCCCATGAGTCTGTTGTCTGTGAGCAGTATTACGAAGGATCTTCATTGCAGTGTTATTTTCGATGAGATGGGATGCATTGTCCAGGATATGTTTACTGGGAAGACCATTGCCAGAGGTACACATGAGAATGGTCTTTATCACCTTGGTCAGGAGTCTTTCACTGGAGCAAGCAGATATGATGGTGGGAGCGCCTTACAGTGGCACACTCGTCTAGGTCATATGCCTTTGGATCGCCTTAGAAGGGTGATTCCACACATTTCACCAGCCACGACTATTTGATGTGATGCTTGCCAATTAGATAAGTATCATCAGTTCTTTCTGACCAGTACTTCTCTTGGATCAGCAGCTGCTTTTGAGTTACTTCATATGGATGTCTGGGGACTGAGTAGAGTTCCAAGAAGGATGGGAGATCGGTATTATCTTGTAGTTGATGATTTCACTAGAGTATCTTGGGTGTTCCTTTTGAAGACCAAGGGAGATATTGGACGTATTATAGAGACTCTTCTCTTGAAGATTAGGACTCAGTATTCTGCCACGGTGAAGATTGTACGGACAAATAATGCTCTCGAGTTCTGCATTGTTAGACTTACTGAGTTTACATGACTCATGGGATTATCCACCAGACCACTTGTCCGCATACTTTACAGTAGAATGGCGTTGCAGAGGAAGCACAAACACCTGGTAGAGGTTTCTCGCACTCTACTTATCCGCCACAGTGTTCCACAGAGATACTGGAGGGATGCTGTTTTGACGGCGTGTTACCTCATTAATAGGATGCTGAGTTTAGTCTGTCACTAGCAAATACTGATTCTTTTATTATATCCAGATGGAGAGCTTTTTCACGTTTCCGAGGACCTTTGGATGTGTTGCATTTGTTCATGTGTCATCACTTGGCCGTGACAAGCTTGCTCCTTGTGCTATCAAGTGCGTATTCTTAGGTTACTTTAGGAGTCAGAAGGGGTACTTATAGGTTTATTTTAGTGGATTAAATTAGAGCCCAAGTACATTATTATTGGAATGGAAATTAAATTTAAAGTATGCAAAGATTGATAAAATTATTTAAGCTTTAGAATTATCATCCCTTGCATTTTATTAACTTTTACGTGATTTGATTAATTATTTTGATGTAGTCATTTTGGGAATTACAATGGCATCACATTAATTGAGAATGTAATCTTGACAATTTGATTCCCACAAAAAGAGAGAATTTTTTGGAAAGCTAAGTGAATTTTCTTGTCAAAGGACATATGGATCTTTGATTGATTGATCTCTCTCCCTCTCATTATTTGGAAACCCTCTATGATCTCTATCAGTTCCTGTCTCTCTGGAAATCAAAGATTACATCCCTTGCTCGTCAATTTTAGGAGAGCATCGTTCTTATATATTTTGACACACGACCATCCTCCCAAAATTTGCCCCTTCAATCTCAGAACCATCTCTTTCCCGTTCACAATTTTTATCTCTATTAAATAAAAACCCACCATTCTCTGATGAAAGGGGGGCTCTCATGTGAACTCTTCCTCTCCCTCTCTTTCTTAGACTGAATACTTCTGATCGCCACCCACATCCTTTCTCCCTCTCAGGCCCATGCATAGAAGTTCAGAACCACTCTCCATCGCCTCCCCTTTGATTTTTCCCCTGCACCCGGTCCTCATCTCTCCCCCTCTCGTTACGCTTTGCATGCAAAGAACAAAGGTCAGCCCCCTACGGCCCTCGACTCCTCTCGCATGGACAACAGTAGCCCACCACGTCCGCCGGAACCCACCACCGCATTGACCACAACAGCCTGAATGCGCCACCTTCCTCCTTGTGAGCAGCAGGACCCTCTATCCTCGAGCGCTCTACACACCCCCACATCGGCTTCGTTTACTGTGACTGCGACATGCTCCTCAACAGCAAATGCCTGCTCCTCCTTTACGACCTCCTTTCACCGACCTCCAACCCTCTACTGACCACGAAGACCAACCACTGCGTCGTCCGCCTAGCCACCAGCAATGCGTAGCCTCCTCACCGCGTTCGCACCTCCTCGCGCAATGACTGCTCGACCTCAACAGGACAACAGTACCCAACCGTGAGCATCTCCTTACAGACCTGATGTTCCACAAGCAGTTATGGTAGGCTCAGATGACAGAGATTATTTAGTTAGACTTGATCCCTTTAACAGTGCAGATCACCATAATAGTGAGGTTCCCTCTACAGAAACTCAATTAGAGATACCAGATGGGTCTGATCTTCCTATTGCTATTAGGAAAGTGATGAGCTAGATTTTATATGCTAAAAGATTTGGTTAGAAACCCGTCTTAGTTGCGTAAAAATCCGCTAGCAAATAAAATTTATAACCGAAACTTTAGTGAGTTCCGAGTCGAATACAGAAAGGCAAACGTTTGGTCAAAAACTGCGTTCAGAATTATTTCACAAAGCAGATTAGCTGGTTGAAATTAATCTACGCTAGCTACTCTACTTAAAGAATACATAATAGAAAAGAGAGAATAACACAGAGAAAAAGAGAAAGTGAACCAATATTTCATAACTATAGAAGCATGTTCATTACAACTAATTTCTAGAACTAGAAAGCTGGAAATTTACACTAGAAAGCGATAAAAAGAGGAATGAGAAAATCCTCCTTGACGAGTGCTTGGAGGACGAGCCGCGTTGACGGAGTACCCAGAAGAGGGTGATGAGATGCTGGACAAGAGAGAATGGAATTGGAGGATGGAGGATGGAACAGGGTGGCGTCGCAGCGGGACGCAGTTGGCGAGAAGCTAACCATGGGATGCTTCACGAAGGGGGTGAGAAGATGGGAAAATTATTTTACTCTAACTCTAATGGAGCATCCCGGGTATGGGTATGGGACCAACTCATAGAGCTTTGGAAGAGGTGAGAGGAGAAGATAAGGGATGATGAAATGTGTAAGAGGGATATGTTTTTAATAGGTGAAGATATGAGGGTAAAAGGGCATTTTAAGTTTCAAAAATTAACTTCGCGGCCTTTAGTGACGGATATGTGCGTCACTGTAGACGCACGTCGCTGAAGGCATGGAGGCAATCTCATTCACTCATCGCTGATCCAATCGCCGTCATTGAGCCACGTCAGTGCCTCCTGATCTTCGGCCGTTGCGCGCGTAATCACTCTGAAGCGTTATCAGTCGTCCGATCACATGATTGGATGGCTTATATCCACGCGTGCCGCTTCATCTTTACCCGTTACGCGTGCCCGCATATGATCGCGCATTATTATGCGCGTGCGCATGCTTCTCCATGCAGCTCTTGAAAGGATGCCACGTCGCTACTACATCAGTTGCTTGATCACGATCGAGTGGTCGAATTTCACCACTTGATTTGAGGCATGGTGCGGTTCGATCGTGTGCCTGCGCCTCTCGATAGCACTCTCGATCACCGTGCTGCAAGCGTGGATGGTCGAAAACTTGATTTTACTCGCGGGCTCTCTCCATCGTTGGATGTTGATCCGACGGTGGAGATTAATCAAAGTGTTGATGGAAGAGGTTGCAATGACCGTGGGCAGCTTGGATGGCGCCACGTAGTGCCATTTGGGCCATTCATTTTCCAATGCTTGTAGATGGTGCCACGAATGTCGAATCGGGTCGATTTTTGTGTCGTTAGGCTGTGATTGTCGATTTAAACCCATCCATATGGTTGGATTTGTTGTATGAAGTCCGGGTTTTCACCACCTTGCCCCTTGCCCTCTGATGTCGAACTGGATCTAATGCTATGGAAGTTTGATTGTGACGATCTTGAAGGCATTGGACTTCGATCGTCGTCCTGATTAGATTCGTACAGTTGGATATTCAATCTGAGACCCCAAAATAATATCGCCTTGCCCCCTAGCTACAAAAAGGGTAAATTAACCTATAATTTATACAAACTAATCTAAATGTAGATTGATGCATGCTATACAATATTTATAATGTTAAATGTAATTATACGCCTAGAAATATGCATAAATAGATAGTTTATGTGACAGATGTGTCTATATCAGAAGGTGCCTCACACGTGTGAGTCCAGATATCGGGTTGCAGGCAATATGGCTACAGATGGTCTTGGTTCTTAGTTTAGTAGCTTCTGCTAAGCACTTACAGCTTCACCCATTCCGTTTACCTATCAGCAGGCTATGCTTGATCCAAAGTGGCGTCAAGCCATGGAGGACGAGATAGCAGCACTTCGGAGCAGACAGACTTGCGATCTTTCCTCGATTCCTATAGGCGCATGACTTGTTGGCTCTAGATAAGTCTTTGTCTTGAAGTATAACCCTGATGGGGCTATTTCAAGGTATATGGTCAGGTTGGTGGCAAAGGGGTTCACCTAGACATATGGGGTGGATTTCTTTGATACTTTCTCTCTCGTTGCGTGGCTTACTGTTGTTCGGGTACTCATCTCTGTTGCTACCCAGAGAGATTGGTGGTTACACCAGCTCGATGTGAAAAACGCTTTTCTTTACGGCAATCTTCAGGAGGAGGTTTACATGTAGCAGCCCCCAGGTTTTGAGATTCAGCGGGAGTGTGTGCAGACTTAGAAAGGCCATTTATGGCTTGAAGCAGAGCTCGAGAACCTGATTTTAGAAGTTCTCAGATGTGTTACAGAGGATGAGGATGCAAAAATCCTCTTCAGATCATTCTTTGTTTGTCAGGAAAACGGAGAATGGCATTGTAGCACATCTGGTTTATGTAGATGACCTGATTATCACCGGCAGTGATGAGGCTCGGATAAGACAAGTCAAGGAGTCTCTTGTATAGTAGTTTGTTATGAAGTATCTAGGCCAGTTTAGATATTTTCTGAGGATCGAGGTCGCTAGGAGCAGAGATGGGATTGTTCTTTCGCAGCGCAAGTATGCATTGGACGTCCTTCAGGAGATAGGCATGCCGAGGTCCAAGTCAGCCAATATTCCTATGGACCCCAGGGCACGTCTACATGAGGTGGCAGAGGTAGTTGTTAGCAGAGCGTACAGACAACTTGTGGGTAACCTGTTGTACCTAACCATTATTAGACCAGATATTGCCTTGGCAGTAGGCAAACTCAGTCAATTTATGGAGAGGTCGACGAAGCTGCACTGGTAGGCAACTATTTAGGCGTTAAGATTCTTGAAGAAAGCACATGGTTGTGGTATTTTCTTTCAGAGAGGCTCTCCTATGACAGTTGTAGGATATTCTGATACAGATTATGTAGAATGTGTGCTTGATAGGAAATCCACCACTGGTTTCTGTATCTTCGTGTTTGATAATCTAGTTACTTGGAGGAGCAAGAAACATGGGGCAGTTTCTTGTTCTAATGTTGAGTTGGAGTATAAAGCAATGGCTCAAACTGTTGCAGTGATGATCTGGATACAGTCTCTCTTGCATGATTTGCATGTCTAGATTGAGGAGCCCATAAAGATGCGATGTGACAATCAGGCAGTTACCTACATAGCTAGCAACCCGATGTTCCACGAGCGCACCAAACACGTTGAGGCGGACTGCTACTTTATCGGAGATCTTATATAACGTGTCTTGTTGCACACTACTTATGTGGCATCTGACGATTAGACAATCGATGTGTTCACGAAGCCTCTACCTCGTTTGGCGTTTGATTCCTGTTGTTCCAACCTGATCATGACTGACATCTATGCTCCAGCTTGAGGGGGAGTGTTGATATTCTTATTTATCTGGCATTTTATTATTTGTTATTTCTTTATGGACATGTATTGTTATTTACCTATACATCTCTCTTTATAAGGAGATATTGGGTTCTTTTCAATGAAAATAAGACCATTCATAATCTCCTACTAGTTGAGAGGAGTCTTTGTGTCTCTTTTTCCACACTCGAGAGCCAGACACTTGAACTTAGCATTCCTCGGCATGCTAGAGGGCTCCAGCGTAAGGCGCTCAGTTTCTCCAGGTATGTATAAGGTCACCGAAAAGATGAAGTCGATGGTCCTCCAGGAAAAATCGCACACAAGGTGGCATTTTCTTTTCTTCTTCTCCTTCCTATGCATGTAGAGAATCTCCCGGGAAGAGCCTAAATCGAAAGCTCTGATATTATATGACGATTTACGCAATATGAGAGTGTGGAGGCTCTTCTACAAGAGAAAATATGTTGGCAACAGGGTGTTGCCAATGATAGTTGCACGCATGAACAGGGAAAGAGAGATGGCAGCTGGCGGTCTTGAAGAAGAAAGAGAGAGAAGGAGTTGATGTGTTGGAAGACTTATTTCTTTAAGAGAAAACATATCACGGTCTTCTAAAATAAGTAACAAATTAAATTCTAATCAAATCATATTTTCTATTTTTAAAAAGAACAAATCCTCTAAAATAAACTTTTTAAAATTAAACATACCAAACTAAGAGACACCGAACTTAGTCAAAAGCCACACAAAGATCCCACTGATTCCCACGTGGCACTGCTAGGTATTCTCCATAAAGAACATGAGTGCCCCAAATATAGTTCTCTTATTTCTGCAGTAATGCAACGCTACTACCATAGTAATGCAATTGAGGATTACTTTAGCTTTTTGACAAACAAAATTATAATTTCTGAACAATATTTTAATATCATAAAATATTCCCAAACTATACAAATGGATAACTTTTATGAACTGTTACATGTTTTAATACATAAATGCTTTTATTTTTGACAATTTACTTCTCTGGAAGTGATTATTTGTTATATGTCAATTCAGAAGTCTTTCCACATTCAGTCAGATGATACCTTTTTTTTCCTGAATTCTAGTTGCTTATGCTTGCTGGACAATTGCCAAATATATCACTGTGCATGTTATCTTTCCTTTATTCATGTGATTGCATCCATGTATTTTGTGCCCTGATTTCTATTGGTAACTGTCTCTAGCGGAGTTGAAACTTCAAGCAGTGCATTGGACATAAAGAAAGCATACCGCAAAGCTGCTCTTAAGCATCACCCTGACAAGGTATAGACACCCTTCTAGCTGCTCTTATAGCACGCCAGCAATAGATATATGATATTCGGAAAGTTGGGAGTTTGCAGGCTGCACAGTTCTTGGTGCGAAGTGAGAATAGTGATGACATCCTTTGGAATGATTTGGCTGATGAGGTGTGCAAGGATGCTGATTGTTTATTTAAGATGATTGGTGAGGCTTATGCTGTGCTGTCCGATCCAACCAAGGTTTGTATATTTCCTGCGCATCTAGTTTTTGAATATGGCGTCAAACTAATTGCCCTTTTGGGCCTTCCATTTTGGCTCTGAAATCAGTGCAGTTGCACTCCATTCCCTTTTATTTATTTATTTATTTTTATAGCAAAAAGAGTATGATGCTGAAGAGGAGATGAGGGCTTCTTTCAAGGAGAACAACAGCTGGCGTAACACAAACGGTAGCCACGGTGAGAGAGGCAATCACAAGCATCGTTCAAAGGAATATTCGAAATCATATGGAAGCTCGGATGAAAGGCAGTACCATTCTTATCGCTCTAGGTGGTATTCTTAAAGAAGAGCATGGCCTATTTCTTTTTCTTTGTAACTTCCTGGTGCTGGTTAATTTCATCACACAAGCATAAGATGAGCTACTTCTCAAGATGTCTTGGAGAGGTGATAGGAGGATGAGGTATCCATCAGCCATTTAACTCCAACGGGGACTTTTGGATATTTGAGGTGTTCATTACTGTATATTCCGGGATTTTTTTTCCTTCGTACAGATGAGAATTCCCCCCACCTTCAAGAATTTCTGCAGACAGAATCTGTATCCCTATTCTATTACATGACAGATGGTGGGGGATAAAAGATACCTTTCACCAATCATTTTTTCCAAATTGAAAATGCATTAGTTGGCAAAAACAATCTGTTGCAGCAATTTTGCTGGAAATATGGGCGTTTGTAACTTAAATTGAGTGATCTTGTTGACAGTTCCATCAAAGAGAGTGAGAATCTACTAATTCAATGTTCATTTTTGCTTGATTATGCCCGTCTTTGTCGTCGGCATCACAGCGGTTGTGTATGTTCTCTGCTCTAATTTTTTTATATTTTTTAAAATCTCAACCCAATCCCAAAATAAAAAGACAAACATGAGGGAGTAGAGAAGATTTATTGGCTCTTATCGTTTGATATTGCGCTGAGTGCAGCTTGTGGTAAAATAATTAATGAGCAACAAGGTAAACGCATATCCTTGAAAAACATAGAATACCACGTATCTGCTTTTTTCTTTTTTTTTTTTTTTTTTTGAAAAATTTATTTAGTTGGAGGAATAATTAGAAGATATTAAAAAAGGAAATGTAAAAGAGTACGGTGAATTAAAAATTTTTATTTTATCTAAATATTTGGTCATATTTATTGTTATATCAAAGAATCAGAAATATTTATTTTACTTAAGGTGTTTAATAATAAGAATAAATAAATTTTATGTGGTGAAGTTGAAAGGGAGACATGGAAGTGGTAGAATAAATATCTCTTTGATTGAAATTTATTTATTTGAGAATTTACCTTCAAATCCGAATCAGGTAGCCTCGGACGGTTTTGAACTTCTCCCTGGAGATGACAGGACGGCAGCAGGGAGAACCAAATAGTTCCGAAGGAAAAGTAGTATTCATATGTAGATTTTCCATTTAGTTCTTTACTGCAACAAGGATTACTATATATTAAACCACAAGAAAAGGAATTTTTGCGTTGATTTAAGTAACAGAAACGGTTACAGAATTAAAAATTAGGGAATAAATTGAGGGAATTTCCTTAACCATCCTTTCTTTCCTAAGTTTTTATTGGAATGTGATGCCTAAGAAAGTGAGATTGTCAAATTTTCTTGAATGTGAGAGTCCATTGAGGGGAAACTCCAGAACCTCATCTTGGAAGTCTAAATGTTAGAAAGACTAAAAGGGGATGTTTGTGCACCAGAAGTTGAAGGAAGGTGGGTTTGGGAGTCAAAGGAAAGTTGAGAATGTGAAATCAAAGAAAATCTAACTTTTGTTTAACTAGCATTCTTTGTATTTGTGGGTTGTGAACACGATTTTTGCCATCAAATCAAGACAACCTTCAGCAGGGAACTTTGAGCCTTTCCCAAACCCTAGCATTGCACGCACTCCCTACCTAACTTCACAACTGCTACCTAGATCTAGAACCTCTATATGCCGTTAGGCGCCACTTGGGGTCCCCTCTTCCTTTCAATACACCTTTCATGTTGTACTCTGCTAGAAAGGTTTGTCTCGCACCTCTTTCATGGTTGTGGACATCCATTCCCCTCCCCTCATATGAGAACCTATGAGTCTCTGAAGTCAACGTCCTTTGAAGGCACCATCAAGATAAGTCCCCTTACCATTGGTTGGTTAGTAATCAGATATGCAATCTCTATCCTTTCGTTGCCACTCACATTGTAAGTTGTCATTTCATGGGATTGGGTTCCTTGTTGAGGCCATTGGTGATTCTGATCATCTCGCACTTTGAGTTGATGTGGGAAGTACGACTTGTCATGGTTCCTCATTCCACAACCACGACCTTGTCTCGTTCTCTTTGGGGACCAAACAATAAGCTGAACCTTACATGATCTAGCTATATGCTAGTCGCAAATGCTAGTTTTCCCATCTTGGGTGGATTGTTGGTCACATCCGATAGCACAAATCATCATCTATGTATGGGCACTGTTGGGATACTTTATTAGATTTGAACCTGTTTAAGCGAATTCGTCGTTTGTAAAAGAGGTGTCGTAGTATATGATAAAAGTCGCTCAAATCATTTAAATTTATAACTCATAATCAAAAGAGTCCGAGGTTGAACACAAGGAGCAAGTAATAGCAATTTAATCTCAATAATTACAAGAAATATAAGCAATTATAATCAAAACTTCGTTTAAGACTATTCAAAATGATATATAGATGAAATCAAGTATCACAATGCAAAAAGAATGAGTTAAAATGGTGATTTGAATCACCAATTAACCCTTTGAAGTTAAGCTTAAATGTCTCAAATATATGAACAGTAAATCTCAATCAAATATTCCATGTTAACTAGATGAATATCTCAACAGAATTAAGGCACTAGAAGATATCAGACGAAGGCACAAGGCATCAAACTCCTTAAGTGCTCAAGGCTCAACTTCAACAGAAGAGGCAAAGGCCTCCTCTCTCCTCCCTTCCTTCTTGACTCAACAGAAAGGCAACCATAGTAGCACAACACAGAGGCAAAGGCCTCAGGATCAGCTAAGACTAGAGAGCAGTAGAGGGCAAAACCCCCCCTCTCTCTTTCCTCCTCTTGTTTCTCTCAGAAACCCGAATTTAGTCAGGTAATCAGGCGGGTAACCAGGCTTGCAATCATGGGTCGCAAGTGAGGAGTGCTCAATTGGGTTAAGTGAGTTTGCGGGTGGCTGGGGACCCAACCCTCGTGTCTTGGGTGAAGAACGAGGGTCACAAATCCCTTATATGCGTGCGCATGGCTTCTGATTTCCATGATCTGGGGCTATCTAGTCCCTCCTTCGTCGTAACGTAGCAGCAGCTGAAGGCGCTTCCAATTGAGGTTGAAGATGAGTCCGTGGAGTTCAATTGAGCATTGGGTTCGCTTCCTGGGAGTTAGTCGTAGAACTTGGGAAGGAATCTTGGAGGAGTTGTGGCTGGAGAACTGAAGGCGAAATCGCGGGCAGCGGCGAAGGTTCGGTGATCACTTGAAATCATGAGAATGGCGTTGCGGCCACGTCAAATAGGCTTAGAAAGATCACCTTGGAGCAGCGAGTGCTTTGGTGGGTGTAGTGTGTGGTGCAAGTGAGAGTGGAGGCCTAACGATCTTGAGAAGGTGGTGTGAAGGGTCGTGAGTTGGGTGGATTGTGTGAGCAGTTAATCCCCTCAATTACTTGAGGGATTTTACTCGTGAGGTCACAGTGGAGGTTTCTGGACTGGTGGGAGGTGTTTTGGTGGGTGGTGGTTCCATTTCACGGTGTTTTAAAATTATGTTCGTTGCAGTATATTGTGAAAAGCAATTACCAGTTTATTACAATTTATTACTCAGAATTTTAAAATACCCGAAGTCGAACTCAGGGAGCACACTGTGATTCTAGAAGCTTACAAATTCATAATTATGAAATACAAAAATTTAAGAGAGAGAGGACAAAAGAATCCTGTCCTTCTTTCTTTCTTCTCTTTCCCTTCTCTTTTTCTCTTTCCCGTCTCTTCTTCTCTTTTCCTTCTCTTCTTCTCTTTCCCTTCTCTTCTTTTTCTGCCTTTCCCTTTATCGGCCCCGTTTCTACAGTGCCTCCTTCTTTCTTCAGTTGTCTTCCCGGCCTTCCCTTCTTCTTCTTTCTCCTTCGACTGCTGCGGCTCTTCTCCTTCTCTTTCTTTTCTCTGCAGATTTCCTCCCTTGCTTCAGCTCCTTCCTTCTGCAGCAGCTCCTTCTTCTGCAGCAGCTCCTCCTTGGCTTCTTCTTTTCTTCTTGCTGTTGCGTCTCCTCCGCCTTCTTCTTTCTTCTCTTTGCGGGTGCTTTGCGGCTAAGTCCTCGCCGCTTCTCTTCCTCTTCTTCTCCACCTGTTCACTGCACACACGAACGCAAAACCTACCCCTACCCTTCCCCGCGTGTGCTCTCTCTCTATTTCTCTCTTCGCTCTCCCAGAGCCAGCCAATCGGGTATTTGGGTCGGGTTACGAGCACTCGGGTCTAGGTGCACCGGCGTGGGTGGTGCACGAGGAGTGCACAGGTAGGATATTCAAGTCGGGTTAGGTCCGCGTGGGCAGTGCCGCGGATGAGACCGAGTGAGGGCGAGGGACCTCACCCCTATGTGACTTGAGGCGAATAGACTCAGTCACTTTTTCCTCTTATGCAGGTGCGGTCGCGCCTTAACTTCCAAGGTGGGACTAAAGTCCCACTTGCTTCTTCATGCGCCTGCAGGAGGAAGGCGCGATCAATTGGAGCAGTAGCCGAGGCCTTCGACTCCAGTTGAGTGCCTGGGTGTGTGCGTGAGAGTGTTCCGCACCTGCTGGACCTGGGGACCTGGAGCGCTGTAGCTTGGGGCAGCTTGCAAAGCAGCTTCAACCTGCTCGTCAATGGTGGCGAGCTGCTCTGTCCCTGAAAACACGAACACGGCCTCGCGGCCCTGTCAGATACCTTGGTGGGCTTCGCCAAGGTGTGGCGAAAGTGCAGAGGTGGTTGGCGTGGTGCTGGGGCGTCTGCGTGAGTGTGCCCAGGGCACACTGTGTGCGTATGTGTGGGTGTGTTCGGGGGTGTGTTTGGGTGAGCGGAGTGGTGGTGTGAGTGAGGGGAAATGTTGAGTGAAGTGAGGGGATGCTTATGGACTTGTCGGCGAGGGGTGGAATGGCCTGTGGAGGTGGAGCGGCCTCGCCGCAGTTGGTGGCTGGAGGTGGAACTGATGGTGGTGGTAGTGGCAGTCGAGGGACCAAAACTAAAAATTGTTGAGAGGGAAATAAAGAGGGGAGAAAACAGAAGAGCTTTTACTTAACTAAGAGGACGAAGGGGAGCAGGAAGCGGACGGCTCAATTCTGCCGTTGCCGGAGATGATGCCCTGTAGGGAAGATGACGACGACGAGGAAGAGAGACTGGAGGGTGTCTGATGGTATGGCGAGGCACGACAAACGATGGCGGAGCTAACACTGCCATTGTATGGTGGCAGGGCGATTAGAGAGGAAGCAGAGAGTCACCGGAGCCTGCGGGCAAATGACCGGAGGAGGAGGAGACGAAGTTTGGGGATTTTCCTCAGCCAAAATTGGCTTAAAGCAATCGGCGGCCCCTGCCGTTCCTTAAATAGCCGTTGGCGAGGAGAAGATCTCGAGGAGAGAGCGTGGGCAGCTTGCTGGAGAATGGATGGAGAAGTGACCCATTCCTCTCACGCGTTTGCACGAGAGGCATGGGCAATGGCAGGGCATGGGTGGGGGTCCATGCGGAAAAGGACGACGTAGGGAACCCTCCTTTCATTTCTGAGACCGGTCCCCATACCCTGCGCGGCGCCATCTTCCGCGCAAAGTCGCTGGAGGTATGGGCAGCTGCGCGGGGTGGCAGAAGGACCGTTTTGCAAAGAACGAAAGGAAAACTGGGGGGCAAAGTGCAAGGGTTCAAAAAGTTAAGGGTCAAAAAGTAATTCATGAGAATCAATTTATAAACTAGGTCAAAATGGCCTTCCCTTAGGTCCAAATTTTGGTACAAACCTAATTTGGACCTAAGGAATCTAATGGTGAAGTTTGATTTTAGGTTTGACAAGGTTTGACCGGTTAATTTGCATAAAAACCCAAATTAGGTGAAAAATTGGGTATGGTTCTAAATCTAGGTCAAGACAGGTTCCAATGGCCAAATTGAAGGTTCTAAACCCTAGGAGATGTTTTTTCATGAATTTTAGCGGGTTTAATTGACTTTTATATTACCTAAAAATACATGAATTAAAGCAGGTTTATTTTAGGGTTACGGAATGTTATTTAATTCCTAGAAATTGCTATAACCCTTTTCAGATCAAATTATGCCACTTTCTTTCTTGTTAGGCCCATTTGACTTGTGTTTAGACCCTTAGACATCCCGTTTGTGTATGCATTGGTAAAATTACAATTTTACCCCTTGTGAGTTGCTTTATATTCAGATTTATAGTTCTTTTATTTAGGCTTTCCCTTAGATTTTGTAGGAGATTTTGTATACTTATTTAGGTCAAAATGTGCTAGTTAGGACTCATGATGAGGCTCTCATCAGTAGGGTGTAGCGGATTTGTGAGGTCGCTAGAGGTACGCCGGAGGTGAGGGTGACGACGGTGGCACGGGTGAGGGAGCGTTCTGAAACGAGTATCAAGGGTGTGAAGCGGATCAGTGAGAGGTGTAGAGTTGACTAAGGGCAATTGCAGACGATGGAGATGCAGAGATGGCACCGGCTATGATTGGCCGGTGCTGAAGACGAAGGTGGCTCCGGGAGTTAGAACGGCAACGTATTGAAGGGGTAGAGAGAGCTCCTTGCAGGTATGGTGAGGTGCGGACGAACTTGAGGAGGATGAACCTACTGCCTATAGTATGTCGCAGCAGGTGAGGAGATTAGAGGAAGGGAGTCATCGGAGCGAAGTTGGAGTTGGTCGAAGGTAGAGGAGAAGAGGGTTTCTTGGGCCTAAAACTCGTTGAGTTCGGTTTGGCGAGGGGGACCCTTTTATAGAGCTTCAGGCGAGCTTCCAAGCTTGGAAACAAGCTTTAGAAGCTTGGATTTTTAGGAGGAAAATTCTTGAAATCCAAGGGTTCTCACGAGCAACATGGAAGGATTTGGAATCGAATTCTAGGTGTAGACGATCAGGGATGTCCTCAGGATTATTGACCAAGCAATCACGGAGGAATCCTTGATTGGAAGCTTGGGTTCATGGGTCCACACCTGCCATTGCAGCAAGGACTCAACTACAAAGAAGGTGAAGAACTTAGGGGGGTATTCGCAAGGATTTCAAAAGTTAGGGCATTAATGAAAGAGAAAGAGTCAGACTATACTAAAGTGCAAACTAAGTCAAAATGGACTCTGATTGAGCCCAAATTTTGGTACAAACCTAATTTGCACCCAAGGAATCTGATGGTAAAGTTGGATTTTGATTTTTACCAAGTTTGACTGGAAAATTTACATAAAACCCTAAATTAGGGCAAAACTGTGTCGTGACTTTATTTAAGGCCAAAAATAAGTTCAGATGGTCAAATCAAGGTTGCCAAACCTTATAGAATATTTTTATATGAATTTTAGAAGGTTTAGATGGATTTTATCCTGACCATAACCTTTGTTATTTAAGCAGGTCTAAAGTTAGGGTTTTGGGTTACTGTTAATTCTCGAAATGTGCGAAAATCCGTTTCTGTCTGCATGAACCCACTTATTAGTCATTAATAAATATTTGACCTTAGATTAACCCCTAGCGAACCCTTTGGTTATTCTGGGTTCATGATATGCTGTTAGAATTACAGAATTAACCCTCGTTCTCTGTTTTCTTCTCAAAACAGCCTAAAGTGGTGTTATGACCCTCTGATGGATATGTAGGAGCTTTTATCTTTTATTCCATAATAAAAGCGGTTAGTTAGAGCCTATGATGTTGTTCCCATCAGAACTTTTTTATTTTACCATTTGCTATATTTTCTTTTGTTTGTTTTGGTTTTGTTAAAGTTTTGAGTTGCCCCTTGTGGGGCAATGTAATCCCCTGCTGCAAGGTTTCCCCTTGTGGGCATGGGGTCTCCTTCCCACCCTCTATTGTCCTTAATAGGACTATGTTTTGATGTACTCTATTTCTTCCCTTTTAATGAAGATTAAGTTTGTAGAAAAAAAAGATCTTCGTATTTGTGCTTACAATGAAAAGTAGAACGAAATCAAGTTTCTTTTTGTTATCCCCCAAATTCTACCCTTTGTGACATGGAAAGTGGTTTCTACATGAGGAAAAAATGACATAATTCGGGAAAGTGAGAGAGAATGCACGAGCTCCTAGAAAATGATAGAAGACTCTTAGTTAATAGAAAAATGATTTCCTTTACTTTCCTTGATTTTCTAAAAGTGCAAATCCTCTGTAAGTTGGAGGGAAGACTAACTTGAATATTTTACTTCAAGTCCAATAAGCTTGAAGGCAAGATTGCTTGGTGAAAGTTCTCAAGGGTTGGAACCTCTAGCTTGGTTCAACTCGTGGTCTGCCGCCAAAATAAGAATCTCAACTTGGCTGGAGTCAAGGAATGAAAGAATAATTAAACACACAAATGAGCATAGGAATTGACTATCAAGTTTACACCCAAAACAGACATTATGTCTTAGGAGAGATGTGTACATTTCACTTGTTGATAGCTTGCAGGTTTACAATGGTATTGAATGCAAATGATTGAGTGAATCGAATGCTCCTAAGTTCAAGTCAATGCTGGTTCAATTCAAATTAAATTAACTTACATTGAATGCCTTCCAGTAGGGGCTTGGTTGGCCTTATATACTTGGCCAACAACTACCCACGTCAGAAGATTTGCATGGGATTATTCCTAAAGTCATTGTAATGGTTGGTCCTTTTAGATAGTACCATCAGGGCCATCATTTTTGTCATGCCTTGGTAACCATCCGACGAATTAGAAACTAGGTTAACGGGTGTGATGACCTAAAGTACTAGTCATTAGGATGGTTAAGGTTATAAGTAGTCTATTTTCTTATTTATTAAGCTCATGGAGACTAAGTAACCTTAGCTTGTTGCATTGATAGATGGCAAAATTTTCATAGCAACAAGTAGAGAAGACAAATAGCATGGTACAAGGTAAAATAGCATAAAAGAAATTTAAAACTAATTGAGCTTTATTCATAAGAATCATAACCCATATTATTCATTTCTAGCATTTGCATAAGCTAAAATTTGTTATAATAGAAATTTGCAACTGAAGTGTGGCCTAGCCATGATATAAACAAAAAGCACTTACATTAGCAAAGCCAAAAAGAGTGTTGTACAACCAAAACTAATAATCAACTAATTTACAAGAGAGCCTCAGGCTTCCTACATATAGCCTACTTGACATATAGCCTAATGTAGAAGGCAAAAACAAACTTGGCTAATGCCTTTCACAACTAGTCAATGGGAGGGTGCAATGATGGTCCTAGATGTAATCACTCCTCCATCAGGTCTTCTAAACACCATTGGGCCTTGTAGAAATGACATCTCACCTACTCGAGGTATACTCTCTCTAACTTGCTCACCACTAAGGTGTTGTCCCACACCATTAGGTCCTGATGGTAGGTCACAAGTATGAGATGAGCCAAGTGACTTAGTAGGGACAAAACTATGTGTACAAACAAGAGAAAATAGGTAGTGCACGGACACCAATCCTATAGGTCAATGAACTATACTGCCTCAATCCCAACAGTTACCTCTTGGTTTATTATTATTTTTATTATTCATTTTCTCGTTCGTCTCAAAGGTCAGATTTTGTAAATCATTCCTCTTTATAAAAGGTGATGAAGACTTATCCTCCTTGTGAATCACAATTTGTTAGCCTCTCCTTGCTTAGGGAGAGGCTAACAATATTGGTTTTTCTTGAGTGAAGCATACTCGTCCTCATTATTTGAGAATGTTGCTAACATTTTTCTGAAGAGTCGAATCTTATGGATGCTATCTAGGCCAATGTCTTGAGATCTTGAGGAGAAAGCTCAACTCAAATTCATCGAGATCCGGTCAATGATCATTTACATCATTGGTGGAAGGGGTTGGACAGATGGTTTATGGTCACACCAATGCTCCTACCATGAGCAAGTACTCTAAGTGTACTTGCTTAGTTCAGCCTCGGATGAGATCTCGACCAAATACCCTTGTGGTACCGTGGTGTTATCCACAAATGCAGGCACCCACGAACTTTTGCTATGAATACCAATGCATTGAGTTGAATCCAGGTATCTTGGTGTCATTCTTGTACTCGGATGCCTATGGAGCTTACACTTTGAGTACCTCGTATCAATAGCCCACGACCTGTCACCGCAACTAGAAACTCTCCATATTCTACGGTCAACCACTAGTAGTCACCAACTATTGAAATTCCGCAAGTCTTCGACCCTCAACAGTGAATCCTTGGTTCAAAAGGTTGAGGTGTCAAATGCTATGGATCCACCTGTCACAACCTATTCATCTCATTTTATTCAATTACTTGACCATCTCTAGGATTAACTTAATCCTATGGAGTAACTAGATCTCTTTGGGTTTCACTTGAGACCCTATAATCCAATAATCCTTCCTTAGACTCTGGATAGAGTCGTTAGTCTCATTAATTCTAGATCAGGCCTTGACTTAACCATTTAGTATAGACTTTTAGGCCCATTTTTGGAGTAACTTTTAGGCTTAATGAACCAATTAAGGCCTTTGAGTTAGGGAAAGTGACTTGGGTTGACCAATAAACAATTGTTGCACTCAATTGATCAAATCCAACCAAGCTTACATTTTCCAGAAAGCGAAGTTTGATCGATCAAATCTACTCTATTTCTTAAATCTCGGGAAGCATACGAACTTCTTTCAATTAAACACATCAAAATCAACATGAAACTCCTCTAAACTTAAATCAAACTTTTAAATGCCACCAGAAACCCCCATATGAACAAATCCCCACTCAAACCATATAATTTAGCCATTAAAAAAAATCATCAAAAGGAGCCCTACCTTGGGATTGAAGACAAGTCTTCTTCTTGCTCTTGAGGTTGCTACAGAAAAACCTTCCACAGCCCTTAAGCTCCTTGATCTTTCACTGCAACACCTCCCAGGTCTCCTCAAGGGGGTTGTGTAGCCACCCTCTCAAAAGTTGTGCCTTCCCTTCTACTTCTTCCCTCCTTCAATCTCCTCTAAACCCAAAGATGAGGGAGGATTAGGAGAAGGAATGTAGATGGGATTAGAGATAGGCCCTACCTTGCCATTGAGAGGTTTATGCACCCTCTTCTTCTCAGATTTTCAATAGATGGGAGGAGGAAGGAAGAGGATTGGCGGTGGAGGGGGGAGAGTTGGTGTTGGTGAGGAAGGAGGAGGATTGGCAGTGGAGGGGGAAAGGAGTTGGTGTTGGTGAGGAGTCAATGGAGGAGGATGAGAGGAGATGAATTTTCCCTCTCTCAATTTCCCAGCTTTATAAAGAGGTTGGGCAATTTATGCCTTGACCCTTCCACCTAAAAGCTTGGTTAACAAGGGGCCTAGCATTTCCACTCTCTTTCAATTAACCCCCTCATCTCAGAATTTGTTAATGACTCTTGCAAGGAATCAAATCTCCTAAGCCATTATTAGGTTCTAAACATCCCATAAACCAGTTATTAGTGACTTCATAAGGTTTTGATAGATTGTAAAATGGTCGTTAAAGAAATTCAAACCCTTATAATTGCAAGTGTCATTATGGTTGCATCATGTTAGGCATTACCCGCTTTGCGCATGTAATCTTCTAGTAAGTGGAGAGGATGCCCTTGACCCTGGCAACACCTCATCTTCTGCACCTCTTGTTGTACTAGTGTTTAACTGAATCACCTTGTATTAGAACCCTTGGATTCCCGAACTTCCCATGGATCTGGGGGTTTAATCTGACTCCAAAGTAGTGTTGATTTGGCCAAAGGGAGCATGCTAAAGCCTTATGTCTATTGAATGAGAGCCAAATAGTCTAACTAATTCAATACCATCTAACTTGAGAAGTCGAAACATTCTTGAAGTCTACTATCTAGGGACTAGATCCAAAAAAAAAATCAAACTCTAAGTCAACTGCCTCTCTAAGAGAACAATTATCTCTATTAATCTGCAAGGGTTACTCCAAGATTTGCAGCATTCACTATAATCTTTGCTCCTCACAAAATTTTACTTATGCGACCGAAAGGAAAAATAGCTCATCAATCATGTAAATTATGCTAAAGGATCAAGCACAACAAGGAGTCACATATCCCATGATTTGAAAGTAGTATGGGGTTATTAATTAGGGAAACCATGTCTTCCAAGAAAAATGGCATTGATGAATGTGATGGAGGCTTGAATAACATTTACCTTTCTTTGCATTCTTATATAGAAAATCATTTAAATCAAAGCAATCCCTAGAAACCCACTCATCTATGGGTTAACCGATCATAGTGTGTTTGGAGAATCTCTTTCTTATTGAGATGCAATGCCCAGAGGATGTGAATTTAATAAAATTTGTTTGTGCTATTTGGGTGCACACTTTTCTACTTTTAGAACTCATCTATGATGGAAGCATTCAAATTTGATATCCTTAGTTGAATCTATGTACCTTCATATAGTATGACAAAATAATATACTTTTACAAACTCACAAAAAAAAAAAAAACCCACCAACCACCCTTTTGCCACCCTCAAAATAATTACCAGGTGGATTATTTTGTCCATAGGATTTCGATGCACAAGTCCTATTTTTGAAACCGCACACAAGTCCCCCACTCTAGATATTTTTTATGAACTCCTTTTTTTTCTTTCTTGCCCATTCAAGCCAATAAGAACTTTAGTTGTAAATTGCAACATGGTTCGTCTGAAAACTCTATTCATTTTTTTAAGCCCCGTGAACTCTTGAGCCTATGTTGAGTATCGTGTCTCGCTTTCGAGCCATCGCTCTTTATTGAAATTGAAAAAACGAATTCCTTTTATCAAGCTTACCTATAGAGAACCTCCCTTAGGCCTCCATAATTAAAATGCTCCTATGCAATCTTAATGATCCATGCATGTAATTCACAACACTTGGATCAAGCTTTGATCACACTTCTTTCCTCTGAGCTATTGCATATTTACCTTTTCAAAGGAGAAAAGGTCCAAAAGGAAAATCATTGTAATTACCTAAATCATCGTCATCGTTTACCATTGGATTGTTCCACCACCACACTTATTTATTTAAGGATGATGGTTAACATACTCAAAAGCTCGAAACACCACCCATCCTCATGGACAAGGACCCACTCCTGGTTCGATGGTGGAGGCCACATACGTACTCCGACGTATTTAAAGTTTTCCTCTGAGTAACGGACATTTGAAAGTTGTGGATGTCATTTCCCGCGCAGGACTCGCGTGCCGCGGTGTAAGGCACCCAACCGCCACTACCGGTCACTCCTCCTCCCCGCCAAAACGCTTTCCTTCCTCCTTCCTAGACCAATCCTCCCTCCCACGTCAATACCCCCTCCCCTCCTCCTCCACACCTCTCCCCGCAACACCCTCTTCCAGCTCCTCCTCTTGGGTTCACTCAGAAGGCTCATGCTAAGCTATGTAAGCATCAATGGTTGCATCCATTGTTTTCACAGGTAAGGACGAGTGCTATTCCTAGATGGAGATGGTGTACACAATGGTGGATGAAATGATATATGTAGGTTATGGTCCGGTTGGCTATGTGCTTTGATGGGTGTGAAGTGCGCATCTCGCGTGTTTGTGGATAGCTACTTGGAGAATTTTGGTCAGCGAGAGGAACAAGAGCTTGCAGTTTTCTTCCACGGCTGGAGGATCTAGCCTTTGCACTTGGTCTCAGCAACACGAGAGCTGGATCATGCATGGTTCCTTGTATTTAAGGGCATGCGAATCTGCTATGGCTTCCAGTTGTTCTTATTACTTTTTGCCCACCATCTGTGGATTGAGATTACAGTGAGGGAGGAATCGGTTCCATTGCTTCAAGAAAAGTACATGTTCTTGCTCTGACCATTGGTGAATGGTACTCCTTCATGTTCTTGGGCAGAGGAGTATGAGATTATACATGATTAAGGCACTCTTGGGGTTTCTGTAACCTCATGATACGATGTGAGAACTCGCCTAAACAATTTTGGTGGTTAAGCAGTTTAAACTTTCTGGAAAGCTCGCAGCGTTCTCAGTGTAGTGTATATTTGGGAGAGCAGTAAGATGGATTTAGAAATTCTAAATGACCAAGCTACTGGCTCATCACTCATGGTTCTGGACAAGGAGTTAAAAGTGGACAATTCTTTGATTCTCCTCTCTTTCAAGGGCTGCGAAATTGAGCTACAAAGTGGTCTATATACAACTGCAAATATTTAAATAAGGGAGTAAGATGGAGTTGGATTTTTGTTTTGAGGTGTTACCATCTTAAACGACACATGATCTCATCATATTAGGACAAAGTTAATTTGTGTGCATTCAAAGATGGGGCCAAAAGAAAAAAAAATGGAGAGAATGCATAAAATAGGGTAGAAGTATATAGACAATTAAATTATTTTATTAGTAATTAGCCTTTTAAAATTAATTTGAATAAAATTGCAATTTTTCTAATTCTTATGCTTATGGATATTAAAAATTTAGTCACAAGTGATGCTTATAATGTTTATAGAAACATACTTGGGTTCTCTTAATTTTTGAAAACTTATTTTTACTTTGTAGCTCAACGCCTCTTTAGAAAAAACGGTCGTCAAGAGTCAAACCAAAAAGAAGGTACCTATAAATTGTCAAGAAAGCTTCTCGAGAGAGAGCAAATAATAATATTTATGATAAGAAAAACTTTATCAATTTGAAGATAAATAACTTTGATTATATTCTAATATTATATGGATAGGTGGTCATCAGAGAAAGAGAAAGAGAGGGAGAAAATTAAAGAGAGATGTAATGATGAGATTAGAGGAAGGGGGATGCACATGGGTTGGAATTGAATTTTTTTTGTTGTTTCCTTCAAATGTATGTCCTTGGATCTCACTTTTTTTCATGCAAGGATGAAATCTAGAAAGATATCTTTACAGTTTTTTTGAACTAATTGCAATGCCCCCATTGCCCCCGCCCCCCTCCCTCCCCACCCCCTGGATCCCTCCATGCGTGCATATGAAAGTGCATGCATATTAGTCCAACATGTTAATGACATAAAAATGAAGGTTGAATTGTACAATAAAATTCGATATAAATAATTG
Source organism: Thalassia testudinum (assembly GCA_037157565.1). Lineage (NCBI taxonomy): Eukaryota > Viridiplantae > Streptophyta > Magnoliopsida > Alismatales > Hydrocharitaceae > Thalassia > Thalassia testudinum. Next base: position 5,007,373 of record JAZHRO010000037.1, read on the forward strand.
TATAAAATAAATACATAAGTTAGAAAGGAAATCTTTATGGAAAAAATCTCTATTTAGATATTTTTAGTCTAGTATTTTTTTCCCAAAATCAATGGAAGAAATACTAAACTAAATGTTACAATACTCCTCTCTTGGACAATCCTAGGCCTTAGATACTCATCCGACGTCGGCCCAGTGATGGTGGGAGGCGTAAAGTGATGGCTAGGCACCATTTGCTCTAAACCCCAAGCAAATAAACTGTATAACATGGGCACCACTCCATGAGAGGGCGAGGATGTGGCACCCCTGTTCCAATGGTCTGTTCAACCAAAATAATCTATGATCGATCTACACCGTGCTTGAAGACGTATGTCCAAGCATAACACATGAAGCATACACATTTCGAAACGAAAGGACGAAAGTAGTAAACTAAAAGGGAAATTAGAAATAAAGATTTGTTATAATGAAAATATCAGTGACAAAAACTCATAAATCCACACCTATGCCAAGCATATGTATAAACACATCTTTATATATCATCATAGTTCCTTTCATTTACATAATCACGTGCTTGGTTAAGCACGCCATGGTGTCCACACACACACACACACGAGTGTATATCACCAAGTGAACCTGCTATATACATGCCTGCCTAACTTTGTACATATATATATCAAAACTCCATTGCAGTGAGCAGCACAGCATGTTAGCCTACTCGCTATTCAACAAAACGGAGAAGGGGTTGTAGTAGCCATTGCCTCGTGCCAATCGATGCAACTTTAACGGATTGGCAATGTCGTGGAGTATGCCAATGATCTCCCTCAGGTGGGCTCACCTTTGAGTGGCCCGAATTTGTAGGTGTCACGAAGTTCTCTGGACCGACATTTCTTGAAAATTAGACCATAGGGTAGGGATGAGCTAGGTGGCTCAGTAGGACTCTAGCTGACAGCGGAAATTTTGCGTACGCGTGCCCACACACGCACACACATATTGTTAGTGCAAAGTACTAATTAGCTAAATCTTGATATTAACAAAATAAGTTATATTGGTCTAACTTTGTATTTCAGATTATACTTAGACATGGAATATGCATGAAGCAAAAATGAAGATGATTGTAGACTAAGCTATGTTAGCTTTATATTTTGATGAAGCTTAAGAAAGCACGAAGAAATATTACATATGTTAATTAGTTCAAGAAAGCTTAAGGAAGTAACGAAGACCAAGTGATGCATTCCAAGGATTTTCACAAGTCAAAAGGAGCTTTATGTATTTATTTCTTTGTTTTCTAGAAGCAATGTATAAGAGCTAATACACCACACTTTAACACATAGCACTCTTCTAGAAAATCACTTATTAATTTAAAATAAATTTTAAAATAATCAAAATTAATTGCTTAAGAACGTTTAAAGGTCATTTAGAAGGTTAGTTATAGGTTTGAAATCCCACCTTTCCAAAATGACACCTCTTTTAAATTGTTCAACATTCAAAATAGAAAATTAATTGATAAAAAAAAATGGCTAATCGATTAATTTCAGATCTGAACAAAAGCTCTCTGTACTAAACATGAAAAATCAATCGATTGAATCTGAAAATTAATCAATTACAAACTCAATAGGACACTCTTGAAATTGGGTTAGTCGATTAAGGAAATCAGTTAATCGATTAATTTTGTGTTTCATATTCTAGATTGAATTATGTTGTTCAGAAATTAATCAATTAATTATGCCTTCATTAATTGATTAACAACAAAGCATTAGTCAACTAATATGAGTGTTAATCGATTAATTTCATGATTTTTTGAACTGAACCGTTTCTTTTCGAAATTGCACATTTTCATTTGAAATGTAAACGTTTGATCTCGAATCTAAGGTGATTATTAAGCCTCTAATCACCCTCTATAAATATCTTATGATGGCTTAAGAGTTTTACACACAACGTTCTCTCTTGCTAAAGATTTCTATCATTCTAGAGATTGCAAAGTGATTTCAAAGCGCTCCATTGCCATTCTCCAATAGTGAAAATTTTTTACTCTGCTTCCTTAGTGCTTTACACTCCAATTTTGGAAAAGGGAAGTTTAAGGGAGTATTTTTTGAGTTCTATTTTGAGCACACTTTCACTTACAGATAATCTTGGCTCCATAAGATTTATTGTACTTTTTATATTTAGATTTTGATATTGTTGGGTGCCTATGTTGTAGGCTTCCCGTTTTTTTCTATTTTAGGAGAACAAAGACTTCTTGGGGTTGCCCAAGAAGTGGTTTTGTGCAAGAGGTACACCGCCTTCGGATTTGTGGTGTGGTTAGTTTTTTTTATGATTGCAAAAGCAAAATCATATTTAGGATAACTAAGTAGAGCTTTTTCCCAGTTTGGATTTCCTTTTTAAATCGTTGTGTCAACTTGTGGTTTGATTTTAATTGCTTTAATTTTTATTCATAGCACAAATCACCCCCTTCTTGTACCTCACACACACACACAAATCTATGTTTGCGTATGCGTAGTAGAAGTGCCTAAGTTTGCACTATATAAATGCATTCCTTTGTCATAGGCTGGATTACTCTTAGGTTCCTAGGATCCAGGTCGAGACTCATGACCTAACCCATTTGGGTCACCACCTCTTCAACCCACCGGTTGATCCCATTGCTCAAAATCGCCTCACAAGGGTTTGAGGCAAACTCTGGTTAAACATTCCTTCTTCAAAGTTTGGTTTAGATTACCTTGGCCTTCATTAGCTTACACCCTTACCCTTGGGGCTGGTAACTACCCGAGATAATCGTTATTAGCTACATTTGCATATCCAACCTAGGTGGTTGACTCCTGAGTTCTTGGGTATCCCTCGTAAGACATGCACCGCTAGTCCTAACAGTCAATTGAGGAGTTAGGGAGTGCACTGCAAGCCTCAGTAGCCACCCTGCCACAAGAGGTCCAACCTCTAGTTAGCTGACTTTTACTACTCTCGGGCTTTAAACCCGATGTTTCCTTCCCAAGAGGGAAACTAGTTGACAAGTCGATTTTCACTTTTGAATAATGTATTAAGATGATTTGTCGTTGTAGGATCAAAGTGGTGAAAAACTGTTTAAGAAAATAATTAAAATTAAAATTAAACCATTCACAGGAGAGTGTGTCGTGTCCACAGGGAAGAATGACTTATTTAAACTCGTAATTAGGTCAAAATCAAGTTCTCTAAACTATTCGTCAGATTAAACAATGCCTGTGTAGCTCTGAAAGTAAACTTTAAATTTATGGAGAAGTCAAGGGGTGTTAATGTAATTTTTACGTCAGAAAACTATCCATGTGCAAGGGTATGCCATGTACTATTCACTTGCATGCATACTAAAATGTAATTTAAAATTAAATTCAATGCACATAGAGATGAATAATAAGGTTTAGCAATTCTTAGAAGCATAAGCATGAAGGCATAAATTCACCACAATAAAATAATGATAAATCAAAATTCATTTTTGTGGCAATGGCATGAAATGTAATTATTAATTCCACCATAAATAGAGGATTCTACCTCTCTCCTCCTCACGCATGGGAGAGAGGATTGTTCGAGGAACTCTTCTGGGCGTAGATTAGCCGGAGCGAGGGCTCCGCAACGGTGGCGGTGGCAAGTTGCGAGACGGCCAGAGTCGGCCGGACGGAGGAGAGAAGCGGTGGCGGTGGAGGTTGCAGCTGCTGACCGCGCGTGCTGCAGGCGCGAGGAGGGGTGTCGCGCTGGCGCTAGGGGCGCTGCAGGCATGAGGAGGCGTGGGCGCGTGGAGGGGTAGGCGTTCTGCAGGTCGCACAGGCGAGCGTGGGTTCTGATGGCGCACAGCTGCAGGTGCAGCAAGCAGCGACACGTGGGCGTTGCAGCGGGGGCGTGTGGAGGTGAAGGCGCGGGGGCTGCGGGCGCGAGGTGAGGGCGCGCGGGTGTGCAGGCGCTGAAGCGAAGGCGTTGGAGGTGAAGGCGCGGGGATTGCAGGCGCTAGGCGAGGGCACGCAGGCCACAAGGATTTTCACAAGTCAAAAGGAGCTTCATGCATTTATTTCTTTGTTTTCCAGAAGCTATGTATAAGAGCCAATACGCCACACTTTAACACATAACACTCTTTTAGAAAATCACATAGTAATTTAAAATAAATTTAAAAATAATCAAAACTAATTTGTTAAGAATGTTTAAAGGTCATTTAGAAGGTTAGTTATAGGTTTGAAATCCCACCTTTCCAAAATGACACCTCTTTCAAATTGTTCAACATTCAAAATAGAAAATTAATCGATCAAAAAAAATGGTTAATTGATTAATTTCAGACCTGGCTCTTTGTACTAAACATGAAAAATCAATCGATTGAATATGAAAATTAATCAATTAGAAACTCAATAGGACACTCTTGAAATTGAGTTAATCGATTAAGGAAATCAGTTAATCGATTAATTTTGGATTTCATGTTCTAGATTGAACTAAGTTGTTCAGAAATTAATCAATTAATTATGTCTTCGTTAATTTATTAACAACAAAGCATTTTTCAACTAATATGAGTGTTAATTGATTAATTTCATGATTTTTTTACTTAACCGTTTCTTTTCAAAATTGCACATTTTCGTTTGAAATGTAAACATTTGATCTCGAATCTGAGGTGATTATTAAGCCTCTAATCACTCTTTATAAATATCTTATGATGGCTTAAGAGTTTTACACACAACATACTCTCCTGCTAAAGATTTCCATCATTCTAGAGTTTGCAAAGTGATTTCAAAGCGCTCCATTGCCATTCTCCAACAGTGAAAATTTTTTACTCTGCTTCCTTAGTGCTTTACACTACAATTGTGGAAAAGGGAAGTTTAAGGGAGCATTTTTTGAGTTCTATTTTGAGCATACTTTCACTTACACATAATCTTGGCTCCATAAGATTTATTGTACGTTTTATATTTAGATTTTGATATTGTTGGGTGCCTAAGTTGTAGGCTTCCTATTTTTTTCTATTTTAGGAGAACAAAAGACTTCTTGGGGTTGTCCAAGAAGTGGTTTTGTGCAAGAGGTACACCACCTTCGGATTTGTGGTGTGGTTAGTGTTTTTTTATGATTGCAAAAGCAAAATCATATTTAGGATAACTAAGTAGAGGTTTTTCCCAGTTTGGATTTCCTTTTTAAATCGTTGTGTCAACTTGTGGTTTGATTTTTATTCATAGCACAAATCACCCCCTTCTTGTACCTCACACACACACACACACATCTATGTATGTGTATGCATAGTGGAAGTGCTGAAGTTTGCACTATATAAATGCATTCCTTTGTCATAGGCTGGATTACTCTTGGGTTCCTAGGTTCCAGGTCGAGACTCATGACCTAACCCATTTGGGTCACCACCTCTTCAACCCACCGGTTGATCCCATTGCTCAAAATCGCCTCATAAGGGTTTGAGGCAAACTCTGGTTAAACATTCCTTCGAAGTTTGGATTAGATTACCTTGGCCTTCATTAGCTTACACCCTTACCCTTGGGGCTGGTAACTACCCGAGATAACTGTTATTAGCTACATTTACATCTCCAACCTAGGTGGTTGACTCCTGAGTTCTTGGGGATCCCTCCTAAGACATGCACCACTAGTCTTAACAGTCAATTGAGGAGTTAGGGCGTGCACTGCAAGCCTCAATAGCCACCGTGCCACTAGAGGTCCAACCTAATCTAATAGTATCAGACATCTGATATTGTGGTTAGACATCTAATAGTAACATGATCATGGGCCCTAATTATCCACATTTAGTCAGGTTTGATTGATAAAAGCTCCTACCTAATCATCTGAGGGTCATAACTCCGCATTATTTTGATTTGAGAGAAGAATGGGGAATCAGGGATAATACTGTAATTTTAATAGTACATCACAAACACAGATTATCCATGAGGTCATTCAGGGGTTAATTGAAGGTTAAAAGAGCTTAAAAGTCCAAAAAGTGGGTCAACACTGACAGAAACGGGGATTCACGTATTTTGAGAACCGAAACAGTACATAAAATCCTTACTTTCAACATGCTTAAATTGAAGAGGTTATGATCAGGATAAAATTCATCTAAATCTCCTAAAAATCATATAAAAATATTATAAGAGGTTTGGCATCCTTGGTTTGACCATCTGAACCTATTTTGACTTAGAAAAGAGTTTCAGACGGGATTCTATCTTGATTTGGGTTTCTGTGCAAATTACCCAATAAAACGTAGTCAAAACTCAAATATAAGTTCATCATTAAATTCTTTGGATCCAAATTAGGTTATCACCAAAATTTACACTCAATCAGAGTCCATGTTGACCTAGTTTGCATTTTACCTAGTTTGCATTTTAACCCTTAAAAACTCTATTTCTTGCATTTAGCCACCTAACTTTCAAGATTATTGCATTTGGGTCCCCAACTTCTCATCATTTTCTTCACTAAGGTCCCTTCCGCCATTAGTGTGAACCAAGCTTGGTAGGCGAGATTCGAGGGAGGGTTCCTCCTTCAAATAAAAGCCAAATCTCTTTAAAATTGAAAAGATTGGTCTTTAAGCAATTCTCAATCATTCGAGCCAAATCAGAGACCCCAAGGAGTTCTCAAGAGCTCAAGCAAGCTAGAGATTTTAGGGGATCTTTTTCCCTGAAATCTCGAGCAATCCAAGCCTCATTCCTTGATTTTGAGCTCATTTTGGAGCTCTATAAGAAGCCCGCGACCCCATATCGTGCTCGGGGAGCCAAGAATCAAGCGGAAATATGCCACCTCTCTCTCCTCCGACCTTCTTTTCTTCGAGCACTGATGAGCTTCTCTGCCCCCTTCATCGAGCTAGCCAACAATCAAATTGATCAACTCATCATCTCCCTCTCCTCATCGTGCAACTTTCCAGCCAAAGAAAGTGCGCCTCTGACCTCCCTTGCCTCGTCACTCCCTCACCGCCAACTTCACCTTCTATGACTTCAGCCAACCACAGTCGGACTACTCTGCTCTTCTCTCTATCCCTAAACCCCTTCTCTCTCTTCCTCTCCTTCTTTAAAACACACTCGCACCCTTTGCACTCACTTTTAATCACCACACAAACATCCCCACGTCATCTTCTCCAACGTCGACGGGAACTCTGGCGAGTTCGCACCTTCACACCATGCCACTAAATCACCTGCTACTTGATCCACAAGCTCTGCCACACGTCACTGATCAAAAGCTCTAAAGAAATTTAGGGCTTTGATCTCTCTTGCACCCTGCCAAACACCACCGTTGTCGGTCGTCTTCTCCGACCATGACAGGCATCCTTCGACCACCTCACGCCCTCCAACCACCACCATTACCCTCCCAGATTTGAAAGGGGAGTCATCTGCGAAACTCTGTACCACCTGAGCAGCTCCCCATACCCTGAATCGCCCCATACCACTCATGCGAACGCTCAAGTGGTATGGGTATCACTTCCGGCCATACCTCCGGTGAGGGTTTTTGCCCGCCACCTTGCGCCTGACCCTCTACCCGTGTCTATATAAGAAGCACCAGGTCCAGCCGAAGGGGGTAAGCATGATTTGGCCTGAGAAAACCCCTAAAATCGTCCTCCCTCACCTTCGGCCAATAGCCCGCAAGCTCCGGCAACATCTCCTCCCTCCTCCCATTACTCTGCCAACACACCAGTGGCAGAGTCATCTTTGCCTCGCTCCTCCGCATCGTGCCGTACCCGGGCGAGCTTCTCCGACTCTTCCTCGTCGCCATCCTCTCCATCTCAGGGCCTTCGTCTCCAGCGACGATAGGAACGAGCCATCCGCCTCCTGCCCCCCTTCGTCTGCTTAGCTAGGTTAGAATTATTCCCCTCTCTCCCCTCTTCATTTCCCCTCTCTTAATTTGCATTTTCGACCCCTCGACGCCGCAGACCACCACCACCTTCTCCTTCTCCGGCCGACCACTAGAGAAGGCGCAGCCACTACTTTGCACCACCACACGCCTCGCTAGACCTCTCATCACCTCCGCCATCACCCACTGAGCACTTTCCACTCTTCCATCGACCACCATCACCTCCCTAAACGCCCACCAAACACACCCATAAACACGGCCACAGTCCGACCTAGGCACGCATGCTAAGGTCGTTCCGCGGCCAACCAACCTCCGTCTCACCTTCGCCGTGACACGGCGAAGCTCCCCAAGTGATTTGACAGAGCCGCAAGGCCGTATTCATGAAGTGCAGGTTCGATCCTCTTCTGCCATTGGCAAAGGCGTGAAGGAGTTTGCTCGCGAGCTCCAGGTCGTCGCACTCCAGGCTGACGCGTCCCAGGTTCGCGGAATCCTTCTACGAACCAATCACACCCAGCAATCAAGGGCTTCGTCGACTGCATCTGCCCAATTGCACGAGCGTTTGCCTTGCGATCGTGCAAAGAAGCAGGTGGGACTTTTAGTCCCACCTCGGAAAGCCAGGAGCGTGGTGAGTGTGTTAAATTGTTTTTGTGATTTCTTCTGTTCGCCTCCAGTACTTGGGGTGTGGTCCCCTCGCCTGTATACCCGCCTCGTCCGTGACCCACACTTCGCGGACCTAGCTCACCTGACTCGATAACCCTGCACTCCTCGCGCATCACCCACGCCGGTGCGCCTGGACTCGGGTGCGCTTGACCTGACTCGAGTACCTGACTGGCTCTGGGAGAGCGAAGCAAAGAGAGAAAAGAGAGAAATAGCGTACGCGGGGGAAGGTAGGGTAGGTTTTGCCCTGTGTTGTGCAGGAGCTAAGGAGGGAGGCACGACTGAAGAAGGAGGCCAAAGTGAAGGAGGAAGTCGCAGAGAAAGGAAGAAGAAGAGGAGCGGCCAAACAGAAGAGAAGAAGACAGAGAAAGATAAGAATAAGAACCCAAGGAGGAAGACGCAAAGAAAGGAAGAGGAAGAAGAGCAGCTGAAGACAAAAGAAAGAAGAAAAGGAAGGGAAGAGAAACAAAGGAAGAAGAGGAACCGTTAAAGACAGAGGTAGAGGCTGAAGAAGAAAGACAAGGTAGAAGGAAGAAGCAGAAGAAGGGAAGAGTGAACGCTGTAGCAATCGCTAGATGATAAGAACCTCATCATGAACCCTAACTAGCACACTTTGACCTAATAAATTGAACGAAAGCTCTTACAAAACTTAAGGGAAAGCCTAAATCAGGGAATTGCAAATCTAAGAATAAAATAATACACAAGGGGTAAAACTGTAATTTTACCATTACAGTACATGAACGGGATGTCTAAGGATCTAGACACAAGTCAAACGGGCTTAATAAGAGAAAAAGTGGGATGGTTTGATCAGAAAAGGGTTATGACAAAATTTAGGAATTAAATGACATTCTGTAACCCTAAAATAAACCAACTTTAATTCACAAAGTTCCAGGAAAGATGAAAATTAATTAAAACCTCTAAAATTCATAAAAAATTATCCCTAGGGTTTAGAACCTTCAATTGGCCATTGGAACCTATCTTGACCAAGATTGAGAACCATACCCAATTTTTGACCTAATTTAGATTTTTATGCAAAATATCTGATCAAACATGGTCAAACCTAAAGTCCAACCTCACCATTGGATTCCTTAGGTCCAAATTAGGTTTATACCAAAATTTGGACCTAAGAAAAGGTCTCCTTGACCCACTTTACGAAACGATCCTCAACAATTACTTTTTGACCCTTAACTTTTTGGACTTTTGCAGATACCCCCTAACTTTCCCGTCATTTTCTTCAAACGGAACCCTCTGCCATCCGCCTGCGCAGGCCATACCTCCGGCGAGTTTGCGCGGAGGATGACGCCGTGCAGGCTTGGGGAGCCGACCCCAGATTTGAAAGGGAGACTCCTTGCATTGTCCCCTACAGCATGGGCCAGCTCCCATGTCCTATCGGCCATCATACCTCTCGTGTGAACGCTCGAGAGGTATGGGTTTTTTTCCGGCCATACCTCCGACGAGGTACCCCCGTCTCCTCATTGCGACTCTTTGCCAACACTTATTTAAGGAACGACAACCCCTGCTGCTTCCTTCAAGCCTGTTTTGGCCGAAGAAAAATCTCAAATTTCGTCTCCTCCTCCTCCTCTCTCGTTGCCTTGCCACCATACAAGTGGCAGGGTTACCTTCGCCATCGTCCGCTGCGCCTTGCCATACCAGCAGGCGCCCTCCAGCCTCTCTTCCTCGTCACCGCCCCTTCCCCTAGGCACCTTTGTCTCCGATGACGGCAGCGCAGTTGCTTGCCACCTTCGCCCCCTCCCCCTTAGTCCAGAGACTCTTAGTTAAGTCCCCTCTCTCTGCTATTTGTTTTTCCCTCATTTATTTCTGTTATTTCGCCTCACTGCTCTCACACCACCGCCGTCTTCTCCATCTCCGGCCAACCTCCGGCGAGACGCACCCATCACTCCACGCCTCCACACGTCTCACCACCAACCTCTCCACCTCTTCCATCGACCACTGAACACCTTCCACCCACTCACAAATTGCCACACACACTCCACGCTTCCACTGAACAAACCCACTCACACGGTCACAGATAGACCTAGGCACGCATGGATAGGCCGGTTTGAGCCACGCCAACATCCGCCTTACCTTCGTTGTGACACGGTGAAGGTTCTCCTGTTGTCTGATATAGCCACAAGGCTACTTTTGTGACGCGCATGGTTGAGCCCTCGTCCGCCATTAGCAAGCAAACAAGCTTGCTTGTTCTCCAACTCCAGGCCACGCGCTTCACGATTCAGGCTCCCAGGCTGCGCGGATTGAGTGTGTACGCGAGTCCAGCCTGCGAGCAGTTGCTGCGAACCCTTCAGCCACGTCAATCGCGCGAAGATATTCGCCTGCAGGTGCCAGCAGAAGCAGGTGGGACGTTTAGTCCCACCTTGTCAGTTTGCAAGTGCCCCACTGCGCATAAGTTGCAATTGTGTTTTAGGATTATCACCTAGAAACACATAGGGGTGAGGTCCATCTCCCTCACTCACCCAGCCTCGTCTGCAACTATCCCTTGCGGACCTGGCTCGACCCGAATAACCTGCCTGTGCACACCTCACACACCACCCACGCCGATGCGCCTGGTCCCGGGTGCGTCACCCAACCCGCATACCCGATTAAGGCTCTGGGAGAGCGAACCTTTGAGTGAAATAGAGAGAGAGAAACACGGGGAGGGTAGGGTTAGGTTTTGCCTGACTGAACGGCTGTGCAAGGAACGGGAGAGGAAGCAATGGAGGAGTGGTGAGGACTTTGTCGCAGGAAGAAAGCTGCGGCCAGAGAAAAAGGGAGGACTCGGAGCAGTAGAGAAGCAAAGGAGGAGGAAGAAGACGGCACTGTAGCCACAGACAAGAAGAAGAAAAAGAAAAGGAAGAGAAGGAGGAGAGACGCGGCTAAAGAAAAGAAAGAAGAAGAAGAAGCTAAGGAGGATCTGCAGCAGAAGAGGAAGCTGGAGCAGAGAGAAGAAGAAGAACCAGCAACAGCAGTTGAGAAGAGAAGCAGCACTGTAGCAAGTGCCATTTAAGGCGTCTGACCCTTGAAGTCAGATGTCTGAAAAGAGAGAGAGAAAGGAAGACAAAAGAAGAAAGAAAGAAGAAACATCTTTATTTTTCCTTTCTTTAATCCTTTTTTGTAAAATAGTATCTATTGTGATTTTCTATGCTTCTAGAATCAAGTTCTGCTCCTTGAGTTCGACCTCGGAGAATTTTTATTTTCGAGTAATAAAATATAATCAAATCGGTCGGCTTTACATTGCACCACCAGATAAGACATCTGATTTACAAAATCAGGCGTCTGATTCACAAGGAAAATCAAAAAAAAGAAGGAAAAGGTGCGGCCAAGAAGAGAAGGAAAAGGAAGAAAGAGAAGAAAGAAGAAGCCATCAAGAGAATATTCAAATTTCTCTTCCATTTTTATTCTCTTTTTAGCTTTCTTATAAATGGACTCTCGTTTATATTATTGTTAAATATCATATTTTGAGAATTGTAATTTCTACTTCTAAAATACCAATTTGCTCCTTGAGTTCGACCTTGGATAGTTTAACTTTTGAGTAATAAAATTGTTATTTGTTTATACGACGATTTCAAATTACACTACAACGAATGTCTTTTTAAAGCACGATCTCGTTGCGTAAGCAAGCAATTAATGCTCCAACGCACACACATCACACGCGCTTGCTCCCGCGCCCTCGTGTTGAAGTGATCTAGAGATGACTAAGATTTTGTTATCATCGTTATAGTGCCCAATAAATAATATTTATAACTTGAAAATATAGAAATGAGGTTCGAGGTCGAATAAAAGGATCAAATAGGAATTCACACGCTAATCTCAAAGACAAAATAAATGAGCTCAAGAAATTGAGCACAATAATGATATTTCAATGAATATTAATCTATTACATTAAGTATTTAATGAAGCTCAATGTACTTCAAGACGAAAAAGATAACTAATATAAAATAATGGTGATTTAGATCGCCAATTATTAGTTTAAGCACATATATATCAACTAAATGAATAGGAAATAGATGAACAGTAATCAGAAGCCAGATCTGAGAATCAGACGACTTAACTAAGCCTTGCTACCGTGCTCTTCTTTCTTCTTCAATTCTACTCTTCTTCAGGCACAGTTCTCTTCTTCTCTCCTTCTTCTGCCGTCACTCTTTTCTTCTCCAGTTCTTCTTTCTTTCTCACGCACAAGGGGAGCAAACCCTTTTGATGAGAACCTCATCATGAGCCATAACTAGCTCATTTTGACCTAATACAGAGAATAAAAGCTCCTACATAACCTTAGAAAGGCTTAGCTCAGAGAGATTCTGAGTTTGCAAAGAAAACATAAACTGAGGGGTAAAAATGCAATTTCACCAATCCAATCTGAAAACAGGGTAACTCAGGATCCAAACATAGGTCAAAACAACCTAATAAGAAGAAAAGTGGGATGAAATAACTCAACAAGGGCTACAGCAACTCCGAAGAATTAAATGACATCCTATAACCCTAAAAACAAACCCACTTAAATACACGAGGTTTGAGGCAGATAAAAAATCAAATAAACCCTCTAAAATTCATAAAAAAATAATCTCTAGGGTTTAGAACCTTCAATTTGGCCTTAGGAACCCATTTTGACTTACATTGAGAACCATGTCCAATTAACAACTTAATTTAGGTTTTTGCGTAAATTGACCAGTCAAACAAGGTTTAACCTAGAAATAAAATTCACCATCATAATCCTTAGGTCATAATTAGTCATGTATAAAAACTTGAGCCTAAGAAGAAACCTTCTTGACCAGCTTTACACTTTGGTCCCCATATATTTACTTTTTGGCCCTCAACTTATGAACCCTCACATTTTGGCCCCTAACTCTCCTTCGTTCTTTGCGTTTAGGTCCCTCCTGCAAAGCCTGAGCAGCACCATGCTCCGGCGACCTTGCGCGGAGCATGGCGCTGCGCAGGGTAAGGGAGGGAGCCTGCCAAATCAAATGGGGGTGCCCTGCGTCGTCAGCCGTCGCAGGAACACCCCCTTGATGGCTGCAACCACCCATACCGGCCGTGCGAACGCACGGACGGTATGGGTATCCTTCCTCCGCCGTCCTCCGGCGAGGGAGACACGTCGTCTCCCTCCTCCCTCCTCTCTGGTTCTACCCCTATAAATACCCCCGTCGCTCCGCCGTTCTTCCGAGCTCGGATCTGATGGAGATACCCCCTCACTTCCTCTCTTCCCACTCCGACAGACGCCCCCTTGCTCCGGCGGCTTCTCCTCCTCCTCCTCCTCGCCCTACCGCACTACCGGTAGCAGGGTTGCCTTCCCTCACTCTTCCCGCGCCGCGCAGCACCCAGAGCGCGCTTCTCCGGCCCTCTCCTCGCCGTCACTCCTTCCCCTGGGCAGCTTCTTCTCCGGCGACAGTCGATACGACTGTCACCTGCTCCGGCCCCTCCTCGTCCTGCTAAGTCGGTATAACTTCTCCTCTTCCTCCCCTCTTCCTTTTCCTCACTTTAAACCTTTACTGTCGCCCTCGATTCCGACCAATCACTCTCACCTTCTCCACCTCCGGGCACACTCCGGTGACTTGCTCCCATCACTCCAGCAACCCACACGGCTCGCCGACCACCGCAGAACCTTCGCCTCCTCACCCTGATCAACCTCCGCCCTTCCACTTCCCCCGAATCGCCCTCTGCAAGTCCACCGAACAAACCCATCTCGCCACCTGCAGTTTGACCTAGGGCGGCCCTTGGGCTCCCCCTTCGCGTATCTAATTAGGTCGAGAGGCCCTTTCTCTGTAAACAGGAACTTCACTCGCCGCCGCCATTGCTGAGGTGAAGAAGCTCCTTTGACCTGCTGCTCCAGGCGCGCCGCGCCCAGGTCACGCTCCCAGGCTGTGCGAGGTATTTTCGCGAAGCGCCAGGCTGCAGTTGAGGCGAAGCCCTCGCGCGAAGCCCTCGGCGAAGCTTCGACCGCAGCTGCTTCCTTCGCACAGGCATCCAATTGAGGTGGGACATTTAGTCCCACCTCGGAAACCCACTGAGGCGAACAGGCGCTTAAAGGCAAAAAGTGCCTTAAGCTGTTTGCCTCAGTTCACGGGGTGAGGTCCCCTTCACCCGCCCGATTACCCGGCCTCGTCCGTGCTCACGCCCCGCGGACTTGGCTCCGACCCGATTAGCCCGATCTGCACTCCTCGCCCACCACCGCACGCCGGTGGGCCTGGACCCGGGCGCGACCCGCGTACCCGGTTGCTCTGGGAGAGCTTCCCTAAGAGCGAATTCAGAGAGAGAGAGATGCGGGGGGGGGGGGAGGGTAGAGTAGGTTTTGCCCTCTGACGAAAACCTTGAAGTGTGCAGGCACAGGTGAAGAAGAAGGACTGCGGAAGAAGAAGAAGACGGAAGCTAAGGGAGACACTGTAGCAGCAGCGATTTAAGTCGTTTGATTGCAAAATCAGACGACGTCTTGAAGGCAAAGAGAAAGAAAAGAAAAGAAGAAGCAGGACCACGGCAAAGAAGAGGAAAGACAAGAAAGAAGAAAAAGAAGAAGATCTGAAGAAAAAGAAAGAAGAAGAGAAAACAAGGAAGAACAGAAGACAGAAGAAAGAAGAGACAAAGAGGAAGAAAGAAGAGAAGAAGAAGCCACCAAATTTTTCATCTCTCTCTCTCTCTCTATTTTTGTAATAAGAATTTGTACTTCTAGAATACGACTTGCTCCCTGAGTTCGACCTCGGGAACTCTTTTATTTCCGAGTAAAAAGATTATATATGTAATGATGGCAATAACTAGCTGTACTACAACGCTATTTCTATAACGAAACCTAGTTAACGCCTCGATCATCACCTTCTCAGCGGCCAAGTGTTGGAATGTCTAAAAAGCAAAACCCCCCCTTCCCCCGCTCTCTCTTTCTTCCCTTCCTTCCTTCTCTTTCTCTCAAACCAAGCTTATCGAGCATTCGGGCCACGTACCCAGGTCCAGGGCTGCGTGTGTGAGTGTTGCAGCCGAGGAGTGAGGCTAGTCGGCTCGGGCGTGTAGGTGTGAAGGGACCTCACCTTGTGTATGGAGGCAATAAGCTGTATTCACAAATTCAACTTATGCGGTTTTACTCGCTCCCAGAATTCAACTCTTTTCTCAATTCAAATTTCTTTCATCCTACAGACACTCTTCAGGCATTTGATAGTTACCCAGAGGACTCTTTACAGAAAATCACCTGTCATTCCTTTCTAGAAGAGCCCTTATACACAGTTGCCACCTCGTCTGCACACACAGAACTAATCAAAACCTCTTCCCAACCCCGGCCTGCAACCGGACTCAATTTCTATGCAGATTCACCTCTCACCGAGCCGATTGCATTTCCACATCGGGTTTGGAACACTGATCAGACTACATATAATGCTCCATCATTCTCTGATCACCCCTGTAGGGTTTCCGCGTTATTCATTGATTATTCTACGGGTCCCTACTCTGACCAGGCTGATTCGACTCAGCCAAACCCTACGTTTTCACTTCCACATCCATCTGAGCTTCATAGTATATGGTGGGTTCCATACCTTTTTATCCACATCTATCAACCCACCAGATTGATTGGGTTTGGGTTGCATCATCAACCTGTTGATTTGTACAAGCACCTGGTTGGACCAACCAGGCTCTTAATCAAGGTGCTTGTATTACAAAACTCTGCTGATTTCACCATCCCCTCTCCATCGCATTTCCCGCTTGGCTGAAGGCGTCAAATTTAGCGTTCAACGGGAGGTAGCCCGTCATTCTCTTTAAAAACCTGAAACCTTTTCTAAAAATTTTGTGCACTTGAAATTCACACTTTAGGACAGCCAACTCCACCTCAGGTGCTTACATCTGAGATTAAAAATCGTCCGCAACAGTCACCCCGACCCATTCACTCGTCAAAACATCTGTCCTAATGTATGAACTAAGTTGAATAAAAACCCCCTAAGTTACAATGAGGACATTGAAGATCTTAGGCATGGAGGGGTATGAAAGTGCAAAACGTGTAAGAAAAGGCTTCAAACAAAAAATTCACATATGCCAAAAACACCATAAAAATTAAAAAATTTTCGAAAAAGAATAAGAGAATAAGAGGAGAAAGGAAATTTTGTGAAGGAGAAGAAAAAGGGAAACAAAAGGAAAAAAGGAGCACAAAATATGAGAAACAAGTGATAGTCATTAGTAAGGAACTAAGGAATTAACCTAAGTTCTAGACCTCATTCAAGAAAATAACTGAAAAGTGCATAATGAGATTAGTAAGAACGCAAACCTTAGGCATTCTTGAATAGACTCTTTGTACCCATTAAGATCTGGACACTCCTCAAGAGGTTGAGGAAAATGAAAAGCTGAAGTATTAGGTCTAAGGCTTAGGGAGTATTTGGCCTCATTAACTAATTTTTGGTTTACGGGACTTAGTAACCTAAGTACCGTAACCTCACACACAGCCTGGTTCAGTAAGCGTAAAAATCAAAATCACGCAGAAGCGTTGCAAAATTCTGAAAAGTACACCTAGAATAGGAGCGGCCGATCAACACAAGTTGATTTGGACGAGTTTCCAGCACAGAGAGGCGGGAAATCCCCTCGAAGATGCGTAACAAAATATCATCTCCTCGGTACTTGTCTCTTAGGATATTTACATATCCTACTGGGGGCATGTAAGCACTCTGCTGGTTCAGATTCTATGGATAGCATTATCTCGAAGTGTCAATTGCCAGGGTCTGAATTCAGCCACGGAACACCATGGATGGGATTATCTCGAAATCTCAATAGCTAGGGTTCCGGGGGTTTCCATCGGCGGTGCTATCTCGAAGCATCGATCGCCAGGAACCCTTGAGGATTGATGATGGGAGCAATGAATTTGATACAAACCGTGTTGAAAAGACAATCCTAGCCTAGAACTAAAAAGAAAAAGAGAGAGAAAACTCTCCAAACAGAAAAACTTTCTATCTCTCTTTTATAAAACGCACTGTGAACTGAACCAAGGCTAAAATCATTTCAAGCACGGGTGCTTTAATCACAAAGTCCAATAGACCTTAGGATAGTTCTTGTGGGCCTTAAAACCCTTTGCTAAGGACTGAGGCTGAGGCTAGACAGATTTGGATCTTGATTAGTACTAGAGTACCTTTTAAGCCTATGGTCAGCATTCTAACCTAATCTAAGTTTAAATGAAAAAGCACTTATCTGAAGCTATTAAGAACTTCATGGTCTAGAACAAGGGTTGAAACCTTAAGTTTTTGCTAAGGGACTAGCAAAAGCTAGGCATGGGGGTATGATGAGAACCTCATCATAAGCCATAACTAGCTCATTTTGACCTAATACAGAGACTAAAAGCTCCTACATAACCTGAGAAAGGCTTGGCTCAGAGAGATTCTGAGTTTGCAAAGAAAACATAAACTGAGGGGTAAAAATGCAATTTCACCAATCCAATCTGAAAACAGGGTAACTCAGGATCCAAACATAGGTCAAAACAACCTAATAAGAATAAAAGTGGGATGAAATGACTCAACAAGGACTACAGCAACTCCGAAGAATTAAATGACATCCTGTAACCCTAAAAACAAACCCACTTAAATACACGAGGTTCGAGGAAAAGTAAAAATAGAATAAACCCTATAAAATTCATATAAAAATAATCTCTAGGGTTTAGAACCTTCAATTTGACCTTAGGAACCCATTTTGACCTACATTGAGAACCATGCCCAATTAACAACTTAATTTGGGTTTTTATGTAAATTTACCGGTCAAATAAGGTTTAATCTAGAAATAAAATTCACCATCAGAATCCTTAAGTCCTAATTAGTCATGTATAAAAACTCGAGCCTAAAAAGAAACCTTCTTGACCAACTTTACACTTTGGTCCTCATACATTTACTTTCTGGCCCTCAACTTTTGAACCCTCACATTTTGGCCCCTAACTCTCCTTTTTTCTTTGCGTTTATGTCCCTCCTGCAAAACCTGAGCAGCACCATGCTCCGGCGACCTTGCGCGGAGCATGGCGCCGCGCAGGGTAAGGGAGGGGGCCTGCCAAGTCAAATGGGGGTGCCCTACGTCGTCAGCCACCGCAAGATCACCCCCCTGAGTGCTGCGACCGCCCATACCGCCCGTGCGAACGCACGGACGGTATGGGTCTCCTTCCTCCGGCGTCCTCCGGCGAGGGAGACACGTCGTCTCCCTCCGCCCTCCTCTCTGATTCTGCCCCTATAAATACCCCCGTCGCTCCGCCGTTCTTCCCAGCTCGGATCTGACGGAGATACCCCCTCACTTTCCTCTCTTCCCACTCCGACAGACACCCCCTTGCTCCGGCGGCTTCTCCTCCTCCTCTTCGCTCTGCCGCAATACCAGCAGCAGAGACTTCTTCCTGATTCTCCTCCGCGTCGCGCAATACCGGCGCACGCTGCCTCTGCCCCGTCGTCGCCGCCGTCCTCCCTCCCTGGGCATTTCTTCTCCAGCTCCGGTAGGTACGAGCCGGCAGCCCCTTCGTCCCCTTCGTCACTTTAGCTAGGTTAGAAATAGGTCTTCTCTATCCCCTTTCTCTTTCCCCCTGCTATTTTTATCTAATTACCCCTCGACCGCGCATAATCACCCTCACCTTCCCCACCTCCGGCCACACTCCGGCGACCCGCTCCCATCACTCCACCACCCCACACAGCTCGCCGACCACCGCAGAACCTCCGCCTCCTCACCCTGATCCTCTTCTGCCCTTCCACTTCCCACCAAACGCCCTCTGCAGATCCACCGAACACACCCACTTCTCCGCCTGCAGTTTGACCTAGGGCGGCCCTCATGCTCCGCCCCGCCGCCTGCTAGACCCCCCACCACCTTTGCCGTGCCACGACGAAGGTTCTCCGCGTATCTGATTAGGCCGAGAGGCCATTCCTCTGTGGACAGGTATCTCGACCGCCGTCGCCATTGCTGCGCTGAAGAAGCACCTTCAACCTGCAGCTCCAGGTGCGCTTCGCCCAGGTCCGACTTCCATGCTGCGCGGGGCATCTCCGCGAAGAGTCCCAGGCTCGCAGCTGGGGCGAAGGCCTCACGTGAAGCCACGATTGCCAGCTGCCTCCTTCGCTGCAGGCGCTCAATTGGGGTGGGACATTTAGTCCCACCTCGGAAACTTTGAGAGGCACGCGGGCGCTTAAAGGCAAAAAGTGCCTTAAGCTGTTCGCCTCCTGATCACGGGGTGAGGTCCCTCTCACCCGCCCGACTACCCGGCCTCGCGCGCTCACGCCCCGCGGACCTGGCCCGACCCGATTATCCCGACCTGCACTCATCGCCCACCACCGCACGCCGGTGGGCCTGGACCCGGGCGCCCGCGTACCCGATTAACCGGTTGCTCTGGGAGAGCTTTCCTAAGAGTGAATTCTGAGAGAGAGAGACGCGGGGGGAGGGTAGAGTAGGTTTTGCCCTCTGACTTATACCGTGAGTGTGCAGGCACAGGTGAAGAAGAAGGAGAAGGAGACACACTGTAGCAGCAGCAGTTTAAGTCATCTGATTGAAAAATCAGACGACGTCCTGAAGACAAAGAAGAAGAAGAAGAAGAAAAGAAGGACAGAACCGCAACCAAGAAGAAAAAAAGAAGAGGAAAGCAGCGAGCACTTAGCAGCTGCAGAACAGGAAGAGAAGACAAGAAGCAGAGAAGCAAGAAGAAAAGAAGAACACGAGGAGAAAGAATAAAAAGAAGATCTGAAGAACAAGAAGGAAGGCCAAGAAGAAAAAGAAAGAGAAGAGAAGAAAGCACAGGTGAAGAACAACCAAAAAGACAAGAAGAAGAAAGAAGAGGAGAAGAAGAAGCAAAATTTTCCCCTCTCTCTCTATTTTTATAATAGAAACTTTGTACCTCTTAGAATACGACTTATTCCCTGAGTTCGACCTCGGGAACTCTTTTATTTTCCGAGTAAAAAATATATCTGTAATGATGGCAATAACTAGCTGTACTACAACGTAATTTCTACAACAAAAGCTAGTCACAACGCCGTCGTCACCTCCTCGCTGCGGCTCGAACCCGCGACCCCTGCTTGCGATAACGCCCTCTCCCATTGCGCTGCGGAGCATGGATTGTCGAGCGGACAATTTGAGGTGCAGCCGTTCATAGCCGTTGGATCAAGATCCAACGGCGGAGAGGGGGCGAATGCGGAGGCTTCAGTGGTTGCATGCGGGCATTTGGGCAGCCGAGATGGCACCACGTTGCGCCATCTTGGCCATCCATCTTCTAGATGTTGTAGATGGTGTCATGGGTGTCGGATTGACTCGATTTTTGCATCGTTAGGCTGCGATCGTCAATCCGAATTCATCCATGCGGTCGGATTTGTCACTTGAAGTGCGGATTTACACCATACTATCCCTTGATCTTCTAGGGTTCCCCGATCACTATTTGATGCTACAGATGCCTGATCAGGACGATCTTGGAGTCGTTGAACTCCAATCGTCGCCCTGATCACTTCTGTACGGTTGGATCTTCGATCCGAGACCCTGATAAAAAGTTTGTTCTGTCCAAGCACATAAAAGGAAACAATTAACCTCCATTTTATTCAAACTACTCTAAATGCAAGATGATGCATGTTACGCAATATTTGTATCATTCAATGTAATCATATGCTTAAGAACATGCATAAATAGACATCTTAAGTATTGTGAATGTATTTACATCAGAAATCAAGTTTGAAGCCTTCGGGCTTACGCACATGTAGGACACCCACATCTCCAATGTGTTCACATGGGCATTTAGGAAAGAGTTAGGAGTCAAGGTCGGTCTTAATTGGAAGAGAATTCCTCAAGGAATCTCTCTTTCAATTTTTAGACTGATTGATTTAGAAACAAGCGAAAAAATCTTGCTTGAATCTCGCCAGTTAGGTGCGGCCTACTCCTAATGGCGGAAGGGACCTGGATGTGAAGAAGATGAAGAAGTTAGGGGGGTCTTTGCAAAGAATTGGAAAGTTAGGGCATATGTGTGAGAGGAGTTAAATATGACTGAAATGTAAACTAGGTCAAGGTGATATTTGATTGAGCTCAAATTTTGGTACAAACCTAATTTTGACCCAAGGAATCTGATGGTGAAGTCAGATTTTGGTTTTGAGCAAGTTTGAATGGATAAATTACACAGAAACCTAAATTAGGACAACTATATGTCTGAGACTATGTTTTAGGTCAAATTGGAGTCAATGGTCAAATCAAAAGTATTAAACCTTGGGGAACATTTTTATATGATTTTTAGAAGCTTTAGATAAATTTTATCCTGACTAGAACCTCTGTTATTTAAGCGGATCAATTTTTAAGGTTTCAGATGACATTTTGTTCTCAAAACACGTGAAAACCCATTTCTGTCTGCATTAACCCACTTATTAGACATTTATTGCCATTTGATCTTTAATTAATTCCTGGGAAACCCCGTGATTGTTCTGCATTTAGGATATTCTTTTAAAACTGCAGATTTACCCCTGTTTTAATGTATTTCTCTCAGAAATGATATGCAATGAATTATAGTCCTTTGGTGGTTATGCATGAGCATTTATCAATGGATTATGACTAAGTAAAGCTAGATATGGCTGATGATGATGCTATCATCACCTCGCGCACAGGCTTGGGTTGGATCCATTTACTCAGTTACTTGGGTCTAACTTGGTCTGAGAAAGGGAAATCTGAGGAGGAGGGGGAGGGTTTTGCACTGTAGTACCTCAGGATTCATGCCAACCCCCCGCCTGTGCTCAAGACTTAGCCATGCTGTGCTTACGCAACGAGATCATGTTTTAAAAAGACATTCGTTGCAGTGTGGTTTGAAATTGTCGTATAAGCAAATAACAATTTTATTACTTGAAAGTCAAAATATCCGAGGTCGAACTCGGGGAGCAAATTGGTATTTTAGAAACTAAAATCACAATCTCAAAATATGATATTTAACAAGAATATAAATGAGAGTTCATGTATAAGAGAACTAAAAAAGGAATAGAAATGTGAGAGGAAATTGAGTATTTTCTTTGATGGCTTCTTTCTTCTCTTTCTTCCTTTTTCTTTCTCTTCTTGGTCGCACCTTTCCCTTCTTTCTTTCTCTGACTTTCCCTTTTTTAGACGTCTGATTCTGTGAATCTGACGCCTTATCTCGCGGTTGCTACAGTACCTTCTTCTGCTCTTTGTCTTTCTTCTTCTTCCTTTCTTTCTGTCTTCTTCTTCAGCTGCACCTCTGCTTCAGTGCTTCGTCTCCTTCTTTCTTTTGCTGCACCTTCAGCTTCTTTCTCTTCTTCAGCAGCTTCCTCCTCGGCTTCTTATTCTTCCTTCCTTCCCTTGGCTGCGGCTGTAGTGGTTCTTCTTCTTCTTCCTTCCTGCAGCTGCTTCCTCCGCCTTCTTCCCTACATAACTCCACGTAGCAAAACCTACCCCTCTACCCTCCCTCGCGTCTCTCTTTCTCTATTTCTCTCTTTTCCCTCTCAGAGCCAGCTGGGTAAACAGGTCGGGTTACACGTGCCCGGGTCCAGGCACACCGGCGTGGGTGGTGTGCGAGGAGTGCTGAGTAATCGGGTCAGGCAGCTAGGTCCGTGGGGCGTGGGTCGCGGACGAGGCAGGTATACGAGCGAGGGGACCTCACCACGTGTACTGGAGGTGAATAGAAGAAATCACAAAAACAATTGAACTCACTCACCACGCTCCTGGCTTTCCGAGATGGGGCCAAAAGTCCTACCTGCTTCTGCTGGCGCCCGCAAGAGGAAGGTCTGCGCAATTGGCGCAGATGGGTGCCTCACGAAGCCTGCTCTCTGGCTGGATGCGTTCGCGCACTCAACGTGCGTCACCTGGAGCGCAGCACCTGGGTGGACGCAACTTGGTGTGCTGCTGCAAGCTCCTTGCTTTGGCGTCAATGGCGGAATGGGGGGGTTGACTTGAAATCACTCAATACGGCCTTGCGGCCCCATTAAAACATACGAGGAGCTTCACCGTGTCACGGTGAAGGTGAGATGGAGGTTGGTTGGCCGCGGAACGACCTAGGCATGTGTGCCTAGGTCGGACTGTGGCACTGTTTATGGGTGTGTTCGGTGGGTGTTTAGGGAGGCAATGGCGGTTGATGGAAGGGCGAAAAGTGCTCAGTGGGTGATGGCTGAGGTGATGAGGAGTCTGGCGAGGTGTGTGGTGGTCTGGAGTAGTGGATGCGCCTTCGCCGGTGGTCGGCCAGAGATGGAGAAGGTGGTGGTGATCTGCGGCGTCGAGGGGTCAAGAATGTGAATTATGAGAGGGGAAATGAAGAGAGGAGAGAGGGGAATAATTCTAACCTAGCTAAGTGGACGAAGGGGGGCAGGAGGCGGACGACTGGTTCCTACCATCGCCGGAGAAGAAGGCCCTGAGATGGAGAGGACGGCGACGAAGGAGTGGTCGGAGAAGCTCACGCAGGTACGGCGCGATGCGGAGGAGCGAGGCGGAGATGACTTTGCCACTGGTATGGTGGTAGTGTGACAAGAGGAGGGAGGAGATGTCGCCGGTGCTTGCGGGCTATTGGCCGGAGGCGAGGGAGGACGATTTTAAGGGTTTTCTCTGGCCAAATCAAGCTTACCCTCTTCGGCCGGACCTGGTGCTTCTTATATAGGCACGGGTAGAGGGTCAGGCGTAAGGTGGCGGAAAAAAACCCTCACCGGAGGCATGGCCGTAAGTGATCCTCATACCTCTCAAGTGTTCTCATGAGAGGTATATGACGATTCAGGGCATGGGGAGATGCTCAGGTGGAAGGGGGTTTCGCAGAGGACTCCCCTTTCAAATATGAGAGCAGCTCCCTTGGGAAGCGAGGAGAATCCTCCTCGAAACCTCGCCGGAGGTATGGGTCTTTGCTGCAAAGGTAGAGGGACCAGAATGCGAAAAGTGACGAAGAAGTTGAAGGGGTTTTCGCAAGGGTTTTCAAAAGTTAGGGGTCAGAATGTAATTGGGTGGACTATTTTGCAAAGTAGGTCAAGATGACATTCCTTTAGATCCAAATTTTGGTAAAAACATAATTTTGACCTAAGTAATCCATTGGTGATGTTGGATTTTATGTTTGACCATGTTTGACTGGACATTTTACACAAAAACCCAAATTAGGTCAAATATTGAGCTTGGACCCCAATCTAGGTCAAAACAGGTTTCAAAGGCCAAATTGAAGGTTCTAAACCCTAGGGGATATTTTTCCATGAATTTTAGAGGGTATATTTGATTTTTATCCTGCCTGAAACCTTGTGAAATTAAGTGAGTTTGTTTTAGGGTTACAGAATGTTATTTAATTCTTAAATTTCACAATAACCTTTTTCTGACTGAATCATCCCACTTTTTCTCTTGTTAAGCCCAATTGACCTATGTTTAGCCCTTGGAAAATCCCGTTGATGAATTGCACTTGTAAAATTGTAGTTTTACCCTTTGTTTCTTGTTTTCTTTTCAGATCAGTGGTTTATTGAGTTAGGCCTTCCTCTTGGTTATGTAGGAGCTTTTATTTTCTTTCTTAGGTCAAAATAAGTTAGTTAGGGCTCACGATGAGGTTTTCATCACTAAGGCTTGAGAGACCCTTGTGTCTCTCTTGCTGTGCTGTGCCTTGGCCTTCTGCTGTGGCGTGAGTTGAGGCGTCTGAGCCTTTAGACTATTGTCTGACTTGGTGATTGTATTAGTTCTGATCTAGTGCTACTGTGGATCTATTAAGCTTTACGTGAAATATTTGATTGTTGGTATTGTTGAAACATTTGAGATGATATTGCTGAGATCTGTGCTTGGACATTAAGGTTAAATTTGGTGGTTCAAACCACCATTTTTACCCTAATCTTTTTATATTTTCTACTTGACATCTGAGATATATTTTGCTATACATTGAGTATTAATTTGATTTCAATTGCATTATTCTTTTTATCATTGTGATTGGGGATTAAATTGCTTATAATTGATCCCTGCAAATGACCTCGGACTCACTTTTGTTTTTAAGATGACAAATTTAAATGATGTATTGCTTTTGTTGACTATACTACGACGTATTTCTTAAACTACAACAAAAGCAATGCAACAACGTTTGGTACTCATCTATCAAATGTCTGATGCAAAAATCAGACGACCATCTGTGCGACTGTAGGGTCACCCTTCTTGACCCTTGGTCCCTGGACATCGGCCCATAAATTAGGCTACGCATATTGATTAGACATCCTACCCTTTTGGTCAAACATCAAATCTTGACAGATAAGCCATCTGCCTTATTCGATTAGATGTCTTTGAGCAAGAACATAAAATGACTTAAATACCCTTGACATCGGATGTCTAGGCTCGTCTCCGATCATCCGACGAACTCTCTAGACATTTGATAGTCATGTTAGAAGACTTCTGGCATGCATTTCGAGGTAGAAATGTGTCTAGTGCGGTGTACGTTTGGTTTGGCCATCAGGCATTCCCTAATTTTAGTATTGGGACGTCTGAACACAAAATCGGACGATCGATATGAAATCAGTGTAATCCTCGAGAAAAATTCCTCTTCAGTTGAATGTCTAATTTTTCCACTAGACGTCTGATGAGCCTCCATCAAACATTTGATGAAAATTTAGATGTCTCCCAAAGGCGCCTGTGCACATTGTCATGTTGAATAGAGGTTTGAAGGGTTTCCTATCTCTTGGGAGCTCGAGGCATCCCCTATGCCCTACCTCATACCTGTACACATGGTCTCTATCCTTTGATAGAACCCTCCTATTACCTCCAATCGGAATCCCAATCAGGTTAACTTTACAAATGTTGGCCTTAAGGTGGTGGTGCCTCTTGCACCCCACCACCCTATCCATCTATCCCTGAGGAGAACCCAACACCCCCCTCGACCTTCCTATCCAGGGCACACCTCCTGACACACTCACAAGTCTAAGAATACATGCCCCTCCTTGGCTTGGAGCTGCTACTGCTGATCTTGCTCTTCTCCTTTCTAAGCCGTTGCCACTGCTGCTCTTGTTGTAGCAACCCCAACCTCCAGGGAAAACCACCCAAGCCATGAGAGGCCACCACTATGCTTCCCACTTACACCTCTCAACCCTTCGGGGGTCAAATTGCCAAGATTGACTTGGAAACGCAACATTCCGTCGTGCATGCACCCTCAATCTATTGGGGAGGTGTAACTAGGGATAAAGAGAAGGGAATGGGGCTTACCTTTGTGCAGCATAGCTAGGATGATGGGAGAGAGGGGTCTCTCTCCTTCTTGTCGGAGTTATCGAGCTCTCGCTTCCTTCCCTTCCATGACTGCTAACACCAGCCTCCTCTTTCTCTCCTCATTCCTCTTTCACACGACCAGGGAAGAAGAAGAGGGTTTGGTTGAGCCAGTGGGATGTGTCCATCTTTATCCGATGGACACACATATCATAATTTTTTTTTGTTGGGTAATTAATTGAATGACCCTTTCGTTTGCTTTTCTTTTAGTTTTCCTCACCAATCCTCTGCTCTAATACTTCAATGCCCCCAAATCATGGTTCAGGCGAATAAGTTGTATTGGGTTCTTAGTATCTCGATTGAGTCTTTAGAATTCACAACCTGGGAGGGTTAATCTTTGATTGATTTTTATTTATCAAGTGATTATAAGTGAGTTCTCACAGTGGACCTCATGATGCGAGGAGTAGCGAAACACCCCAAGCAACCCTCCCTCGAAGAGAGAGAGAAGGTGAAAAGTGTAGCCACCCAAACAAGGAGGTGACATGACCACTTCAAATCAACCTCCTAGGAGAGAGAAGATGAAGGTCCAGCCGTCCAATTAAGGAGGCAGTAGAATCGCTTCAAACAATTCTCCCAGGAGAGAAAGAAAGCAACAGGCCTAGCTATCGAAACAGATAGGCAATGGGACCGCTTCAAACAATTCCCTCAAGAGAGAAAGAAGGTGAAAGGCCAGGTTGCCTAAACAAGGAGGCTGCAGGATCACTGCCAACGATTCTCCCCTTAAGAAAGGGAAACAACGAAGGTGAAACTACCCAAGTGAGGAGGTGGCGTGAGTGTTAGAAGGACTCCTCCCCAGGAGGGAGAAGGCCAAGGCCCATGCAACCCTATGGAAGAGGAGAAAAGCCAACCAAGGCATAAGGGACCTTTCGGCTCAACAAATAGATGGAGTGAAGGATGATGGACCTAGCCCAAAGAGAAATGCAAAGCCTAAGAGGGTACTCGACCCCTCCCCTACACGGATGAGAGGGCACCGAAGCAACAAAAAAAAACCTTATAGCAATAAAACATGTAAAGGTCACACAAAGCTCTCCGTTCCTTGGAAGCATCAAGAACTAGAGCCTGCCTTTTTACCAAACACAGAGGTTGCCCATAAAAGTCAAGTCACTAGACTTAGCTGGAAGCAGCGAAAGCACCTCCCCTCGACATCCAAGCTATAATTGCTCGAGGCATTGAAGAAAAGTCGAACATAGATCCAAGGGCATTGTCTAAAGAGCCTTGTCCTTCCTCCCACCCAAGAGAGTGAGTGAGGAGGGAGAGGAGCACACCTACCTCGTTGCTCAATTAGGCACTAACTGCTGGGGGTAAGAGGAACCTCTCGAAGGAAGAGACTGACAAAGGAGATAATTGTTACTCTTATAGTTCGCTAAATTGAACTATGAGAGTGGGGCCAACTAACGAGAGAAAAGACAAATCCTCACAAAATAAGCCCTTGAAAAGCCCACCAGGGCTCAGAGCCTAGCCTATTTAAGGGCAAGGCCCATTAAAACTTGTTGACCAAGTAGTCACCTGGAACCCGTCAGTCAGGACAACCCCCTAGAACCTGCTAAATGACTCGGTTGCCTAAAGCATGTGCTAGAGATCTAGCTACTAGGGACCTTAACTAAGGCTCAACGAGTAAAGGCCAAGGTGAGGACTTAGGAACCAAAGTGACATCAAAGGAATAGAAGCCCTATCACAGTTAACGAGGCAACCTGGACGGAATAGTCCTACCCATGTAATCATTGATATCTCATTGTTTCCTAAGGGCCCCTTATATAAGGAGGACTGTGGTGTCCTAAAAAAATGGGCCCCTAAGCAATGTATATTAGAACATATACCAGTAAGTAATTGAGAATTAAATTCCTTCTTTAAATGTATACCTTAAGGTGTTACTAGATCATCAATTTATCCTCTCTCATGATTTGATGGCACGTGGTTATAATATATTTCTTTATTTTTCCTATCAAGTCCTAACGGTACAATCAAACTTCTTTTCCAAATATCTTTTGCAAAACAAAATCTAAACAAATTTCAAGTAGATGAATAGGAGTCACGAGTGAATAGGTATGATTCATTTATCTATCATTATAATGGTCTAAATAGAACTTCTTAGCCTAAATTTGACTTATAGGTAATCTAAGGTGAGCTTACCTAACTTGTTGGCCAAGTCTATTCATAACATCCGTAATTCAATGCCCCCGCCTACTACCTCGCTAGGGGATACTATCAAGTGGATTAACCAATAATCTTTTCTCATTTGTTAGTATTCTTATGATGAATCACTATTAGATTTAGCATGTAATGGATTTCTAAATTATGACAAGTAGACATACTTGATCATATTTGAGCAACTATAAGTATAATATTCTACAAATATATCAAATGATTTAGTAGGTTTGTCACTTCGTAAAAATTAACGGATTACACCAATAATGGTAGACAATCGGAGCTTCACGTTTCATTTGACGAAAAAAAGGTGTGATTCGTGGGAAAGCCCAACGGGGATATAGGGATGTTTTCTCAGAGAGTTTTATGTTTGCTTCTTAGATCTTAACTCTAGAATATATTTTTAAACGTATACCTGAAAGCATGATGGCTTAATTCAACCATAGCGGGAAACTTAACTTTTAAACGTTGATTCTCTTATAGGCCCTCAAACTTATCAAAGTTTGATGTTTTGGATTCCTTAGTATAAATTGTTGTTGTTGAGCCCCCTCTACTTGTAATTTTTATAGGACAATATACCTCCAAAATTATTGAAAATCTCAGTATATATCCTTCAAAAAAATCAAATGACAGCTTTCTATTTGATTGACTTTATTGGAATAATAATTAACCATTCAAATACGATGACCTTACACCTACATTCAACCTTACATCTATGTTCTTCGAATTCATTGTAGGGGGAACTCTCCTTACTATTTTTCTAGTTTGTATCTTATTGTCTTCTTGTACTGAAAAAAGAACACAACTACAACATAGAGAGAACAACAATCTCTTAGAAAATATCTGTCTATGCTGAGGCTTATCATACCTGTTACATTGCTGCATATATTGTGGCCATCTATGGCATGTGATCACAAGATAAGAATTCTTTCCCTCCTGTTAGGCGACGTAGATGGAAGTGATTGCCTTGATAAGATGTATGTGCTGGCGATCTATTGAACCTGGTCGATGTTCGAATATTTTCCCATTTTTCTCCTCCAAAAAATTAATGAATTTCCCATCGATTCAGCGTGGTCAATGTCCTTCCTTTGTATGAAATGGGAAAGATGAATAGATTAGGATTCAGTGAGGCATAATACACCATCAACAGTTCAAGATATCCAGTACGTTTCCACATTCTTTGCAATAGAATGATTCATCCACACCCCCCACCTTACAAAATAATATCAATTTAACACCTTACAGGCCCCAATAACTAATTAACCACCGAAGCCCAGTCCCTCCCTCAAATTAACCCAAACTTCCCTGCCCAATCCCCACAACGGTTAATAGACCCTCCACGTCCGCTGCAAAGCGCGCTCCAAAGCGCGCCCGGACCCTTTCGAGCAATCCTCTGCTCCGCAGGCGCACGCAGATCTCCGTGGTCTCCCACCCGCCCCTCACCATCTGACCGTCCATCAACCCCCCTGTCCGGTCGCTCTCCCTTCGGTACCCGCGGGACACTGGAACGTGCCCCGGCCATTTCCTCGTGTAAAAAAATTGTGGCGGGGCAGAGGAAAGCATTTGCGCATTTCTCCCCACTTCTCTGTACCAATTCTCCGGACCTCCGGCGAGAGGGGTACCGCCCTCCGCCCCTCCCCCCACCTCAAGGTTAGGGTTCCGCCAAGCCCCTCTGCTGTCGCCTCCGGGATCCACGTGGCTTCTCTAGGGTTCCGGCGACGCGAGGGGATTGCCGATCCTTAGGGTTCTCCTATTCGATCGAGGTGATCTTCTCTTGCTCTGCTTCTTTCGGTTGCTTTCGATGAGCTGCGCGACGGTGGGGATTTAGTGGGAAGTTTAGTTCCCGAGTGCGTTAGGGGGTTGGATTGGTTGTCTTTGGATTCGAGGGGGGGCGGAGAGGTGGCAGCAAATGCCTGGGAGGAGGGGGCGGAAGCGGAAAAGCAGGGAGGAGGTGGGGAAGGGGGCGTTGAACGAGGAGGTGGGAGGGTACGAGGGGTCTGCTGGGGTTGATTACGGAGGGGAATGTGGAAAAGGTGGAGGTTTGGGAGGGGGAGATGGTGCGGGTGTTGTGGAGAATTGCGGTCTTGATGCGAGCTGTAATTGGTTGGTGGAAGGTGAGGTGGAGGTTTCTGGTAATGCAGTTTCGGTGCCTGTGACAGAAAGGGACGATTATGTGGTCACTGATGGTGAAAATTTGGGTGATGATGTTGGAGGAAAACACTTGAATTCTGTGGGAATTGATCAGAAGGTGGAGGAGAATGGAGGCGTGGAAGGGCGTGATTGTGGGGAATTGGAGGCAAAGAAGTGCGACCTTGTTGCTGGGGAGGGGAGGATTGATGGTAAGTTGTGCACTTCCGGGGAGGTGGAGCAGAGCTCGAAAAAGCGCAAGCGGCAGTCGGAAAGAGGAAAGGTGGACCTTGATGTGCCTCTTAGGAGGAGCGCTCGGAGAGCAGCTAGGGCGACCACCCCTGAAAAGTCTACTTTGGCGACCCAGGAAAAGCCCATTCTGGCGACCGCGGAAAAGCCTGTGGTCAGTCCTGCAAAGCAGTCTCGGGCTAAGGCATCTTCGGTTGCTAAGCGCATCGATGATGATTGCAAAGAACTCAAACCGGACTTGCCACCTTCCTCCATGGCCCTGAACTTGGATGGGCTTCATGTCTTGGATGTCTTTTCTGTTTATTCTTGCTTGCGATCATTCAGTACATCTTTGTTCCTAAGTCCCTTTACCTTGGAAGCATTTGTGGAGGCTTTACATTGCAGGTTCGCCAACTCTTTGATCGATTCCATCCACTTCTCTGTTTTAGTTGCTCTGAAAAAACGTCTGGAGAACCTTTCTGAGGAGAACCATGTCTTTGCCTCAGATTGTTTAAGGTGCATGTTACAGTTATTCTTTACCCCTTTTCCCAAAAATTCTGAAATGGAATTGAGTTTTACCTTTTTTGGTGTTGAACCTCCCCTAACTTTTACTTGGTTTCTCTTCACAGGGCTCTCAATTGGGAATTGCTGGATTTAGTTAATTGGTCTTTCTATTTGATTGAGTATATTTTATTCTTTCATGCTTCAGCTCTTGAAGCATGTTTCAAACTTTCTTCTCTGAAGCTCTTGGATGGGGAATATTATAAACAACCTGGCAAAGTAAAGCTTCAGATACTCAGGTTCCTATCTGATGATCTGGTGGAGGGGGACTTTATCCGGTCAGAACTTCAGGGACAAATGGTGACTTCTGAGCCCAATATCGACTTTGATCAAAACGTGGTCCCTCAAACTCAAAATGAAGACTTAAATGGCGATTATTTGCCAAGCAATCCACAATCTGCTGTCATGGGTGAAGGAGATACTGATAGGAATATAGATGACTGCTGTCTTTGTAAAATGGATGGTGTTTTGATCTGCTGTGATGGTTGTCCAGCTGCTTTTCATTCAAGGTGTGTGGGCATAGCCAAAGATGTTCTTCCGGAGGGTGAGTGGTACTGCCCTGAGTGCTTGGTGGGGAAACCAAATTCTATTGAACCGATGAAATCATTACGTGGTGCGGAATTATTGGGCATCGACGCTCATGGACAGATATATTTTGGCAGTTGCGGTTATCTGCTAGTGTAAGTTCATTTTCTCTGGTCATGAATGAGATTATCAATCTCTGGCCTTTTCCCTTGCAGGTGCTTAACATTTTTCCCCCTGATGTAGCAGAAATTTGAACTTTAGTCCTTTATCTTTAATACTTTTCATTTTACTGTACGATGCTTCTAAGGCTCCTTGTTTTGACAGTTTGTCACCTTCCTTCATTCCATTTCAATTATTTTGTGCAGGGTTGCTGACTCGATTGGATGCTTGTTTTTGGCTTCTGAATATTTGGATTTTCTTAAAGTCATTTGTTAATTTTTATGAATTCTGCCGCTTGTAACTGATTACTGGCCTTTGCAATGTTGACCCTGAAACATCAAAGTTCATGTGTGATATTTTTATGAGGAAGGGCATATGTGATATAAGAGATTAAAAAAATCAGTTTTGCATGTATAATGAAAAAAGGTCTTGTGCCCTGGTGCCTTCACACCTTAATCATCCTCAGTTCTTTCAAATCTCTACTTAATATAAGTTTGCCCTTATTATAGTCTTAATGACAAGAATATGACTTTAGAGGATTACTGATGTCAAGAGATCCTCCTTTTACTTATCAAAAAAATAATAAGAATATGGCATAATCAATGTCCTCTATGTAAAGGTGTTCGTGTTGTTTCAAACTTGGTTCTTATGAGCTCAAGAAGGTTGTTCTCAATTTTTCACTTGCAAAACTTCTGAAAAAAAGATCACTTGCAAATTCTGAACTTTTCTCTAAAGGCACACATTATTTAATTTATCATCAATTTTATGCCTCAATTGTCTTGTAAGTGAGCTTTCTTGGCATGGGGTGTGGATCGACAAAAAATAGATTTTGCAGTGAGTTAAATGATGATTTTCTTATCAATGGTATAGTTATATATCTGAGAAAGAGAGAACTTAGAAGTTCATGCAGGTGAAATAATGAGTTAATTTTTTGACGAGAGATAATGAGTTGATTTTACTCTGCCCAGAGCATCTCTTAATCTAGAAGCTTCTGATAGTGTTGCTTTTTCCTCTAATTTTGAATACTCTATTTTATAGATTCAATGTATTAAATTATCTGATCAATGAAAGAGCTTCATTTCATTTGAAGGAATCACATGAGACAGTCAGGAGATCCTTTTTGACAAATAAAGGACATCAACTATCAACCGTCGGAAGGACAAATTTACTTGTGTCTATGGTTAAAAGTTCAATCATATTGTAGCAGAGAACACGGGTGCAAAAATCGGTCTATGCGGTTCAAAAATGAACCGAATACTTGTATTTGGCCTTATAGTTGGTCTACCTAATTAATAGGTCGATTATCCAATTAATCAACCGATTACTCGTCTTAGTAAGTTTTAAGGTTTCAATTTTTTTTAGCTTTGATGTACGTGCAATGCACCCCCAAACCAAAACCTGACTAAATCGATGCCTAAATGTACCCAAATAAACCTGACTTCTCCCATTACCCCAAGTTTCCAATGCACGAAAGCCTTAACCTTAAGCAAAGCCCTTGGGTCCTGACTCCCTCTTTTTGTCTCCTTTACCCCAACTTATCTTCTTTAGATTTATGATGCACCGATCTTAGTTTATTTATCTTATTTTATGTGTTGTGATATTCATAGCTATTTTTTAGAAACTATATATATATATATATCAAAAAAATAATATTAATATATATGTAATATTTCAATTCATATATATGTATACTTAATATGTATAATGGTATATATAATTATATTAACAATTTTAAATATTAAAAAATAGTACATTGATTAATCCCTAATTAATCACCCGCATACCATTTACTCCTTAGTCGGTGACCTCACCGACTAAATATCGACTGTCGATTTCTACAGCTATGGTAGAGAACATGACCCGTATGCTCTCGTCAAGTATGATGTCATATTACCTATTGAATTATGCCCTCTTTTTGATCAAAATTTTAGTGAGGGAATATTTAAATCTGATGCATAGGATGAAGTAAAGCCATCATATGGATACATCCAAATAAGGATGTCTATCGAGTCTAATGTGTAGAGCCTAGCTAGGCTTGGGCTTAATAAGGCTAGAGCAGCTTGGAGTTGAGCTCGGCTCAGGCTTGTTTTGCCTAACATTTTTTTAAATCAAGGGCTCATTTGTCAACTACATTATTAATCTAAGCAAACCATGAATTGCCTGAAATTGTTGCCCTTAATGTCTAGAAGAAGCTCAGATGGGTGCATTCAAGCGCCTTCCTACGCAAAACAAGCCCTTTCCTACACTAAGTGGAACAACTGCATAGATTTTTTTTACATCCCTTCAGATATATCTCAGGTGCTAGAGTATAGCCATTGTTTTGTTCTATGTTATTTTTATTCATTTTGAGCATCATCTTTACTATGTCTCTATGTATAAAGAGACTAGAGGTTTCTCTTTCTTCAACGTGGTATTAGAGTAGCAACCCTAGGCTAGTGGTTTGATATTCCCTTAAAATCTTCTTCTTTTTGAAGGCAATCACCCAATTATATTTATAGCGACATAGGGGATTTTGAAGGCAATCACCCAATGTCTAGAAGAAGCTCATATGGGTGCATTCAACCGCCTTCCTACGTGAAACAAGCCTTTTCCTACACTAAGTGGAACAATTGCATAGATTTTTTTTTATATCCCTTCATATATATCTTAGGTGCTAGAGTATAACCATTGATTTGTTCTATGTTATTTTTATTCATTTTGAGCATCGTCATTACTATGTCTCAATGTATAAAGAGACTAGAGGTGTCTCTTTCTTCAACTTGGTATTAGAGTAGTAACCCTAGGCTAGTGCTTTGATATTCCCTTAAAATCTTCTTCCTTTTTTTTTTTTTAAGGCAATCACCCAATTATATTTATACAAATGGATTTTGTATGGAGAGTGAGAGAGAGGGCAATTGGGGAGGCGACCGTGAGAGGGTGGGAGAGGAGGGAGGGTACTTGAGGAAAAAGGGTGAGGGGTCTTGCCCGGTTGATGAGAGGGGAGGAGATAAGCAGCGTCGGGCAGGCGAGGAGGCCATAGAGGGCCTTGGTTGGTCGGTGGTAGCGAGATGGAGGGGGATGGGTTGGACCTTGGTTGATCCCTGGAAAGCTGCTTGCGGGGGAGGTGGCGCGGACGGGAGGGGGAGATGCTTCAAGTGCTTTGGTCGAGACCATTGGGTGTGGGACTGTCGCGAGCCTTGGCGCTGTTGGAGGTGTGGTGACCTCGGGCACAAGAGCATGTGATGTCATGGTGGCTGTGATAGTGGTGGTGGGAGCCTATCGCATTCGTCGCCGAGGGGGTTGCTACAGGTGGAGGTCGAGGCGCCTTGGTTGGAGGGGGTCAGGAGCTTAAGGGGGGAGGTTGAGAGTGGGCTAGCAGGTGAAGTTTTGGAGGGTTGGGTGTCTTGGGCTGTGGTGGAGAAGGCCTTGGGTGGGGATTTGGAGAGAGAAGGGGTTAGGGTTTTGTTGTTGGGTAAGGGGAGGTTCTTGGTCCTCGGCCTCCCCATCTCGAGGAGGGAGGATCTCGTTTTTTTGGAGTTGGAGTTCTTCTAGATGGGAAGGTGGAGATGGCAGCGCCCATCCCCACTCGATGGAGCGTCTTTGGAGCGCCCACCAGAGCGACTGTCGCTCGAGGTGGCCATTGCAGGGATCCCCTGGTGGTTGAGGTCAGTGGAAGTAATGGAGGTGGTCATATCCCCGTTTGCTTGGCTTAAAAGTTGCAAGACGATTGGCCTGTCTGAGGGTCTGGTGGTGGTGCTGATCGAGTTGAAGATCAGAGTGGTGATGATGGAGAAGGTCATGCTGTGGCTTGGGGGCTCTTCTTGGGTGGTGTCCTGCTTGCCTCGTGGAGAACGTCGAGGTGCCTCGCCGATGGTCGAAGTCGTTCCGACGTGGAGGAAGGCGAGGCGACGTCCAACGACGGTGTGGAGGAGACGATCGGTCGATGACATGGATTCAATCCCCAAGAGATCCACGTGGATCTCGTGCGAGGAACTAGCGCTGTTTGAGATTGGTGCGCTCCCGATGATCTCAGAAGCGGAAGAGGCAGGTAGAGGCATTGATGGAGTGTGGTCTCCCAAGGAACGGATGGAAGTGGTTTTAAAACTGTCCATGTACGAAGCACATGTAGAGGCGCACCATGGAGGGACGAGTGCATATCCGGATCTGCTTGCGAGATTCGAACAAGCTCCTCTCGTTGACTCAGGCGGAGCAGGGCCTAAGGTTCGCTTCCCTCTTCGGGTATTTCTGGAGGAGAGGGGCCCCTTTGCCCTTTCAACCTCGCGTTTGAGGTTGACGGAAGGAAGACTAGAGTGCGGTGGAGCCATGGAAGGAGAGCGACCCCCAGCTCCCTTCGGCGTGGAAGGAGTGAAGTCCCTCGCAACATCTCCCTTACTAAGGGCAGATCGTCGAGAGGCGGCGACGGCGATGGGCATGACTTCGACGACTTCAAGAGGGGCTTCCGGTCGCCCTTCGGCTAGTAAGGTGGAAGTTGTGCTCTGGCATGGGGCGGATGAGTTTATTGAGGTTCTTCTCGATGGTTCTTCGCCGTTGCATCGGTCAGGTGGCATCCCCTCAACGTCTGGCGACCGGGTGGAGATCCCCCTGATCGGATGGAGACTACGTGTGGTGTGCGGTGGCTGAGGTGGCAACCTCTGCTATGAGAAGAGGTGGAGATTTCGAGGAGGTCAAGGACCAAGGGTGGTGGTGGATGGTCGTGGAAGGACAGCGCAGCTTTCACAATAGACGGCTGTGTTTGATCGTGATGATGAGGAGGTGCGTAGGACTACGGAGGCATGTGGCTTCCGACAGGCTATGAAGGAGGCCCCCAATTGTTGTAGATGAATGGGGTGCTTATGTGGAATGTATGGGGTTTCAATGACCCTTTGAGGAGGACGTCGCTGGGGCAGTATATTTGTAGTTGGACAGCGGACGTCGTGCTGTTGCAGGAAACAAAATTACCCGACTGTGATGTTTGGGTCTGGAAAGAGATTGGGGACTCTTGGATGAAAGGGTTTTGGTCCCTTGGTGTGACTGGCCGATTAAGAGGACAGATCCTCGGATGGCGGGAAGATGTTTTCTCCCTGGAAGACTTTTACTGCGGGGAGTAGGTCATCTCTGCGAGGCTGGTTACAAAGGTGGGAGGTGCCAAGATGACTGTTACAGGGGTCTATGGTCCATCAAATGCCTAGTCAATAGGAGTCACGTGTGAGGAACTCACGATTGTGGTTGCGGAGCGCCATGGAAGTCCTTGGTTGCTTGGGGGGGACTTCAATATCACCCTACAGATAAAGGACATGCTTGGAGGGTGGGGAAGACAAGATCCCGGGTTGGATCTTTTTGTGGATTTTGTTGCTATACATGGCCTTGTGGATTGGACTTCGGCATCCTGTGCTTACACCTGGTGGAATAACAACGATCAGATGTCTAGGATTGACAGGTTTCTCTCCAACGTGGAGTTGGTAGAGGCATTCCTTGTGGCGGATGTGTCTGCTTTGCAGAGACCTTTCTCGGATCATATGCCCCTTATGTGGCGGCCTAATGAGGGGATGCATTTTAGCACCTACTTCAAATTTGACAGATCCTGACTATTGGAGGGGTTTCGGGGTATGAAGTGGAATTCCATAGAGGTAGAGGGATCGGCCGCATGTTGCTTTGCGAAGAAATTGAGTGTGCTGCGAGATCACTTGAGGGCGTACAGGAGGGAGATCAAGGCGTCCATAAGGGGCAAGAAGGAAGAGGCATTGGCAGTGATTACCAGGATTGACAGGCAAAAGGACCAAGCCCCTATTTCGGCAGAGGATAGGGAGGTCAGGGCGAGGAGGACACGGGTGGTGCAGGAGGACAGGAAGGTAGAGGTGGAGTGGAAGATGAAATCAATGTAGAGTTGGCTGAAGGAAGGCGACTCCAAACCAGGTTCTTCCGCCAAATGGCCTCTGCCAGGAGGAGAAACTGGATAGAGGAGATGCTGATACATGGGGAGACCTTCTCAGGTAGGGATGAGGTGGGACGAGCTGCGACAGATTACTTTAGAGAGTTCACTGGGAGACATGTCAGGGGGTGCTGGAGGTGGAGATGGGAGAATGTGTAGTGTGTCACAGAGGCTCAGGTGGAGGGACTCACAGCTGGCTTCTCGGAGGACAAGGTGAGATAGGCGGTTTCGAGCCTGAATGCGGAGAGGTGCCCTTGCCCGAATGGCTTCCTTGTTTCCTTCTTCAGGGAATTTTGGCCCCTTGTGGAGGCGGATGTGATGCGAATGATGGAGTTCACGGTCGGGAACAGAGGTTTCGATAAACTGAATAAATACTACTTGCTTTTGCTACGTGAGAAGGGGCGGAAGTGATTTAGGATTTCAGACCAATTGCACTGTCAAATGTCGTGTACCTTATTGTTGCTAATGTCTTGACCAATAGGCTCAAGGACCTTCTTGGAGACTTGGTCTCCCCTGTTAAGATGGCCTTCATTCCAGGGAGGGGAATCTTGGATGGTTTTGTAGTTGCCCTGAAGGCTTTGGCCACTTGGAGGAGGGAGAAGAAGCAGGTGTTTCTGTGGAAGGTTAACTTTAGCCATTGATTTAAATGCCGACGGCAAGGCCATTTCGGAGAAACGGTCGTGCCGACATGAAGAAAACGTCGATTTACAGGGATTTCGTCGGCATGCCGTCGGCATTGTCGGCATGCCGTTGGCATGCCCTCGGCACGGTCGGCATGTCGTCGGCATGGTCGGCATGCTGGCGAAATTGGTGCCCATGTCGAGGTTGCTATTGGTTTTTTTAATTACTTTTGCTATTTTTGTTGGTATGCATCGGCATACCTTCGGCATGCCCATCGAAAAACGGGCATTTCCACGGCATGCCCACGAAATGCACACTTGGAATTTCATCTGCACGGCATCGAAATCGGCATTTTGAACCTTGACTTTAGCAATGTGTACGACTCAGTGTAGTGGGATTTTCTGTGGGCTTCCTTGTTGAGGAGGGGTTTTTCCACAGTGTGGATTGATTGGATGAAGAGGTGTGTGACGACTTCTTTCTCACTCCTGATCAATGGGAACTCGGTAAGATGATGGGTACAGCCTAGGAGGGGGTCAGACAGGGTTGCCCTCTTACACCTATGCTATTTGTGCTTGTAGTGGATGCTCTGGCATGGGCAACGCATATGGCTTGTGCTGGGGGTCTGATCAGAGGCTTTATGGTTGGTGAGGATAGGGAGACGGCGATCCTGCAGTATACTGATGATACCTTGTTTCTGGTTGAGGGAACGGATCTAGAGGCAGGAGGATGAGAATCCTTTTGGAGCTTTTTGGTGAGGCGTTAGGGCTATAGATTAATTGTCAAAAATCAACCTTTGTCCCGTTTAATTTGTCGATCGCAGAGGTAGAGAGGGTGGATGGTGCTTTGGGGATAGAGTTGGGCTCTTTGCCGGTGGTTTATCTGGGCCTTCTTTTATCAGATCGGCATCTCAGCAGGCTATAGGATTGGATTCCTTTGCTTGAGAGGATGGAGGGAAGATTGGCGGGTGGTCTTCCAGGCTCCTATCTAGAGGTGGGAGGCTGACCTTGATGAAGGCAGTTCTGGCATTCATACCATT
Source organism: Thalassia testudinum (assembly GCA_037157565.1). Taxonomy (NCBI): domain Eukaryota; kingdom Viridiplantae; phylum Streptophyta; class Magnoliopsida; order Alismatales; family Hydrocharitaceae; genus Thalassia; species Thalassia testudinum. The sequence goes on from JAZHRO010000037.1 coordinate 5,047,194, forward strand.
GTATTTCCTCTCAGTGTTCAGATTACTGCGCCAGATTGCGAAGATCTCGGGGTTGATGAGGGATTTCTTTTGGGCTAATGTAGGGTCGACAGGAAGGGGGGCAAGGTTGATGGCTTGGGAGGAAGTGTGTAGACCGGTTCAGGAAGGGGGTCTGGGGGTTAGGGTTGTGGACAAGGTGAATATCAACCTCCTCACGAAGTGGATTGTTAGGTTAGTGGGGTAGTTGCAGGGGCTCTTTGGTGATGTTATGAGATGATGTTACGGTCCTTTCCTTCATGGGGGTCGGTAGATTCCCCTCCTCCCGAAGCCCCTTACTTTCTTAGGGGCTTGGCGACGGTGACTATGAAGGTGCGCGATTTCTTCTCCCCTACGTTGGGGGAGGGGGATGCTTTCTGTTTCTGGCAGGACAACTGGTAGGGGGTTGGCTTTACCCTCGGTGACAGGTTTCCTTGCCTTTTTGGGAGTGTTGTGGACCTGTCGGCCATGGTGGGAAGTTGTTGGGGTGGGGCTTGGTGTCCAACCTTTCGGGGGGCCTCTCCAACTAGAGATGCGAGGAGTTCTTGTGGTTGTTGCAGGAGCTGGAAGGTTAGGCACCAGAGAAAGGTTTTGATGCTTTTTCCTTGGAGGAAGGAGATTTCTCGGTGGTAAAGGTCTTTCGCAGATTGGGGAGTGGCACGGTCAGCTCGGACATTGATTTCTTGTGGGATTGCAAATTACTCTGGATGGTAGATTGTCCGTTAAAGGTGAAGATCTTCGCCTGGTTGGTGAGGAGGGGGAGAATTATAATGAAGCGGTGGAGAGCGAGATGGGTCTAGTCGGATGACTTGACATGTCCCCTTTGTGATGGAGCTGATGAAGACATCTAGCACCTCTTCTTTCAATGTCCGTTTGTGATGCAGGTTTGGCTGAGGATGTGGATCGACTGGATCGCCCATCGGGGTGCGATTAGCTTTTGGTCTTCATTCCGCAGAGGAAATGCCTACGATGGAGGGATCACCTTTAGATCCAAGAAGGATATGGCCAAGGTTTTGGCGGTCTTGTGGGATGTTTGGCTGGGGAGAAATGGAGTGATTTTTAGGAGGGAGTGACCTTATGTTGAGAACTTTGTTTCTTCCATTTCTTCCCAAGTGGTGTTCTGGTGATCTGATTTGTGATCTTTGATGTAAATTGATTTTTTGGAAGGGAATGATTTTGGGTGGTTATCTGCCCTTTGGCTTTTCAAAAAAAAATTATAGCGACAGATAAATACAAGGGTATTATGCCATGGTTACATTACGAGATAGCATTTCAAAAAACCAACTGGGAAGAGATGATGGAGACAACATTCTCCACATACGGAGTAATTCCCCTAAAGACTACCGCATTCCTCTCAAGCCAGATGCCCCACAGGGCTGCCAATACTTTTGCCTTCTCTTTCTTGGACCTAAAAGTGTTACATCCCGCCTGCGTTGTGCCACGAGGAAAGGATGCCCAAAAGGCATCTGCCGAGGTTGGATCCACCCAGTTGGGCCCTAACCATGCTACACCCATGAGGCAAAGGCGCAGTGGAAGAAGAGGTGATCACTGCTCTCTTTCGTTTGCCCACAGAGTGGGCAAGAGGTGTCATCCAAAGGTGCTCATCGAGCTCTCCTTGTTTTCGTAAGTACCTTGTCACGTCTCAGGAGCCAAGCAAAGAACTTGATTTTCAGTAGGCAGTTCGTCGACCAGAGAAGCTTGTAGTCTCTCAAGAAATCAATGACCATCAGAGGAGAGGTGGAGGTGAGCCTGCGGTAGGCTTCCTTCATAGAGAAGGCACTATTTCCTTAGCCCAACGCATCTCTACCATTATTCGGTTCCCAGCCCTCTAGAGTTCGTAGCAACTCCTGCAATTCCTTACATCACCGGTTCGAGAGGGTCCCTTGGAAGGTCAAGCACCAAGCCCCCTCCTAGCAACTCCTAACCGATGCCCCTTTGTCGGTCGCTTTGGAGAATAGTCGTGGGAACTTGTTGCCAAGAGGGCCATCTCCCTGCCAGTCATCCGTCCAAAATCTGAAGCTGTTGTTGTCCCCAAGCACGGCGGTGAACCAGTCCCTGCCATCGTGGCCAACCCTTTAATGAAGGTTGAGGCCCCAGGCACAGGGGTTGTCAGTGTCTCCCAAGAGATGAAGTCACTTTAGCATCCCCGCATGACCCCCCTGAAGAGGCTTTCCTCACCTCCCATTAACCTGGAGACCCACTTGGCAAGGAGGCTTATGTTGGCACCACCACGCTCGTGACGCTCCTGGCCTTGAGACCTCCCTCTTGAATGGACCTGCAAACATCCTTCCAGGCAATCAATCTCGTGCCTTGGCCAACATTGCCAAAGTTCGTCCAGCGGAAGTTGCGCATTATGCTGGTGATCCTTTTCTCAACCTGTCGGGGGGCCCTAAAGATAAAAAGGAAATACATTGGCATAGAGGAAAGGGATGCCTTGACTTGTTGGTGAGGGGCAGACCAAGGTATGGAAGGGGTGGCTCTCCCATCTTTGTACCAAGGGCGGTCCCACAAGTCTGCTGCTCTTGCAGGGTGAGATTAAGGGGAATGAAGGTTGACTTTGTGTAGTTGATTTGCAAGCCAGACGCATCCCCAAACATTTGCATCACTAGGCAAATCCTCCGTGTTTCTACGATGGCCCCCTCCATTGGTAGCAGTGTGTCGTCAGTGTATTACAGGATCGGGACTTCACAGTCACCTACTTGGTAATTTCTGAACAATTCGTGTGTGCAAGATCTCGCTATGGCCCTGGCCAACACATCCACTACTAGGATAAAGAGCATGGGACCCAGCAGGCAGCCCTATCTAGGGATGTAAGTTTTGGTAAACCCAACCCGAACCTGACTCAACCTGACCCAAAAAGAATAGGTAAAACCCGACTGGGTATGGATATGGGTATGAGTATGGGTATAGATTTATATCTGATTACCCGACTCGAGCACCCGAATAAAATCCCCATTTAGTCGAGATATATAAGTCCCACCCTAAGTGTCTCATTCCCTCAGTTTTAATCTCCCTCATGATTCCCTCAATGATTTTGAAGGTTGAAAGTGTTTCTAAAGCTTCCATTGAACATTTATTTTTGAGATGGGGATCTTTCATTTGAAATGTACTTATATTTTGTTTTTCTTTGTATTTTTTATTTTTGATATATTCCTCTTGAAGTTCTTTTTTGTAATAATTTCAATGAGAATTACTAAAATTGGAGTAGCCTGATAAACAATTGATGAATCGTGTTATAGATTTTTTTCTTCTTTAATGCTAATTTGGGTACGATTTGATTATAAGATCAATTTATAAATGGGTGGCTGATGGGTAAATGGATACCCGATGGGTAGATGAGTATGGGTATGGGTTTGAATTTTTGTACCCAATGGGTAAATAGGTAAGGTATGGATATGGATTTTGTAAATGGGTATGGGTATGAGTTTAGCTAAATCCAACCCGAACCTGACCTGTTTGCATCCCTAGCCCTGTCTGACCCCCCTACGTGGTTGCACCTAGCCCCTTGTTGGGTTGCCGTTGACCAGGACGGAGGAGGCCGTGGTGATGCAATGCTTTACCCAATCAATCCATTTGCTCAGGAAGCCCCTCTTGGCCAGCGATGCCTAGAGGAAGGATCACTCACCATTGCACCGTATCAAAAGCCTTGGTGAAGTCCACCTTTTAGAGGAGGGCCATGGTCTTTTGCCTCCTCCAACAGGCCAAGGCCTCTGAAACGACAATAAAGCCGTCTAGAATTCCCCTTTCGAGGACAAAAGCCGTCTGTGCCTGAGAGATGAGGTCGGGGAGGAGCTCTTTCAGCTTGTTCGCCAGAGCTTTGGTGACAATGAGGTAAGCTGCATTGGAGAGAGCAGTCGGTTTAAATTCTTCAATCACCTCAGTCCCTTCCTTTTTTGGGAGTAAGAAAAGGAATGATCTGTTTATCTTGTCAAAGTCGATGTTTCCTACCTTGAATTCAACCACTATCTGCATCACATCGTCCTTCACCAAGGGCCAGAACTCCTTGTAGAAACGTACAGGGAAACAATTCGACCCTAGGTACCCATCCACGTTGAGACCCCAGACCGTCATCCTGATTTCGTTCTCTGAGAAGCCCCTTGCAAGGGCCTCTGCCTGCTGCTCTGAGATGCGCTTGTCATCTTCCCCCGTCTAGCGCTAAGCACCGGCACCTCGCTTGCCGGAGAAGTCTCTGTAGTAGCTAGTAGCCGCTCTCATAACATCCTCTCTCCCTTGATATTGCGTACCCTCCACCAACAAACTATCAATCCAGTTAATCCGCCGCCTGGTCGAGGTCATTTGGTGGAAGAACTTGGTGTTGTAGTCACACTCTTTGAGCCATCTTTGCTGAAATTTGGTTTTCCAATCTATTTCCGCTTTCCTATCCACTTTTTGAACCACCTTTATCTCAGCGGCCCTGCGAGCCCTATCCTCAGGAAGTTGGCCTTCATCCTCCAACTTGTTGAGCTTGCAAATCTCTGCAAGTGCCTCCGTTCTCCTTTGCTCTCTTCTTTGCTTTAGCACCCTTCGGTATTCCTTGAGGTGGCTCCTTAGGGAGGTTAGCTTCGCTGCCAGGCGGGCAATCATTGTCCCCTCCACCTCCAAGGGCAAGGACCTCCATTTGCACTCAACCATCTCTCTGAATCCTTCCTCCATCAGCCAGGATCTTTCAAATTTGAAGTAGGTGCCAACCATGTGGCCCTCATTGGAATGCCAAAGGAGGGGATATGATCGGATAAGGGCCTTTCCATTGGCAAGATGGCCACCAATGGGAAGACCTCCATAAGTTTAGTGTTGCAGAGGAACCTATCAATCCGCGACCGCTGGCCGCTACTGTTCCTCCAATTGTATAGGCAGACGGTAGGAGTAAGGTCAACAAGGCCAAAGGTAGCCACTAGTTCAGCAAATTGCTCAGAGCCTGGGTCTCGATGTCTGCGGTTGCCTCGCCTGTTGCTGGTTTGCAGTGTGGTGTTGAAGTTGCCACCCACCAGCTAGGGGCAATCATGAGTGGTAGCCCCAATCAAGGTAAGCTCCTCCTAGTGGCAGTCTTGCGCATGCGCTTCCTAAGGCTTGTACACCGTTGTCACAACAAGTGAAGTGCCATCTCTTCGGCGGAGAAGCTTCACGAAGATGACATGCTCCCCCACAAAGGAGTCCTCTAGTAACACGACATCTCCCTTCCATCCAACCAGCTATCCCCCCGCGCATCCTACTGCGTCGAGCATGGTGAAACCATCTAGCCAGGCACCACTAATCTCCCTCCAGGCCCTGCTGTCACAACTCGCGAGTTTGGTCTCCTGGAGCAGGACAATGTCGACCTTCCACCTCCTGAGGTAGCTCCCCAGAGCAGCCCTCCTCGCAGGGTGGTTAAAGCCCAGCACATTCCACGTGAGAATCTTCAGCATGGAGTGGTCTCAGGCACTACCTTGGCGACCGGCCTGAAACCAGTCGCATTGGAGGACCTCGACAATCTTTGCGTTAGCATCGCCTACGTTGCTAGCGCCATCATCATCGGCTACGACATCTGTTCATGTCTTGGTGTTAGGCACCTCACGGACATGGGGAGGACCGATCTAATTCTTTTTCCTGTAATAGGATGACTGATCGTTGAATGGGATGGCCCCCTCGGGGGATGAGTCAGATGGGGTTCCCATGTGACCAAGTCTCTAGTTGCAATCTTTCGCTTCGATTGACACTGCATCTTCAACCGCTCAACTACAGGGCGTGCTCTATCAGGTGCTCCATCGGGTTACGTAGCGGGGGGTTGGGCTGTACTGTTCACCAATGATCGGGCTCGGGCTTGTGGAGGAGAGCACTCATTGATGGTGCGCGATAGGGGGGTAACGAGGGGCAGGGGGGGCCCAGGGTTGTCGGGCTCAGGGAAGGAGGGGGGGACTCTCGAAAGGGGAGGCACGACCCTCGCTGATGTGGGTTTTTGAGAAAGCATAGGGGTTTTATAAAGAGGGAAGGGGTCTTTATTAGAGGGAGGCATCGAATAAGTGGGAGGGGGGTATCAATGGGGGGGCCTTCATAAAGATGGCACACAACAATTAAGGGGGAGGGTGCGTTGGGGAGGGGCAAACCCTCGAAACACTCTTTGAAATCCATGGTGTCGAAAAGGCATTTCTTGAGGGGGCATCGGTCTTTGAGCCACCCGATGTATCATGCCCCAACAAATGTGACTCTTCGCCTTCAACGCCTGCAGCCAACTCCACTCCTAGAGCCACTACGCCACCGCGCTTTATACAGCGTGACCTCTAGTCTTCGGCGTCTGCTGTTACTGCCGCCCTTGGGGTCATTAGGTCATCAGGCTTGCTTGGGTGCGACCCTTCGCCTTCAGCACTCGCAGCTCGCACAACCCTCGAAGTCTCCTCGGCCATCGCGCTCGCTGCCACACCTACCTTAGTGTCACTGTGGCGTGATTCCTCCACCCTTGCGTCAGTGCGCTGCACCTTATGCTCCATCCTTACGTCAGCATGGCCTCCTCTGATGAATCGCTCGCCATGTTTAGGTGGTGGTCACCACACCTTGTTCTGGTGGTGGTCCATCCCGGGCACCCACAACCTCGGCGAAGTTTCGGCCGATACCGGTTGACTTTGCCCGATGTCGCTCTGGGATACCAATGGTCTCATATTTGCAATACACTACCCATGAGAGGCCTCCATGATGGAGAAGGATTGCCTTGAGTGGAGAGGCGCCCACCTTGAGCTTGACGTCCACCTCCAGGGGCGATGCGGAGATCCCTATCCCACAGATCCCCGGAGGTGCGCGAAGGGGGAGACTAAGGCCTCAACCAAGGCCATGGTGCACAACCAACATGGCACCCCTCCAGGAGGAGGCAAAGGAAATATCTCTCCGGTGGGTGCTCCTTCGTCGCCCCATCGTGGGCTCAGGGGAGTCACTAGTGAACTGTACCTCCTTGAAAGCCCTGCTCCAGGAACCAGAGGCGCTCCTGCGATGAAGCGGGCAAGCCTAGTAGAAGGTAGCATCCTGGCCGGAGGAGAAACACCCTTTGCTCCAGGTTACTAGCCATCATCTCTATGGCCCAAGCAGAGATCTTCACTTGGCCAGCATGCCCCCGCACCACTTCCGCAACAAGCTCGCTGGCTACCTCAGCTTTCAGCTCCACCTCCCTCGACCAAGGGGCAGTCACTCCGCTAGGGGAATCGGGGCTGGAGACGGTAGAGGGAGAGTACGCTGTCTGCTTGCACCTCGCTTGCGTAGTCATGTTGCCTTTTGGTGCCCAATGCCCCTGTAGGACTAGCACTTGGGGGAGGGGGGTCTTGACAAGTACTCACCCAATGACTGAAGCCAAGGCAGCGGAAACATCTCTGTTCGTGGCTTTGGGACAGCTTGGCTCCAATCTCCGAGCTCCTGGGTCGTGGATCACGATCCTTCCGGCGATGCTGTTGGCCAAGGCTCAATGTCCAGCCTTCTTCGACCTCAGGCCCTACCTTACCTCCCAAGGCGACAGCCGTCTCTGAGGTCGAGATCTAATCCCAACGTCGTAGCTCGAACCTTGCACATAACCACAACCATTCGTACGATCTCCTATGACCTCCTTTGTGCTAGGTTCGCCATCTCTCTCCCAATCTCTCCACTTCTCCCTGACACTCTCCATTCCTCCCGATTGTGTGCTGGGAGTATTCCCTCAAAATCTTCTTTATCATGGTAACATCCCTGCTCTGATGCAAGATGTTGACGCCACTGCATAATGCCCAATATTGGTGTCCCAATGCATTGGGCCATTGTGAAAATGCTACAACATGGGCACAGGCTCTTATATGCTGCCCCTTGCTCTGGCAAGACATACCTCAATGCCACTAGCATTGCATGCATGCTTCTTGCACTGCCTCTTGCCATTTCCTTGTTTGACTCGGTTACTCCCCTCTGCATGTGATCTCCTGCACATGTACTTGTGAGGATCTAAATTGTTGTTGTTTCATCTCCCATATTTGTAACCCCATAGATATTCTTTGAGATGACGGATGAAAAAACAATGTTGGTGACCCTGTGGGGAAGTAATCCAGCACAAGCACTACGCAACATATGCAGGGTACCTTATCAGATTAGATGCTATCAATTTTCTTCTCTCATCTACACTGTTTGAAGGGTTATACAAGAAATGTAATCTTCTCAAGTTAGAACCTAGCAGGAAGGATATGATTAATGATTTGTATTTTGAATAACATGAGAGAGAGCATTATGGAGTAGGTTATCCCTTTAAAAAAAAATGGAGTAGGTTATCTCCCATATATCTGCAAGGAAGACATGGGAGGCTGTTTGTATGATTTATTCTCACTGAAGGTTACATTGCATATCTCTACTGGGTGAATAAGAAATTCATATTTTCAAGGAAAGTTCTATGGTGGAGTGTTATGTACCTTGAAGAACATATGGGATGGGTAGGATACTTATAGGCATATTTCTGATAGTGTCAAGAAAAGGGTGGCCATTGAATTTATTTGGTTCTTAGCCATCATGCGCCTTGATTATCGTGTAGTTAGAAACTAGTTGGTGACTATGGAGCAGATTCCTACTCCTGTATAGAGCTATGCCCGACTTTGCCTAGATATGATTTATTCATCAGATTCAGTAATTTTGTTTGATGCCTCTTCCATGGCTATGTCTAGTGGGCAGGTCAAGGAAGAGGATATCAAAGTTCAGATCGTGAACATGGATGTGGTGGTCCCACATTCTACAAGCATTGCCATTGGGCATGCATCTCTTATCATTTTCAGTCTTCTACAAAATGAGAGACATGTTTAAGGTGGTTTGGATATTTGCAGAAAAGGCCTCTAAATGCCCCAATATCGAGATGTGAGGAGTTGGGGGTTGAACTCACTAGGAGGGGGGGAAGGAAGATCAAAGAAGTGTTTGAAAGAAACTATTAAGTATAACCTCAATTACTTCAATTTAAGTTAAGAAATGCCTTAAAATAGATCTGAGTGGAGGAAAAGAATCCATTTAGCCGACCTCACTTAGTGTTAGAGAAGGCTTGGTTGTGGTTGTTGTTGTTTTGATATAGGTGTTGCTGATGGGTCTTCTCCTCTGGCTACTAGTCATTGAGATGTCTATGTTTTTAGATTTCTCTCTCTGGCTTATGTTCTTGATGCTCCTATTTTTTTTTCTTGTAAATAAAATCTATTATTCACATTAATAAAGCTCTATATTGTCATGTAATCTTTTATGAGTCTTTTCATATGACCTTTGGATGATGGAGGTTGGTGAAAGCTTTTAAGCACGATGGGCTTTATTATCAATTTCTTAGCGTGAAATTGCATCTCTTGCTAGCCATCACATCGCACCTTTTTTCAATGGTTTATGAGATTTAATCATCGTACTGCTATTAAGCCATTTGAGTGTGGGGCTAGCTAGCAAGCATCCTAGCTTTCCTTTAGTTCTAAAATAATTAAGAGTGAGTCTAATTCTCTTTGCCTTGGCTCTAAGGGGTCTATGTTTTTTATGGCAAGATCCATAGGCTCTTAGTTGACCAAGAAGAGATTAGGTGTTTTCTTGTTTAGAATGATGATTGTACCCACCTGTCATGGCTTCTATGTCGCAAGAAAAATGAGAAACTCCTATTTTCATCAAAATTTCTTTCATGAGATAAGATGTTGTTCTTTACCATTTCTCATATATTTTGGAGTGACAATGGTCTTGGATTCATTGTGAAAATTTTATTTACATTAGACATTGCACATCAAGACTTCTCAACAAAATGGTGTGGTTGAACATAAACTAAGATATTTTCTTGATGTGGTTAAAATTATCATGATTTAGATGTACTTGTTTGTAAAATGCTATTCTTGGTGTTGACTTCTTTATCAATTAATAGCTAGCCATGAATGCCATCTAAATAGGATGATTTGAAATGTCAACACATGCCTTGAGAGCACAGGGCATTATAAATCTTGAGAATGGATTTAGGGCATAAAGGTAATGGAATGCACTATATATGGCATTTTTCAAATAAGGAAAACATGAGGAAGTCCTAAGTCTTGAGAGCCTTACGTAAGGCTTGGCACGTCAATTTTGATGTTATTTTGATAAATTTCTAAGTGTGCGCTTCAGAGGTACGTCAAGGGCATGTCATGGAAACACCCGTATTAGATTTCTATAATTTCAATGCCCAGAAAATAGTTCATTTCGGAGGTACGCCGCGGGCATGCTGGAAGCATGTCGACGTATATCGATAAAATGGCAGAAATAGTTAAAATGATTAGAATTTTAAGGAAATCACAAAGTTTAAACACATTTACGTAATAATAATAATGTTATATCCTAATATTCATATGCAATATATAGTCTACTGAACTATGTTCAAGTTCAAAAATCAAATATCAAATAATTACTTGCAAATTGAATTAAATCATGCAAAATAAAAGATCCAAATATATAGTTTGGTAAAAATTTAAAAGATGAAATTTAAATATCTAACCAATTGATCTTAAATTAATTTATTAGTTAGTTTGAGGTCTTTCACTATGTTGATAGATTAATTAATTTGAATAGATCTAAATCAACATAATTATGTGTGTTGTGTTGGCCATTTTTATTTATGCTACCCCTTTGAGTTACGTTTAGATCTAGTTGTACCGTATTTATGTATGAAAAATACAGGTTGTCATCTTCAAACATGGGATCATGGGTTTCTTGATTGGATGTTTTTTTTGAAATAAATGATGATTAATTCATGAAGTAAACATGCCCCTAGTATTTTCAATTTTCGAGTTTTATTCTCTTATAGATGGATGCAAGTTCTTTATTCTCTAATGCTAATACAAACTTAGGATTTTATTTTTAGGAATTAAACAAATATTTCCTTAATTCTAAATTGTGATTAGACCTATATGTTTTTAATAGTAGTAAATCTAGAATATAGTATGTAGATCTACTCTATAATTATGTATGTGTGGAATCAAACCTTAAGAGAGTTGGGGAGAAGAGCAGTGAGACGAGAGGGAGCAGCAGTAACGGAGATTCAGTTTGGATAAGAATAGAGTAGCAGCAGCAGCGTGGGCAACAATAGTAGTAGTAGAAAAGAATAGGAGAACTAAGAGTGAGAAGTAGTAGTAGCAAGTTGAAATGCTGAGTGTATTTTGTCACTTGCTGACATTTTGACGAAATTTCGATGACATTTTCTTGAAGCCCTTGTATTTCGACATTATATTGATATTGATTTGGCCTAAACCCAAAAATAGCCATTTCGATAACATGCGGACGACATGCCATCAAAATGTAAATTATTTACAAAAATAGTAATGGGTAAAAACTGGTTATTGAGACGCCTATATTGACCTTAAAATATAGTAACGATTTAATAATTGTAGCTAATGCTACCCATTTTTCAAAGAAGATGAAGAATGGTGGGGGTTCTAGCCTCATTACGAGTTGATTAAGTCATTGTCCTCCCGACCTTGTCTTAAGGGGGAGTGTGAAGAATAAAGTTGGCCACGTGGATTGCCATGCGACAAGTGGGCCATGTGGACAGCCTGCTTGGTAGTTGGTCTAGGTGTCAAGGCCGCGTGACCTGTTCAGGAAGATAAGTGGGTAGGTTGCATGTCATGTTTTGTGCCAAGTGCGGCAAGTTCTTTAATAGTAGGAGTTCAATTTAGGAAGAGATAATTTAGGATTAGTGATTGATTGAGTTTGTTGGGATTTGATTTGATTGAGAGTTACTTTTAGAAATAGGAGTACATCTCTTTATAAAGAAATCAACAATTGCTTATTGGAGTTGAGTTGGAATTAACATATTTTATCATCAACAACTCCCTCCTCTCTCTTCTTCATTGCCACCTCTCCCTCTATCTCTCCATGGACCTCCACGCTCCACGCGTGGACCATCCACATGCCTAGGCTCACTCCGCTTTCATGAATCCTCACAGTAAAAAAAGAAATTCTCAATAATTCTAATTGTTATTTATAATTATCTATTAGTTGCTATTTTCTGGCTTTAAATTGAAGGGTTTATACCATTTCGTGGAATGGCTTAGGACCTTAGGTTAACTTCTACTAATTCAATTGATATACAACACCGATGTTTAAGTGATTTTTCAATTTATAATCTCTATACCTGTTGAGGAGTAAGTACTCACATTATTGTTTACAAGCCTTTGTGTTTGGTTTATGTTAATTATACTAATGCTTTCTGACATTGATTGATGTTGGTGCTAAATGGTCAGTGAATCTGTTCAACAAGCATTATGTGTAGGATATTTTCCCAAAGGGCTAAAATTTTTTTATTTGTAGTGAATTGCAGGGAGGCCCTGAAAACTATGAAATTTGTTTATTGATCTATAAAATCTATAATAATATTTATCTCCTTTTTTGTTTCTCCTTAACTCAATTTTTTTAAAGCACTCCGTGTTTGCAAATAGTCTACACATTTAGTAATACCATTACTCATGGAAGTGTAACAATAGATGCTACTATTTATCAAACAAAGCATATCAAACTTAATTGACTATTTTCGAGCACTGTTGCAACATTTCTGAGGGAGTAAGAAACCGGATAATGTACGATAAATTCCCCCGAGGAAATTTCTTATGCAAATATTGTAAACATTTATTTTAAATATGGGATTATCATATCCACCAGGGCAGAGAATAGTGGTGGAATATTGCTCTTGGGAGTCGGAGGTCCTAGGTTTGAGCCTCTCCGGTGTCAAAAAGAAAAAAGATTATATTTGTTCACATTTGTGATTCAATGGTTTGTGTGTTACATATTTTTTTGTTGTAGTTTACCACCTTCAATCATGTGTTTTTCTTATGCAAAGCGCAGGATACCATACTAGCTTTTTGGAAATCAAGCAACAATTTTCTGGGAATCAATATTTTGAACCTTTGTTTCATGCAGTTATCTTTGTTAACCAAATGCTTTCATTATCTGTATGATTATACTATTGAAGCTTGTGATTTAGAAAACCATTTCATACTTTATGCTTGAGTTTTTTTATGTTGATTAGGATCTTGTCTTTCTATATATTAGTTGACCCTTCAGTATGAAGCATGCTTTTTACACTCTTGCAATACTTATATCTTAGGAGATGAGAATCTGTTGCATTTGGAATTATTTTGCTAAACTTATAGTCCTTATTGTTGTGATTCTTAATCTCACGTGGGTATTGTTTCATAAAAGTATGTTAATAATACGTGACATATTGAGCATTGTCTTTTATACTAGTGATGCATATTCATAGTTTATACATGTATGTTAGATAAAGGAATTTTTTCTTTGATATTTCAAATGACCACTTTTGATTAGCCATGCTTTTCCTTCTCAAAAAAAAGGATGAGATTTCATGTCTAATTTTTCTTTTAACTTGTCACCTTTTTGTATTTACAAAATAGCTTGCTGCTATATCCTCATATCAAATTATAATTGACTTTTTCTTTGAAAAATGAGGAGCTAGGCATGGAATCTTGTATTAAGTAATCAACTATTCATTATAAATGTTGATGCCAAAATTGACATAGATACAAAGTTACCAATTCAAGGTCGGACTTCTTTAAACACAAGTCTATCGCTTTGCTTGCTTGCTTGCATCATTACAAAGGCCCTTCCATTGCCCATTAAAAAAGATGCTGTCCCTTATTAAAGCATCCAAAAACTTAGCAAATGATGAGGAAGTGTCATATGGAATGCTATTTTTTTTTTTTGAAAAGGCAAAGGGTGGTTATCCCATAGATAACCACCCAAATTCATTCCACATCAAAACAATATTACATCAGAAGTTTACAAACTGGCCCTCCAAAAATCAATCTCGGAGGAGATAGATGAGACAAAGTTCTCAACATAAGGCCTCTTCCCCCTGAACATCACCCCGTTCTTCCCCAACCATACCCCCCACAGAATCGCTAGGGCCTTTGCCTGATCATGCTTGGAGCGAAAGGTGTACACTTCGCTGCCCACACTTCCCCTGCGAAAGGAGGACCAGAAGCTAGCGGCATCTTGGTGGGAGATCCAGCCAATCCCCATCTCCTGCCAAACCTGTGCTACGAACGGGCATTGGAACAGAAGATGTTGGACATCCTCAACACCACCCCCACCACCCCTCCCCCCCCCCCCCCCCCCCCCCCCCCCAAGGGGGTATGCTAAGTCATCTGTCTGGACCTATCTAGCTCTCCACTGCTTCGTCATGATTCGTCATCTTCTCACCAGCAAGGAAAAAATCTTCACCTTTAGGAGGCATGTCGCCGTCCAAATTAGTCTATAGTCCCGCATGAAGTCAACGTCCGAGGGGGCCCCACCAGGCCTCAATCTGTGATACACCTCTACCATTGAGAAATCTCCCTCCTCCCAGTGAAAACCGTCAGCGCCTTCGCCCGAAGCCTAGCCCACCAACTCCTGTAGCAGCCGCTGGAAGTCCTCACAGCTCTACTCAGAGAGGCCCCCCCGGAAAATGGGGCACCAGGATCCGTCCCAGCAATCTCGAACCTTTACCGACGCATCCACCACACTACTCAGTAGCCGAGGGAACCTTTCCCCTAAAGTAGAGCGGCCCCCTACCAGTCATCCTACCAGAAATGGAAGGAGTTTCCCACACCAAGCACCGGGTCAAAGAAGCCGCGCACTCTCACAGCTGTCGTCGCCAGACCCCTTAGGAAGGACGCTCCAAAGGGGGGGGAACAGCGAGGTCCCCATGCCAAAAAGTCGCCGTAGCATCGCTGCATAACATCTCCAAGGAGTCCCTGTTCGTTCCCCACCAACCTTGCAATCCATTTCGTGAGAAGACTGATGTTCACTCTGTCCACGTCCCTGACCCTAAGACCCCCCTTCTGCGTAGGCCTGCAAACCTCCTCCCAAGCAACCAGCCTTGCCCCCCTGCCTGCCGCCTTGCAGTAGACCAGAAGAAATCTCTCATCAGTCCTGAGACCTTCCTCTCAATCTGACGTGGCAACCGGAAGACCGACAAGAAGTAAGACGACATGAATGCTAGAACCACCTTCACCAAGGTTAGTCGCCCGCCCTTAGACAACAGTCTGGAGGACCACCTTGCCAGCTGCCCCTCCATCCTTTCCAGCAACGGGAGTCAATCCTGCACCCCGAGACAACGATCTGACAGGGGTAGGCCTAGGTATACCAAAGGCAAGGAGCCGCTCTTAGTCTCTAAAGCAGCAGCCACCCTCTCCGCTTCCGTGGCAGACAAATTGATCAGGACAAAGCTAGATTTCTGATAGCTGATCCGTAGCCCTGACGCCTTACCAAAGAGCTCCAGCAGGATCCTCAACCTCCTTGCTTCCAACATGGATCCTTCGACCAGGAGGAGCATGTCATCTGCGTACTGCAAGACCACCACCTCTCTACCCCCTCCAACAACGAAGCCTCTGAACAGCCTCCTGTTGCGAGCTCTGTGTGCCGCCCGTGCAAGTGCATCTGTCGCAAGAACAAAAAGCATGGGTGCAAGAGGGCACCCCTTCCATACCCCTCTTCTAGGCTGGATCTAGCCTCCCGTCGGGTTCCCATTGATAAGGACTGAAAAGGATGTTGTCGTCACACATCTCTTCATCCAGTTAATCTAGATCGCTGGGAAGCCTCTCTTCCGTAGAGATGTCCACAGGAAGTCCTACTGAACTGAGTCGTACGCCTTACTGAAGTCCACCTTCCATAAAAAGGCCTGCTTCTTCTCCCTTCTCCATGCTGCAAAGGCTTTCATCTCAATCACGAAGCCATCCAAAATTCCTCTTCTGGGCACAAAAGTTATCTGAACAGGGGAGACCATGTTCCCCAGGATGTCCCTCAGCCTGTTAGCCAGGACCTTTGCAACAATAAGGTAAACTGCATTAGACAGGGCAATCAGTTTGAAGTCTTGAATGGTCTCAGCCCCTTTCTTCCTACGCAGCAGAAATAAGTAATATCTGTTCAACTTGTTAAAACCTTTGTTGCTGGAAGTGAACTCGTCCACTACTCGCATCACATTTGCATCCACCAGATGCCAGAACTCTCGGAAGAAAAAAACAAGGAAGTCGTCCGGGCCAGGGCATCCCTTTGCATTGAGGCCCCACACCACCTGCCTCACTTCCTCCTCTGAAAAGCCAACCGTAAGACCCTCCGCCTGAACCTTTGAAATACGCCATGTATTCTCCCCCCTCTAGCTCCAGCCTCCCCTCGGTGGTCTCCCAGTGAACTCTCTGAAATAATCTGTCGCCGCTTGTCCCACCTTCTCCCTGCCGGAGAAAGCATCCCCGCCAACCACCAGCTTGTCTATGCAGTTTCTCCTCCTGGCAGAGGCTATCTAGTGGAAAAGCCTGGTGTTGGAGTCTCCTTCTTTCAACCATCTCTACTTGGATTTCACCTTCCATTCCATCTCCGTCATTTGTCCTCCTCTTGGATCACCTTCAACATCCTCGTCCTGATCTCCATGTCCTCGGGGGAAATGGGAGCCTGGTCTTTCTGTCTGTCAATTCTGCTAATCTCTACCAAGCCTCCTCCTTCCTACCCCTGTTAGATGCCCTGATCTCCCGTCTAGCCAGCTTCAGATAGTCGCACAGTAAGGAGAGCTTCTTTGCCAGACAGAAAGTTGCCGAACCTTCCACCTCCATCGAATTCCATTTCTCCTCCACTGAAGCCTTGAACCCTTCCACCATCAGCCATGATTTGTCAAATTTAAAATATGTGCCGAACTGCATCCCCTCATTCGGTCGCCACAACAGAGGGGTGTGGTCTGAGAAAGACCTCTCTAGTGCACGGACATCTGCCACAAGGAACGCCTCAACCAGCTCCACATTGGATAGAATATGGAATGCTGCTAACCCTTTTCCAAAATCTCTCTTGAAAAGTCACAAGTAGAAAAAAGATGTTCAATATCCTTATTAATACTATGACAACGTGCACATGTAACCTTCTCATCTGGCACCCACCTCCTGCTGTCCTTTTTTTTACATTATGAAATTACACTAGGAATCTTGCTGGTACGTTGTAAATTAGAGTTGATAATAGGCAGATCTGACAGTATACCAACTTTGGAAAATCTCCAAAACCTCCATTTTTCCTCTTGCAAATCCCAATGACAGGAGAAAACAATCTGGCACAAACTTCGATAAAGAAATCATGAATTTTCCTGCTCCATTGACACAAATTCTTAACTTGAATGGTTGACTTTCCTTTATGAAAAGTTCTCTTTTCAAGTGGTGTGGCACAAACTAAGCACTGAATGCAAAATGAACACTAAAAGGATTCGATTACACATGAAATATAATTCCACAACCGCTTTCTAATATGTGGGCACTTTTGCAAAGAAAGTATGGCTAGCTGTTTGTCGTGACAACCATCAGAGCAATTTATTAGTTCTTCGGAAAGCATAACCTGATATTTTTAAATTACCTTCTTAATTTGCTGAATGCACTTTTCCCATAACACATTCAACCTTGCTTGTTTAAGTTGCGTGATGTCAGTCTTGAATATATTTCTTTTTTCCATGGAAGTGGCTCTCTATTTTTCATGGAAAAATTCAAGAAATAACTTTCTTCTCAAGGTTTTCTATTTTGAAGGTGGTTTTGGTTATTCTCCCACTATGATGATGTCACTCATTTCATCTTGCTTTTTGGTTTACATTTATTTTACTCTTCGTGTCATGCAAATGCATTGAATTGGGGTTCTATTACTAAATATATTATCAATATTTGTGAACTTATGCTCAATTTTAATTAATTACCATATCATCTAATGGATCTTTGTTATGCATGAAAGTTGCCTTCAATAACTACTATTGGAGACAACTAATCTGGTGGTCTACTTCTGGTGCTATCTTATTTTTTTCACTAAAGAATGAAGTAGATGATAATTGCAAACATCTCGTGTTTCTATTTGGACTCTTATCAGTAACTTGTTGCAAATCTAATTAATCATTTATTTGTTGATCATAATTATATATCATACACTGTGCTTCTCAAGTGTTTGGGTGTCATGTCAAACTTCAAAATACAACAAGGTTTCGCAAGTATCATTAATATGTTTGTCTCAATTAGTTGTGATCCTTATAATTGCATCTGAAGCATCATATAGATTATCCCTACAAATGCTAATGTTTGCCAATCAAGATTGCATATTTCATCAATATTTCTTGCTTCTTTAGATCAATTCGTAATGTTTTTGTAAGGATTCGTGGAAGTGTAGAGGGCCTCGATGTGTGTACAGCCCACGCATGGAGCGTGGAGATTGAGATAGAGAGCATCAGCGATGGAGAAGAAGAAATATGGAGGGAGTTGTAGTCTTGTAGAAGATGGAAATTGCTTAATTCATAAACCAAGTAGGTGTTGGTCTCTATTTAAAGAGAACCAAACCTAAACTTAAACCTAATTGCATTCCTAACAAATCGTATCCTAAACAGACTCGGTCACAATCAATTAACTATTCCTATTTTTGACTCAATCCTAAATTAGACTCTTAACAATCAATTAAAATAACTTGCTACATGTGGCACAAAACTTGTCATGCAAGCCAATTCCTAAAATCCTAAAGAGGCCACACGGCCACCAACCCTGCTGACTCACTGCCACATAGACGGTGCACGTGGCAGCTGTGCTACGTGGCAGTCCATGTGGCATTTACTCCTTCACAGTTTTAATCTACAAATGCATAGAATTTTGCCTCTTTGTATAAAATGGATGGGAATGTTATACATCCATATAACAATTTTTTTTTATGGTTCCACTTAACATAATATTATATCACTCGTGTTGCATGTTTATTTATATTTGAAAGTTAATATTAACTTGTTTCCAAAAGAGGATAAAAACTTTGTTCAAGTGTTGCTTTGCTGGTGCCTTTTACCTTGAGCTTTCCTGGACAAATGGCCAGAAATTATTGTTGAATAGGTCTCAATTAATGGCTATGTTCTTGCAACTCATTCTAGAGAATTAATGCGTACATCCAGAATCGGGTCCCATTGCCAGTGGAGATCTGGGAGAAAATACATGCATGGAATGTATCTTGGGAGCATTTGTTTTTAAACTAGGCCTCAGAGGGCTTGTTAGTTATTGGGTTTATAGTTTCCGAAACTCTGATGTCTTTTATCTGAACAAAATGACGTCTTCTAGAATGGCCATTCTTACCTTTGCCAAAAGAAAAAGAATACCTTTATTTTTTTTAGATCCTCTTATTGAGGATGATATAGTATTTGAGTGCAGGGGGAAAAGTGAAACACTTGCTTGAAGATTTTCAAAATGAGGGTTCCATAGATACAGTTACTTCTCAAAAATAAAGACACATTCTCATGTAAAATCACCACCAAAGATGAGGATGTTGATTACTAAGCTTTCTATAATATATATTTCCATCATGGGTTTGCTTTTGAAGCATGCTGTGCCTCCTTAATATAATGACAATTTACCTCTCAAAAAAAAGCATGCTTTTTCATACCTCAACGATTTTAACTTCCTATCTCCTATAAAATAAGACTATTTCCTTTGTTTGTGTGTTAACATTTGGCAGCAATGTGACTTGTTGGTCTTTTCTTGTGGAAGTTCAATGCTGTATTTATGCACATCAAGTATTTGTCATTGCCTTTTTACTTGGAAATTTTGACCTCTAATGCATAATTGTTGATAATATTGTAGGTCGGATTTTCATAATGCCGATGATTGTCGTTACTACAATAAGTGCGACATAGGCATTGTCATTGATATCTTGTCAAAATCCTCTAATTCTCTTTATAACGAGATAACAAGTGCACTTTCCTTGTATCGGGGTGAGGAGAAAAAAATACATTGTGAGATTTCTTCGTTTTCATCACCTTGGAAGAGTAGCAGAGAAATGGCATCAAAAACTTTTGTTGATTCTCCGGGTTTCACCAAGGAATCTGGCAAAATTGACTCTGTAGCAGCAGATGCTTTACCCCGAAAGGACAACTCAACTACGCGCTTGAGAAGATCAATAGGCAATCATTCTACCCTTGTGAGAGTAACTCATGAAACCGGTGGGTGCCTATCTACTTGCTCCATAAATCCTGAAGGCCTGTCTTTAGATACTGCCAATGCATCCACAAAACAAGAATGTAGGACAGAACAGGAGCATGCTGGTTCAGTAACTGTCCAAGGAAAGAGTTGGGCAATTCAGATGCCATCCGCATCTCCCATTTATGTTAATCAGTACAGTTTTGGTCGAGTAGTATCTTCTATTGCTGAAAAGATATTGGCTAAATCATTAGAAGCCAAGAAAACAAAAATTAATCTCACTATAGAAGATTTAGTGGCAGATCAACTGAATGCAATTTCCACAACGATTACAAAATTTGGTTGGCCTGTTGTTCAAAGGCTATCTTTGAATACATTGAAAGAGAGCTGTGGATGGTGTTTGTCCTGTAGGTATGCTGGTTATCAAGGATGTTTGCTCAATGTTACAGAAAAGCAGTTCACAGAGGAATCAAAGAAGGCTTCCCTTGGTCTTCGTTCCATAAAGAACAGAAAAAGCTACTTTGCTTATGCTGTGCATCATTTATTGTTTATTGAAGATAACTTGCATGGGCTTCTATCTGGTCCTTGGCAGAATCCAGCCTATAGGAAAGAGTGGCAGAAGAACGTTCTCAAAGCCACTGATATCAAGGCACTGAAACAGTATCTTCTTGCGGTGTGTCATTTTCCATTAATTTCTAGCATTTTTATTGCATTTTATTTCTTTTGTTCTTTTTGTTTACTTGTTTCTTCCAATTGATTTTCACACTTAATCTACAGTTAGAAGCAAATTTACGCCGAGTTGCTCTTTCAGCTGATTGGCTAAAGTCACTGCCAATTGATGCTGACTTGATCTTTGGATCAGCTTGTCATCTCTTGACTGTCCCTGTACTTGACCACTCAAAGAATTTGGGTGGTAGAAAACGAGGTAGGAAGAGCAAAACAGAAATCAATAAGCATAATCTTGATACAGGGTTAAGTGGTATCTATTGGTGGAGAGGTGAAAGACTTTCACGTCAAGTCTTCCACTGGAAAGTGTTGCCAAGATCATTGGCTGTGAAGGGTGCACAGCAAGGTGGTCATTTTTGTATTTAGTCAATCAATATGTTTGGGGAATTTTCTTCTCCTTGTTAATTTCTATTCAAGTTATTGTTTTACAGCTGGGTGCCAGAAGATACCTGGATTACTGTATCCTGAGGGTTCCGAGTTTGTTAAGAGAAGCAAATTTGTTGCCTGGCGAGCTGCAGTTGAGATGTCAAAAACTGTAGCGGAGCTTATTTATTATGTAAATGTGTTATTTGGCTATATTTTCTGCTGTTACCTTTTTCTCTGTCATTATTTTGAATTAATTCTTATGATTATCCTGTACTGTCAGGTTAAAGATCTTGATTCAAACATAAGGTGGAATGATTTAAAAAATACCTCTGTATTTCCAATATTAGCCAAGGTGCCCACAAAGCAAAGGAAACCATTGAAGAATGTCCTGATCCGCAGAAAGTGCTTGGATGGAGACCGAGTGAATTATATCGTAGATTTTGGAAAAAGGAAGAGGGTCCCGGATGTTGTTACTAAGTGCGCAGTTATACATCAAGAAACTTCTAGTGGGAGGAAGAAATATTGGTTGAATGAATATGACATCCCTCTTGGACTTTTGAAGGCTTTTGAAGTAAAAAAGCTTGAACAAACAGCTAAAAGTAATAAATCAGACATGATAATGCCTTCAGATGAGACTCTGACCAAATTAAACAGGCCAAAAGGGTTTTCCTACCTTTTCACAAAGTTTGAGGAATCAGAATGCCGAAAATGCGGTCACTGCAGTGAAGATGTGCTTGTCAGGTACCAGCAAATTCCCAGCTCCTTTCTACTGGAATGAGCCAGTTCTTTGACAGTTAGACCTATTTGATATCTTTAACTGCTTGCCTAAATTGAGGTTAAGAGCATGCATGTCATTTTCTACTTGAATATGAATATCGTATGAAAAATTCTATCAAAAAAAAATAAATTGTAGGAAAATTAACAGAAGATAGCATCTTCTTTTCTCTCAAATCATATTTTGAATCCTTACTTTCTTGATAAGTTCCGAGTAAATTCTTCTTTAACAGGAAGCAAACTTATGTTTATTTTCTTTAACTTTAATTTTAAAATGATGAAACATGAGAACTTATAAAGTATTTTTTTTTGAAACAAACTTATAAAGTATTTTAATGGCAAATAGATATCTGAGTGGGTCTTATGATTAGAGAATATTTGATGGCCGGAGGAACGTATTAACAAGGTAACGAGAAATAAATCAAATATGTTTAATGGCAAAGCTTAAGGAACAAATGATTCATATAGATAAAAAGTGAGTTTCTGTTCCTGTAAAACTTCGGTTTTCTCTTAAGTTGTTTCCCCTAGAAACGAAGCGTGGAAGAATTCATGGTTGTTTTGATCTTTTATGAGCTTTTGGTAAAATAATGACATGTTTCTGATTCTTTGAAAATCTCTACAATTTAATACTTGTATATTTCTCCATTGATCAATGTCTAGATTAGGGTTGGTATGGGCATTCAGTCAGGCATAAAACAAAAAGATCAAGTCTACTGGTGAGTATTCGATATTGCAGGCAAGCATGATGTTTTATATTTCACATAATCCAGTACAACCAAAACATAAGGTCTAAATAAAACCAACTAAAATGATCCCAATTTTCACTGACCCAACTTGACAAAACACCAGAATGTCAAATCAAAGGAAAATTATCAAAACATGGGAAGGCAGACAAAGACCACATTGACTGAGAAGAAGCATAATCTCCTGAAGGGCAGGGCTGGCTGTGCACTTGTCTTGCACTTACTGCTGCTGCATGCATTCGCTGTGCATTCACTGCCACTCTATACACTTGCAATGCCACTGCTGCTGTTAGTTGCCATTCTCTCTCTGTTGCTAGGACTGTGTTTGGCAGCAGGTTAGTAGGTGGGATAAGAATGGGTTAAGGGCTTCTTCAAAAGGATTTCACAATTCCTCACCCACATCACACCAACACCAATTCCTATATCATATCAACACCAATACTCACATCATAATATACCCATTCAATCAACTTCAATATATATTAAAATATACCCACTCTAATATAATATACCCACTCACATGATATTAAAATATTAAAATATCGCCCGCTAACATCATACCACCATACCAATCATTACAAGTCCACCAATCAAATGCCCTCCTCAACTTATTCCACTCCAATTCTATCCCAGGATAGCACTATCCACCAACTAAACACAGCCTAAGACTAAGTTTTAATGAAGTTGACATCAAATTCTTACGGTGGATTGGAGTGTCTATAAAGACTTGGGCCTAGGCCTAGGCTTAGTGCTAATGAGAAACTTATCGGCAGGGGCTCGATGTATCTAAAAGAACCAACCAAGATTCTTAAGCTCAAGTTATTAAATAGTAATCATCAATATTTTGTTGCCCATATGGTACTATTTTGTGGGTGTTACAACCTCCTCCACTTAATCAAGGTTAATTAATTAGATTGATCAATTTGTTAAATATCTGGTGATGTGAGATTCTAAAGGTGTTTCCTACCTGCTTTAGAGGTTGCTCCTTCCATCACTTTTATGATACAACACCTAACCATGGAAACTACGTGATTCCCACGTTTTTGGCTTGTTCATGGCTCTAGTACCATGTATAACGACTATTCTTAACTCAGCCTATTTATTACTTTTCATTTTTTCCTGTATTCATTATTTCTCATTTCCTTAAGGACCTGCTTGTATCTTTTCAACAAATTTTGTATATAATAAGGATTAGGATTTCATAGTAGTTCTAACATAATATTAGAGTGGCGGTCCTCGGCGGAAGTTTGATGCCCATCTTGCCTCTCCTCTTTCTTCTCCACCAAGAGATTTTGTTCTTTGTGGTTTGTTATTCATGACATTTATAGAGAACGATAAGATCTAAAGTAAAACTTGCTCATCTTGGATTGGTGGTGCCATTACCGGCAACAACACCACCAGCTGCGTGCCAATTGCCATCAATGTGATCAATAAATATAGGCCTTTCTTGTTGGTTGGTGTTGGTCAGGTGCAGTGCTACAAGATCCCACGCTAACACTATAGTGCCCTTGTCTGCTGCTATATGCTCTGATCAGTCGTAGATCTGCACTCCTATCCTACAATGCAGTGTTGTTGCATTGTTGCATGCCAATTAATGGGCAATGCCTAATTTGGCATGCCACTCTGCCTATGTGCATGTCAAGTCCCACTCTGCAGCAAGTGCGCATGATCTGCAATACACACTCCTCTGCATGATCTAATGTGCTAGAGTAGGTCTAACATTTTCCCAATATGGTGAGGGACACTGGTCTTGGGTCGAGGATGGTGACATGGAGTCCATCCGAGGTATTCCTAAGGAGCTCTTCTTTGCATAGAAGGCATTCTTGAAAATGCTTGATGGAACATGTAACGGGATTTGGAGTACCTCTTGTCTTGGACATCATTGGAATTTTGAATTTATCAGACAAAGTTGTTGTTGATGAGCACAACAAGTATCACTATTCGGATTTGATTATGAAGTTGGAGACACCAACTATGCCCGGCGATCACTAAGGATCATGATTAAAGGACATTGACGTCGAACTAGAGCCTAAGGGGAAACTTGAAGGCCTCATTTGGTGGGGGTTTAAAGTTTAAGATTGGGTAAAGTTTAGGAGGTCTTAAAGATGGATAAGTAGATGGGTAAGAGGAGGGTTAGTGGGCGTGGATGTGATAGTTGAGTTAATATGTTATTATTGATTTTTGTTTTTATTTGTATTGGGAGTGGGTTGGTGAGAGATAGATGTAATTGGTGTGAGTTAGTGGGGCTATATATGATTGATAAGGGGTGGATGTGATAGATGGTGGTAGATGTGATGGGTGGGAATAAAACTTTTGCACTATTCATTTACTGTAGCAGTAATGGCTGCCACGTAGGATAAAAACTCTGATTAAAATTTCACCAAACAGGGCCGAAGGGTTTTTTGATAGTGCATGGAGATGTTCCTGCTACTGTAGCAAGGTTTTGCACTGAGGTCCAATCATACATATGTGAAACAAGACCACTTTTCCTTTTATCGCTTGCTTTGTTGCTTATTCTTCTTAGACTAACAGTAAACCACTTTGAATTGGTTGATTGATTCGTGTGTATTGAGACATCTTTATGGGGATGCACAATCATTTTCCAGATTTTGGCTTGTTCCTGATCAGACATAGTATGTGTGGCTGATGGAAGGCCTTTCCTTTAGTCAAGAGGAGATTTATCTTACCTTAAATATGCATCTTTATAATGTGTATTTGTTCTAGATTTTCTATTGAGCACACCATCAATTTCTCAGATTTCTAAGAAGCCAAATTGCTTATCTATCTCAAACATGCTTCTTTCTTATGTTTATCTTGTTCTAGATTTCTTATTGAGCCAATCATCAATTAGTCAGCCTCAAACCCTTACCTCTTTATCTTGGTCATGGATGAGTTGATGAAGCATGTTCAAGTGGAGGTGCCATCGTGTATGCTTTTTGCTGTTGATATAATGTTGGTTGATGAAAGAAAAGATGAGTGAAGAGAAAACTTGAGCTTTGACGAGAAGTCTTAGAAGCTAAGGGCTTTTGTCTAAGTAGGACAAAGACTGAGCACATGGAATATAGTTTAATGTTAGAGGAAATTATGAAGGGATAGACGTGAAAATTGGAGGAAAGTGTATTTCAAAAAAAGATACTTTTAAATACTTGGTATCCATTTTTCAACAAGATGGTGAAATTGATGGAGATGTTATTCATAGAATTAATGCAGGGTGATTGAAATTGAGGGGTGCATTTGGTGTTTTATGTGATAAGAGGATTTCCGTAAAAGTTAAAGGAAAGTATCATAGAGTAGTTATAAAACTTGCTATTATGTATGATAATACAAAATAATTCTCTTAGAGCTAGAATTTGAGTATAGTAGTTGTCTTGTTACATCTTGATGTTTGGGACCTGAGTTACATGCATGATTACAGGGGTGCATGTATTACTTGGTGATTGTGAAGGATTTTTTTGGAATCTCTTAGGGTTTTCTTGGTGTTGAAGTTTGAGATCGATGGTATATTAAAGAATATTTTATTAAAATAAAGAGTTTGGTCCACCAATCCTCAAATAATGCCTTGGACCGTATGCATTCTATTAGTCACGAGGGATGGTACACTATACTAGTCATGCAAATGCTTGAAAATATCATCTTTTGGAGGTTGCTAGAAGTTTTTTAATCCATTGTAAGCTTAACCAGAATCCACGATCATGGTTCCAAAAGCTTGTTGAGGCATTGGTTTTTCACTGGTCGATGACAGATCATTCTTTAATTGTCCAGAAATTTTTTTTTTAAGATGTTTGTCCAAAAAATTGTTAATCGTCTGAGGAATCATTGTCATGCTCACATATGTGGATGATATTATTTCGATTAGAGATGATTCACGGGTGATAGCTAGTACGAGGACATATCTGGCCAAGCATTTTTTGACTGAAGATTTAGGCCCTTTGAGATAGTGCTTAGGAAATGAGGTCTTTACGACAAATAAGGCACTACATTGTCATAGAGAAAGTACGTTTTGTTGTAATCTTGTTCCACATCTTGTTTTGGTATTAACAAAATTATTATGGATTAATGTTTGCAAATTGGGTGCTTTTTAGATTTAGGTGAAGATCAAGGCAAACAAGCATAATGACAAGGAGGAGGCAAGATGACAATGAGGAGTCGAAGAGGAGAAGATCATCTTCGACCTTTAGATTTTCTATATTAGGTTTTTTATTTGATAGATTATATGCCTCTTAACAAAGAATCAACTTAGGTCGTAAAATTAATTAGAGATAAATTAGGATTTATAGTACGATCATTTTCAAAGAATGTGATTGATTAATTTACTTTAAAAAGATACTTGTTGACCCACAAGTACTGGTACTAAAGTTAAGTACCGGTACATGTGAGTTACATGTTTGGATTTTTTCAAAGAAACAAACCTGTACCCCGCAAGTACCGATACTCATGATCACTATCAGTACTGAAGGTAACGAGTACCGATACTCATGATCAATACCGGTACAAGTGGGTTACAAATTTGTGTTAAGCGTTTAAAACCAAAATCTGGAAGCAACGAGTACCGGTACTCATGATTAGTATCGGTACCCAATAGGTGCTGTCTATGACAAGTTAACTTAAAACATAACACAGTATGTCACTAGTACCGGTACCCATACTTTAGTACCGGTACTAGTTAGTCATTGGCTCAAAATTGAACGACTAGAAAATTAATTTAGGTAATATGAATGTTGGGATTTAAACTCCAACGTCTAGTAGACGACCCACTAAGGTCTTAACTCTATAAAATGAGTCTTGGACTCTTAGTTTGCACATAAGAGAGACAAGGATAATTCTAGAGCTTTGAATTTCATTTTTCCACCATATTTGAAGAGAAGAAAAGTGTTTGCTGCCCTTAAATCTCTCTACGTTTTGCAAACTCCTCAACGTGTTTTGTTCACGCATTTACAAAGCAAATATCGTTCATTCTAAGCTCTCAAATTGGTAATATCATTTATATATATTTGTTAAGAGACTTAGGAATTTTTGTTGTAAGATTTCTTTTGTCTTATACCTGTTCTCTTATTTGTAATTGAGCTTGTTGCTCATTGGGTTGTAACAAATCCGTTGTTGTAATTGGGTTGAGGTAACCTGTGAATTAGTGTTTGTTGATGTAGTCATCTATCTTTAGATCCTATCACGTTTTAGACCTCTTTTCGGAGGTTGGCATTTTGGGCTTGTAGGCAGCTCTATTTTTATGGATCCTAAGACTCATTTATAGAATAGAAAGTCTTAACTAGTGGATGCACCATAGTTTAGAGGATTAGTGAGAAGAATCCTTTATGTTGTTATTGCTCGATCAGATATATCCCTTGTAGTTATAAAGTAGTTGCGAGCAGCCCCCCCCGGGAAAAAGAAAAAAAAGTTGCTAGTTTTTTGAGAAGCCTATCCAAGTACATTGGGATCCAATAATAATAGTATTCATGTACTTGAAATCTTCTGGGAAGGAAGGGGTCTCTTCAAAAAGGAAGGAAACTTGATGTGGTTGCCTATATAAATGCAGATTTTACAAGTTATCCAAATGACAAAAAATCAATTACTGTGTGGATGAAAATCTAGTTACTTGACGGAGCAAAAAGCAAATTGTGGTAGATCAAATATAGAATCTAATTATCAAGCCATTGATGTGGCTAGAGTCTATGTTATATGACTTAGGTGTGCATGTAAAGTTTCCTATGGAGATTAGATATGATAATGGGTTGATTTTCTTTGTTGTTAACGATCTAGTCTTCCATGAAAGAACTGAGCATATGGAGTTAGATTATCATTACATGAGAGACCTGGTACAAAAGGGATTTATTTATGCTACGCATGTCCTCTATGTATTACGCAACAGGTATCTTTACAAGAGCACTTTCATCTTTTTTGAAATATATTGTTCCTAGCTAAGCATGGTTTATGTCTATGCTCTAGCTTAAGGTAAAGTGTTGGGATTTATTACTGTGTTTTTCTTGCCTTTGATATTTCTCTTTTTCATTTGAGGGCCTGCTAGTACTTTTTCCAAATAAAACTGTTTTGGAATAATCACTTGATCATTTCATCTAACATGCTATTCGAGATGCTACTATTCAGTATATGGGTCCTCCCTCATAAAAAAAGGGTGCAAGGGTCTCAAATGTGTATTGCGCACGTAATTTCTGATTTGAATCAGGTATTAGGCAGATCTGTTAACATTTGAATGAGGTTAGCTCCATTACACAAACAGCTAAGTGACTGGCTTAAAAAGTGGTATACTCGGATTTACTAATCACCCTACCTGCATCATGGCCTGCATGCATATATGTGCTTGAGACCATATTATGCCCATGAGTATTTGGCCAATTATGTGGCTAAGTCGTCCAACTTTCTAAACACTAGTTCGGGAAATGGTGACTTCACTTTACCTAGGCAGTCTATATTTTGATTTTCATCTTGTTTAGAATGATGGCTATTCCTCTAGCAGACAAGTCAACTGGATCATAATTTGTTTTAATTTGATTTTTTCATGCTTCTTTATGTCATATGTATTTTTTAATCTGATTTCTCAATTTGGGTCAAATTATTGAGGTTTTATGCATTCTGTTTCCATTTATTTAATTTTCTTATGTCTGGCACCTTTATTAAGCTTCTGCTGGAAATAGGTTTTTGTATACATGGTCAGTCTGATTTTTTTTGGTTTTGGTTGTGCAGGGAAGCTGTCAGTTGCCAATCTTGTGAAGGTATGCACATTGGATCCTTTTTTTTTTTACTTTTTCTCAAAGTTCCAATAGTGGAAAGATGTTGCAATCTACTTTGACTTCATGTGTATATTCTGTAATGTTGCACAATAATCCTGTGCAAATTGATGAATGTGCTTTGAGAGAGTACTTTGATATTACCATTTAACCAAGAAAGAAGGAAAAGGTTATACTTGGAATTGCAGATAGTGGGGAATCTTGACAATTTTAATAATGCCATTGTTCCCACATTCAGAAAAAAGATATTTGAAGCAATTCTCCTGAGTCTGTAGACAGGGGTTAGCAGAGCCATCATAATCAACTGATTCAAACTATCATCATATGTTTCTTATCTTTGGCCTAGTAAGACTAACATTTTTTTTAAGACTATTAGATAGTGGATTATACTGAAGACCGGCAACCATTTGCAGATATTGATCTACTTCAGAAATATGCACTTATCATTTGTCTTAGATTAGCTGATGCAGCAATCCAAAGCACACTACATTTTGTCATGGTGAAACCAAATATAACTGGGTTTCTGCCATATTTCTGGACATTGGGGATTTATTTTTGGTTACGTGAAATCCATGTGGCAGAAAAATGCTTGTTTCAGATCACCCCTATAAATAGCCTGCTGGATTGCTGATCTCTAATACAGTCTCCAGATATGATGCCTCTGAAAATAGGACTGATCCAATGTCTTGGATTCATTTAGGCTTTTTGTCTTTGCCTTGATTGTAAAAGATTTTGCTGATATATTTGTCAGTGGTTGGACGTATATTTCATTTGCAGTTTATACATCTGGTGGATGAACTTAACATCTAACACGTTTTCCCAAAGATACGACCAAGCTTTTAGATGTTGATGTCAACACCGTATCGACAAGTAAAAAAAGGAATATATCGTTGATATATTAGTGATATCTTAAAACTGATTCAAAATGGTTGATAATGTTATAAATTTTACAAAATTATGATTTTATTGAACGTATATAAAATTATGATTTTAATTAGTGCCATACACATGAAGAAATCTCTATAAATACCAAAATTGTAAATTTTATATGGCACAAAAGGAAAACTAAAAGACATGATAATAAGTTCATAAGTAGTATGAGAACCCACTATAAAATGAAGGTAGCCAAAAGTTGACAACCATTTCTTTAATGCTCATAGAAAACTAGGAGTATTAATAGTCTATTACTAAGAAAGACTAAAATTGATCATGAGTTAAGCAGTATTTGGAGTGTATTATCTATGGGACGATTCTTGAGAAATAGGTAGAGAAAACTGGTATACAAGACCAAATATGAGCTAAGCATTAGCATAATTTACACACATGGTATGAGTTGATTAGCGATGGTAAGCTAAAAAATGTAAGCATGGGTTAATTACACATATGGTCAGTTAGGATGGTTAACATAAGCATAAACATGAGCTAAGTATAGCTGACATGTATGGTAAAGTTTGATTAGTGACAATGAACAAAAAAAGTTTCAATAAAAAGAATAAGATGGAGGGAAGGAAAATAGAATCTCAAATCATAGTAAAAATGGAGAATCGAAAGAGATTAGAGAAGGGAAAGAGATAAATAAATGAGAAGAGGCTTAGAGACTGTAAACCAAAGCCAAGAAACCTTCAGACTCGAGAATAATTCAATGGACATGGCAATATTGAGGACATATCACCTCATATCACTTGTTTTATGGAATATTTATGTCGATATCCCTAATATTTAAGGATATCGATTAAGACCCACTGATATTGGCAATGTATCATTGATATCCTGGAAAAATGGTATTCCTGTGATATTTATTAATATGAGTCATGCTAGAGATATTGATATATTGCTGATATATCGAGATATCTATTTCTATGAAAATGATAGGTAAGGCCAAATTAGAATAGGTTCTTCTCTAAAAAATTTAAAAATGATTCATGAATTTTGTTATATCATAAACTGTTGGTAGAGTACTCTAGTTATCTTTTATTATTGTTGGAGTTGTATGTTATGTTTCTTGTCCTATTGGATTTATGATGTAATTTTTCCAACATCTCTCATTATATAAAGAGGTGCAGGGTTTCATTTGAGAATAAGACTTGTTATTTTTTCCGACTTGGTATCGGAGCGGCAATCGTAGATTGACGTTTGGGTATCCCACCCGCATAAGCCTCCGTACACCTCCACTAAAACCCTAATTTCCTTTTTGGGACCCACAAGAGGTCACCGTTGGCCCTAGTTGGCCCTCGTCGATTAGGCGCACCTCGGCTGCCACTCATCGGCCCTCCCTGTCCTTCATAGTTGTTGCTGCTTGCACAAGTAGCGCTGTTGCTATTGTTGCTTGCTTGAGCAACGCTATCGCTGCCTTCCATTGGTTGTCAAGACCGCTACCATCGTTGTTGCTTGCTTGAGTGGCGTTGCTGCTAATCTTCTCCAGCTCCCTTGACGGTCGCAGCCCCCACTGCAAGCTGCTCAAGCACGAGCAGCGTTGTTGTTGTGATTGCTCGCTTGAGCAGCACCGTCGCTACCCTTCGCCTGTCGTCAAGATCGCTGCCGCTGCTACTGCTTGCTTGAGCAGCGTGGCTACTGGTTTTCTCCGGTTCCTCGGACGGTCACAGGCCCGACTGTAGGTTGCACCACCGCCTGCAGGGTGGCTTGTCGCTGCCACTGCCCCTCTAAGGCCACCGTCATCTTGTAGCACTTCTTGCTGTGGGTTGTTGTGGGCTGTCGGGGGTGGTTTTGCTACCCAGAAACAGTAGCGCTCCTTTGAGGCAGTGTTAGGGTCTTTCTCATACCCTAACATGCGCTAAATTGATCTACAGCGTGCAAGTGTTCTCTGATTTCTAGTGATCTATGGTTTGAATAGTGATTTCAGATTAAGTTTGAAGTGTCTTGTAGCTGTCCTAAGGCATGATGGCTGCCTCAAGCAGTTTATAGGTGTCGTCGGTTACCGCTACAGGCATCAGGGGTTACAAAACCCCTTTCTTTGTTCCTATTGCCAAATTGAATGAGACTAATTATGCTAGATGGTCTCAGACGTTTCTCATGACTGTTGAGGGACTGGAGCCACAGTATAAGATTGGGAAGTATATAACATGGAAGAAGGACAATGCTATGATCCAGGCTTGGATCATGAACTCTGTGGAGCCCTAGATCAGTGATGGAATTATGTACTACAAGTATAGGACGACCAAGGATAAGTGGGATTCCTTGCGTGACACGTACTCTCACGAGAAGAATTTTAGTAAGGTGTTTGAGATTCACCGTGTTATTGATAGTCTCAAACAAGAGGGCCAGTCTCTTTCCCAATACTATGCCACCCTGAAGGGGTTACTGGAGAAGTACAGCGCATGTCGCCCTGTCTGCACCTGTGATACTCAGAGGGCACACAGGAAGGAATATGCTGTTATTCAGTTTCTTGATGGACTTGGATCAAACTATGAGGCTATAAGGTCCTAGATCCTGACATTGGCTGAGCTTCCATCACTTGAGGAAGCTTACAACCGTGTGAGTAGGGTGGTTGTCAAGCCATCCATGCTAGAGGTTGGACAGACTCCTGTTTTTGTTGCTACTGCATGCGGATGTGGTGCTCCATCCACCAGGGGGAGAGGGTGTGGTGGTCGGGGTATGAGTGGTAGACCTCATACTATTTGCTCGCGTTGCGGGAGGATTGGCCATTTAGAAGCTTCTTGTTGGACGAAGCATGGTCGACCTCCCATGGCCAACCAGGTTGTTTCTTTAGAGGAGGTGAGCGACATGGTGTCTTGTGCAGATTATGATGCTGTGGTCCAGCACCTCTCTCAGTTGACCTAGGAGACCACTACTGCATTGATATTGTCGCCTTGGCCATTTCATGTATAACTTCTGCTTATAGGTCTGGTAGCACTAACGGTGCCTTGTGGTTGGTGGATTCAAGTGCATCTCAGCATCTCAGTGGGGATGGGACATGTTTTAGATAGGTTCATGATGTTCCCTTAGGGAGATCTGTGTAGGTAGCAGATGGTAGGTAGTGCAGGGTTAATAGCAGAGGAGATGTGGCAGTGACTCCTGAACTGACTTTGCCTAATGTTTTTTATGTTCTAGAATTTTCGATTAATTTTTTATTTGTCAATAGGATTACAAAAGATTTGCACTGTCGTGCAATATTTGATGAGTTGGGTTGTATCTTTCAGGACAAACTTACGGGGAGGACGATTGGTGGTGGACATGAGGAGGGGGTTGTGTACCGCTTGATCCAGATTCCATTTGCTGCTGTGTCAAGGCGAGGTTGCGTTTAGTGATGGTATAGCTCTTTAATGGCATCGTCGTCTTGAGCACCTCTCATTGGATAGGTTTCGATGTGTCATTCCTAATATCTCGCCAGCTACGGAGATTTTGTGATGCATGCTCGATGGGAAAGCATCACAGAGCCAGCTTTCCTTCTAGTTCTTCTTAGAATTTTACTGCTATCTTTGATTTACTGTACATGGATGTATGGGGTCCTAGTGGAGTCTCAGACAAACTTGGTCATAGATGTTATCTATTTATTGTGGATGATTTTTCCAGGATGTCATTGTTGTTTCTTTTGAAAAATAAATTTGATGTTGGGTCTGTGATTGAAACATTTATTTTACAAATAAAAACTCAGTTTTCAACTATTGTAAAAATTGTATGGTCTGATAATGCTTTAGAGTTCTATACATCTAAGTTGGTGGCCTTTTACAGATCTTCTTGGAATTGTTCACTAGACATCCTGTCCCCATACATCGCAACAGAATGGTGCAGTGAAAAGAAAGCACCGTTATGTATTTGATGTGGCTAGGACACTATTAATACAACATAATGTGCCATAGGTGTATTGGGGAGATGTAGTGTTAACTGCATGTTATTTGACTAACAGGTTGACGAACTTAGCAATACAAGAACAAGTTCCTTGGCAGGTCCTCTGTCTTGAGAATGATTTATTTACTGTCCCACCTCGGGTGTTTAGATATGTAGCCTTTATTCATATTCTTGGATTTGGCAGGGACAGGTTAGCTCCAAGAACTGTGAAGTGTATCTTTCTAGGTTACAGTAGCACCCAGAAAGGATACAGATGTTATGACTCCTGTGGTAAGAAGCATTATGTGACTGTAAATGTCACATTTCATGAGCACATTTCTTATTTTTTTACATATGGTCATCAAGTGACATTTGAAGGAGGCTTGAATCTTATGCCTGTTCCACCAGTTCCCCTTGAACAGATTCTCGTTACACATAGTGAAGATATCACTACCACAGAGGCTCCTATGAGGCAGAAGGCTGAGCTCACTCAGGTTTATAGGTTACTCGTGACATACAGACATGCATGGCGATAAGAACACCCCCCCTCCCCCACCACCTTAGCCACCTGTTTCCTCCCCTGATCTGGTATGGGTTGATACTGGTGTGAGTTGTCCTAGTGGTTTTCGTGCAGGTTCCTCTGATGGGTTTTCTACTCTTGTTGCTACTGAGCATATTGAGGAGGATCTCGATCTTCCGATTGTTATTCGGAAGGCTCCACATAGTTGTGTCCAGTACCATACTATACAAATAATCTCTACTGTTAAGCTTGGCAGTTCATTTGCCACTTTCACAACTACTATCTCTGCGACGATGTTCCTATTTCCCTTCAGCAGGCCATGCTAGATCCAAAATGGCATCAGGCCATGGAGGATGAGATGGTTGCTCTACGCTCTAGAGGGACGTGGGACCTGACCACCTTACCTCCTCTTGCCAGAATAGTAGGGTGCCGTTGGGTCTTTACTGTCAAATACAACCCAGATGGCACGATATCTCACTACTAGGCGAGACTGGTGGCAAAGGAATTTACCCAAACGTATGGGGTAGAGTTTTTTGATACCTTGTCTCTTATACCTCGACTATCTACTGTTCGGATTTTGATGTCTGTAGTTGCTTACTACGACTGGCCTTTCCATCAGTTAGATGTGAAGAACGCTTTTTTGTATGGATATCTTCAAGAGGAAGTCTATATGCAACAACCTCCTAAGTTTGAGACTCAGGGGGGTGTGTATGCAGATTGAAGAAAGCTATCTATGGCTTGAAGCAAAGCTCGAGAGCCTGGTTCCAGAGACTCTCAGAGGAGGTACAGATCATGGCACTTATAAGATCTTCTGCTGATCACGTTTTGTTTGTCAGGAAGAGCAAAGGGAGAGTGGTTGTACTCCTTGTTTATGTGGATGACTTGATCCTTACTGGAGATGACTTTGTTGGGATAGCTAAGGTGAAAAGGAAGCTAGCTGATACCTTTGTGATGAAGGATCTAGGTGAGCTCAGATACTTTCTTGGGATTGAAGTGGCACACAACAGAGAGGGCATTGTTCTGAGTCAGCGCAAATATGCCCTTGATATCTTGTAGGAAACATGAATGATGAGGTTCAAATCTGCTAATATACCTATGGATTCTAAAGGACACCTCTATGATGCTGAGTTTCCGCTTGTAAATAGTAAATCTTATAGGCAGTTGGTTGGTAAGTTATCGTATCTTACTATTATACGTCTGGATCTTTCCCTTGTAGTGGGGAAACTCAGCCAGTTCATGGACAAATCGACCAGGCAGCATTGGGATGCTGCTATACAGGTGCTTAGGTACGTGAAGAAAGCACTTGGCAGAGATGCCTTATTTCAGAGGGGCACACCTACGAGTGTTGGCTATTCTGATACTGACTATGCAGGGTGCATAATAGACAGAAAGTCAACAACTGGGTTCTGCACTTATGTGACAGGCAACTTAGAGACCTGGAGAAGCAAGAAGCAGCAGGTGATATCCGGGTCCAGCGTAGAGTCAGAATGCAGGGCTATGGCTCAGACAGTTACAGAGACGGTCTAGGTCAGATCAGTATTACACGATCTCCATGTTCAGATAGAGGGACCAATGGAGATGAGGTGTGATAATCGCGTTGCTACATATATTGCAAAGGGTCAGATCAATATTACATGATCTCCATGTTTAGATAGAGGGACCAATGAAGATGAGGTGTGATAATTGCGTTGCTACATATATTGCAAACAAGCCAATATTCCATGAGCGGACAAAGCATGTTGAGGTTGATTGTCACTATACCAGAGACTTGATACAGTGTGGAATCATTTACACTACATTTGTACTTTCTGAAGATCAGATTGCAAATATATTCATAAAGCCCCTTGCAAGATCCGCTTTTGATAAGTGTTGTTTCAAGCTAAGCATCATTGATATATATGCTCCAACTTGAGGAAGAGTATTGGTAGAGTACTTTGGTTATCTTTTATTAATGTTGGAGTTGTGTGTTATGTTTTTTGTCCTATTGGACTTATGATGTAATTTTCCCAACCCCTCTCATTATATAAAAGGTGTAGGATTTCATTTGAGAATAATACTTGTTATTTTCTCCGACTTAAACAAATTTACATAATTTTGAGGCTTTATATGTACATTTTTTTGAGGGCTTGAATCCAATTTTCTCATGCATATATTTTATTATAATTACAATTATGTTATGCCTTTAACAGTTATAAATTAAGCAAGTTTGTTTTATACTTGTAGTTGCATCGTTTCTCCTCTAAGAAGCAAAATTAGATTAGGCTCTTCATTACATATGACCTCCTCTAGTTAGTACACCAACTAGAATGAAATGGTAGATAAAGGAAGCATAGAGATGCCATATTGCCATGTTTTGTTTTGAAATTAAGATGCTCATAATTCCATCAGTATGGCATTGTTCCCTTGAAACTGTCATATTTAGTCAAAGAGTCAATATGTTGATTCGATGCAGCTATATGTTCTTTCTTTTTTTTGTTGTAAAGGTGTAACTTGATATATGTCATTTCCTCCTTTCCAAAAAAAGGAGTCATTTCTGTCAGAGAACAGTATGGTCATTTTTGTCCTGATTGTTATCTTGACTTGTTTGTTGCATTTTCTTTCTTTAACTCTCAGTTAGAGAGTTGCTTTTTTTTAAAAAAAAAAACTCATTTAGAAAGTGAGTTGTGATGAAATGCCCTTTAAGTGTATATTTGGGCTACCTGAAGTTTTCGGTGCAAGTTGATGTAAATGGTAGTCGTGTGCCATGAGTATTTTATGTTTCCTACGTTTTTTGTCTCATCTATGCTCTTAAATGAAAAATTTACGGCCCTCTTAAGTTTTTTATAGATAGCAAATTATTTTTTGCTCCGTTATGGTGCTTGAACAAGAAGAGTAGACTGTACAGCTATGGTATATTTTTATGACATTGCGCTGCTTACCTACGCATCTTAAGTAATTAAGCCTATCGCTTCAGGAATTTTCCACAGGAAGCATTTTAGGGTGCCTAAATCTTTCACAGATGCTGTATATACATGCTCTGCCTGCAAATCAAGCACTAAGTTGAAGTATCCTTCCCAAAAAAGGAAAAATACCATGATCCTAGGAAGTCAGAAAAGAATCAAGTTGGCCAAGAAAGGGAAGAAAGGTCAACGCTTTGGTATTCCTAATGGTGTTGTGAATCTTTCTGATTGGTGTAGAAGAAAAAGAACTGCTATACAGCATTCCTACTGGTGTAATGGTCTTCAATGGGGTGTAAAGCAAGATGATGAGAGAGGCATGTCTTTCAGGTCAAGGAACATTCTCATGCCTCCTACAGGTGCAACTTATCCATGCTTGAATCCTATTTGCTTCCTCTGCCATGAAGAGTATAACCCCAATATGATCTATCTTTGTTGTGAAAAATGTGGAGGTATGTACTTTGCATTTTGTTGTCCATGCACGTTGGATGTATTTTCCTTCGGAATTTTACATTATCTTTGTTCAAACCATTGGGCCTTTGAAATTGGAAGTGATACAAATGATAGAATTGATAAGAGCAACACAAAGATTCAACCATGGGATACTGGATATACGTAGAAAACCCAGAGGGAAACGAAACAATGCAAAAAGAGCTCCAGAAGATTTGATATCTTATTAGAACTTCTTAAAATTGGGTTGTTGTCTCTTTCATCTGTTCTTGGAACTTTGACTTGTAACTGGGCATTGCGCCCTTTTTCCCCTTTTTGAAAAAAAAAAAACCTTAAAATCCATTGCCTTACAGCTTGGCCACGTCCCAAAGACTCAAGGGGCTGAGGCCACCATCCTCCTCTCTAATCTCACTCCAGACGAGGAGGGGATTAAACTGCATAATAGGATCTTAAGGATCCATTAACTCAACAACCAAATACTCATCTCTTTAAACACTTTCCCTTAAGTTGGAGCATGGAATGTTTGACTTGTTATAAACCAAGATCCTCTCTCTTACCGGCAAAACATAACACCAACTAAGTACAAACCTACCCAGGTCATGGGGCTCTCCTCTTAGTGAATGATGTCAAGGCTACAAGCCTACAACCTCATTTTTTATCGTAGTTGGATACACCAATGATGACATATCAATTGCTGATGGCGACCCATCAATTGTGGGTTGAAATTTGGTAGAGAAATCGACAAAGTCAACCTATAGCAAGGGTCTATCTCGCGGTAGCATCAAAGGGAATAGGTGCTTTTGGTTTTGGTATATGGAGACCTTGATTGTGGGTCTCTCTCATCAGACCTTAGGAATGGATCTCTTCTATACGAAAGTTGTAGTAGGAACTAGGCTTCTCCCATATGGAAACGAAGAACTAGGCTTCTCCCATATGGAAACCTTTTGTACTAGGCTTTACTTATAAGGAACTAGGAGGAAGTTCCTTGTATATAGGAACTAAGATTGGGCTTCTCTCATGTGGGGACCCAAAATGGATATCTCTATTGAGAGGAGTGTGTGGTGTTTAATTCCAGATCGTGAGATGTGGATGTTGTGTTGTGTGTGGTGGCCTATAAATAGGCTTGTATCCCCTCTATTATTATTTGAGAAGAAACAAAGAGAAACACGCTCATAGGAACACTTCTCCTGTGGTTTTCTCCTCGCTCTTCATGAGTGGGGCTTCCAAGTAAACTCAAGTGTTCCTTTGATTGCTTTTATGTTTTTGATATCTCGTTATTATGCTTTTGTATTATTTATATTATTCAACTTGATATCAGTGAAAGTCGATCTTGGGTTCATTTGTTCTATAGATTATTGTTGTGTTTATTGGTAAGTTTTTATCATTTTGGGTTTTCCACGTGGATTTGCCATGTTCATGGCATCTACAGCTTGATCAAGTAGAGGAGCATCGTGGTGGCACGCGCAAAGAGGAGGAAACTTGCACGAGATTGCTCAAGGACGAAGAACAAGCAGGTTGTGCAAGATCGAGATTGCGGTGATCTTCACAGTTGGAGAAGGCATGGTTGCTGATAGCGGCGATAGAGATAGCAGCAAGGAGGAAATTGAAGAAGGTAAACGTGCTCGGTGATGTCCTTGGCGGCGTTGCTACAGCTTCGTGGGAAGCCTAGGCAGGGCTTGGCAATGTAAGTGGGCCCTAGCGGTGGTTGGTAGAGCTGCTAGGGCTCAGCAGTGGCGGTGGAGATCTCACGCAACCCTTGCACCAGCGATGGTGGTGGTTGTTTGTGGCTGCTGCTCCTGTTATGAGTGTTGATGGATGGTGGCAATAAAGCCGGTGAGGAGATCGCGGCGTCAATCTAGCGGTGTGTATCTCGGTCGAGAACGTGCAAGGTTAGGAGGTGCCAATCAATCGCTGTTGTTGGAGGGAGGAGCGATTTTCGGCGAAGAGTGCGGTTGAGGTCTCACGTGATCGAGTGGAGATTTGACGTGCGATGATTTAGTTTCTTCTCTTTGTGCTTTTGCTCGGGTTGTAGTGGATTTTTTTGTTATTGTTTTTTATCTTGTTGGCCTCTGAGTTGTGATGAGAAGGAAAAAAAAGGGAGAGAGAAAAAAGAGGAAGATTTTTAAGGAATAAAAAAAATCAATTAAAGAAAAAAAAAGGAGGAAAAGAAGAAAATTTTTCAAAAAAATCGAATAAAAAAATAAATAAAAAGATATAAAAGGAGGGAAATGATGATGAAAAGAGATAAAGAAGCTCTTCTTTATTTGATTATTATTTTTTCTCGTTATTTTCTTCGCTCATATGAGTATGGGAGAAAGGGGTAGTGTAGATGCCTATTGTAATCACCTCCATTTGGGAGTCCCTCTATTGTAGATCATCACAAGAGAAACCAAACTCTGGGAGGTCCAGAGTTTCAAGGCTTTTAGAGGGGGAGATCCATTTTCGAGGTCCTCAGAGGAAGGGCCTAACCGGTTTCTATGTGAGAGATCCAATTTCCTGGACTCCAGAGGGAAGATCCAGCTTGGAGGTTTTTAAAGGAAAACCTATTACAGGGGTGCTAAATTGGGAGCCAACAGCACTAGTTGAGATCTCTAGAGGAGAAGCCCTTGTCAAAGACATCAGCAATTCCTTCAGCAACTCCAACTCGTGTTCCTACCTACATGCGAGAACCAATTGAGAGGAGTGTGTTCTGCTGTAGAGTGAGAATTGTCTTTTATTACAAGCTAAGCATTCCATGCTTTAACTTGAGGGGGAGTGTTGAGAGGTGTGTGGTATTTAGTACCACATCGTAAGATGTGAACTTTGTGTTGTGTGTGGTGGCCTATAAATAGGCTTGTATCTCCTCAGTTATTATTTGAGAAGAAACAAAGAGAAACACACCCATAGGGGCACTTCTCCTGTGGTTTTCTCCTTGCTTTTCATAAGAGGGTTTTCTATGTAAACCCAAGTGTTCCTTTGATTGCTTTTATGCTTTTGATATCTCGCTATTATGCTTTTGCATTATTTATATTGCTTAACTATCTCATATGAGCCCTCAACAACCTTAAGTTCTAATGTGGGGACCTCAAAAAAAATGGTGGGGACCTCTAAAAAATGGACCTATCTCATATGAACCCTCAACAACCTCAAGAAGTGCATATGCAAATTCGCCCCTTCTCTCATATTTATCGGATTTGTAGAGACTACCCAACCAAGTTGGGAGGAGAATCAAATGGATGTATATAGGAAATAAGATTGAGCTTCTTTAATTCGGGGACCTCAAAAAATGGATCTATCTTGTATGAACCTTCAACAGCCTCAAAAAGTGCATATGTTAATTCTCCCCTTTTCCCGTGCTTATCAGATTTGTAGAGACCACCCAAGAGGAGAATCAAATGGATAGCGACCTCTCCTTGTTATTTGCTTTTTCTCTTTTCCTTTTTTTGTCGTCTCTCTCTCTCTCTCTCTCATATGAACAGGTATCTTTGTTGTTCTCCTTTCCCTCTTTTTCAACTCCAAAAAATGCTAAGCCTCAGCAAAAGCTAAATTCATAGGACAAGACCCAGAACTGAAATACCTTACTTGAACCTAGTTGGATGGGATCGTGGGCAAAACAATGGCCTGACTGTGGCGGAACCAACTCAAGAACATCTGAATAAAGTTCTAACCAAACTAACATATTCCAAGTGCTGAATACAGGGAGAGACTTGCAATTTTGCGAACTTATGAACTTTGGAAGTAATTGGATCAAACAAACTAAAAAATCCACAATGTTGGACTGATGTGTAGGGTAATGATTGTTTGGACCAAAATGAAGTATCCAAATTGCTAGATTGTTGTGGACACTTGAAACCCTTGGAACTAAACTGAAAATACTGAATGCATGTTTACTGATATTTAAATAAAAATAAGTGGAAGGGAGCGGGAAGCATTTAAAACAGCCATAATTCAAATAAATATTTCAGAGCTCATAATGTATAGAAAGGACCTTTTCAAAGAAATAATGGATAGGAAGGACGCAGTACTCCTTAAAGGAGGATGGTGTAGGAAAGGGGAAAAAATCCTTATTCCAACCATTATCTTTGATTTTGACATTTTTCACTTCTGCAGTACCTTGATGTGACATGTGCTTGAAAAAAGTTTGAGAATCAAGTTTCTTTTGTAAGTTACAAATAAGTATCACTTTGGCTTTTTGACCCTATATTATTGGGTAGATCCTATAAGATATAAAAGATCTTCCTCCAATCTGTACATACAACTTTCATTGAATATGACTTACCATGAATTATCTTTCCCATATATTTGTTCTTGTTTCCTTCTTTGCATCCGTTGCAGTTCGGAAACTCAAACAGGCAAGTCGTGGTCTTCTTCAATCTATGAATTCAAAGCATGATTTTAGGCAATGCAAAAAATCGTGAAGAGCTTTCCTTCAATCTTGCTATCTTCTTGAACAACTTTGGAGTGTATTTGCAACACAAAAGGAGGGCGGGACTTCAACAAAGGACTACCCAATCACAGTGCCATTGTCAGTGCCACTCTAGAAGCAGAAGCTGAAATATCTAGAGGCCTTTCATTCTCCACCTCTATGAACAAGCACACCTTAACAACTTGGATGAAATGAGTCGAATTATTACAGAAAACCTTAGGCTTTCTTATATAAAGAGAGATCCAAGGGTTACAAGTACATAATTGCCCCTAAAGAGCTAAACACTCATAAGCCTGTACAAGAAAAGCATAAAAAAAATATAAGAACAATATATGC
Source organism: Thalassia testudinum (assembly GCA_037157565.1). Taxonomy (NCBI): domain Eukaryota; kingdom Viridiplantae; phylum Streptophyta; class Magnoliopsida; order Alismatales; family Hydrocharitaceae; genus Thalassia; species Thalassia testudinum. The sequence continues at coordinate 5,089,882 of JAZHRO010000037.1, forward strand.
CAACACTCCTCCTCAAGTTGGAGCATGAATATCTATCATGCTCAACTTGGAACAACACGCCTCAAAAGCAGATCTCGCCAAGGACTTTGTGAAGACATTTGTAGCTTGCTCCTCAGAAGTGACACTTGTGGTTTGTAATGTTTCACGCTGAATGAGATCTCGAGTGTAATGGCAGTCAATCTCTACATGCTATGTCCTCTCTCAAAACATATGGTTATTGGCAGTGTAGATCGCTGCTTTATTCTCACACCGTATTTCCATAGAGCTATCCAGAGGAGCATGAAGATCTAACAAAACTGACTTGACTCAAACCATCTCAGTGAATGTCTAGGCCATGGCCCTATACTTTGACTCCGCACTGGATCTCGATGCAACCGCTTGCTTCTTGTTCCTCTAGGTAATCAGATTGCCTACAACAAAGGTGCAAAACTCTGTAATAGATTTTCTATCCCTAACACAGGCAGCATAATCAGCATCACAGTATGCTACAATCCCCATGGGCGTTCCCTTACGGAACAATAATTCTCGTCCAAGTGCCTTCTTCACATACCTAAGCACTTGCATTACAGCCTTCCAGTGCTGCTTAGTTGGCTTATCCATGAACTGGCTAAGCCTACCAACCGATAAAGACAAGTTTGAACGAGTGATGGTGAGGTAAAGAAGCTTACCCACCAACTGCCTGTAAGCCCTACTATCAACCACTTCGGATTTTTCATCATATAAGTGGACCTTGGGATCCATGGGAGTATTTACAGCCTTAGTTGCTAACATGCCAGACTCTTGAAGAAGTTCAAGAGTATACTTCCTCTACGAGAGCACCACTCCATCCCTGGCACGTGCAACCTCAATGCTCAAGAAATACCTCAACTATCCTAGATCCTTCATGACAAACTTCTCTGATAGGTGCCTCTTGACTTTATCTATCCCATCTCTGTCATCCCCGGTGATGATAAGATCAACATATACCAGGAATGCCACAATCCCCGTCAGTCTTCCTGGTAAATAAGGGGTGATATGAAGTTGAGTGCCTCAGACCAATCTGGTGAAGCACCTTTGATAACTTCTGGAACCGAGTTCTAGGACTCTGCTTCAATCCATAGATTGCCGTAGTCTGCACACACATTCCCTCTAAACCTCGAAACCCGGGGGTTGCTACATATAAACCTCCTCCTAAAGATCGCTGTAGAGAAATGCATTCTTTACATTAAGCTGGTATAGCAGCCAGTCCCTGTGAGTAGCAACAGAAATAAGTATCTGGATAGTAGTAAGGCTCGCAATGGGTGAGAAAGTATAAAAAAAGTCTACCCCATATGTCTGAGTAAACCCATTTGCTACTAGCATGGCCTTATACCTCGAAATAGACCCATCGGGAGCCAACCAGTCGTGCGCCAATAGGAAGTGAGATGAGATCCCAAGTCTGGTTACTCCGAAGTGTTGTTATCTCATCCTCCATGACTTGATGCCACTTTGGATAAGTATGGCCTGCTAGTAGGTAGACGGAATGTGTGACGCTATAAGTGCCTGACAGAAGCTGCTAAACTGAGGAGCAAGACCATCGGTAGCCAAATTGCCTGCAACCCGGTATCTAGACTCACAGGTGCGCGGTGCCCTTCTAATGGTAATAGGGAGATCTGAATCATTTGGTACCTCTGACTGAGTCACTACAGAAGGAGCCTCACCACTGTAGTGATTTGCACTGTCTGGGGTAACCAAATTATCAATAGTATTAGGTACCCTCTTAACTACCTGTGAACCATTAGTTGCTAGTTAGGGAAGAGGCCTTTAAAAAGTAGTGTAATGCCTGTGATAAGTACGTAATGAGCCGTGCAATCTCTCAAAGTCATCCAGGGAGGAAGAGCTCATCTGTCTATCAGCTGGAGGTCTGTACTGAGAAGTGGACACCTGAATCTCTGCACACGGAACAGGCAAGGGAATAAAGGTAACATCATCACAAGAGCTCCTTTGTCCAGTGACTGAGAAATATGGTGTATCCTAATGAAAAGTCACATAGGCGCTAACATAATGTCTGTTCTACAGAGGATCATAGCAACAGTACCATTTTGTATCCTAGAGTACCCCAAAAATATGCACTTGATAGCACGAGGAGCCAGCTTGTCACGACCAAGTGATTACACATGGACAAATGCAACACATCCAAATGTCCTAGGAGGCACATGAAATAACCCATCATCTGGATGCAGAAGAATCGATATCTACTCGTGAATAACTGAGCTTGGCATCTTGTTAATAAGTCGCTGTCAGAACTACGTCCCCCTAATATCTCTGCGGCACATTGTGATGAATTAATAGTGTATGGGCAACATCCAACAAGTGCCTGTGCTTCCGCTCCACGACTCCGTTCTGTTGTGAAGTGTGAGGGCAAGTAGTATGGTGGACAATCCTACGGGTCCTGTAGAACTCCTTGAGTCCCACAATGCAGAACTCAAGAGCATTATCAGTCTGCACCATCTTCACTGTGGTTGAATACTGTGTACTGATCTCCAGAAGAAGAGTCTCTATGCATCCTCCAACCTTTGCCTTGCTCTTTAGTAAGAACATCCACGTGGTTCTAGAGAAATTATCTATGAAAACTAGGTAGTATCGGTGTCCCATCTGGTCTGGGGCTTTGATCAGTTCTTATACATCGATATGGAGCAACTGAAATAATGTCGAGGATCCAAGAGAGGTGCTAGCTAGAAAAGAGGATCGATGGTGCTCACACAATTGGCAAGCATCACACTGTATTGTAGCAGTTGGGGAAATATGTGATATCACCCTCCTGAGGCGATCTAGAGAGAAGTGGCCAAGATGAACATGCTACTGTAGAACACTCCCGCTACCACATCGAGTAACTCCAACAAATGGCTCCTGTCCCAGACGATAAACGCCATTCTACTTTGTACCTCTGACCACAATCCTCTCGGTGAGCTTGCCCTGAACAACACATCCGACATCATCGAAGATCCTTTGTGATTCTGCTTACTGACAACAGACTTAGTGGGAATTATGGCACATGCAACGCACCAGACAGCTGTAAACTGGGGGTCATAGGCACCTTCCCCTTACCCTTAATTATGGTGTATCTACCATCAGCCACTTGTACAGTCCTTCTTGGGGGAACAGACTGTAACGAACGAAAATAGGCCTGATCACCGTACAGATGCTGTAACACACCAGAGTCGATCAGTCACCCTACTGCATGGTGGCTCCTGTAATGCTCCTAATGCACCAGACTCACAAATTCTACCATAGGTGTCAAGCAGACCACATTCAAAAAAAATGGGGAACACACACCCCAAGAATCATGCAATGCGGGGAATATACACTCCAAAACAATCCATATAACTAGAGAAAACCATGCCACTGCTCGACGAACACCAATAGGTCTGAAACATATCGGATTTAAATTTGCATCAATGACAAGAGGCCCCCTTAGACAGGCATTGGCCTAACTCGGGTGCAAGAACACCCGAGATGACCCTAAGGAGACCTAGACTCCCTCTCCTTGCGATAACAAGGACTGCAACCCCTAGATTAGGGCTACAAGCCCCCCATTGCCACCACCTGCTAGTTGTATAGGGACTAAGTGACTTTGTGCAGCCTCTGCAGATCCTTGCGCTGCCGCTACAGGTCGTCGCCACCGTTGTTGGCTGCTGCAGATCGCCACCGGCTGTGCACCACCCTCTATAGGTTGTTGCACTGCCCTTTGCTGGTCACTGCGCTGCCACTGTAGCTAGGTTTGCACCCCTAGGGCCTCGTTGCGTGCCGTCGGTTGCAAGCCTGGCAGGTCATTGCACCACCACTACAGCTAGGTCTGCACCACTAGGGGCCCTGTTGCGCACCACCGGTTGCGAGCTTGGTGTCGTTGCCGTCGCCACCGCCGGTGGGTAGACCCCTGTGCATCGATGCCAAGGGAGAGAGGAGAATAGGATGTGGTGGTAGGGTTTCGGAGGCCTTGAGGGGTGTGATACCTAGAGCCATGGTCTAGAACTGGTGCTCCGATACCAACTAGGATAAAATGATTCGAATTATTATAGAAAACCCTAAGCTCTCTTATATAGTGAGAAACCCAAGGGTTACAAGTATAGAACTGCCCCTAAGGAACTAAACACCCATAAGTCAATACAAAAAAAGGTATAAAAAAATATAAGTACAATATATGCTAACATAACACATGATTTGCCGGTGCACGTGCTGAAAGTAAGTCATTAATTTCTGATTCCTTTTGGCAATAATGAAATAGTAGCAAGTGGACCTCATGAATGTTTTGAATGTTGATATCGATGCCAATTAACAAGTCAAAAAAGGGGCAAGTCGAGGATACATCGTCAATATCCAAGAATTGCTCTAAAATGTCTCAAAATGTCTCAAATTTTACAAAATTATGATTTCAATTACTATCACATACTTTAAAAAATGTATATAAGGCAAGAATCATAAATTTTGAATAACACATATGAAAAATACATTAAAGATGAGTTTATAAATCATAACATCCAAAAGGAAAGACATAAGAAAAGAAGATAAATTTATAAGTAACATGGCAACTCAATGCACTATCTTACCTAGCATGTTATCAATAAAGTAAGAATTCAATGCATCAACAGAACATGGCCAAGGGCAACTAATATAATTACAGGACAAGTTAATCACGATTGTTGATTGCATTATTTCATGATGCATGAACCGGGACTGCAAGACAAGCCGACAACATGAAGTCAACAACATCAGAGTTTGTTCCTCTTCAAAAAAAGAAAAGAAAAAGAAGTTTGGGTTCTTTGAAATCATGAAACGTGCCAACGATATGAGAGATATAACAAAACAATTTAGAATACATTATATGGAAGAGGAGGTTAGAAACTTAAACTCAAACTTGTGAAAAAGTTAAGAAATGGTCTTGATTTGAGGCAAGGAAGAATCCAAAACCTTGTAGAACATGCGCTTGTTATACCTTTCCCCATATCCCCACACTTCAATGACATGTTATAGATATTTGGAAATTTTATGTCGATACCTTTCGGCATCAAGTGATATTGACTAGTGATATCGATATCTAGTGATATTTCCCTAACATCTTGGAATGGGAGTATTCCAATGATATCAACACATGCAAGCCTAGTGATTTGGGACATTTCAATGATATCTTTCAAACAGTTGAATAATACAAGCTTCCAGATGGAAAATTCTGGAACACCACTTCTCCTGACCATACAAGTCAAATCCAGCCACAGTATGTTCCACAAAATAGGAATATTGAAAGCAATGCTGAACTTCATGGGAAAAAAATCTAGAATTGCATGCCTGCATGGGTTTACTAGGTCTCTAGAGACCGATGTCATATTTGGCAATCAATGTGAATAGAACTGTGGGTTTCAACCCTAACTTCGAGTAAGCAATAAAGCATGGCCTTGAAAAGAAGGAATGGACTGTTTGTAATTAAAAGCGACAAACAATAGAATCAATGGGAGCAACATAAACATCCACCATGGACGTTAGATCTGCATGGAAAGCCTCCAAGAGAAAAACTAGGAGAAAAGAACCCTAGAAGGATCAATGGCTTGCTAGAACTACCTAAAGACACAAGGGGGTACAATATCCATTAATTTAAGTCATCACCCTCCTCTTTCATCCTGATTTTGGACAAAGAGAGACTAAACCACATGGTTGGATCGTCACAAGGTCCATTCACTCAACAATGACATCTTCATCTTTTCAAGGATTCCCTCGATAGATTGGAAAAGCATGACATTGTTTTCCACTTTTTTTTTTTTTGGAGGGGGGGGGGGGGGGGGGGGGGGGGGGGGATATCGAGGATTGGACAGAGAGTTTCCAATCCCCTCATTTTGATTTTTCTACACGTACTTTTCGAAAGTACTTCTCTTGCTCCCGGATTTGTCATGGACAATAAGAGAGAGGCAGATCGAATTAGCCACCTCTCAACCCCAACTGTTAAATCAATGTCCATAGAAGAACTCTAATTGCACATTTCCATGTATGTAGTTTACATGTTTTTGTCAATTATTATTAAACTAAACTTGAAAGGAACATTTCAATAACAATGGTAAAACAATTAGATCACTAAGGTGCTTAAACCACTACCAAGGGCCGTTTTTGTTGCTATTTTTCAACTTCTAATATCTTTTGCAAATTTTGTAGTAATAATTTTGTTGAATCAATGCCACAAAAGCATTCACACTTTGCACAGAATTATGTAGAAAACCCTCTTCAACAAGAGGGAAAAACCATGAGAATGAGGGGCAGCCTTGGCCACTACTATGGTTATGTTTTCTTTACTAACTTATAGAACATATGGTTGAAGATGATTGCAATATATAGAGTTAAGGCAAAAGGATCCACCTCCAAGATCCAAATGCCTAGATAAAGCTCCACGGAATCTCTTAAGTTGAGCATAGATGTCAAATGTGCCCAACTTGTTAATTATCTTCTTGTACTAAGACATGGCAAGCCTCTTAGTAAGTATATTAGCAACTAGGTGAATGTATCATCTTCTTGAACTAGGACTACCCTTCCCTTATTCGAAAAAATATATTAGCAACTTGATCGCTTGAATTGATACATGGCAAAGGCAATGCTCTAGCATCAAAATTTTCATGGATTAAGTATTTGTCCAACTCTACATGCTTCATACAGTCAAACAGAACATGGTCATTCGCAAGATTGATGCCTAACTTGTAGCGTTATAGCATGATTAAGACCTGTTGGGTGGAGGTCAATATTTGAGAGAAGAATATGCAAATCTTTGTGACTCCAAGGGCAACCGATTTGTATTTTGTTTCTACACTTGATCTTGCCACCATTATCTGTTTTTTTACTCTTCTAGATGGCAATATTTCCTTACAAGTACATAGTATCCAGATGTAGACTGCATATTTTCGTAGGAACATGTCCAATAAGCATTTATGTAACCTTCAATATTGATTTCAATATAAAGAGTCCTTTTCCTACATTTTTCTTTAGATAGGCACTATTCTATTTAGAGCTTTATAGTAACTCACAATATTTACTTCACATTTAAATTTTCTGTACAGGTGTGATGTTTGGTATAGTTAGAGTAAGGTAAATAAGCTTTTTAACTGTTGGTGTAGCACTTTAATTATCTTTTCTTTATGTTTTGGACTATTTTCTTATTTATTTTCCTCTCCTGGACTTATGCTGCAATTTACCCAACACCTCTCTCTATATAAAGAGGTGTACGTTTTCTCTGGAGAAATAAGATCATTTATTTTTTCCAACTTGGTATTAGAGTGGTTATACTTGTTTGACGCTTCGATATCCTACTCGCACAAGCCTCCGAACCCCCCCACCCTAACCCTAATCCTCTCTCTCCCAACTAGCACCTGCAGCAGGCCACCGCTGCCGCCTTCGGCAGGCTGGTGCCGGCTCAGGCAGGAAGCCACCGGCCCCGATAGGCCATTGCCGCTCCCCCCTGCAGGTCGCCGCCGCCTATAGGATCTCCTGCTACTGCTGCCCACGGTTGGTGGTCTCTTAGACCATTAATGCTATCGCTTGCGAGTGGTGGTGGCCGGTAGCTCGTCGGCTAGGGAGAGTAACGCTCCTTAGAGGCGTTGTTAGGGGTTTACCCATGCCCTAACATGCGCTAAATCTTGTTCTAAGGAGCATTTGTGGCTCTTGGGATGATTTCTAAGATTTGTGGATCTTAGATTTCATAATCAACGGATCACTTTTTCATTCTCTGAAAATTCAAATCTAAAGGTGGTTTTTCAGATCCTTCTTGGTGGTGTACTGTGGTAGTCCTAAGGCACAATGGCATCTTCAAGTTATGAGGAGATATCATCGATTACCACTACAGACATTGGGAGTTACAAGACTCCCTTCTTCGTTCCTATTGCCAAGTTGAATGAGAATGACTATGCTAAATGGTCTCAGACATTCGTCATGATGGTAGAGGGACACGATAAGGAACATATTTTGATGGAGAGGGAGCCACGGGACAAGACAGGGAAAAATGTCACTTGGAAGAAAGATAATGCCATGGTCTGAGCATGGATCATGAATTCTGTGGAGCCACAGATCGGAGATGGTATCATGTACTATAGGACGGCCAAGGAGATGTGGGATTCTCTGCATCACACTCTCACAAAAAGAATTCTAGCAAGGTGTTTGAGATCCATCATGTTATTGGTGGTCTCAAGCAGGAGGGCCAGTCACTATCTCAGTACCATACTACTTTGAAAGGGCTCCTAGAGAAGTATATTACATGTCGTCTTATCTGCACCTGTACCTCTTACAGGGCACAGCGGAAGGAGTATGCAGTTCTTCAGTTCCTGGATGGGCTTGGACTAGACTATGAGGCTACTAGGTCTCAAATCCTGACTCTTGTTGAGCTTCCATCTCTTGAGGAAGCATATAGTTGGGTGAGTAAGGTGGTTGTTAAACCATCCGTGTCAGATGTTGGACAGACTTCTACCTGGGTTGCTATTGGACGACGTGGAGGATGTGGCTCTCCATCTACCGGGGGGAGAGGATGTGGTGGTCAAGGCATGATTGGTAGACCTCGTACCATATGCTTACATTGTGGCAAGGTTGGATACTTAGAGGCTACCTGTTGGTTAAAGCATGGTAGATCTCTTATGGCCAACCAAGTTATTTACTTTGAGGAGGTGAGCAACACGGTGTCACGTGCTGACTATGATATTATTGTCCAACGTCTCGCCCAGTTGGCCCAGGAGACTGCTGCTACTACCGATACTGTTACATTGGCCTCCTTAGGTATAGCTTCTACGTCTACCTCTGGTAGTGGTATTTCTAACGGCACCTTGTGGTTAGTAGACTTAGGAGCTTCCTAGCACCTCAGTGGTGATCAGACATGCTTTAGACAGGTTCTAACTATTCCTCCTGGTGGCAGACATTGCAAAGTGGATGGTAGAGATGTGGCAGTGACTCCATTGACAATATCTAATGTTCTTTATGCTCCTGATTTTCCTATTAGTCTTTTGTCAGTTAGCAAAATCACAAAAGACTTACATTGTCGTACCATTTTTGATGAGTTAGGTTGTATCTTTCAGGACAAACTTACGGGGAGGACGATTGGTGGTGGACATGAGGAAGGGGTGTGTATTGCCTGATCCAGACTCCTTTCACTGTTATGTGTTAAGGCAAGGTTGCTTTTTAGTGTTGGTATAACTCTTTAGTGGCATCGTCATACTAGGTACCATTCATTGGACAGGTTGCGATGTGTTATCCCTCACATTTCGCCTACTACTGAGATTTTGTGCGATGCGTGTCAGCTGGAAAAGTATCACAGAGCCAGTTTCCTTCTAGTTCTTCTCAAAGATTGGCAGATGTTTTTAATTTATTGCATATGGTTGTATGGAGTCCTAGTAGAGTATCAGATAGATTGGGTCATCGGTTCTATTTGCTTATTGTGGATGATTTTTCCAGGATGTCATGATTGTTTTTGTTAAAGAATGAATCAGATGTTGGGTCTATGATTGAAAATTTATTTTGCAAATAAAGACTTAGTTTTCTATTATTGTGAAGAGTGTACGCTCTGATGTTGCCTTAGAGTTTTGCGCAGCCAAGTTAGCATCCTTTTACAAATCTCTTAGGATTGTTCACTAGACATCATGCACCCATACAACATAGTAGAATGGAGTAGTTGAGAAGAAACATCGTTATGTTAGATGTGGCTAGAGCGTTACTTATTCAACATAATGTACCATAGGTCTACCAGGGAGATGCGATGTTAACTGTATGCTACTTGATTAATAGATTGCCCAATTCAGCTATTCAGGAACAGGTTCCATGGCAGATCCTTCACCTAAAGAAAGAATTGTTTAATGTGTCACCTCGTGTTTTTGGTTGTGTAGCCTTTGTCCATGTTTTAGGACCTAGCAAGGATAAGCTTGCTCCAAGGGTAGTGAAGTGTGTCCTTTTAAGATACAGTAGCATCCAGAAAGGATATAGATGTTGTGACCGACGAGGAAAGAAGCATTATGTGGCTACAGATGTCACCTTTTATGAGTGTATTCCGTACTTTTCTTCAGACAGTCATCAGTTATTGTTTGAGAGAGACTCAGTCCCTATGTCAGTACCACCAGTTCCTTTGAAGGAGATTCTTATTATTTACAAATGATGATACTACTACTACAGAGACCACTACTAGGCAGGAGGTAGAGACTACTCATGTATACAGGTTACCTGTTACATACAGATAGCATACATCGCATCAAAAACACCCCCGACCACCTTAGCCACCTGTCTCCTCCCATGGTTAGGCATGTGTTGATACTGATGTGAGTTGTCCTAATGGTGATTGTGCAGGTACCTCTGATGATTCTACTCGTCCTGCTAAGCAGCAGATTACACCTCCTACTGTTACTGGGTCTATAAAGGAGGATCTTAACCTTTCGATTGTTGTTCAGAAGGCCCCTTGTAGTTGTGCCCACTACCATACTGTTGGAGCAGTGTTTATTGCTAACCTTGGGATATCTTTTGCTATGTTTACTATTGCCATTTTTGCGACACAGATTCCTACTTATCAGCAAGCCATGCTAGATTCGAAGTGGCGTCAGGCCATGAAGGAAGAGATGGCTGCCTTGCACTCTATAGGGACGTGGGAACTTACTACTCTGCCTAGACATGCCAAAACGGTGGTATGTTGCTAGGTCTTTGCTCTAAAGTACAACCCAGATGGCACTATATCTCGCTACAAGGCGAAATTGGTAACAAAAGGATTTACTCAAATACATGGGCTAGATTTCTTTGATACTCTCTCCTGTAGCACGACTTCCTATTGTTCGTATTTTGTTGTCAGTTGCTACTCACTATGACTGGCCTCTTCATTAGTTAGATTTGAAGAATGTCTTTTTGCACGGTGATCTTCAGGAGGAGGTCTACATACAATAGCCTCCAGGGTTTGAGACTTAGGGGGAGCGTGTGTGTAGACTAAAAAAGGCCATCTATGGCCTGAAGCAGAGCCTAAGAGCTTGGTTCCAGGGATTGTCGAGGAGGTACAGACCATGGGGCTTGTGAGGTCTTCTGTTGATCATTTGCTCTTTATCAGGAAGAGCATAAGGGGAGTTGTGACACTCTGTCTATGTTGATGATCTCATCCTTACTAGGGCTGACACTGCTAAGGTAGTTGAGGTGAAGATGAAGTTGGCTGAAGCCTTTGTGATAAAGAATCTGGGTGAACTCAGATATGTTTTAGGCATTGAGGTGGCATGCAGTAAAGAGGGCATTGTCCTGAGTCAGCGCAAGTATGCTCTTGATGTGTTGTAGGAGACATGGATGCTGGGGTCTAAGGTAGCCACTATACCAATGAATCCCAAAGGACATCTCTATGATACAGAGTCTCATCCTATAAGCAGCAGATCTTATAGGCAATTGGTGGGTAAGCTATTATATCTTATTATTACACATCCTCATCTCTCTCTGGAAGTGGGAAAACTCAGTCAGTTCATGAACAAACCAACCAAACAGCATTGGGATGCTGCTATGTAGGTGCTTAGATATGTGAAGAAAGCACCTAGCAGAGACATTTTATTTTAGAAGGGCACATTTATGTGTATTGTTGGCTATTCTTATGTTAATTATGCACTATGTAGGTTTCATGGCAGATAGAAAGTTAACAACTGGTTTTTGTGCTTATGTGGCAGGCAATCTTGTGACCTGGAAGAGCAAGAAACAACAGGTGGTGTTCAAGTTAAGTGTAGAATCAGAATACTGTGCTATGACACAGACGGCTACAGAGATGGTTTAGATCATATCAGTGTTGCAGGATTTGCATGTCCAGGTGGAGGTGTGATAATCGCGCTGCTACTTACATTGCAAACAACCCAATGTTTCATGAACGTGCGGAACACATTGGGGTTGATTGCCATTACCCCAGAGACTTGATACAACGTGGGATTATCTACACTACTTTAGTTGCTTCTGAAGATCAAATTACAGATATATTCACGAAGCCTCTTCCTCGGTTCGCATTTGACATGTTTCAAGCTGGGCATCATTAATATATATGCTCCAACTTGAGAGGGAGTGTTGGTGTAGCACTCTAGTTATCTTTTCTTTATGTTTTGGACTATTTTCTTATTTATTTTCCCCTCCTGGACTTGTGTTGCAATTTACCTAACACCTCTTTCTATATAAAGAGGTGTAAGGTTTCTCTGGAGAAATAAGATCATTTTTTTTCTTCGACTCTAACCAATTTCAAGTACCTTTTTTTTTTAGTATCATCTAACTATCCGTCCTTTAGGTTGTGGTTTGCATTGATATGGTTGGCAATGGTTTTGCATCCAAGCCTAATGATTTCTCTCAACACGTCATGTACTTTTCTAGATCCTTGATCTCAAATTCACTTGCAAGATTGTTCTTGAGTTTGTGGATCCTATCTCCGTTATCACCGGTAACAATCATATTGTGAAGATTCGCGCAACGTTGTGGAGGGTCTTTGGCGTGGAGGTTCACATGTGTTAATAAAAAATAACATAAGATCTCTTTATAGGGCTAAAAATAGAAAAATAAGGACTCAATTATAGGGCTAAAAACAGTAAGTAATCTCCTACTAAAAACTCTATCGCTACAATTAACATATTAAAGTTAACCAAACTTGGACTCAAAGCCTAGACTTGACCCTTAAGAAAACAACCAAGGCTGATGCCCTTTCTTGACTGACTAACCTACCATGTGGACCACCCACGTGGGCCACTGTGCCATGTGTCAATCCACGTGGCACCACTATTCTTCACACTCCCTCTCAAGTTGAGGCCAGGAGGACGATGACTTCATCAACTCGTGGTGAGGCTAGAGACCCCACCATTCTTCATCTTCTTCGAGCCCAGAGCTTTCCAACTTGTCATTAGTGGAAGTCACGGTGTAACCTCTTGCGACTTTCGAAGTCGTTGCCTCTTGGGCAACCTTAATAGTTGTTGCAATGGGTGTTGTGGTCTTCTCTTATTGGAACATGACTTGAGTCTTCTCAAGATTAGTAGTTGTAAGGGCGTCCATGCGTGAAGTGCTAGTAGCCCTACGTGGAGGCCTCCTAAACCTGTCTGAACATTTATCTTGCGAGTGATTGGTGCGTCCACAATGTTGACATAAGAGATAGACTTGGCCTGAGCCTCACTTGTGTCCTCGCCCATGCTCAACACCAACCTCTGTAATAGCAAGTGTAGAGTTGTCGCTCTTTGTAGTAACCAAGGTTCGAAATGCCGATTTCGACGCCGTGCCGATGAAATTGTAGGTATGCATTTCGTGGGCATGCCGATGGCATACCGTGGAAATGCCCGTTTTTCGATAGCAGATTTCGACGACTCGAAAAAATGACATTTCGAGGCACGTCGAGGGCATGCCGATGCATGCCGACAGAAATGAAAGAAATGATTAAAATTTGAAAGACAACTAAATCAAAATGTTAGAAACATATTTACAGTTGTATGCAAGCCTATATGAACAAAAAACAATTGTTATTTTAGCCTATATGACAAAAAATCAACGTGTGTGTGCAGGAATGATTAAAATTTGAAAGACAACTAAATCAAGATGCTGGAAACGTATTTACAGGTTATTTGAGCCTATATGACAAAAAATCAACATGTGTGTGGACTCTTGCCGAATTTTGAAAAGTATAACCTGCCCCTCTTCCTCAGATTTAAACCTCCAATTCCTTTTCAAATTCCCGCTGCTCCAATTCCCAGCACCACTCAACGGTCGACATGCCGCCGTTTCGTCGGCAACGGTCGACATGCCGACGGTTTCCCTGCAAACCGACACTATCTTTGTGTCGGCATGGCCTTTCTCTAAACACCCCCTTACCGACGGCATGCCGTCGGCATTTAAATCATTGTGCTCATCTATATCTTGACGTGAACTGGGGGCATATTTTAGATGGACCGGGATCCTAGAGTGCCTAAGGTCGGGTTTGGAGGGTTTGTATGTAATTGGCTCCTCTTGTATCTGTACATGAAGTACCATGAACAATATTTGGTCAATGCAATGTTAGTCTTAATGTATAGGCGTATATGCATCTAAACTAATCCTTCCATCTAAATGTAGTCACAAAATCATAGAGGAACAGCAAAGTAGGGAAAAGTAATAAGATGCCTTTACTAGAAATCTTAGCTACAACCCATTAATACACTATTTAACGGAAGAAAACCCTAAGTGAGATGCATAAGTCATGCTTAATGGAATAATAATATATGAACATGCATAGTAGGGTTTCAGAATCAACTCCAAAGCAACATGCATGAATCCTGGTTTATGGATTTGGGCAGAAACACTACCGAAATTGCTGTTAATCATGAAGAGGCGTAGAATATAAACTAAGAGTGAAGATTGGCATCCAAGTTGGATGATGAAGACTCTATGTTGAGTAAGGTAACTGATTAGATGGCCTGCTGGATCTACCTCTATATCCAGTTAGTACTCAGGGTGTTAGTTGCATACCATTCTTTTTTTCTTTTCCTTTTTTTTTTTGGGTGTGAATAGGGCATGCTACTCAAGTTGAAGTGGGCCCTTCTTTCCCCTTTGTCTTCTTCTTCTCTGAGAAGAATGAACTAGCTTTAGTCCACTACTCTTGTAGGGGAGTTTGTTGTGATGAAGCACGTTATTTCTTGATTATCTCTTATTCTTGCTTCATCTTGTATTATGCAACATTGTACGAGTGACCTTTCGAGGTTTCCTTCTCAATGTTCATGGTGGTGATTTATCTTAATTTCATGCTATGTCTTAAGTTCGCTTGGTTGTTTACTTCCATTAGAAGATTATGTTGCTAAGAAAGAATCGTAGTTGGCTAGAAAATCTTGTTGAATAGAAAAATTGAGACTACCATAAGTTTCCTGCAAAGTCAATGACCTATTATGCTCAACTATATTTAAAATTAGACAGCATGCTGGATTGCTATTGGCGATTCGATAGCTTTCCTTTTCCTTTAAAAAAAAAATTAGACAGCATGCTCTCGGATTTGATTTCCAGATGTGGTGTTTGGATTTGAAGAAGTCTCCCACACTCAAAACCACCATGTTTACACTTCATAAAAGGAGGCCAACAATGGGGTTGCAACAATTGAATTACATTAGACTTCAAATAGACTACGGATGCAGTGGCTAGAGTTGTGATGGGGGCCAGGGGGCAAGCTTGTGGTAGACAGTTGGAACTCTGGAAGCGAGGGCTTTGTCTTATATTCTGGTGAAGATAGTTGGAACACGAGAGTTTGTGGGACACTGCCTATCATAGGACTTTTGGGAGGTGCTTGTCATATTAGAGTCCAGTGCTTGTATTTTTACAAGGGGCAACGTTGGAGGTCTGTTGTTTTTAACTGTTGGGGCCAGTTGGGGGAACATAATGAAATGATTTTGTGGCTCAGAATCCAGATGGCTTGTTAGGCAGGCGTCTGATTGCCTAGGATGTGGGAAACTTTGCAAGAGGATTTGGTGGTTGGAAACATTTTATTTTCAGTAATGTTGCAATATATTAGATAAGAACGAATTCCTCTTTAGTTCTCTGTATGGGCCACATGCAGAGATAGAGAGAAGAGTACTGCAAGAAGATTTGAGACACATGCACAGGGCCTTTTTCCAATTTACCAGAGTATAGGTTGAGATTCTAATATTAAGTTGGAATACATGACCGACTAGGGGATAAAGTATCAAGGGATAGGGACAAGATGGAGTTCAGTGACGTTCTGGCTGAGCTTGCATTATCTGATTGTATAATCTGCAACTGTTGTTTTACTTGGTGAAACATCACACACAGAAGTAGTGCACATGCAATTACAGGTTTACTACTCCATTAATTTTGTGGAGCTTTTCCCTTTATTTGAGGTGAACTGCCTTTGATAGACCTTTCTTTGATCACATTCCACAGTGTTGGAGATCAAATGATGATCTCAGGCGTGCAGTGTACTTCAAATTCAAGAAAATTTTGTTCTGTGAACCTGGCTTTAGAGACTTTATACAGGAGCACCAGTGTAAAGTACTGAAAGTGGATATAATGACTTGTACTCTGGCAGCAAGGTTATTTGCATCAAGAGAGTTTCTAAGAGGGTATGAGAAATAGATTAAAGAGGAGCACTGTTAGGTGAACAATGAATCTTTGGAGGTTATTTGTAGGTTAAATAGTGAGTAGGATTCTATTTTGGAAAGGAATAGGCCATCGTGCTACCAGCCAGTGCGGGCACTGGCACCGCACGACCTCCCGTTACCTTTGTCCCCTTTCCCCTTCCCTCCAAAAGAGTCATCATTGGAGGAAATCCTAAACGTGCGGCAGCCACCCTCTACAGGGAGACGCTCCCCCACCTTCCCAGCAGGCAACAAGTCCATCACCAAGAAGGCGAGAAGTTCCATAAGTAACGATGCAGGCTACAGCCCGAAGCAGCGGCAGAGATGGCAGTGACAGTGGCATTAGCGGAGTAGAAGAGATGGCAGTGGCAGTCTGCAGCAAGCACACAGTGTCGGCATCGGCACGGCGGCCTGCCGTCGATATGGTCGGCATGCCGACCATACCGGTCGGCATGCTGCCGAAACACCTGTCTTTCGACACTGAAACCATATCGTCATGGTTATTTCTCAAAACCGGCCTTGCCGACGGCATGCCGTCAGCATTTAAATCAATGGTAGTAACCTCTACCTCCAGGACCTCCATCTTCTCATGACGACCAAAGATGGTTTCAAGATCCATCTTTCTATTCAATGCAAGAATTTGATCGCGCATCGGATGGTAGCGGGAATGTAACCTTGGCTAGTTCTTTGGCTTCTGATATGAGGGGGGGGAAGGGGAGAGATAATGTGGAAAGGAGAATTTGGGAGGTCATGTACTTGTTTGAATTTCAGTCCCACTCTTTGTAAAAGGTAGTTTTTAGACGTAGTAATGAAGTAGGTGACTAGTAACCTCCATTAGTCATCCTTTACCCTTTCAAAAAAAGAAACAAGAAGCTTTGTTTTAAGATTTTTCTTGTGTTCTAGTTATACTACTTAAGTTTCTTTTGAAAGGTGATTTCAGTCCCTTTGTGCTTTAGTGCTCATGTTTTTTATTGAATTTTTTCATTTTAATTATTTAAAAAATACAAAACCTTGTACTCATCCACATACTCATCCAAGTACTCTATGTGATGACCTCTTGATCCCCCCTAATGACAAACTTGCTACTCCCATGCCAAAGAGACCGCTAACCTACAATAACCTTTTCTCAAGCCAGCAAATCTGCATGTGCATCACACCTAAGGTTGTCCCATAAGCAACTAAGAGAGCCAACATCCATAAGAGGGCAAAGTAACTATCATCATGCCTTCTTTGTAATCTCGCACCTAAAGAGCACGTCTATAAAAGAAGCACAAGGTCGTGTCTTCTAAAGCCTACCTCCTCCTTGTCACTTTTTCAACTAGCTTGCCCATCTTAAGAGGCCAAGCAATTTTTTTACTCCGAGCATAAGCTTTCAACCTATGACTAGCTAAGCAGTCCTTAAGATTTGTGTCACCACTTCCTTCGTTCACTTCTAAGCAACCAATAAGCCATCTTAACATAAAAGGAGCGTCTATTCGAAGAAAGAGAATAAGGAACACCTTCTTTGGTTCAAATCCCAACTTCATTTAGGAGCACTTGCAAATCAATTCTTGTCTTTGATAACCCTCCCCATTCCTTGGAATCCAAATTCCTGTATGATTAACATGCTGATTAATAGGGTGCCTTCCTTATGAGTAGATTCCTTTACATATTATGTTTCAAGTAATTTAAAATGATTTTTTTCGTAAAAAAAGGATAGTTTGGAATTTAAATTAGATGATTAAAAATTTGGTAAAAATGCATTGTAATGTATTATGTATAATGAGACTACTACATGTAGATTAAAAATGTAAATGGAGTGTGGTACGGAGTATTATTAGTATTAGTCTTTACTTCTTAGAGATGGCGGATGCTCATATGTGTTGGATCTTATACAATATTCTTTATTTTTTTGAGTTCCAAAAATCTCCGCAATTCGATAAGTTACTTGAAATTTTCATTGTCTTTTAAGTTTTTAATTTGGATGTACCGGAAGGTACAAATATGTACTTTGATTTGACTTTGGATATGCATGCTTTATTTGAGTATGTATTGATATTGATTTAACACTTGTGTTTTCACATATATGTCCTTTTGGCATAATCTTTTAAGGTTTTAAGTTAGTAATTTGTGATTTACTTGTAATTTTGATTATTTTAAGTGAATTATGTCGTCTTTTTCGTCATGCATTGACGTGTCCTTGACATGCTCTCGATGTTCCCTTGAAATGGAGAATTTTTGGGGCATCAAAATCCTCGAAATCCAACTTCAAAACATGGATGTTTCCACGTCATGCCCTTGACATGTTTCTGAAATGCGCACTTGAAAATTTATCAAAGCGACATCAAAATCGGCATTTGAAACTCTTGGTCAAAACTAAGGCATTATATCTCGAAATCTTTTACTGTGGGATATCTAACTGAATGAAATTAGTTTTGGCCTTGGGCATAAAGTCCCTTCTCTTTTTTGTCCAGGCAAATAAGATTTTTAGTACAGGGCATGAGTGCGTCAAACTGTTTATGGATATGTGTATAAAAAATGGTTTAGCTTTTTGTACATACATATCCAGATGTTCTTGGACCCTTTGTCTTCAAGAGATATGCTACATGGTTATAGCTGGGGAGGCTGCTGTAGGGCATTTAAAAGGAAAAAGAAAATTATGAAACCCATGTCTTAATTTGGACTCCCAGCCCTTTTATTAAAGAATTCAATTTGTAGTAGTTTTTTTTTTTGCATTTTTAATCCACTGAAAACTGTCATTCTTAATGGGGTCAGGAGTCTCTAATTGAACTTGAGGAACTGTAAATTGGTCCACGTCTAGGTCCAATGCTATGCTAATATTTATGCCAAATTTATCGTTCACTATAAAGGATTTGCAACCACTGCTTTGGCTGTGACAATGCATCTCTCTTTTCAAAATGCATCTCAGTCAATACTACAGTTTGGTTGCTTATGAGATTGCGTTTCTTGTACTCTATTTTAAATGCAGATTGGTTCCATGGAGATGCTGTGGCTGTTAATCGGAAAAATGTCAGAAACCTAATTGGGTTCAGGTGCCATAAGTGCCGCCAAACAAGTATTCCTATTTGTCCTTACAGTAGAAGTGAGTCCGCTTCTGAGGCCCATCTACCGGTAAATAATGCCATGTTGTGTGATACTGCTGCTAATGTTCACAATGATGAGGTGCAATGCAGCAGTGAACATAATGGCCAGCAGGTTGCATTGGCTAGTTGTTTAGTTGAAGCAGATGTGTATGAGGAATTGACTGGAGGGTTTACTTTTGATACAAGTCAGTGTCAATCGCCTGATAAAATTTTTAAAAGAAGTAATGCAGAAGGGGCTTTGCTGTTATGTTCGAGTGACATGACACAAACGGGGAACAATTTACAACAAGATTTGAGACTCAATGTCAATGAAGTAATACATACTGAAGATTCCACTTCTGGTAAACAGACTGATATTTCTTTTGTGGATCCAAGCTGTGGTCTCATGCCTGGAAATTGTGAAGACAAGTTGACGAAATTCTCAACTGCTCAAAAGCATGTGTCTTTTGGAAAATCACAAGAATGTGATAGAGAAAGCAAAATGCTGGTTGATGCTTCCTTGGGACAAGAGGATAAAAGCTTGGATTCAAAGGTTCTGCAGGTTGGCCTCCTTGATCAGATGCCAATTTTACAGTCCAATTCTTCTCCAGACTGTTGCAATAACATGTCAGGTAGTCATGATAGAACTGCTAATATCATGCAGCATCATGATGGTCTGGAGCATGTTGATCACTCACTACATACTGAGTGGCAAGTGGGTTGTACATGGAATTTAGTTGATAAAAATCAGGAAGAAAGTGATACTGATGGACAATATAAGGGTCTTATATATGAGGGTAGTTCGCAATATCCACAAGGACCTATGGACGAGCTCTTTGAAGCCAAGAAAACTTCCCCGAAAGATGATTGAGAATGTTGAGTTTTAGTGGGCCACATCAATGATGGTGACAGGATATGACATAAATCAAGTTACTCCAAGCTTGAACCAAGTTGGTATTTGGCTTACTGTGATTCTTGGTTTTGTCTGCAAATGACTTTTGCAGGACATAATCTAATAGATGCTGAGGTTAGCTAAAAATTGGTTCAACGGGATTTGTTCATGTGGCATTGTTCAGAGGGTTCATTCAAGATTATATTAACAATTTTTTAGTAGCAGAAATTATTTTCATTCAGGAAGGCAGTAGGTTCTTACTTGATATGCCGGTCGGTCCTTATAACAGATTGTAGGCAAAGCATCATCTTATCTGAGACAATTTTTTGTAGATATTCAAACTGGAACAAGTTTCCAGATGTGCAGTTGTCCTGAGCCTGATATCATTATCTCTGGAGTGGTTTATACTTTTATCATTTTTTATATTTGAAAGAGTTATACTTCTTTATCATAAGCCTGAATAGTTCTCATCATAGAGAGGCCATCGTGTTTTTCTTTCTTCTCTTTTCCTGGTTATTTTGAAAGTTAGTTTGCTGATGATTTAAGGTGGCATTCCTCCAAGAAATGTTTGCCTTCTTGCAGGCAGATTAAATGTGTTCATATTTCAATCAGTTGTACATTTTAAAATTTTCAGCTTATTCTATCTTGTGACAAAAAGACTCACTGGTTTAGTACTTTCAACATTAGTACTTACATGTTCAACTAATTGTAAGGTAATTTACGCATCACCATACTTACACCTCTATTTCAACGAAATGCATTAATGGAGTTCTTGATCTTTATATTTACATCAATGTAGTCTATTAGTTTTCTGTTGAGTTTTTCTTACCTAACTAACTTGGGTTTGTATCGTAAATAAGACTTTGTATGAAAAGCTTGAATGGGCATTTTTATACAACATTAGTAAGTGCTAATGCAGTTAGGTGGCTAGTGAAGGAGGGATGGCATTGTGTTGTTCAGACTTTAAATTGAAACCGAGATGTAAGTTCAGGGGCTTTTATGTAAATTATTCATAATTCTAAGAGTCTGAATGGAGTCTGAAATATAATTGAGAACAATTTAAAAAAAGTGTTTGTTGCATACCCCAATCTGCTCTTGTCAACTATTTAGCAACTCATGTTTGTATGTTTTCTGGCAAAGACAGAAGCTTGAAGAAAAAATTGTTTAAGTCTCTATTTTGGAAATGAAAATTGTATTTCATTATATTCTCTTGATGCAGTGCATTTTCTTGTTCAGGCCATATGCCTGTACAAGCTAGACATGCGACTACTATGGCAGACTGAATATCCAAATATATCAGGTTGCCAATATATACCCAACACAGACGCAAGACATTTCAAGTAATAAAAAAGCTACAAATAAATAAGGGTCTATTCGCAGTAAGAAAGAGATAAATAAACCCAACATAATTACTACGGGTGCCGGAAGAGGCTTGGAAAAACTACTACTTTATCAAATTTACCCACTAAAGGGAAAACTAGCTAAGAGAGGAGAGAACATCCAGACTAGATACTCAACGTAACCTTCTGTTAGACATGCTCCAAGCACTCCCCTATGGTTCTACACCTGAGATAACTCATTGGTGTCACAAAAGTTAATGAGTGGTCACTCAATAGGTTGCATCATGCTTACATTATGGCAAGTAGGGTAAAGGTCCAATGCGAACAAGAGACTATATGCAAAGAGATGCATGATGATTCCAATCTTTTTTAGTGCATTACCCAATAGGTTTAATGATCAAGTAATATTGTTGAATTTAGTCATGTTCTAAACTGTGCATTATTCACATGTAGGCCTGTCATTATTGGTGAAGTCTCCTGACTTCAACACCAGGAGCTAGGGATTTGTTTTTTGTCATTGGAGTTTTCTTGATATGACACATCGTAGTTAATGGCCTCCACAAATCAGGGATGTTTCCATCTATAAAATATGGTGCAATCTAGGTTAGGATAGTTCTTTTGCTCATGGAAACCTTGGACAAAAATGTTCCTGCAGCACCTTTTTAGATAGGCCACAGAATAAAGAATTACCCCGGTCAAGGTACCATAGAGGAGCCATAATTTTGAGGTCATGCGGGAACTCAAAACTATGATGAGAGAGAAGGACCCCAATCTCTATTTAGATCCAGGTACTTGAATTTTAGTGGTGAAATTCCTTTTTTGCTGGTTATGCTGTGACATTGCAATTTTACTATTTTTATAAATGTATTTTTAATTTTCTAGTTTGTTCTAGTTCTAAAAATGACCCTTTCTTTGACGGGCTATATTGTGGTCTTCACAATTTGCTACTTGCTAAACTTGTGCCCTTCCAAATTTCATGGATGAAACTTTCTTTTAATGAGGTTATGATTAAATGACCTAGAAACCGACCTGCAAAGGTAGATTCCATCCTGGTGCAACATTTTTTGCCTGTGGATAAAAGCTTGGTTATGTGTATGGTACAAGTGCATTAAGTATCCATTTAAGGATTTAATCACGAAAATAACAAATGATTAATAATTAAACCCTAAATGTAATCCATCCTTCACAAATACCATTCTCACCGCCCCTTTCCTGTTTTTTACATCATCTTCCCTCTTATGCATAAACACCACCCACTCTCAAGAGTTGCTTGTCATGGAAAAGGAGAAAAGCTGGAGGAGGGAAGGTGAGAGGATATCTATAGGAAGGGGGTATTATGTTTGGGGTTTAACTAATCGCACCCTTTAATAGGTTTTTTACACAGACTTGCATGTCGTATGTTAAGCCTAAAGGCTAGTTTGGGGTTTGCTAACTTGGGTTTGGAAAATGGAAAGAGGAGATAACCCCTATTTCTATTTACAGTAGAGGGGAGGATATCCCCTGTTGGTGTTTACTGCATGGGGGTTAATTTAGGGGTTATCCCCCCAAAAGAATGCCATCATCTCCCCCCATCAAACATGGGTTAGGCTAAAGCGGTGTTAAAATAACATCCAAGGTAAATGGCAGTTATCCCCTAAGAAGAGGAATAATCTGTAAAGAAAATGGGCCTATGATTTGACTTGCACGTGACAGTTTGTATTGGAAGTATAGAGACACAATGAATCCAAGTGTATCTTTGGAAGTCCTTTTCAGGGTAATTGAAATTATATAGAGATGAGTATATAGGGATGAGTAATGATTATAAGCTATATCTTCATGGTTTGAATTTTTTTCCTGGTCATCAATTTTGAAGATGGGAGTTGCCATTAGTATAGAATGATTCTGTTTAAAGATTTGATTGGCCAATTAGCTTAAGGATGACATTCATTTTCAGTAAAACATCACTCTTCTAGGATTTGTTTAGTGATGGAAGCAAACTCAAAACAAAGAATGTTGAATTTCATCTTCCTAAACCAATATAATATATTGTGAGAGAAGAGAACAATTACCCTAATCACACAAGACTATTTGATTACCTCCGAATAGGATGCATGTCTTTTGTTGGGATCAAACCTCCAAATTGCACTTATATCAAAGGAAATGGAATTGCAAGCTCTCAATTATCTAACAAGCTACAAGGATGGGTTCTGACACCCTGAAATTGGATCAGTTGTTTTATGCTCTCATCCCTTATTTATATAGATTTCACCTGTCCTTTACCACTCATCCTTGACATTTCAGCACCTTCTATTTCCTTTCATTGTGAGATGGAAAATGGTTGTTGGGAACACCCTTTAGAGCATGGTTGAGGTGAAAATAGTTGTTGGGTTGCAAGATTTTTCAGCCAAGGTTGTAAAGCCATTGTCGAGAAATAAAGGGGATGTGAGGGGGAGAGAGAGTTGAATATTTATCTTAGCTCTTTGAACATGCATGTCTTTTCATTGCTCTTAAGTTGAGGGGACACACTTGAGCAAGTTGTTTCCCAGTTCTTAAGATGGACAAGGAGATTCCATGCCTATGGCATCTTCGGATCATCTTGTTGAGAGGAGTGTGTGTTGTTTAGTACCACACTGTGAGTTGTGGGAATGTGGAGTGTGTGGTGGCCCATAAATAGACATGTACCCCCGCTTATTTCTTTGAGAAGATCAATACAGATCTCAGCCCTATCGGAGCCTTCTCCTATGGTTTTTTCCCCGCTATTCGTGAGTGGGGTTTCAAACCCAAGCGTTCTTAATTTCTTTTTGCTTTGATATTAGTTGCTTCCGCTTATCTTAAATTTCAACTTGATATAAGAGCAGTCGTTCTTGGGTTATTGTTTTTCAATTATGTTTATCATTCTATTCTTGGAGAGTTCTCGTGAGGCTGTAGGAAGTCAAAGAAGGTGGATCATGTGATAAGCGTGCAAGATCAAAAAGGAGCGGCGATCAAGGAGCCTGCCTAGATCCAGTGGAATCATGGAACGTTGCTACAACGTCGTGGAGCATTGGTGACACCACTATGGCTCAGGTGGACCCCAGCAGCATTGCACAAGATGAAGAGGCGGCGCTCGGCGTTGATGGTGATCTAGATGGAGGTGAGGTAGAGATCCTACGAGAAGGAGGCAGCGCCATGCACGAGGCTATAGCATCATGGGATCTCTGGGGATGATCTCGCGGCGAGAGATCATGCGAGCATTGATGGAGGCGATGGCAGCCACATCGAGAAGATGGCGGCGTTGTTCGTGAGTATCAGGCCATTGGAGGAGTCTCTCGAAGCCTTAGGGGTCGTGGCGACACTCAAGCGAGCGTTAATGGCGCTGGCAGTGCTCTAGCAATCGCTAGTGGAGATCTGAGGTAGCGACGATGCCGGTGCCTCGCCTTCTGGTGGTGAAGAAGGCGATGGAGATGGTAGGGACGCTTGAGCTGCGATTTCTAGCAGAGATCACTGCGTTGATCTCGCGACGTGGATCTTGCAATGATGGCAACGAGGAGGATCGACGCAATAGCAGCGAGATTGGCATTGTTGACTCGTTAGGTTTGCTTTTCCCTTCATGTATGTTGATGTCCCACGGAGAAGAAAGAAAATTAAAAAAAAAAAAAAGGAAGGAGATTTTTTTTGAAAAAAAAGGAAGAAGGTAGAAGAGAAAAAAATGAATAAGAAAAATAAAAAAAGAAGAAAGATAATAATAAAAAAAAAGGAAGAGTTTGAATTAAAGAAAAGATGGGGCGAAGCTCTTTTCTTTGTGATATTTTTTTCTTCTTATTGTTGTATTCTACTCCCATACAAGTATAGGAGAAAGGGGGAGTGTGGATGCCTATTGTAGTCATCTCTATTTGGGAGTCCCTTTGTTGTAGATTTTCATATTTGCGTCTCTCTTCCTAAGGCATGGTGGCATCCTTCAGCAATTCTAAGGTGACATTGGATACCGCTACAGATGTTGGGAGTTACATATCATCGCACGAGAAACCCAACTCTGGGAGGTCTAGAGTTTTGAGGTCTCCAAAGAGCGAGATCCAATTTTGAGGTCTTTAGAGGAAGAGTCCAGCCAGTTTCTATGTGAGAGATCCAGCTTCAAGGTCTTCAAAGGAAGACCCATTACAGGGATATTAAATGGGGAGCCACCAACACCAGTTAAGGTCTCCAAAGGAGAGGCCCTTGTCAGAGACATCAACAGTTCCTTCAGCAACTTTAGCTCATGTTCCTACCTACAAGTGAGAACCAGTTGAAAGGAGTTTGTTCTGCTGTAGAGTGAGGATTGTGTTTTGTTACAAGCTGAGCATTCCATGCTCCAGCTTGAGGGGGAGTATTGCGAGAAGTGTGTGGTGTTTAGTACAACATCATGAGTTGTGGGAATGTGAACTGTGTGGTAGCCTATAAATAGGTGTGTACCCCTGCTTATTTCTTTGAGAAGATCAATACATATTCCAGCCTTATAGGGGCCTTCTCCTGTGGTTTTCTCTCCACTCTTCGTGAGTGGGGTTTTCACGTAAACTCAAGTATTCTTAATTTCTTTATACTTTGATATTATTCGTTTCTGCTTATTGTAAATTTCAACTCATCTAGATGGCATGAAGACTCTTAATTCTCAGCCCGTGCAAGTTGTTTTTCTCACCATAAAAGAGTCACTAGATGAGCCCGGCTTCTTTGGTGAATAGCTAGACTTCTCCTCCCCTACCACAAAGGACAGTGAATGATCTCGGCTCACTCAAGCCAACTGCCTTTCCTGGTAAGTATGGTAATGAGATTTGGGATAAGTCAATTCGATGAGGCAAGAAGGGCAAGAAAAAGGCCTCTGTATAGGAAAGAAGAAAGCTTGTTTCATAGCCTGATGCTCACATTTCAAGGACGAAGAAAGTGAAAGTCCAATAAGAGAATGTGAGAGGAGATGGGGAGTTGGCTGCCCATCAGGGTTTGTTGGAAAGAGGAAACTTAGGGAAATATCATGGAATAAGGGTTGATTCTATTCATTGGGATTCTGTAAGTATTTCATTACAAAAAGTTTTGAACAGTTGGAGCTTGGAGCTTTTTTGGAGATTGGATGTAGTTACTAATACATGATCTGCCATATGCAGAATGAAAACTTCATTCTTGCTTTTATAAGAGTTTTTGTGGAATAGTTTGTTCACTTCTCTTCCATGGAACTTTCATCTGAATGGCTACAGTATAATAGGACAGAATGGAAGAAATTCCATGAAACCTACATCAATCTTTAATTAAGTTTGAGAAGAGACGATATGCTTGTTTATGTATGGCAACCTACATCAATCTTTAATTAGTAGTTGATAGAAAGGTTTCCCGGTTACACAGCTGCGTCTGAGGAACTATAGAATTGATCTTATTCGCTTAGTCAAGCTAAAATTTCTTCTGAGGAGCCATATTTGAAATCGTCAAGTTTGCAGAAAACGGTTGTCATTCTTTAGTTAGAGAGGTCACCAACTAAGGGGCATATAGTATCTGGGAAAAGGGGATTAACCAATTGATTATCTTTTTAGCTTTTACAAGATTACAAATTTTAAAAATAGCTATACATACTATCATACCGTTTAAAAATAAAAGTTATATATACTATTATTCTTGGAAAAATCTATATTTAACATGCATGTAATCAACATATAAGCACAGCTAACATGGAAAAATCTACTAAGAAACATCAAATGATCATTACATAATCATTTAACAGGTAAAACATTAAAAGAACACATTAACATGCAAATAATCACCAAATCAAGGTGCTTGTGAATGGGGTTTCAATTGCGAGACCTTCATTTTGCTTTGGTGCATCTTTAGAAGGGAGAGAACCACCCTGGAGAGCATTTTGTACCATTATAACATGCTCTATAATGATTGGAGTAATTAGCTCTTATAAATGAATTACGGAGGGTCAAACCTTGTTGACTCCTTTTCCCCTAAAAAAAAAAGTAAGTCAGACAACTAATTAACCAATCATACAACTAAAGACAGGGGGCGATGGGAGAATTATGAAGATTGATGGTCAAGGGTAATGGTGCCAGCAAGAGGGCTCCCAATGCCAGGCAACAAGGGAGGCCCTTTTAAGATGGGTGGCGATCGAGGTTAGGGTAATAGCTAGGTATAGGGGTGTCCTAGGGCACTTGAGGGGTATAGGCAAGGGAGTAGGAGGGGTATTGGATAGTGCTAGGGCTCTTGTGGTTAAGATCGTGTCTGCCACTGGCAAGGCGAGGTATTTTGCTACCTAGAGGGTATTGAATAAGGGTTTATGAGGAATTTGTGTGGATTCTTGCGCCACTCAGTAACTTTAGTTGACTGATTAAATAGACCAACTAATTGGTCAACTACTTGATTAATCGACCTAACTATATGGCCAATTATCAATATTCGAGTGGCTCCACAATCAAATAAAATTAATTAGCCAAGTAGATGGATTTTTCAACTTTGGAAATCATAGAAAGTCCAGGAGATTAGAGAATGGGGAGAGGGTGAAACACATTATCAAGTGCAATAGAGCAGAGCAAGGATGAAGGAGGCCAAAGTGGAGGTAAGTTATACTAGACCAATGTGTAGGTGACTTAGAAAAAGTAGCTTTTTCCTTGATACTAAGGAGGTAGTTTGGCTAAATCCTCACTTGAATTGAGCAAAATGGCTTTTTTCACTATAAGGAGGTAATGAATTACTTGTAGAAGGTACTAGACAGAAAGGTCAAAATGTTGAGGGTGATGGTGATCTTAGGCACCTGATCCTCCTTGACTTTGTCCCTTTCAAAGCCTTTAAATGGTGGCCTTAGGGTACCTAGGCTTAAGGAGGTCCTTTCTTTATTTAGACTCCTTGTATTTCGCATTGTCTGCCCGTTGTCCGCCTACTGTCCGCACAATGGCGGACTGTTGGTCTTCTCTATTGCATACTAGTAAGGGTGGCTAATGCTTATCAAGATTGAGCACAAGGTTCACCTATAGATCTTTGGTTTTACCTTTTTGAGACTTGGCTTGTGACATATGCATGTCACATGAGGTGGTTTGTACCCTCATTTTGTGCAATCATTACAATGTTAGTTAGGTTAGTTGTGGGATTTCTCCAAACATGGAGTGCTTTCATTTGTAATGGTCCACATTCTTGTGCATTTTTTTCCTTTCAGATTCCTCTTCTATGTTATCAAGGGAGATTAATACGTGCCAATTTTTCTTCATCAATCCTCTTCAAATAGCAGGTCTATTTTATTAGGTAATACTTGAAGTGAATTTTTATATAGATGTCCTATAAACTTTGATCCTCAAATTTGTCATATCCACATGGATTTCCTCATAAAGTTGTTTAATTTCACATTACCATGTACGAGCTGACTTATACCAAGGTTAGGTGTAACTATGATATTAGTTCCCAATCTTAAGTTTGAGATCCAATCAAGATAGTATATCAACGAACAAGGGAGAATGTAGTCATCAAGATCTACTTGTTGCACAAGCTCGAAGCCATGGTAGATTTATATTTGAGATGATATAAGACAAAATTGACATTAGTTTAAATATCGGGATGTGGGAGAAGCAAAAACCTCTTCCATAAAATAGTAAATTTCTAATTAGAGCTTAATTCTAGGGGTATAACCAACTCAGGGATGTTTATCTAATATCATATATTTACAGGGGTGTATATGTAAAAGATCTGATTTGAAACCTGTATGAGTATTTCCCATAGAATTAGCTAATACTTACTGAATTGAGTACTTAAGCTTCAGTGCATGTTCATTGTACATTTTCATGATTGAAAGTCACTCATTTGTTGAAGTTGCATGTCACCTCTATGGTTTCAAAGTTAAAGACAAGGAAGCCTACGATTATAGGTGAAGTTACTGTATCATGGAAGTTTGAATACACAGAAATTTACAGGAAAAATAACTTCACAGATTTGGCCTATGGTCACCTTATATCAGGGAGGGGTTCTAGTCATTATATGGTACCAGTTAAGAAGCAACACTAGAACACACTGCAAGGTTCATCCTTGAAATTTGCATGGAAAAATTCAAGGCTTGTAGAAAGGGCCTACTTTTGAATATGTTAGTACTCCAATTAATTCATCTGGTTGTCAGCCTTTCCTTACCGAGATCGCCTCTTTTTTCCTTTTTTTTATTTGTTTTTAAGTGTCAGTTTACTTGTGTACTGTCTCAGGAGAATGAAGAAAGTAGAACCTCTCAAGGGGAAAAAAATGAATGTAGAAAGTAGAAACTTTTACATTTCAAAATATCATGTCATCGGTCTTTAACATATTGGACTCTATATGTTCTTGAACACTGTATCTGCACCCAAAAGGATATACTTACATTGGAATGTTAATGTACTTGAACACTTTATCTGAATCAAAAGGATCTAATCAATGCTGGGAGTTTATCTCTGCCTAACACCAGTTGTGGACCCAAACAATCTAATCATGTTGGAATATCCATGTGCTTGAACACTGCATCTGGAGCAAACAATCTAACCACATTGAATTCCATATGTGGCTGGATATGCATTCAAGGTTTCCTCATTTCAAGATCACTCCATTTATCTTCTAGTCATATGCTCAGGTGAGTATTTCTTCATGAATAACGTGACAGTATTTTCTGCAGTTGCTATTTCTTTTTGCTCTGTGACATATCATGTATTTAGCTACTCCAACTAAGTGGATACCAATCTACGTGTGTACAGTGAGGTACAGTTATATTCAGTCTATTCAATAATTACAAACATTTGACATTGTAGACCAGATCTGCTCTGAAGAACCGTTACCAGAGATCACACATGAATTGCAGGTGGTATGTTCTTAGTCCCTTTTTTGTTTTGTGTTTTTTAAATTGTTGAATTGCCTTATATTCTAATAGTCATTGCATGTGCTTCTAACAGTGCTACTGCAATCATACATATATTCTGCTTAAAGAAATGTTCCTGGATTATAGGTCAGATGTGCAGGAGAAGTTGACATGGTTAACTGTCAATGCACTTGGCTTTGTTGTACTGAGAATGTTGTAAACAAGGCAGCCCTAGTTCTCAAATAGTTTAGAAAAGCATACTGAAATTTTCCTATGCTTATGACTGCATGTTAGGTTTTGCCTCTAATCTGATTCGTTATCCTTTTCATATCATGTATTCTCTCATTGAGAAATAGTGATACTTTCAATTGATGCATACCTTGTTTACCAGGTTTTGGAGAACTTGCGGGGAAACAAAGGATGTTGAGAAGCCAACTTATCATCTTAAAATTTGCTGATCATTTTGAAAACTATTGAAGATTCCTGTGATCTCCATGTTGGCGATCTTCCACGATTCTCCATGTTGAGTAGAGGAGAAGAAACAAACCCTCTTACCATGTTATCCTCTTGCCATATTTTATGTTTTCTATTTTGGTATTATCTCTTTGGAAAATATGTTTAGGATTTGATTTAGTTAGAGATGAGTTGTACTTATTTAGAAGATTGTATTAGAATTAGAAAGTAAGATTGATCTCTCTATATAAAGAGACCAAATCACATGGTTTCTCTGAGTTTCAATAATAATAAACTTAACATTTCTTCACATGATATCAGAACATGTTCGATCTAGAGAACCATGCTTCCTCTACTGTGCCTAAGAGGCCACGAGAGCCTCTTGTCTACGTGGAGACCAAAATTGGTCTCCTAATCCTAGTGGATGGCACCCTTTCTGCCTTGGGGTGCAAGTTTTGCCCCTTCTTTTGATGCCACTATTGTTGTTGGTTGTAGTTGCGGCTATTGTTATCATGGCAACTATTGTTGTTGTCGATGGTGTTACTGTGGCTACAATTTTCGCTACTGTTGTGGCTGCTGATGCCATTGTTGTAACAATTCTTGTTATTGGTGCTGTTGAAATAATCATGACGGTTGTTGGTGCTTTGTGCAAGATAGAGGCAAGTCTTGTAGTGGCTATCGTATTCTTTGCCCAACTTGTCTTTGGCCTGAAAGACATTCTTAAAACCTTAGGTCGTGTTATCATAAGAAGATGATGATGAGTGGTGGGAAAACTGAGTCGTCGGCTCAACCCCACCTATAAATGTCTAAAGCCAATTTTTCGTCTAGTTTTGGGGTGAAGAATTTTTTTCTGGTGAAGGGCGACTATTCGTGCTTAGGAATGTATTCCATACTTTGTATCAATGCTTGGTATCGTCTCCCCAGTGGTGCTTGGAATCATCTTCCAACTAAAGTCTCCAAGTCAGTTTTTTGCTCCAACTTCGCAAGTTTTGGATGTTCACTAATGGAGACCTTTGTCTGCATTCCTGAAGAACAAGTTTGTCTACATGTTGAAGTCCATGCGTGACAAAGTGTACACGCATATCTGCCTGCCTCATCTATGGAAGCCTGGAATCTAGTTTTTATTCTTCTCTCAACGTGAAAATTGTTTTTGGAGATGGGTGACCACTTAGTGCTTGGGAATGTGTCCCAGGTGAAGTTTAGTTTAAGTCTTCAAGTTCGTGATCTAAGTTGTGATCAAGTTCAAAGTTCGTACCCCGTTTGTGCATGTAAGGCCTACATGCGTGCAAGTATAAGAAGTGCTTCCTCAAGTTGGATCGTGCACGTCCAACTTGGGGGAAAGTGCTGGAGATTCTTGTGATCTTTATGTTGGAGATCTTCCAAGATTCTCCATGTTGAGTAGAGAAGAAACAAACCCTCTTGCCATATTATCCTCTTTCCATATGTTATATTTTCTATTTTGGGATTATCCCTTTAGGAAATATATTTAGGATTTAATTTGATTTAGTTAGTGATATGTTTTACTTATTTTCGAAGATGGTATTAGGATCGGTAAGTAGAATTGATCTCTCTATATAAACAGAGCAAATTCCATGTTTCAATAATAATAAATTTCATGTTTCTTCACAAAAACCATTGACATCATTTGATTGCTGCTATTCGTAAGTACATTTCTGAACAATCCATACTTGCATTTTTCAATGCTTTATTGAGCTATCGGTTGATTCTTTTTTTTGGAGCGGTTGGATCCTAGTGAGATTGACATAGGTTATTTTATTGTTTTATTCTTTGATTGATTGTTTTCTAACAAAGTTTTTGGAAGTTGATAGCAGCACCATTTCACTTCACTATGCCAGGTACAAGATTTCGTACGGAGGTTCTTTTGGGATCACCTGCCATTTTTCTTTGTGTGTAATGCTTCTTCTGATTCCTTCTAGCTCACAATTTCTTATCATTTTCTGAGTATCCCTTCTAATTTACATATTATGTGCACTTATGATATGGCTGTATGGCATGCTTGCAATGCCAGGTTCAATTCTAATGTCCACATTATGTTTCAAACCTCCGGGAGTGCATGCCCGTGCAGAGTTGGTAAGTTGCTGCTTTTGTGCTACTCAGAATTAGAGGCTGTCACAACTTGCATTGGTAGTTTCTCCACCAAATAAGATTATAGCTTCCGCATAATATTTTTTATCAAGTTCTTTTACTATGCGATGGCGTTCATGGTTTGTTGACTCAACTATTTCTTACTACATTTTGGATCCAAGTGCTTCTGGTATGTGACAGATTTCTTGACTCGATTATACACTACCTGATTTTGGACTTGTATTGGTATATGCTTGTAGAATGGAGTGATGTAGATGCTTGTGAGATGGAATGCTCTGAATTAATTAAAACAAAAAAATGTGCTAATACATCGTGATCTTCTGAGTCAATATTCAGTGCTGAGAACTCTCTCTCAGCAACTCAACAAAATAACCCCAATAATTTGGTAGAAGCGGTGCCCCTTCAACTGAGGAGGGTTGAAGCGACCAAGCTTGGGGGATTGTTTAGCAAAAATGCAGGTCCCCGCAAAGTTTTAAGACCCTGCATGGGGGCTGATGCCTGCCCTTGGAAGATTATGTTGATGACCTGATGAATAGGAACACTGAGGATTCAATATCTGGCATGTATGTGCTTTCATGCTATCTTTACAATTATAATTCTAGAGGATGATGTATCACTATCCTTGGAGGGGTAAAGCAGCAAAAACAATGGTGCAGTGAGTTAATGGCTTAGCATTTGGTTTCGTTCTTGTACCTAGGGGTTGATGCATTCTTCTTTTCATACTTTATTTTTTCAGTTTTATCTGTATTTTTGTACTCCATAATGGTGAATAAGATTGTTCTCTGGATTGTACATGGTCTTCTGGAATTGTTGATGGGGGTCTCTTTGATCGTAGCTTGTAGCTACTGTAATGCATTGAAGCTGCTATTTTTTTTGTTGGCCTTTCTTTTGTTGTCCACTCATGCATGAGCACGACTGAATTCAGAAAATCAAATCCAATGCCTAAAATATTTAGGCGGGATTGATAAAACCTGCTCCATTTGGAGCAAGTCAGGAACCTTGAGCATGCTTCTCATTTCCAATTACTTATATATTCTTATCTCTATGCAGTTACATGGTATCCATCGAGTCTGGCAGTTGTGCTTTACTTTCAAAATATCAATAAATCAGCTGGTATTGGGAAAGTCTTCTTTGAAATGTTAACGCCAATTTAATAGTCTAATCTACTAGGAGTGAAGTAAAGATACATCCTTTCATTTAACAGCAAGTATTGTGGATATGATTCAGATTCTTGTTTGCGAGACATGAGGTTGAGATTTACTACAAGGACCTGAAAAGGTCGTGATATGCCTCGAAATGTCCTTGTCCTGTCTCCCTGATGGCAGGGTACCGCTTCCAGGTCATCACCCTGGGGAAGGGGAAAATGTCCATTTTTGTTACGTTTGAATGAAAAAAATGTAAAAAATTAAATGGTATCTTAAAACATGATTAAAATAATGGAATGAAATGATCAATATTATCTTTTAAGAAAATCTTACACCTCTTTATATAAAAAGGTGTTAAAAAATATATATAAGAGAATTATACAAAAATATAAAATAACTAAACAGTTGCAGTTTTCAATAAACATAAAACAAGAGAGATAAATAGAAGTATCAACATTTTCCCTCAAGCCAGAATATAGATGCTAATAATACTCAGCTTAGAACAACAATAATCAAATGCTAATAGAGGTAGAGGTCTTGTGAACACATTAGCAGTCTAATCTTCAGATGCAACATAAGTGGTATGCAGCAAATCGCGTTATATGAGATCACTTGTATAATGGCAATCAACGTCAACATGTTTGGTGTGCTTATGGAATATCCGATTGTTGGTTATATATATAGCTGCTCAACTGTTGTATTGCATCTCTATAGGTTTCTTAATTTAGGCATGTAAATCATGCAACAAAGGTTGTATCCAAATCATTTGTGTAGTAGTTTGTGTTATCGTCCTATATTCTGACTCTACATTGGAGTGAGAAATTGTTATTTGTTTCTTGCTCTTCCAAGTAACTAGATTACCAGTAACAAAGGTACAGAAACAAGTGGTGGATTTTCTGTTAAGCACATATTTCGTATAATCAGTGTCAGAATATCCTACCACTGTCATAGGAGAGTTACTCTGAAAGAGAATATCATGACCCGGTGCTTTCTTCACGTATCTCAACACCTACATAGCTTCTTGCTGATGCAGCTTCGTCGGCCTCTTTATAAACTGGTTAAGTTTGCATACTATCAAGACAATATTTGGTTTGGTAGTAGTCATCTATAATAGTTTGCCTACAAGCTATCTGTATGCTCTACTATCAGTTGTCTTTACCTCCTCATCATGAAGATATGCCTTGGGGTCCATAGAAATATTGGCTGGTTTGGATCCTAACATACCTGTCTCCTGAAGAACATCTAACACATACTTGCATTGAAAAAGAGCAATCCCATCTTGACTCCTAACAACCTCCATCCCCAAGAAATATCTAAGTTGGCCTAGATCTACCATAACAAACTGCTTTGTAAAAAACTCCTTAACCTATCTTATCCCAACCTCATCATCTCCAATAATAATCAAGTTATTTATATAAACCAGTAGTGCTACCACGTCATTGTTCGTTTTCTTGACAAATAGAGAGTGGTCTGAAGAAGACCTCTGCATCCCTATCCTCTATAACACATCTAAGAACTTCTGAAATCAGGCTCTCGAGCTTTACTTTAGGTCATAGATGGCCTTCTTGAGTTTGCACACACACTCCTCCTGAACCTCAAAGTCCGGGGCTACTACATGTAAACCTCCTCTAAAGGATCGTCATAGAGAAAAATGTTCTTTACATCAAGCTGGTGTAACCGTCAGTTTCTGTCAACAGCAATAGAAATGAGTATCCAAATAGTGGCAAGCTACGCAATGGGAGAGAAAGTATCAAAGAAGTTCACCTCATAAGTCTAGGTGAATCCCGTTGCCACTAGCTTGGCCTTATACCTCGAAATAGGCCCATCAGAGTTGTATTTTAAGGCAAAAGCTCATCTAAAGCAACTAGTCGCGCGCCTGTAGGAAGTGAGGTGAGATCCCAAGTCTATCTACTCCGAAATGCTGCCATCTCATCCTCTATGGCTTAACACCACTTTCCATCAGCATGGCCTGCTGGTAGATAGATGGAATATGTGACGCTATAAGTACCTGACAAAAGCTGCTAAATTGAGAAGCAAAACCATCAGTAGTCAAACTGCCTGCAACATGATATTTGGACTTACATGTGCGGGGGTGCCTTCTTAATGGTAATAGGAAGGTCAGAATCATCTGGTATCTATAACTGAGTCACTACAAAGGGAGCTTCACTACTATGGTAATCTGCACTGTCAGGGGGGATCAGGTCTAGCTGGGTTATCACTGCCATCAGAACCAATCTCAACAACCTGTGGAACATCAATCACTGGTGTAGGCGATGGCCTCTGCAGTGTCGCATGAGGTCTACTATATGTGCGTAGAGGACCATGTAATCTCTGATAGTCATCCACGGGGACAATGGAGCCTAAAGAAGTCGACTAAGGTGTAGAGATTGAAATCTCCTCAAGTGGAATCAGAGGAATAAGCATGAGAGCTACATCATCATGAACACTCGTCTGTCCAGCAACAGAAAAATATGGTGTCGTCTCATGAAAAGTTACATCAGCATCGACATAATGCCTGTAGTGAATGAGATAATAGCACCGATATCCCTTCTGACTCTTGGAGTATCCTAAGAAGACGCATTTAACCGCGCGAGGAGCAAGCTTGTCACGGCTTGGTAATGGCATATGAACAAAAGCAACACATCCAAAATTCTTACAAGACACGTGGAAAAGCTCACAATCTGCATGTAACAGAAGAATCGGTATCTGCTCGTAAATGACTGAACTCGACATCCAGTTAATGAGGTAGGTCGCCGTCAAAACTATATCCCCCTAATATCTCCATTGATCATTGTGGTGGATAAAAAGAGTGCGGGCAACCTCTAATAGATATTTGTGCTTCCGCTTGGTAACTTCATTCTGCTGTGAGGTATGGGAATAAGTGGTTCGGTGGAAAATCCCACAAGTTCTGTAAAACTTTGTGAGTCTAACATTGCAGAACTTGAGGGCATTATCTGTCTGTACAATATTCATTATAGCAGAATACTGAGTCCTAATCTCCAAGAGAAAAGTCTCTATAATACCTCCAACCTCTGCCTTGTTCTTCAGAGGAAACACCTAAAATACTCTAGTGAAATCATTGACAACAACAAGATAGTAATGGTGTCACGTCCGGTTTGAAACTCTACTTAGTCCCTAAACATCCATATGGAGTAACTCAAAAGCAGCACCTGATTCAGGAGAAATACTGGTAGGGAATGAAAATCTATGATGCTTACCTAATTGGCAAGCATCACACCTAATGATAGCAGCAGGTGAAATATGTGGAATCACCTTCCTGAGACAATCCAGAGGCAAATGTCCTAAACGAATGTGCCACTGTAAGACACTCCCACCATCATGCCTACTGACGCCTGCAAATGGCTCTTGACCAAGATGATAAAGATCATTCTCCTCTGTATCTCTAGCAATGGTCTTTCTAGTGAACTTATCCTGGACAATACATCCAGCATCATCAAAAATCACCTTGCAATAAAAATCCTTCAGGATCCTACTCACGGACAACAAGCTCATGGAATACTCTGGTACGTGTAGTGCTCTCAGCAATCGTAATGTGGGGGTCGCAGATACTTCCCCCTCGCCAATAATGGGAGCATGCTGCCATCAGCAACCTGTATCATTTTCCTTGGTGCAACAAAACTAAGTGACTGGAAATAGCTTTGATCTCCATAAAGATGCTGTGAAGTACTGGAATTGACTAACCATCCTGCACCATGATAACTCCTATCATGCTCTTGCAGCATCAAGGCCGCATACTCGACCATTCCTACCACAATAGCGGTGTCAAATGTCATCTCTACTCCTCTTGAGACTGGCATTGTACCTAATAGGGACAAAGTGGATCACCAAGGGCTAGAACTTGCCATCTTTGAGCCAAATACTCGGAGAAAATAGCCACAAGAGAGATCTGAAAGACTGTATTCAAACCTGAATATTCTGAAATATGTGAGAAAGTGAACTCTTGATCATGAAATCTACAATCAAATGATCATAGATGACATCTCAAGAGTCATAGGCATCCCTTAGATTAGACTTTAGAACATGTTAGGGCATGGGGAAAGCCTTAACTGCAGTTCTTAGGGATGCTTCTCTCCTCCTCCAGCAAAGAACTTCCTCCTTTGATCACCTCAACCACACCAACTGCAACGAGGCCAAGTAACAGTCATGGAGGAGGAGGACAGACCGGTGTGGTCTGCCCTTCCCTCACCCTTGCAGAGGCACCCTACTCAATTGGGCACAATAGCCAGATTAGATGCAGTAGGGCTCCCCTACACAGATCAAGGCCATTGGTCGACAATGATGCAAGTTCTAAGAGGCAGCAGTGGCGACCCTGTCCCTCCTTGTCAACGTGCACAGGGACGGCGGCAGATACCCTCTGGGTTGCGATTGCTGCTCCTTGATTGATCTTGATGGAGATCAAAGACTACAAATCAGGGATAAGATGTAGGATTTTGGAGGCCTATGGGGGTGGGATACCAAAGCTCTGATATCAAGTGGAATGAAATGATCAATCTTATTCCTTGAAACAATCCTATAATTCTTTATATAGAAAGAGGTGTTGGAAAAATATATAAGAGAATCAGATAAAAATATCAAAAAATTAAGCAATTTCTAGTAAACATAAGACTAGAGGTGAACAAGAGTATTAACAAAAATAAATGCCACAAAAGGATTTGTAGGGTGTTATTAATATCCAGAAGTCGTGGATTTAAATCCCACGGCAGCCATGTTTACCCTTGTCAAGGAAGGAGAGAGAATTTATATAGTAAATGCATTAGCAATATTAATCGTTTCTTTTATTCACAGTCTGATCGAAAGAGTTACTGGAATGTTTTCGAGAAAAATTGCAGTTTGATGTAATACCAAGCAGATACTTCATTCCCAAGAAGAATAACGATTTCCAGACAATGTCATATGTGGACGTTCGTTCGTTCAGAAGAATTTTTAGACATTCTTGTCAATGTCAAAGCAGGCATATATAAATCTTATAGATGGAAAAAGTATTAAGAATTCTGTTTGTCGTACATGTATGTGGAAGTTTTTTGGCGTCTATACTATGTTTTCCTTGTGCCTTGCAAATTGTTATATGTCGACGCACGTGTACAAGCAGACGAGAATGTCTGGCTGTCTAAACAATTGTAAATAAGGTAATTCTGAGATGAGCTCTACGCTTACATAATCTATTGGAGATAACAAATGTAATAATTCCAATAGGAATTCAATCGTGGGTTGAAAAAACGACCTTACTTATGAATGAGTTTTTTTTTTTTTTTTTTTTTTTGTTAAGATTACATTTGGTAGGGGATAATGTTATTATGAGATAAAATTGGAATAGAATAAATATAAGAAAATATTTTATTGGTAGGATTGTAATGATTGGTGTGTTGGTTTTATGAGAGAAAAAAGAGATGTAATGAATTTTGATGTGATAGATTGTAATTATTAGATATTATTTTTTTGAGTTATACATGGAAAGAGAAAGAATTAGTGAATTTTGAAATTCTTGTAAAAATATTTTTTTTTAGGATACCTTATATCCCGTGAACCCACATCCTAAGCCCATTCTTATCCCAATCAATAGCCCTTATTCCAATTACCATACCTGTGGCAAACGCAGCCTAATTGAATTGCAAGTGGCTTCCTTGTCCATATTCTTTGGAAGACTACGATTATGAATTGGAATTCCATTGATAATTCCACTTCCACCGTGATCTCCACCTACCCCTATCCCAACCAATGCCTTCTCCACTCCTTCCATCGTCATCTTCATCCTGTTGTCACCTCCTCTATGTCGACTCTTTGGGCTTTGACAGCTGCCACCATACCATCTATGACTCGAGCGAGACTGTAATGGTACATCTGACGATCGAGAGGAGCTGATGGCAAACCTTGTGGAATAAAGGGCATCCAATATGAATGTCTTGCAACGTAAATGGTCAAACGATGTGTGCAATACAATGGGGAGAGTGGTAAAGATTATACTCTCTGGTCAAGATTTTCCTACATTTCACCCTGACATCCCTCTAAATGGAAGGCAGCCTTTAGGGACACTCGTAAAAAATGTCCCCCACCACCTTTTATCGTTTTAGTTCAATTGAGTAGTATACCACAGGCCTCCTCTTTCCCCTCAAGCAAGAAACTCCTCCCGTAAGAAACCCCTCCTCCACCACCTCCTTGGATCGGGGGCCCCAACTGTCAACCCGATCGGTCTTGCGATGACAGTTGGGGCCCCCCACCCCTTCCTTTCGTTGTCCCCATCACGATCTCCCTCTCCTCTGTAGGTAGGGGTTCTGTTTCCCCTGCCTTGCTCCTTTGCTGCGGTGATCTCGCTCCTCTCTTCTTCCCCTACGTTGACCTTAAGTGCAAACTCTTCATCCTCGATCAGGCCTAGTTGGTCGGCGGTTGTCGTCCTTCTTTCTAGTTCGTCACCGTTGGCATTCCCATCGTCGTGACTTACAGTTGTTGTATTCTTATCTGTGGACGTGGATTTCACTCCTCACCCGCACGACTTATTGATAGAAACATGTAAGACTAGAACCTTACTTTTGGTGGCGTAGGAGTCAATCTTTCGACATGGAGCTATGTGACTGTGCGGTGGATTTCTTGAAGACACTTCTTTGTTCCTTTTTTTTATTATTATTATTTTATATTTGTTTGTCTTTCTCCTGTTTCTTTCTATTAATTTTGTTTCCATTACTCAAATCGTGGTGTACCACATTCCCCCTCTGCACAGGAGTGTTTAACTACCCCACCTTCAGGTGGGTGTTTTGATTTTCCTTCCTCTTTCCCTAGGATGGCTGCGTCTTCTTATACAGCTCTTGTTCCATTTAATAGAATATTTCGAGGAAAAAAAAAATAAAAAGTAGCGTATTGCGACGTCCTCTTCTGATCCTTGCTCTGGATATTTCGTCTGACCCTAACCTTTCCATTGATAACGAGAATCTCTTTTTGATTTCGTCTTCCACCTAAATTTCTGTTTTCATAACGGATGAAATAAAGTGCCTCCATGTTCATGAGAAGAGAACTTTCTCGTAACATTACCAACGCGATATATTTATCTCCATTCCCAGGCATCACCACTTCTTACGAATTTGGCAATCAGTATGTAAGCCATGAGCTGTAAGCCACAAATGGTCAATCCCGTGAGACCATCCGTCAAAGATGTTCAAATCGACACGACTCGCTCTCCTCCACCAAATCAAATAGTCCCACGCGCATCCGTAACGCTCAAGACTTAAATCTCCCTCTATATATATATATATATATATATACACACGCACACATGCAACTCAATCTCATCACAAATCCACTTCAAACCCCTCACGTCCAAAGATCCCACAAAATTAATTGATTAGAAACATATGGTGGTCGATCATCACAACCTTAACATGGCATCATCGGGCAAAAAATTCCTCACGTCCCTCCTCCTCGTCCTCTTTGTTACTTTGATGTGCTCTAACAGTGTTGTGCAATTTGCCTACGCACTGAACCAGTGCGAGGATGATGATGTCTATGGCATCTACGGCCATTGCTACAGCTCCGTGCAACTCAAGGGACCCTCTGTACCTCCTTCGGAGAATTGCTGCTTGTTCATCGACAACGTCGACAGGATGCGCTGCGCGTGCGCGCACCTCGTTGGTCCTAAGGTCGAGAGGATGATGAGCATCCC
This sequence comes from Thalassia testudinum, assembly GCA_037157565.1. Lineage (NCBI taxonomy): Eukaryota > Viridiplantae > Streptophyta > Magnoliopsida > Alismatales > Hydrocharitaceae > Thalassia > Thalassia testudinum. The sequence continues at coordinate 5,131,368 of JAZHRO010000037.1, forward strand.
CCGGTTGATCGCCGCAGCAAAGGCCTGCGGCGCGCCTCTCCCTACAGGGACCCTCTGTGGTAGTAAGTAGAGCAACGATGGACTCATTCTAATGAATACATCTTATTGTTAATCTCTTGTTAAGAACATTTTAATTGATTTTTTTTTCTTTTTTTCTTTCAGGGTTCAAGGTATCTAACTAGAAGAATGCGCAATCAGATTAAAAATGCTACCAAGAACGCATGCGTGCGTGCAGAGATATATATATATATATATATATATATATATATGATTTCCTTAAGTATATTTCGGTGTGCTTGAATGTTGTTTGCAGTACGATAAATTAAAACGTATTACGTTGTATCGTTTGTGTGCTTTGAATGTATCATTGGTGTGCTAAGATACGATAAAATCGGTACCCATGTGAGTATGAAATGAAAGTACTTAATTTAGTTTCCTCCTCTTCTCCGTGGGGATTTTGTTTTGCAGTGGATGGATGGATGGAGGGACGTGTTCTTCTTGGTGGTTAATTATTCTATGAATCTCATGTGCTTGTATGATGATGAAGCAGCATGCATGTTTCTCTAATCATACCATGGTCCCATGTATTGGTGAATATACCCTGATGGTGTTTGCTATCATGGCAATAGATAAGCTTTCATGTACTACTGTATGAGGCAGCATACTTGATGCAGCGTAGTATCGATATGCTTTCAGGTACTACTGCTCCAAATTGGAGGGCCTTCATGCAAATGCCAATCTATTTATATTATGCTATTATTATTATTATTTTAGAGTTTAAGTTGTTTTGAGTCACTTTCGTGAAGTCCAATTTCTTACGACAGTTTGCCAGAGCTGTGGGGACAATGGGAACGACACCAAGGTCTTCGATCTATTTTAGATGAAGACCCCTACGTAAAAGGGGTTCCCCTTGTGCGGTCTTTATCATTGGATTTGTTTGGACGTGGGATAGAATATCTTAGAGATAAGTTAATATGAAATAAGTAGAGATGATATTTATTTAAATAATAAAATAAGGAAAGAGTTGAGTAATAGGATAAAATGATCAGTATATTAATGTAATATTATTGAATATTTATTTAATATTAAAAATGAGTGTAAAGAGTATAATAGTTATTTATTTAATATTAAAAATAAAAATAATTATTTTTTTGATTTAATTAAAATAATTAAAAATAATTTCACAAGAGTTTACGTTGAAGGGATGAAAAAAACAAATCAACAAATATTTCGGATGGAAAAGGAACTTAGCTAAATCCACGTCCAAACGGGACTTAGATACGAGAAGAAAGGAAAGAAAATTAAAAGAGAGAGAGAGAGAGTGTGAGGGAAAGGGAAACATACACAGAAAAAAAAAAAGTAATAATAATAATAATAATAATAATAGAAAAGCCTGTCCTTGTGAAGACCGACTAATCAACAAATAAAGCTGGACGTGAAACTCTTGGACGTGGAAGCAACGATGTGTGCATGGAATGTGCCACGGATTCACGTGAATATAGACCGTTCTGGTATTGACTAAAAAAAAGTATATAGAGTTACATACATAGACCCTTATGGTTTTGATTAAAAATCTTTCCCGGGAAGAGAAAAGTTTTCTATGAGCCGTTTTTAAAGTTCTTTTCCAAGTTTTTACCTTATTCAAAAGGGGTACATATTCTAAGATTTGATAAAATCCTTGAAAAAGCTCTTGAATCAATTGAGGTTCTTAAGAGAATAGAGGATGGATGGGTGCAACAAACGAAGCACGTATGACAGACAGTTATGTTCACATCAAATCAAAAATGTTGGAGACTCAACCAAGCATTCGGGAAATCTAAGGTAATGATTCCAAGCCTCGACGATGCAAATTGATGACTTTCGACTTTTACCATATTAGATTTATGCAATATTGAAGATGATCGATGCAAATAAAAGTCATTTAAGGCAAGATAGTGTGCAATTGGAGGCACAAATTTGTGCTAGCACAAAATTTCTGGAGCACTTAAGCTCCATTTGGCAGACCTTGGTCAAGAGAATATATAAGAAATAAAATTTAAAATTAAGAAATATAATTTATCTTACTTCATTAATAAACATCAATATCAAATTATCTAATTATTATATTAAATTTTATTTCTTACAAAATATCATATCATTAAAAAATCATCTACTAATATCATATTAACATATTAATCATTTCTACATCACTTCATATCCTTAAATAAATATCTTTTCCAACTTACTCTTATCTTATTATATTTTAAGTATAGAAAGTCCGAATTGTAAGTGGCATTGAAGAATATATAGGTGCAAAGGATGACCCCATATCATGGCAATGATCAAATAATGCCAACTTAGCATTAGGTGGGTTGTTAATAAGGTGACCATCATGTGGGCTTTCTAAGTGGCATTTGTTAAATTCAAAATTCTTGGTCAAAATCAAATGTCTTGCCCACAAGGGTATGGTCAAAGGTGAAAACTCATAATTTTGACATGAGAAATCTAAGTTTGGGCTCCCATTCCCACACTTCTTTGAGGATTGATGTGTGTGGGGAAAGGAAAACTCCTCTCCAATCTACCCAATTAGGTTCTAGATCATAAAAGAAAAAAAAAAACAAAAATCCAATGACTCTCAAAATGGCTGATGTAATAACCCTCTACTACAATGGATCTTTTCGATCTCCACCATAATTTTTCTCTTTATCTCAAAAGGGAGTTTTCATTTCAATCTACACTTTTCTCTTTGCAATTAATTCTTTTATACTCGGCAATATACAAATGTAATGATAATACAATGTGCCTAAATACTTATGCCATGATGTTTGCTGTCGTTGAAGATGCTTATATGGTGAGGTGTTATGGCACAACAATAATTTTTAAGTCTCCTTCGAACAATGTTCTCAATAACTACCACATAAAACTTAGGTTCCAAATTTCACAGCACATCCAAGGCAATTTGTGAGCCCGACATTTAAAAAGTGTATATGACTATACATCAATTGATCCAACCAAAAATGCCATGCACATTCTCATTTTCCTTTTATGTGTATCATGTTAGTCATCAATTAAAGGTAGTCGGGTGAATTTTTTTTCCCTTAAAAGCCCCTGCATTCATTTACCAGAGAAGGCAGAGGTCGCCATGGGTGTGTGCGTGTGTGTGTGGGTGGGTGGGGGGTAGGAGGGGGTATTCGCGAGCGAGGGGGTTGACATAGGTCCTCGGCGATGGCGATGGTGGATGGATTGGGTGACTACGGATGAGGTTCGAGCTCCTTCGAAGATGGTGGTGGAGATGAGGAAGGGAGGAGATCTTACGGTGGTCTTTTTAGGTGGGGGGAGGTCGAGGGACTCGATGCAATGGGGATGAGACAGAGAGAAACGGGAGGGAGCGAGGAGGTGAGGGGGGAGGTCTTGACACGTGGAGGATCAAAACCCATCCTTTGGTATGGGGGTACCAGGCACTTATTTGATTCTTTAATAGCATGTGATTTATAATTTCTTATATCATGCCTCCAAGAGAATCTTCCAGCTTCCCTGCTGCAGTGGTGGAGGCGACGACGACGACCAAGATGGTATTTGGAAGGGGGGGGTTACAGGAAGATTCAAAATCCAACAACGTTTAATATATGTATCTTCTGATGTCTTTTATCTTGTGATGGATATGAATACGAGTACAGTTAAAATACATTCACCACTGTCCAAATTCACCATCATCCTTATCCAAATCTTTTCGATGTTCTTTGTTTTAGTTATGGGAGTAATGTGACCTCACCCGGTGTATCTTTGTGCCAGTAGGAGATTTGACGGCGGAGATCGTCGGATTAGGTTGTTGGGACTGAGGCGGGGAGGGTCGAGAATGGGGCCTATAAAAACAGGGACAAAGCCCCTTACGGAAACCCTAATCACAAAATGTCTCTCGTCTCCTCCCCTTCTCGACTTCCTACATTGGTGTCAGAGCCGAACGCATCGTCTGGCAACCTCTGCACCTCTGACAGTCCTCAATCCACCACGACTCCAATGTTCCCTCCTCGTGGGGGACTTCGTGTTTCCATCGAAGACCCTCGGTGACCTGCGATCTTCGATCTCGCACTCGTTGCGTGCAGCATAGGCTCTTGACTTCACCCACTGGCCATTGTTTCCTCGAGCACTTGTTAGGAAGACCCCTTCCACTGAGAATGAAACCACCAAGGTTTGGATATACTTTCCTACATTGGTCAGTTTTTAAATATTTGTTAGGTCTTTTGATGGTTTATGGTTACGCGGGTTGTGTTTCTTGTTTCTAGAATAGCATTGCTTTATTATTTCTGTCCTTTGCCGACCTGCAAAATATTTGGTAAATTCGGTGCCCTTTTGTTTACCTAGACGTGTGGTCACTTTTTGTTTTTTTTTTTTTTTCCAAGGAGAAAATAACATATTAACAGCCTTCTAAATTACCAGGTACGTGGAGATTAACCCAAAACCTCTGAGTATTCTGATTCAGACAGAACCGAGCAAGCTTGTGCGTTGGGTTAATCAACATTCTATATGGACCTTTGATAGGAAAAAATTTTGATCAGAGATCAGCATGGAGATACACCTTTTAACCACATACTATACCTAAGTTTCCAGTCAGGTTGATTTGGCTAATTGGATTGATGGCGTCAGAATAGGCGTTAACTTTCAGCAATCTGAGATTTATTGTCATTGTAAGACTAATGTAAATTGCCCAAGTCTCTGCTGTAGCACTGCATTTAGTAACCACTTGAGTTGCTGAAGCTGCAATAATCCTCCCCCTTGCATTTACTAAAAGTGCTGCCGTCATTGAAATTTATTCCCCCACCGCTGCATCCACAAGAATCCTATGACGTGTGGTCGCTTCTTTTGGCGATTCAAATTAGCCGGGCCCTTTCTATCATTGTCGTTTCTTTTTAACCATTTTGTTCTTTTTTTTCTTTTTCTTTTTCTTTACATTCCTGGTTATATCTAAGAGGTTTTGTGGGCTATTTTTTCTTTGTTTTAATCAACATACTAGTATGTTTGGCTTTGCGTTTTGCTGCAGTACTAATGAAGGAAAAAAAGTAGAAAGAAAGAGAGATGTCACAAAGATGGAACAACACAATTAAATTCACTTTTTAGATATATTAAAATTACTTGAAAAAGGTTACACAAAAATATATAATTTATAATTTAGGATTATGATTAACTGAAAAATAATTATTAGGATTAGTAGATGCATGTCACTAGGTTTTTTTTATTTTTAACCTTTAATTGATGAGACGGAGAAAAAACCATAAGGGCAAGGGACAATGGAGAGGGGCGTGACATGGAGGGGTGGAGATAGTGTGTGTTATTATTATGCTCTTCACCACATTATCCTTTTTTTTGGTTGAAATATAGTACGTTAACTCTCTTATTCATTCTTTTAGTTTAACCCCTCCAATATCTTTGGACCTTTTCGATTATTTAGCAATACATCTCGAAAATACTAAAATAAGGAAGAAAAAAAAATCCAAGTTCCATCATAGGAACCCATACCTCTTCTCAAAGTTGGGAAATTCATTAAAAAAGTGAAACTCCTCTTACCATTATTTCCAAAGTATCCAAAACATGAAAAAGAATACATATTTTAAGTAGTTATATTAATTACATTTTTACACATTAAATGTATATACAAAATGTCATTTGAATTTTTATAAAGTAATTTTTAACTTTTTCTATTAAGACCACAATCATAAGTATTTTTTATTCTATTAAAATTTTATATTATAATCTATCAAACTAATAAATATTGATTCAATTCTTATTAGTGAATTTATCATATAAATTTGAAATGAGATTATCTTGAATAATTTTGTTGAATCTTGGTGTCGTGGCCTTACGTCAAACACACAGCACAAACATAAATTAAAAAATAAAAAATAAAAGCTACTATGGCCGAGTGAGGGGAAGAGAGAGAGAGAAGTAGAGAGCGAGGAAATGACGTGGGAGACGCGGGGAGGGGGAAGGCTGAAATTAAAAAAAGAAAACACAAAAGTTGCTGCAACCGAACGAGGGGGCGAGAGCGGGGGAAGAGGGGAGAGCACGGGAGCAGGACGCAGTCGACACGTGGCCTGACAAGACCCTCCTTCAGTATTGTAGTATAGATGGAGATATTACAAATAAGTATACTCACGCACCAAATCCATACCTATATTACAAAAAGAGAGAGCTCTAAATAAGACTAGCGCAATATCACTCTGCAGTCATGTTAATAGTAGATTTTTTTGAGAAAGTGTCAAGTTAAGAAGGAAAAATACGGGACAAAAGATGATATATTTTTACTTAGAAACTGTTGGCTTCAACCCTACAGGCAAGCAGAGAGTGCGACATCATTTATATCTCTCAAACTCTCTGTTATGTTGGTCATTAATTCAAAATAACATTAGTTTCTACTTAAAATTAGGAACGGAAGACTGAACAATTTTTCAACGGTGATCGCTGAGTTGCTCTAGAAAAATATACAAAGCCCCCCTCCTACCGGAGAAATATACAAAAGCGTCCCCCACCCCAAGCACCGCCTCCCCCCCCCCCCAACACACACCCGGTACCGTCACCTGCAGGCAACGATACTAGCCGTTACCAAACGGTCGCAACTTTTCAAAAACTGGCGAAATGGGAAAGAAAACAAAACCACATCCTCCCTCCTCCTATTTTTTAAATACCCATAGAACAACAGCATTCCCCAATCCCCACAACTCTCTCCTCTTTCTCCATCACCACCACACTTCTCGTGGGTCCATCTCCTGCTGCAGCCTGCGGCTCCTTTCCTTCCAAGTTTTCCAAGAGAAAGCTGCACTGGAGATGGCTCGCGGAGAGAACCAGGACGTTCGGGACAACATCCCCACCACCGCGATGCCGCGGGCAGTTGGTCCTACCAAGCAGTCGGCACCGTTGGCCAAAAGCGCAGATGGGCAGTCCGTTCTAAAGAGGTAAGAGATAGAATGCTTCTATGTGTTTATATGCTCAACTTGGTTCGAAGAGTTGTCGTTTGTCATCTGAAACAAATTGGCTTCCTCCATCTGATCAGAACTTCTTGTTTCTTTTTTTTTTGTTTAGGCTGCAGTCAGAACTGATGGCTCTGATGGTAAGGCCCAAGAAAAAAATATCAAAAGAACAGTTCTAAGGATTTATTGGTGACAGGGGATTTGAGATTTACATGTTCCGATTGCTGTTCCATTTGATCCAGATGTGCGGGGATCCAGGGATATCAGCCTTCCCAGAGGGGGACAACATCTTCTCTTGGAAAGGGACCATCACAGGGGGCAAGGACACTGCCTATGAAGGCATGATCTACAAACTCTCCCTCAACTTTTCGAATGATTACCCTTTCAAGCCTCCCAAGGTCAGGTTTGACACCCCATGCTTCCACCCAAATGTGGATGTTTACGGTGCCATCTGCTTGGATATCCTTCAGGTACCTTTTTGTACTCCTACCCAAATATGGATGTTTATGGTGCCATCTGTTTTATGGTGTCTCGTGCAAATGCTAATATGGATCGGGGTTTAATGCTTTTGCAGGATAAGTGGTCCTCTGCATATGATGTTAGAACCATACTACTTTCCATCCAGAGCCTGTTGGGTGGTATGCATTGCTACCATTTAACATGCATTATTGCTGTCAAGTTAAATTTCTTGCCATTTTATTACCTAAAGGCGACAAATTTATTAAATTTTTAGAACCAAACAACGATTCGCCCCTCAACACCCAAGCAGCTGGCCTTTGGAGCAATCAAGAAGGTAATTTTGCACCTCTGAACTTAGTAGTGTGCCTGCATGTGCGTGTGCGTGTGCGTGTGCGTGTGCGTGTGCGTGTGCGTGTGCGTGTGCGTGTGCGTGCGCTCTATTATTTTCTGACCATTTCGTATACTTTTGTATGTTTCTTCAGAGTTCAGGAAGATGGTGGAGAAAGTGTACAAACCTGCATGATGAATTTCATCTGCGCTGTTTTGGAAAGCCTTTTGGAGCAATCATGAAGGTAATTTTGCACCTCTGAACTTAGTAGCGTGTGCGTGTTCGTGTGCACTCTATTATTTTCTAACCATTTCGTACACTTTTGTACCTTTCTTCAGAGTTCAGGAAGATGTTGGAGAGAGTAAACAAACCTGCATGATGAATTTCATCTGCGCTGTTCTTGGAAACTTGTAACATATCCCCTCGCATTTGTTCTGAAGTTTAAGAAGCCAATTTGATGTCAAAGGAATTATCATTCTTATCGGTTTTTCTTTTGTTTTTTTGGTTACGTCAAGGCATCATTTGTTTCTTTGGTAGTATGATAGTTCTCATGTTGTGAAGCTGTCGAAAAATGTGATTTTCATTTAGTTTAATTGTATTCTTTTGGGGAAATTTTGTCTGAATAATGTAACTTTCTTCTGTGCTAAATTGTTTGTTGATAAAAGCTGCGTTGATCATAGATCATATTTTATGTCCGGAGAATAGCTTTGTATTGTGAGGAGAAAAAGACTTTTGAGGATCCAAAACAGTATAAAATGTGAACTGCCTCTACAATCCTCCCTCTTTCATCAGGAAGATTCAGGACTGCCCCGCTGTTTCCGACATGGACATATATGATCCTGGTTGTTGCCACCAAGTCATACAATAGGCATTCCTGGGATTTGGGAAAGAAATAGTGAACAGCCATGTCACTTTGAACTGTAATTGGCAAATTTCAGCTGGGAAACAAGAACCTTTGTATTCCCATTTACGTGATTCAAGTGGGGAATAAGGTCCAGAAAATCCACAGGGAAAACGGTTGAGGACTTCAAGTAGGAAAGAGATCGTCGCTGGCATACTCAACTTGGAAGTTCTTTGAGAAAAAAGATGTGGGCCCTCTTGACACCTTCCAGGGTGAGATAATTTTACATGACAGAAAAACCAATAAATAAATCTAGTTGGAGAGTACTGGTTTACTTATTAAAAAGATCAAGGACAAGACTATAAAATGTCTTTTTTTTTCAAATACAACATTGAAAATCGGGTGTAAGTTACTCCATTTTTTTGGTAATTATCATTTTACATCCCTGTTTTCTTCCAACAAGAAACAAGGTCATCATTCCTCTCCAAATGAGATAAAGCTAAAAAGTAAAGAAATATGCATTGCAACATACTTTGCAACGCACGTTCCCTTTTCGACAAAACACATCGGTATATTTTGATTTTGCAGTACACCAGAACATATCGGTTGAAAATTAAAATACACTTATTAAAAATCAAAATAGACCAGTTAAAAATGAAAATACACCAACCTATCCACCGATGTAAATGGGTTTTAACTTGAAAAGTGGAAATTGGTTTTCACCTATGGGTTTAAGGTTTATAAAAAGTGATTTTACAAAAGGTGATTTTTTACCTTTAGATTTAGAGCGTAGGATTTAAGGTTTTAGGGTTTAGCTCCCGAAATGATAAATCTAAAGATGTAAAATCACTTTTTATATGTGAAAAATTAATTAAAAATAAAAACATATTGGTATTCAATCAGTATATTTTCATTTCCAACACGTGAAAATTAAAACACACTAATTGAGCGAGAAATGTGCATTACGTAGTGCATTGTAATGCGTGTTTTCCTACTTTTGTGAAAGGACCACATTAGCTTACTTGAAAATATCAAGAACAAGGTAAACTCTATGACCTAACCAACATTGAATCTAAAGATGAAAAATCACTTTTCATAAATGAAGAATTACTTTATATAGGTGAAAAATCAATTAAAAATAAAAATACATTGATATATTTTTATTTTTAATTGGTATATTTTTATTTTCAACATATAAAAAATCAAAACATACCAATTGAGCAAGAGACACACGTTACAAAGTACGTTGTAACTTGTGTTTCCGTACACTTGTGAAGGGCCCACATTGGCTTACTTGAAAATATCAAGAAGAAGGTAAACTCTATGACCTAACCAACAATTGAATCCATTAGCTTACTTGAAAATATCAAGAACAAGGTAAACTCTATGACCTAACCAACATTGAATCTAAAGATGAAAAATCACTTTTCATAGATGAAGAATTACTTTATATAGGTGAAAAATCAATTAAAAATAAAAATTCATTGATATATTTTTATTTTTAATTGGTATATTTTTATTTTCAACATATAAAAAATCAAAACATACCAATTGAGCAAGAGACACACGTTACAAAGTACGTTGTAACTTGTGTTTCCGTACACTTGTGAAGGGTCCACATTGGCTTACTTGAAAATATCAAGAAGAAGGTAAACTCTATGACCTAACCAACAATTGAATCCAATTGGAGTTGCCATTGTGTTATGAAATTTTGGGATGATATTGAAAATTTAAGCGTGCTTCTAGGAACTTATAAGGTACTCTCCTTTTAATAGCTCTCATTTTATTTCTTGATTTCTTTTAACAAGTAGAAACAAGGTCAACCTATATATATATAAATCTAGTGTTTAGAAATCTTGGTTGGCATTAATTGGTTGGTTGGAGGAATGTAACAAATCTTGGTTTAGGTGGCAAATTAAAATCTAAATACTCTTAAATAAAAGTGGTAAGAAATGTCCCGATAGTTAATTAGAATTTTAAATTGCCTTTGACAATAAATAATAATTCACCCACTTAGTTAACTTGGTCAATCCTTAGTTGACTATGTATGAAAGAGGGCAATCAACCTTCTTTCTTGATAATTACAATATTAATCATTGACCATATCCAATAATGAACTTCGGTCATTTGTGGTGTGGAATTGCCTTGGATTGGCTTAAAATTAAGGGATATGATATGATTCCATTTCATTTAAACCCCATGTCCATCCTCCATCATTTTTATCTTTAGTTTGAAGGATCATGGTTGCTATCCAATCAAAATCCTGATCCTTCAAATATTGTAAAGGACAAACTTCATCTCTATAGAAGAGATTGGGGGGAACAAAGAAAATCACTTGGAAAAATCAAAGTTCACCAAAGAGGTAGCATGTGTAACGAAGAAAGAAGAAAATAGGAGAAAGGTGGGTTGTTGCTCTTCATTTAAGTAGAAGCACTTCAATCAAAGGTCTACATGAGGAAAAGGACAATGAGAGTATTCCAATGAATATCTACTTCGGTATCAATTTATAATATCCTCTCTTTTGCATGGGTTTGACGAAGCATTTTTGACATTAATTGAAGAATTAACCATTCATAAGATCAATTTGCATTGATTTGGAAGACTAACCGAAAACTTGTGCTGCTAATCAAAACCCTTGAGATTATTAGTTAGTAGTAATTCACATTAGGTCACTACCTAATATTATACTTTGCATTTCTTATCTTTTGTATTTTCCTTTATTTTTTCACTTGCATATCTCTTGGTGGGAAACATTTTTAGACTTGATATTTTGGGAGTTCAATAGAAGGGTAACTCAAGCCCCTATGTTTTGGGTAAAAAAAATTCATCTTGCTTCTTATGTTTTCCTCATAATTCCAAATTGGTTGTTAAATTGGGAATGAATTCTAATATATTTAAATGAAGAACTTTCTAGTCATTCTATCACTTTTGTTGAATGCAAAGCGAATTTATGAACCTTAAATTTCATGCTCCTCGAAATGTTCCTTTATAAATTCCTTTAATGTTGATTGGACTTAAAATGTTTATACTCCATTAGTTAGAATGTAACGTGAGGGTTCTAAAGTTTTGGTTAACCATCTTTCTCTTTGGGAGCACATCAAAACTTTGAAGTGACCAACCAACTAAATAAATAAAAAAGATAATGGTAGTTTTTTTTTCACTTGGCTAGCTAATGATTTAGGCTTCTTGGGTTGAGAATAAGAATCGAGAAGTGCTCTTAGAAAATCGAAACTCTTTTTTTCCTTTTTCAAGAAGGGTAAGTATGGGGAATACAAGATTTGATCCCATGTCCACTAGATGCTAAATCAGGAGACATTACCAATCTACCAATCCCTTAATAGCTATACTCAAATTGTATATCCAACTTGTATATAGTGGATTATTTAGAAGGAAAAGGGAAAGTGCAACTAAGCTACACCTAGTTATAAGCAATTCATATATCCACCGTTGAATCAAATTTCATCCAATAGCTCACATGCACCTCTTTTCCCCAATCTCCTCCCTTCCACCACCAACTGTAACGCTTCCTCCTCCACCCTCACTCCCGACAGCAATCCACTCTCGACAGCAACCAACTCCATCCTCCAAAGCGCAACACCGCCACCTCCTACCTTCATCCTCACACCTATGCCTTCAACCCAATGTTGCCCCCTCCCTCTCCTAGCACCGCAACACCTAATCCCTCCCACAACCACCTCACTGTCTCGACCTGCCTGGGCCCTTATGACCCCTCCCTCCTCTTGCCATATCGCCTTCTATTCACCACACCATCCTCAATGTATCCCCTCTCCCACCCACATTACTAGACCTCCCTCCATGTATTATGACACCCATGTAGAGGTTTTTGAGGACCATAGGTGATCTCCCTGTTGGTGCTAGAGCACCACGATCATTTGTTTTGATGATAACAAAACACGTGTTATTTAACATTTGCAATTTGAGTCCTAGATTTCAGGTCAATTGCAAATGTGGACGTGTTTAGACGGAGTTCGAGCTCGCATCCAGGACGGATTGGAGGAGCTTGACGGAAAACACAGGAGGTTCGCGTGGAGCGAAAGATTGGAGATGGAAGACAAGAAGAATAGGATAGATTCTTTTTTATCCTTTCATGTATCTCTTGTATTTATTTTCTTGCTCTTTTTGATTCCTTAGAACATTATGTTAAAGAGCCTCAAAGTACCCTAAAAGTAGTCCTAGGAACACCTGCACAACCCTAGGATACTTAGGTTTTCTGTAGAATACTTAGAAAACCAATATAGGGCTCAAACAGCATTTCCAGACGTCTAATCCCAAAATCAGACGTCTGATAAAGAATTTTAAGACGTCTGACTGTTGTTTCAGACGTCTGATAACTGTTAGGCTGGACTAGTTAGTTCTGTCTGATGAAACCAGACGTCCAGACCTTAGACCAGACGTCTTAGCAGACGTCTGATGACTTTGCCAGACGTCCAATTAGTGGACCGTTGGCTGGCTTAGAAGACACTCAAGAATATGACCGTTAGAGCCTTATCAGACGTCCTTAGGACTTACCAGACGTCTGATAAATGACCGTTTTGCCTCGGCTGACCCAAAATCTCTTCTTAGAGATTTTCTAGCCGTTGCAACGTTTGGAAATCAATTCCCACAGTAAAAGTAGGTTTCCAGACGTCCAGACATAGTACCAGACGTTCTGTATGTCGTCTGATGGACTTGCGTAAAAACCCTGTTTAGATCTGATCCAAGTCAGGGAGAGACCCGCCCAAAATCAGACGTCTGACCTTTGAATCAGACGTCTTATAGTGAACTTCCAGACATCTGATGCTAGAATTAGACGTCTGATAAGCCTGTCAGAACAATGATTGTTCCTGATTTCGGGCTGATTCACTTGGACTTTGTTCCCAACGGCTATAGAACCCTTCCTAAGCCTTCCAAAGCCTTCCTAAGGCCTCTATAAATAGAGGGGAACCCTTGCAACACAAACACACTAAGAAAAACAAGAGACACACCTAAGCAACTTAGTTCCACTCTTTTGTGTCCAATTGAGGCCCTTGCTCTCCAAGCTCTAGTTTCATTCTCTTGAGAGTATCAAGCCTTTGCGCGCCCGCTCTCCCGCTGTTGATAACGAGAGCGACGTAGCGCCATCGCGTGGCACACGCACCGCGTCATCGTCGACGCACTCCTTGCAAAGGGGAGTTTCCTATTTCCTATAGAAGCTAGGTTTAATTTTCTTGGCTCTATAGGACTGTTGTTTTATTTTATCTTTGTATTTTGGTTGGGTATTCGCTTTGCGAATTCCCGTCTCCTTCGTGGGACAAAATCCTTCTCGTGGAGAGAAGGGGTTGAGGAACGCTACCCTCGTACTTGTAGCGTGGTTGTACTGAGGTTGAATCACCCTCGTTCAAAGTGATTCGTTTAGTGGATTTTGATCAACTTGGTTGATCGGAAAATCCTAACTCGAGAGGGTTAGGTGGTGGTTTTCACCCGGTTTGGGTTTCCACCTAAAAATACCTGTGTACATTGTGTGATTGATTTTTGTGAGATTGCTTTATTTTACTTCCGCAATTATTACGTCACCCCTCCTGGTAGGGAACCTTCACTCCCTTCCCATACTGTAGTATGTTAAGGTAATGAATTTTTTTCCTCTCTGATCTAATAGTAATAACACTATCTTCATTTTCTATGTCCAAAAAAAAAGAAACAAAGAAAGATGAACTTCCTCCCTAGGCGATAGGTTACTAAATTTTTTTTCCTCTGATTGGAATGTAGCTTCGTACGATCTTTATTTTTTCCTATTCTAAGATTTTGAAATGTTTATCTTTATTTCATTATGTTAACATAAGGTGGTTGCTACCCTCTTCAATTCACACTTGCTTTGTTTCTTGAGATCTAATGGATTTTCTAGTGTAGCAACAACTACTCTATCAAGATTGCAACGAGGCTAACAATGGAGGGTAAACTCATCACTAAATTCATATTCCTTTGTAGCATTTGATTTTGATTTTGCATGAATTTTTTTATTTTATGCTTTAATTAATCACTTTATGCAAGACTACTTAACTTGTGCATAGGAGGAAGATGATAGCTACTCTATTCTCCTTGTAGTGGTTAAGATCTTAAATTTGATTTCGAACACTAATTTTCATTGGGTCATTTATTGGTAAATGTTTCATTCAAATTGTATCGGATGTTAAATAAGTCAAGGATGAAATCACTTTGATGAGAATTATGAGAAGATGCTCTAGATCTGATTATACTTGAAGGATAAGTGTTTTAAAAGGATGGTAAGAGGTGTTGGAAACTGTGGAAGGTTTTTTAACAAGTAGAAGGTTTACTTGAGATTGAGAAGATGCTGTGGAAGATAAGACTTGAAGGTAGGCAATGAGAGCTTAGCTTTGTGATTATTTCATGACTTTATCGTAAACTTAGTTTTGTTGTAAGTAGCCAGCAATTCAATTTGAGTTTGAAGGTATGTGTCATTTCTTTGTTTATGTCACAGTTTTAAATTTTTTTTCCTTTATATAAAACTTTGTATTTTTATTTCTTATTTTGTTTCTTGTCACTTTCATTGGGAACCATTTGTATTCTTTTGTGAAGAATTGATAGAAGGGGTAACCTGAGCCCTTAAGTTTCAAGTTTGTTAAAAAAAGATCCTATAATAAAAATATTTTAAGATATGCAACTCAGACTAAAGTTGTTTAATTTAAAAATGAGTAAGAAGCTCATCCTTTTTGTTGGCGGATTACTCAATTTGGGGAGTGCACTTAAATGAATTGGATTCAAGACATTCCTTAATAAATTGGATTGACTTCCAACATCAAGTTATCATCGCTTTGCTTGTCAAAATCAAATTATTTTAAGCTAATGATGGTATTGTTATCAAAATTCTGTAATTAATCAAATACACTCTAAGAAAGCTTTACCATGTTAAAAGGTTACCGCTTTTGTTACACTTCCTTGAGATGATCAAGTGGCAATAAAATAATATGATGCAAAGAGTGCACATCATATTACAACCTTTAGTTCAATAGTTGAGACTATCTTGTAAATACATTCCAAACATTCACTAAACTTCATTTTGATTATTCTAAGTATTAATCTTTCAAAATATGCTTAAGTTTATATTTGGTTGATAAAGTTTAAGAGATAACAAATTACTGTTAAATTCCCTAAATTCATGACAAAAGATCATCGAGCATCCTAAGGTCATATTGGTTTTTCCTAGCAAGGTGAGGTGAACCTGGAGATATTCATACATTAAACAATAGTACGAAGTAACAGCATAACATCCAATTGATGGCATGCGTGTTTCGTCCCATAGCAACTGAAGGATCAAAGGAGGACGAAGGACATCTTGGGACATGCGGATGAACGAGACATCTTATTGGTATTTAAACGAAAAATCACTTTCTAAGTGAAAAATCACTTTTTCATAGGTGAAGAATCAATTTGCATAGATAAAAATCAGTTTACGTATTTTCATTTTCAACCGATATATTTTGATTTTCAATCAATAAAAAATCAAAATATACTGGTTAAAAATCAAAATACATCGATATATTTATTCAACGTGAGATGTGCGTTGTAAAGTACGTTGCAACGCATATTTTCCTACTCACATCCTTCATGTAAAATAATATTAATCTTCACCATCTTATTTTTAAAATATCACTAAAAATTTTAAAATATTAAGTAAATTTGAATGTAACTTAGATGCACTTAAGCTACACACTATATATTCTTTTTCGTATTATTATTATTATTGTGCATGCACTTGGAGCGCTTTCGCGTAAGCCCAACCCGATTACCTCCGCTCGCTCTAGAAACCGTTAGATGGTTGGGTCGCGAAATAATAAACCCATCCCGGTCTCCTCCTCTTACACCCCCACGGCGAAGAACGGGAGCTCGAAATCTATTAGATAAGGCCAAAGAACAAACATACCATTACTACCCAGTGGTTTGGCGGTATCGTCGGCGGGCCTTGACCATGGCGACGACGGGGGTCCAACTTGTGGCGTCGGGTTCCTTCAGTCCGTCGCAGAGGAGGACCCTCGCGGTGGTGAACGTGACGTCGTCGGCGCTTTCCCTGGCGGGATCGGCCTTCATCGTCCTCTGCTACGCCCTCTTCAAGGAACTCCGCAAGTTCTCCTTCAAGCTCGTCTTCTTCCTCGCCCTATCCGTATGCCCTAACTCTTCCCACACACACCCCCCTCCCCCCTATATATATGATCTAATCCAGCTGAAAGTTTGGATCTTACCGTCTAAAGAAATTTTCCTTGTTGTTAGTGTTGTGTTTGACCCTTATTGGTCATTTTTTCATGATGCAGGATATGTTTTGCAGCTTCTTCACCATAGTCGGGTATGTGCCCCCCCACCCCGCTCTCGTCGTCAGAGCTTGTTTTGTGAGGATTTACTCACCCCTACGATCGTCTTGTTTCTTTAATTGTGGAGACCTGATGTTATTTTGTGGTTCTCCGTGACTTCTTCGTGGGTGCTTTACCCTTGGGTTTTTTTTTTCAAGTACGGATTATCCGCATTTTGGGTCATTTTTGGAAGGAAAAAGAGTTTTACCTGTTTGCTTCAAAAAAAAAAAAAAAAAACAGGAAAGGGGAAATTGGCAGTGTATTCTGAAACCGGTAGATAAGGATTTAAATAGAAAAGAGAGAAAAGGAGGAGAAGAGAGCAGAACTAAGGAGAAGGGATAAGCAGAGAAGCAAGGGAAGCAAATCGTATCATTCCATACATCCCAACTCAATACGATGGAGCCCCTTTTATGGGGATAACTTATAGCAATAATCAACAAACATTAACAACCGCTCAACTAACTAACTAACTAACTGCCTATACCTATGAGAAGGCTATCGATGCTGGTTTGGATCTTGCGATCTACATGTTAATAACCGGTGCAGATTAGGATTGTCATGGATTTTGTTATATTGCAATAGGATCAATGTCTAATTGACATGGATGTACCCTACTCTACATGGAATTATTGTTTCACTCTTTCACTAACTTGAAGACAGTTTAACACTCCCCTGCAACGAGAGAGAGAGAGAGAGAGAGAGAGGAAAAAGAAGGATGTGGAGATCTTTTGTATGAGTTAAGTTCGATTTGTTAAGCAGTCGAACTCAAAAGGGTCTGTGGTTTCTATAATTTGATCAGCAAGGTCCTCTTAGGGAGAGTACAGGAAAGTGAACACCACGGAATCGGAGGAATCCTTTTTTTCTTCTCCACTCTAGGGGTTGTAGATACACTTGCACATATTATAAGTGGTGGCTACAAGAGTTGTGGGGAAGTGGATACTACCTGATGAGGGAAGAAATAACAAGAAAGGAAGCTAGGATGGGTGCGTAAAACCCCGCACGCGAAAAAGGACACCCGCTCCAACCTGCCACTAGAGTGACGGTCGCTAGAAGAGAGACCCGCAGGTCGCTAGAAGAGAGACCCGCAGGTCGCTGCCCCTCAGCAGTGCAGTTACATGGGAATCGAGGCGACGGCCACAGAACCGAAGTGGCAGCACTAGGTACGAGATGACACTGCCATCAACAAGGCAGCAGGACCAAACCTGAGGCAACCTGTTCTGCTCCTCAAAGAACCAATGATGACCTCCTCCGATCCCTATATAGGGAGGAGTTGTATCCAAGAGGGGGGCATTGGTCTATCCAGCCCTTTCTCCTACTGTAACATTCAATATAGTGAGAATTTGAGGGTATTATCCCCTCCCCAAATGTATGTCGTGTAGATGGAACTAGGTAACTAATGCTTTAGTGTTTGTGTGCTGTGATCTCTCTTTACTTTCTTGATCCCTCTTTTCCTGTCAAGGTCCTTCTGGGGCTCGATCGGTACCCTACAACTTCAGGGCTGAACGTAGACCATTATGGTTTTGGCAGAGGCGGTGACACCGACCTGATCTGAAGGAACCTGAGTCACAGAAAGTTTTTGTTTGCTAAATCTGTTTAACAAAGGTTAAGATTTTTGAAAGAGGTGCTTCAATGTGGATATCTGCTTTTTATAGCTGTTGTGGTTTGCAAGGATCTAGCACCTACCAATGAGATCCTGCAGGACCCTGTTCTTGATTTTGTCAGCATGTAAGAGAACTCTGACGGGCTGAATTTCATTTTTGTATTTGTACGTTGGGAAGGATTTTCTTGAAAGCTTTCTTAATTAGGCTATGGTATTCACGCCTTTTTCCGTTGACCTCAGAAAGAAATCCATTTTTTTGACCTTTTTGAAGATTTCAACATCTTGAATTTCATTGTATGTCTTATTTTTGCTCCAGAAAGTCGTCATATTTTTGCAGGATCAAGTTTGAGTGTAAAACTGTACACTGATAAACTGTTTTCATTCTGCAGTGATCCATCAAAGGGTTTTTTCTGCTATGCGCAAGATTACAGTGCTCATTTCTTCTGTGTGGCTTCCTTCTTATGGACAACAACTATTGCCTTCACTCTTCATCGTACGGTTGTGAAACACAAGACTGATGTTGAAGATTTGGAGTCCATGTTTCACTTGTACGTCTGGGGTATGCATTGTTTCTAAAGTGTGTGAATATGTATGTGTTTCCATAACAGTTCATGTAGAAACTTGATGAACGAGAACAATCACAAACATGATCACCACACAAGTGCACGATGATTTATGTGGAAAGCCTCCTCAATGGGAGGGAGAAAACCATGGGAACGACATTGCCCTTGATCTCCGTGGCATCTAGGACATGTAAATTGCTGTGCACTTGTGTGGTGATCATGCTTGTTATTGTTCTCGTTTAATCGAGTTTCTACAGTTCATAATGCCATACTGCCTTGAATGACGATTGTTTAAGGGGCATAGTTAGATTATTTCATAGTTATAATATCCTGGGTCTGTTTTTAGGAAAATATTCTCTTTGCAACTACCATAAAACTTTGTCAGAATCCCCTGAGTTCTAAAAACTTAGGATGCTTAATTTATTAAGACACATGCTCATCTATGCTGTAAGAGAATCAAAACCAAAACAATTGACTTGAGCTGATTAGAACCCAAAGTTTACTTAACTGCTTATCTGAGATTATTCTTTCAACACACCTCACGTATGGCACTGTTGGGGCTCAACTTGTGGATGAATCAACAGGCAACGTGGAGGTTAAATATCCCAGTGTTTCTCTAATAGGTTAATTCCATGTGAGAGCATTCAAGTGAAAACCAATCGGCTAGGGTCAGGTCCTGATGTGTATCATTAACAACTTGGGTAAATGTGGGACTATTCTCTCAACACTAGCATCATTCAAACTAGGCATACCAATGGAGATGCCATGTCAAATCCAAACCTAATTTCGGGTGAAGTATAATTTTTTATGAGAATATCTTCAATCATTTCAATAAGATTGCATCTTTGTGAACTATGTCATTGCTGGCTGCAGGAACTTCATTAGCGATGACAGTCCTTCGATCTATTGGAAATGATTATGGGCACATAGGTACATGGTGTTGGACGGAAACTGCACGTACTGGAAAGGCAGGTTTGTTTGTGCTTGTGGATATGTATCGTTTATGTGTTGCAAGTTTGTTATGAGTTTGATAACACTTGCATCCTCTCTTCTCTCACCCCCTCACACACACAACACTCTCTCTTGCACACATACACTCTGCTCTCTGTCTCACACCCACGCATGTCCTCTTTCCCTCCCTCGTGCACACCAAAAAAGGGAAAAAAAATCACTCCTTGCACTTATGTCTTCACTTGCGAAAGCACAGTGATTATTGTATTATGGAGCAGATATAGGCATTAGATTTTGGTGCAAAGTAATTTGGGATGAGAAGGAAGACAAAGGAGAAAGCAAGAAACATGCCCAAATGCATTGGATTTTGTAGGATAAGAGGAGTTGAGAAAGATGGTGATGAGAAAATGGAGAAGATTGATACTTAGCAAGTGTGAAAAATTACCATAAGCACTTGGAAGAAAAACTCTGTTGGGGCTTATTATTTGGCCTATCTAGGTCCATTCAAAATATTCAGTCCAATTTGAATTCTGCACCTATGCGGCTTCACCATCATTTCAGCCTTTGAAGGTCTCCATCTTGTGACCATGTCATCCAATCTTGATCAGACTTGAGTTTATTGAACCAGTCTCAATTCCTGAGCACTCAAAATGTTAGAGGATTTTTTGTTTGTGTACTCACTTCTATTAGGAATCTAACCACTAAAGTTCTAGTATAGCTCTAACAGAATTGCAGCTTTTCTTGGACTCCGTTGTTTTTTGACATCTTTGACTGTATCTGTTTTTCTCAGGTTCTGCATTTTATTACATTTTATGCTCCTCTATGGGGTGCCATTCTTTACAATGGATACACTTACTTCCAAGTGATACGAATGCTGAACAATGCGACACGGGTATGTTCTGTTCCTATAGCACTTGGTGTGATTAGATTCCATTTTGTTGTTTGATTAGCATAGATATACTCAAAATGTGAAAGCCCTCTATGCAATAATTGTCTGGCTTGTTATGTATTGAATATAGAATACATGCTCTGCTTATACATTATTTCACTAGTTCATAATGGAATATCTTTTTAATTTCCTAACATAAGCAGCTATAGAGTTTCATAGAGTTACTCGGGCTCTGAAATTATATAATAGAAAATTGCTGCTTTTCTTTTTTAACCTGTGAAATAGTGACAAGAATGTGTGACTAAATACTTCAAAGGCAAAACCCTTTGAAAACAACAAAGTACTTAGGATTTACAAGGCTCACTTGTCTCTGTAAAACCTGTAAGGAGGTATTTGAATTGAATTTCATGGCTCTAAAAAATCTCTTAAAATTGCAGATGGCAGCAGGTATGACAGATAGGCCATACCAGTTTGATTCACGTACAGACTTGAAGGTAAGTAGATGTCATTCCACTCCTCTTATACATGTGAAGATCTTTTTTCTCTTACTGATATAATATGGTTTTCTATTTGGTTATACAAGGGTTCCATGTAGAGGTTTTTTACCTGGTAGTTATTTTCATGTTTTTTGTATGTCCCTAGAGCCTCCTAGTGTTGTCTGACAAAATGACACTCTGACAATCCATATTTCAGCTAGGACTTGTATATTTTCCATGATCCATTAAATAGCAGGTACAATAAAGATAACTCTAGAGAAATAATATGCCGGTTATGTTATTGTTAACTAAAATGCCATGCTGAATGAGCTTCAGATATTATTCTCCATTTTTGGTTGTTGTGTGTGCGTGTGTGTCTGTCTGGGGGTGGTGTTGTTCATGTGCAGCACTTAAAGCCTGTAAATTCCAATGAATAGGCATTAAACTTTAGCATCAGATAACAAATGAGATTTTGAACTAAATCACCATGGCTGTGGAGATGATATTTAAAAGCAAAAAGTTGCAGTCTAGACTGATTTTCTATTAATAAAAGTGATTTCTCCTTGTTCACTTAGCTAACTTTAGCATCAGATAACAAGTGAGATTTCCAACAAAATCGCCATGGACCTCTGGAGATGATATTTAAAAGCAAAAGGTTGCAGTCTAGACTGATTTTCCATTAAAAAAAAGTGATTTCTCCTTGTTCACTTCGCTACTTGGTGTAATGCCATCTTAAATACCTTTTGGAAGAATGATTGTTCTTAAATTTATGTTGATATTTTCTGATTTGTCGGATCTTGCTTGTTATATGCTTCATGCTAACTGATAGAGATATTATAGAATTAAGAAATTAGGAAAATCTATTTTTGATTTATCATTTTCTATTTTTAAGGATATGGTTAGATTTGATTTGTTAGAAATTTATTTTTTTCTTATTCTAAAAGATTATGTTAGGATTTAAAATAAGAGTGACCCTCTCTACATAAAGGGATCAACTCCTATCATTTGTTTCTTGAGATCCATAATAATAATTTCTATTTCCTCTAAATATTCAACATGGTATCAGAGTAGCAATCCTAGATCGATGTTCCATACGTACTTGCTTCTCTCCCCTTTATTTCTTCCACCAAAGTAAGTAAAAAAAAAAAAAAGAGGAAAGGAAAACCTAAACCTAGGTTTGAAGGAGAAGCACCGCTAGGCTTCGGCCAGCCAAAGGGCCCTAGTGGTTGCCCATCGGCGTTGCTCGGCTTTGGCAACCACTCTGGCGGTCTCCACCGGCCATCAGTTGGTTGTCGCTAGAAAACGATTGCATCAACCAATTCTTTTGCCCAAAATCGGCCTTAAAAGGTTGTGGTCAATCCCTGGGGTCCTCCAACCTAATCTACAGTTCGTAAACCCCTCCACAATGTTGCCAGCAAGGGTTCTCATTGGCAGCAACCTGCCACCATCACCAATAGGCCCCAATGCTGTCACCTAAGGGGCAGAGGTGCTCTCTACTGTCGCTGATTGCCTACTAGCACCTGTCGAAGGGCCTTTCCTGCTCTTTCATGAATTTTGTTTGCTTGGTTTGACAAATTGGCTCTCTGACGACCTACTGTTGTGGTTTTGAACCACCTAGATGCTGCCATTGTGCTTCCAATCCTCCGTTAAATGAGAGTTGGGCCTTGATTAATGGTCCCCAACCTTCATCTACTGTTGCTATTGATTCGGATCTCCTCTTGAGATTGTGATCTACTGCTATTCGACCTTTGCGATTTGATCTCTCTGATCAGATCTTGACCAAGGAAGCTTCTCTATCCTCTGTGTGCATGGTCCACGCTCCTGTGCGCAAGATCATGCATTCCTACATGATTGCCAGCCCTACTATCCACATGGCGGGTTGGGAATCTTTGTTACTAATTTCTTGGGACCAAGTCCTCTACTGCTGTTGCTACAACTCTTGTGGCTAATGCTACTACTACTTCTAATCGGATCACCACATCTAGAGCATCTGATCTTACTACTATCCATCATAAGGATGGTAATAACTGGCAATAGATCTGAGTGAGGGTCCATGCTTCCCATTTTTGACTATTTGTTCTTTAACTATTTTTGCTATCTTTTGCTGCTACTACTTCTACAACCCTACCACTATCTACTGTTCCTACTACTGCTGCAAGCCTGCTACTGTTGTCCTTGACTACTACTTTATGCTACAGTCATCTATGTTTTTTGCTACTACTTCTACCTACTACTGCTAGTGCTTTTGCTACTACCTGTTGGGGATCGTCTCATCTCCTACCACCTCACTACTACTACTACTACTACTACTCACAGTTTACTGCAGTTGCTACTTCTGCTATAGCTGTTCTTGCTCCTTCGAAAGTCTACATTGCAGGAGAGTTCACTTTTATAATAAGTTGGGCATTGCATGCTCCAACTTGTAGGAGAATTTTGAGATATTATAGAATTAGGAAATTTTATTTTTGATTTATCTCTTTCTAATTTTAGAGATATGATTAGATTTGATTTGTTAGAGATTTATTTTTTACTTATTCTAAAAGATTATGTTAGGATGTGAAATAGGAGTGACCCTCTCTGTATAAAGGACCAACTCTCATTATTTGTTTCTTGAGATCCATAATAATACTTCTATTTCCTCTAAATCCCTAACACTAACTACTTTTGCTTTTGGTTTTTAGGCAATCAATCGATGGGGTTATTATCCACTGATCCTAATTGGATCTTGGTCATTTGGCACAGTAAACCGTATATATGATTTTATACATCCAGGCCACAAGATATTTGGGCTCTCCATTCTTGATATTGGATTTGCTGCCCTTATGGTAAAATATCTGATCTTTTGTATCTTCAGTGAGGTGGTTGTTTATATGTATGAAACATTATTTGGCATTTTAACTTGTCTACTTTAAAGAATATATTGGTATACCTCGAAAACAAAAAGAGTATATTTTTATGCTAATTGTGCTATTTCAACTGCTTTGTTTATCAATTGAATGTTTGGATACATCAATACTATAGATGTTTTATGATCTGCATTGATTGCTGCCGAAACCTTCTGGTTGACCATGAAAAAGTTAATGTTGTATTGAAATGCTAAACTAATGTGTTGCATGGCTCATCTTTGCTTACTTTTGTTTGCTCTTGTACCACATCCTGTTTTCCATTATATTTATATCCTACATTTGTCAATTCATATTTGTATCACACTTTGCATTCATATTGCATCCATCCTTTCTGATACTTCCAATTAATACCCCTCAAATCCTGGCATTATCCACACTAGCTTGTTTACCACTGTATTATTCAAACACCAATATCTCTTTCATGTTGGACCGTGAACTGCTTGCATTATTAAATTATCTTTATGCTGATTTACTTGGTGATATGGTTGGATCTGGAAAAATGGGGATTTTTCAGGTAGAAAGACTTACTTGTGTTACGTCAACGGCCTTGGCCAAGTGGGTCAGCGACTGACCTATGATTGTAGGAAGGTATGGAAAGCACACGTACCGACTACTGTTGAGGTGAAAATATTTCTGCTGAGGAAAAATAAGTCTCAATTGAGAATAGAAATCTTAACCTCTCTTTTATATTAGAGAGGTTTGGAAAAATTACAATGACATCTCAAAGAATAGTAAAATAGACAAAAAAAGTCCCTATTATGCTCAACAGTCTCCCTCAAGTTGAGGCGTAAATATTCACAAGACCAAACTTACCACAAATGAAGTCCAGGTGCTTCTTTTTTAGGGCCTTGGTAAACTTATTAGCCAGTTGAAGCTCTGAGGAGACATATGAGGTACTAATCTTGCCACTGAGTATAGCATCACGGACAAAATGGCAGTCAACCTTGATTTGCTTAGTCCTTTCATGAAAGACTGAATTCGAGATAATATAAGTAGCAGATTTGTTGTCACAGAATAGTGGAATAGATAGAGCAGTCTGGATACCAAGATCCTGCAGGAAAGATACAATCCACATGACCTCACAAGTAGCCTGAGCCATGGCTCTATACTCTGCCTCGGCACTCGAACATGCTACAACAGATCTTGCTCCTTTAGAAGATAAGATTTCCCCCAATATAGACTGCAAAGCCTGAAGTAGAGTGACGATCTTACACAAATCTTGCATAATCCGCATCAGAGTAAGCAAGTATGTCAAGGTTGCCACATCTCTGTAATACAACCCTCTACTTGGTGTCCCTTTGAGGTATCTCAAGATGAGACAAACCTCATGTCAGTGACTATAACATGGAGCCTACATATGCTCACTAGCCTTACTTACTGCAAAATTGATATCAGGCCTCGTGATGGTGAGTAAGCGACCAACTGTACTACAGTACTAAGTGACATCATCATATAAGGGATCCTCATCAGACTGACGTGCAGGCAGTGACTCAACGAGTATACCAGAGGGCTTAGCCCTAAGCAAGCTAGCTTCCCGAAGAATCTGAAGTATATACTTCCGCTGTGACAAGGATAAGCTCGATTCTCGTTGTATGGCCTCAATACCCAAAAAATATATCTCAATTCGCCCAAGTCTTGGGTGGCAAATGTAGCCTGTAAGGACTTGGTCTGGGCAATGCCATCCTCATCATCTCTTGTAAAGATCATATCATCCACATACATGGTTAAAATAACGACACGTGTATGTCCTTCGTACACTGTCTTCTTGATGAAGACTGAATGATTAGAAACAGATCCCTGGAATCCAATCTTCCCAATCTCAGTACTGAGCCTCTCAAACCAGGCACGAGAACTCTGTTTCAGTCCATAAATTGCCTTCTTCAGACGACAAACCTGCTCCCCCTAAGTGTTGTAACCTAGTGGTTGGCGCATATATACTTCCTCAGATAAGTCACCATACAATGAGGCATTCTTGATATCAAGCTGATGTAGGGGCCATCTCCTAGTCACTACAACATATATGATAATCTTGACAGAGGTAATCCGTGCCACAGTAGAAAATGTCTCAAAGTAATCTACTCCATATGTCTGTGTAAAGCCTTTGGCAACAAGCCTGGCCTTATACTTGTCTACCGTTCCATTAGGTCTATACCTGATGGTATGGACTCATCTGTAGTCAAGGTTTTAAAAAATGCGAGGCGGTCTGAGGCGGTTTGTCTTCATTAAGGCAAGACGTAAACCTCGAGGCAATCGAGGTGTAAACCTCAGTTTTGAATGAAAAATAAAAGAAAATGACATAAATATATACTTATGAAAAAAAAAGTAAAAAAATACACATCCATACCATTTTTACTCTACAACAAACATTGAAAGACTTAAAATGACATTCCAATAAGAAGATGAACAACCAAACAAGTGAACAACATAGAAAACTAGAAGTTCAGTTTATCTAAACATTCAAAGATTTAAAATGAAAGTACATCAACATCAAAAAATCCCAAAAAAGAATTAAAAGATATTCTATTCTCCTCCCCCTTCAACACAATCAAAGTCACTCAAAGTCAAGCTCATCAATGTTATTATCGCTAGGGCTGATCGCATCATCCCAGGAGTCATCAATGTACTTCATCCTAGCCTCAGCTTCTATATCTTCAGTATCTCCATCACTTTCTTGAAATTCTTCCTCCTCAACATCAATAATCGCTTTGCCTAAAAAATAAATAATTTTGAATAACATTTGTTAAAACCTAAAACATTAGTTTATAAATTTAAAATTCTTCAAAATATAAACTGACTCAACTTGTTACCTTTGTCTCTACCCTTATTATTTTTCTTGTCTCTTTCTTCTGTTACCTCTCACTTGTATTCCTAATCCTCCTGTTGCGTCTACTAACTGCTCAAGGTCAATGGGATCTTGTTGTAGAGCTACAATTGCATCTAGTTCTTGATAAGCATCAGCCTCATCTTCACAGAGTTGTAGCTCAACAATCCACTCATCATCAGAGTCGACTTCCTTTAAGCATAGAGGATCCTCCATTGTCTTTTTCTTCACCTCCTTGTGTTTCAATTTAGGTTGAACATGCAATAAACCAAGTCATTGAGTTTGTTTTGTTTCAGTTTATTCCTCCTTTTAGTATGGACCTAGTCAATGAAAAGATGATCATGCAATTCTTTATAAATATTACTTAAAATACAAATGAAATCCTTTTATCTGATTAAAAGAACTCCA
Organism: Thalassia testudinum; assembly: GCA_037157565.1. Lineage (NCBI taxonomy): Eukaryota > Viridiplantae > Streptophyta > Magnoliopsida > Alismatales > Hydrocharitaceae > Thalassia > Thalassia testudinum. Next base: position 5,158,890 of record JAZHRO010000037.1, read on the forward strand.
ATTTCGCTCACATGCAGATGCACTATAAGTTAAACTTAAAATCCGCATGCGAACTTCTTCAACTCAGGTGTTTCATCACCAAATGCTCTCCACCAATCTGCTGTAATGGAAACTATGTTTTCAGTATAGGAAAAAATTTGCACTACACATTATTCTAATTGATAGAAAGGAGTAAATGATCATATTCATACCAGGACTCCTCTGCTTTCGAGTGTCTACGGCATTGGACCATCTAAATAGTCCTCTTCCATTGACAAATGCATCTGTTTGGAGATCTACCTTCAATCTCTCCTCCCTGCTAGGAACTACCCTCTGAAAGCATGAAAATGTCCGTTTATATTGGCATTGGGGATTCAAAAAATATGCAGCAGCATGCAAGTGAGTGTGTAGTTGTCTGTCCCATCTTGAGTCAACAATGTCCCAGATTATCTTGTACCTATTTTCAATATTACCCAAATTTTTAGCAATCTCTTGGCTCTATTCATAGCCTCGTAGATAAATCCCATCGGTGGATATTATTCTGAGTCTACCATCCTTAAAATCATAACCAATGGTTTGATTGTCCTTATGACATAGGCTACACCAGGCCAAAATGTTCTACTTTTTAGCACAATATTTTGCATAGCTTGCCCTGGAACCTTCAATGCATAGCTGCCAGACTTCCACCTTTTTGAGGTGAAAAAAGACTCAAGAGCATCCTTGGCACATAGCAATCTCTGTAAGGTAAGGAAAGCAGTAGCAAATCGTGTGACGGCGGGTCTCACTAAATCTCCTCCCGCATGCTTCCTTACCATGGCTACCACCTAAGCATGTGCATATATGTAGTTGATGATTTGTTTGGCCTTCTTGAAGATAGAGTCATGAAGAGGCAACTTCATGATATCCTCCAACATAAGGTCAATGTAATGAGCAGCACATGGAGTCCGAGACAAATGTGGTCTCTTCATCAATTTTTCCCCAGCTTTTTTATAAGCAGATGCATTATCTATTATTACTTGGATGACATTGCTTTCCCCTACCTCTTCAACAACTTCATCCATCAATTTAAAGAGGTGATTGGCATTCTTGATCTCTTATGAAGTATCAATAGATTTCAAAAATCATGTACCTTTAGGGTTGTTGACCAAAAAATTAATCAAGGTACGACCTTTTGTATCTATCCAACCATCAGACAATATGCTACATCCTATTTCAACCCAAGATGCCTTTGCTTGCTCAACCATCATGTCTATTGTCTTTACTTCTTCCTTCAAAATCTAGGTCCGTAATTCATGCATCGTAGGACCTTTAAATCCCCTTCCAAAGTTACATCCTGCAATATTTGCCAATAAGATGGACCGGTGGCCAAATTGAAAGGCAATCCGTTTTCAATGAAGAATCTTCCAATACTAAGTCATGTTTTCTCTCTAAGTTCTTTCTTCCAAGAGGTTCAAAGTAACCTGCTTTGGATAAGCATGTGGAGTGCTATCAGGTTCATCACTTCCAGTTCCAGGAACATGTTTCTGTCCAACCCCAACAAATAAATCCATTGGACCTACCACCACTTTTGCACCACTTGATCCTGTGAGTGCATTTTCTCCATGACCAAATGGCCCCTATACTGTATATCCACTTATGCGACGAATTTCTTCCATTTCTTCCAGCACTCTTCTCCTATCAGCATCCTTCTTCACTAAGTATTCCTTAATCTCAATTTTAACTTCAAGTGGGACCTTGACACATGGTCCCATATTTTTGTGTGTCTTGGCCAAGTGCTTCAATCGTGCAATTCCACCTATGATATTTTTCTCACAGAAATTACACTTAACATATTTATATCTTTTCCCCTTTTGAGCTCCTTCTAGCTTAATTTTTAAACAATACTTCCATCTAGGATCAGACTTGCCACTAGATCCATCTCTTCCTCCCCTTTTTGCTCTTGGTGCCATGTCTGAAAGAATATAAAATCAACCAAAAATCGATCAAACCTCCCCTTTTGACCAAAAATTCCAATTTCAGTTATTGAAATAAGAATTTCACAAACTCATGCATGACCTCTCAACCTCTCAAACGAAAACAGTGTGCACATTACCATCCTAAACCTTAAATAAAATCCATTACCTCTCAAATGCCTCCTACTGGAGAGTGGAGCAACCTGTTGGAGGGCGCTGGAGCCTGCGCTAGAACCTACTGGAGGTTGCTGGAGCCTGCTTGACTTGCTTACGCTGCTCGCGCTGGAGCGATGTTGGCATTGCTTGCGTTGGAGCTTGCACTGGAGCGCTGCTTGCGATTATCGCGCTGCTCGCCGATGGAGGCTGCAATGCGATGGATGAGCTAGCGATGGAGCAGGAGCTATCGCCGGTGATGATAGGACTTTGTGGGATTTGGATTTTAGGTTTAGGGTATCTAGATTTTAGGTTTAGGTCAAAACAATGGTCATGTGACTAGCACATGACCATTTTAGAAGCTCATCTAACTGAGGCAACACCTCTCCATCGCCTCAGCAACGCCTCGGCAAGATGAGGTGCATGCCTCGAAGACAGCAACTGAGGCTATAGCCTTGAGGCGAAATTGGCACGCCTCACGTGCCTCGAGGCGTAATTTTTAAAACCATGTCTGCAGTCAACCAAGGTAGAACCCTTAGGACATGGTACTAACTCCTAAGTCTATCGTGACTGCAGAGCTTGTATCTCTTCATCCATTGCAGCCTGCCATCTAGGATCACATGAAGCCTAGGCAAAATCTCTAAGAACGACGGCAGTAGTGATGGCTGAAGCAAATTGGCGAACACCCTTTTCAAGATGAGCAATACTTGTGTACTAAGAAAGAGGATGGAGAGTGCCATCCTTACTGAATCTCCTTAAGGATACCTGTTCTTTTGTGTCTGAATTGGTCTCAGTTGTCGACTCTGAACTGGCCCTCTGGTCAAGCAAAGTGGGTGGTCTCCGGTAATACACCTAAGTCTCTTCCAAAGCAACCTGTATAGATGTTCCCTCCTCTGAGAAATAAGGAATCCCCTAGAAAAAGGTATCTACAGTAGCAACATATCGCCTGCGACTCGGATTGTAACACCGGTACCCTTCTATGTCCTGGAGTATCCAACAAAGGCACATTGAGCCACCCTCGAAGAGAACTTATCCTAGTTACCATATTCCTGGACAAAACAAGTGCATCCAAACACCCGCAGGGGTAAAGTAAACAACTTATCACACTCTGGATAAATCACCTGGAAAGAAATCTGTCCCTGAAAGACTGACAAAGGCACCCGGTTGATCAGATAGGCTGCGGTGAGGATAGCATCTCCCTAGAATTACTTAGGAACCTTCATGTGGATCATTAGGGTCCTAGCAATGTCCAGCAGATGACGCAGCTTACGCTCAACCACACAGTTTTGCTAAGATGTGAGTACAAGATGTTTGGTGAATGATGCCTCGGGAAGAAAAGAGATCCTACACATCTCGTTGCATAAACTCCAAAGCATTATTGCTACGGAAGACTTTAACGGTACCATTATACTGAGTCTGAACTTCTGCCAAGAACTGGTGAATAATCTGTGGAATCTCTGCGTGGGTTTTCATCAAGAAAATCCAAGTGAGTCAATAATGGTCATCCACAATAACGACATAATACCGCTGTCCTCCTAGAGTAGGCACGCTGAACGCTTCTCATACATCACAATGTACCAAGGCAAAGGGGATAACACTCACCCTAGCGTCCCTCTGTGAATATGTACTCCTATGGTGCTTCCCAAGCTGACAGTCCTCGCACTATAACGTCAGGGAGTCTGGCAAACTGGGATACATCTGGTGCATCTTCTTGAGCGAGGGATGCATAAGTCTCCTGTGTCATAACCACGGATCAGATGCTATGGATGCAGCTCTAGCTAATAATGTAGGTGTGTCAAGGTAATGGAGTTCATCCCACTCTATACCCCAAACCTATAATGCCTCTTGTATGCCTATCTTGGAAGTAGCAGTAGCCCTCATCAAAAACAACACGGCATCCCAACTCCTTACAGATGCAACTGACTGATAGTAAACTTATCGGAAACTCGGGAGCATAATGAACTCCTATCAGCATCTTTTGGGAAGCATGTACCTGCTTTACTACAATAATAGGTGACATGGCCCCATTAATCACCTTGACCTCCTTGATCCCACACGGAGCCTTGGGATCTTCAAGATGTTGCACATCTCCTGAGATGTACAGAGGCGCCAGAATCAATTATCCACTGCCCTATGATCTTATTCTTCTATTTTGTGTTACCTTGGGTTGCCACCGCAAATCCACCTTGTGAGATAGAATTTCTTGGTGAGTGCATCACCTTCTTGTCATGCGAGAGGACTCGTTGCTTCTTGGGATGGTTGGTGTCCGATCTTGGTCCTGTCAGACCCATGGTGGATCTGTGGGTGGATAAGGAAGGACCGATGGCCTACAACATGTGCGTAGCAACGCCATTGACTACCCCAGCATTGGCCGCTAGGGTTTGGTGGGTCACCACGCCCTCTGCGGTGTTGATGAAGTCCACCGCGATGCCTCTGGCGACGGTCTGATCGTCGGCGATGACTCCAGCAGCAGTGGCATGGGCTGTCATCGCTCTTGCGATGGCAAGGAGACTCCCATCGAGGGCGATGGGGGTGAGAGGACCATTATCGGGGGCCACCACCACCCCTGTGCCAGTGTAGGAACCTTTATCAGGCGTGATGGAGGCGGTGGCGGCGGTGGTGCGATGTCATGGTGATATAGTGGCAGCGGTGGTGGAGGGCAGAGCACACTACTGCTACTACTGCTCCTCTCCATCGGGCTACCGCTATTGCTGCTCCTCTCTATCGACGATTTTGTGATTTGAATCTTCATGGACTTGAAGATTTCAATCATTTGTGATGGAATATTTGGTGGGATACCAAAATACTGGTTTAGGACTGCTACTCTGATATCGTGTTGAGGAAAAATAAGTCTCTATTCTCAATAGAAATCCCAGCCTCTCTTTTATATTAGAGAAGTTTGGAAAAATTACAATTACACCTCCAAAGAATAGTAAAATAGACAGAAAAGTCCCTATTATGCTCAACAATTCCTATGGGTGCTGAGAAGGGTGGCTACCCAATACTGTAGATGGAGACAGGTGCATGATGTAGATTCCAGTTGTGGAGTAGAGGATACTGGGCACCTGTTTTTTACTTGCCCTTTTGCACAGGAGTGCTGGTCAAGTGTAGCGGATCAGTCCTTGCTTTTCTCCTCAGAGTTGGAATTTTAGTCCAGCATTCACGGTGCCCTAGTGCATTTGGTTGATACACAATGGTATCGTTTTCAGAGAGAAAACCCCGATGGACAGTGTTACATCATTTCAATTCCCCTTTTAATTTTTGGTTTAACTAGCTCTCATTGAAATTGTGGGGGATTAACAATCCTTGTTAACCTTTATTTTCCTCACCAAAAAAATATTTATGCAAAGACAATCTATGGGTATGATGAGATCCACCTGGATCTGAAGTTGGAAACGGGTCTGAGTTAACTGGGGCTTGAAATGGTTTATTTTTTTATCTTTCTAGGGTAAAGTTTTCTCTAGAATCGCCCTTTTCAAAAAAAAAGTTTTCTCTAGGATCTTTTCTGTTTGATTTTTTTTGAAAAGCTCATATGAATGATTGTTTTTTTCCCACCATCCATTTTGTGTTTCTTAAGGATCATGGCACCGTTGGCTAAGCAGGTTGGATCCTGGGGCTCCACATGTGAGGGTACCTGAACAATAGATGAGATTTAGTGAGTGTAAGTAACACGCAACAGAAAGTTTACTGGGTTTGACCCCCAACGGTTATACGTTTTGTGGAGGGATAATGCCTTTAATTCACTAAGTTGAAGGGGGATTATGGTTCTCACCTCATTTACAGTGGTATGGAGCCTGGCTAGGTGCCCTGGTTATCTCAGGGTGGGGCTCTGTGAGATGGGATTGTAGATGCTGAAACTCTGCTGTATTCCCAAACCAAATTTTCTGTGATAAAGATGATATTCTTATCATTTTACTTAAAGCAGGTTATTTTCACTATCAGCATGATCCTGAGACTAATATTCTATTCATTTTAGGGTTTGTTCAATTCAATTGCTTATGGACTCAATTCATCTGTTCGCCGAGCTATTTCTGAGAGACTGGAACTGTAAGTCATGGAACATGCATTAATTCTCATCACTATCTAGTCATGTTTCGGTTGCATCAAAATTTGATATCAATGCACGTTATCAAAGAATTACTGCACATCACAGCCGTGACATGCATGCAGAGTTTCAAATTCAGATACAGTCAAATTTGAATATTTCACAGTTAAATTGCAAAAAGAGATGAGCCATTAATAGATTTATTGGTGTATGAGCAGAAAAGCATTCGTATACTTGCCAATAAATCTTGGTTGAGTACTTTTCGTAATTCTCATCGTATTAATTGGACCATTGTTTGTTTAATCCATCACATGTAGCAATCTGGTAGAGAGATGTTGATGATCCTCATACATGGTTAGCTAAATATATTAGCAGTTTATCCCATTGCATCATCAGCTCAATCATCTGTATCATTCAGTAGAAATGCATATTTCTTGGAATTCTGAGTTCTTTAGAAATGAATATAGCTTGAAATTCTGAGCTCGCTCAGTCTAGTTCTGTTTCCTAGTCATGAATACGTAGCTGATGGATTATTTTATGATGAGTTGAAGATCGCTGCCTGAGAGGTTTCGAAAGGGATTTTCTCTGCCAAGGAACAGAGCACAGACAACGGAAAGCGAGCTTGTTTCTCTAAAATCTGGTGACCAGCAATGATTCAGGTCCCTGTACTGCCCATTCTATCTCCTGTTGCCTGCCAGAAGGTGAGGACCCTCAATGGAGAATTCTTCAAATTGGAAGGAGTGCCACAAACAACTGGCTGAACTTGAGATGCAGTGATAACTGTATGTGTAATGATTGAAGCACCGTCAACATCTTCTACTGTTCTTTCAGCTCCACAGATTTGAAATTATCCTGTCTCTGTGGGGATATTGGGCGAGTAGTTATTTTGGAGTGGATGCTGTCAAGATCTTGACCAGCTGACTACAGGCCTTCGGTGTGCATGCTTGTGTTTTTTACCCACAGCCTGAGATGTACCTAGTCTGATCCAGTTTATCCTATCTGGTTGTTTCATTGAGTCATGATTTCTCTTGCTTTTACAGTGTTGCCCGCTCTAGCACAGTTTCATGTCTAGACCGGGTGGAGATATGTACCATTTTTATTAGTTTTTCGATAGTTCTGGTAAAATGTGACGTGTCATTTTAAGGTAAGTTTGCCATGATGAAAGCGTGATGTTTATAGAGCAATTTGTTCGCTTGGGAAGTAACTTATATGCCTGGCATGGCTTAATAATGGGAGACGATTTGATATCTTGGTAGACGTGGGTCCTGCATTCTTTTTGACTGCTGATATCATCAAAAGACTAATAATTGGCATGGCTTTGTTGCTGATGAGATTTTTGTAGACTACCATCTCTTTTATAATAGTAGTTAATACTCTGCGCTTGAAAGCGGTAAATCACCATGAAGCTTATTAAGGTATAAGCTCATTGGGTTAACAGTTATAAAGAGTGTCGTCGCCTGTAGTTCGGTAATGTGCGATTCGAGTATTCATGTGTGGGAACTAAGAGGGGATGGTATCTATGAAAACGCTTGGTATATTATGAAATAATAACTTTTATGGTAATTTGCCTAGAATCTTCCAATAAGGAATTTGAAGAACCCCTCGTGCAATTGATTTAGGCAGACGGTGTTTTCATTGGATAGGTTAAGCACCATCCATTTAAAGTTTATATTGTATCGTGATACTTTTACACATTTAAATTTTACCCCAAGCTTTTGAATTTATTTGAAATACAAAAATCAACGTGTGTTTACATGAAAAAACAAGTTTTACCTGTTTCAAATTCCACCACTTGATGGGTAAGGTGAACGGTGAGATTGCGAGCTCGACATGGAAAGGAAGTATGCTTTCCGCCCAAAGCACAAATCCTGCGGTGTTTTTATGGTCCAAAAATTTGTTCTGTCTCTTCCAAAGCACAAATTTAGTTTCATTTTCTTGGCATCATCCGTGATGTCTAGAAGGGAAGTATTCAGCCAGTGAAACAATGCATCTAGAAGGCACTTTTTTTTTTTTTTTTTGTGAGGGGAAATCCTCCTGCGAGGTAAAAACTCAAGAAATTGCAAGTACTTCAACTCTATGGTCTCTAAATAAATTCAACTTTGGTAAGATTCAAAAGTAACAATCTCATTTCCACGTAAGTGATACAAGGGTTTAACTAGTTGAGTCACCTGCTGGTGGGAAGACAATCTATTTTGGAGAGTGACAATGTCATGTCTTATAAATTGGGGTGATTGGGAAGGGAAGGGATTGGGTAGTAGGTATCAAGGATGGGGTTTTAACGTAAGGGAGACTGCTATGAGGGAAAAGAGCATGTTTGGAATGGAAAAAGTGGCCCAAAAAATAAAGATGAGAATATGGGTCTTTTACCAAGCCAAGGCACTTCGATGCACTCCTCGCCATACCATGAGAGCTAACATGTAAGTTACTCCAATTTCTAAATTAACTTTTGCAATTTTGCATTTTTTGATCGCTGTGTCCAGGCAAACCATTCCAAGTTCTAAATTACTTTTTGCAATTTAAAATTTTTCAATAATTCTTGGGGAGATTTCGCAAATAACAGATGGAGCTTGGCACCTATACTAGATGGATAAGAGCATTTTTGCTTAATTAGAAACATGCCAGGGAATGAAACACGAGGTGTTCTATCTCCTATGGTATTTCTCTTGGATATCATGCCTAGTCATATAATGTGGGGGAATTACATAAAAGAGGAGAGGTACTTAGGGGTACAGTGCTTCCACAAGGGAAGGAGTCAGATGACTCAACGCAATGCTCAGGAAGTAGGTTGAGTAGACCAACTATGCAACCGCATATTGGTCAACGATGTTCTCTCTACATCGAGCATCCTTCGGCAATCCACTAAGCGAACAAGGTTAACTATTTGGGTCGAATATCTTAGTAGTTGACTCAGTAAGTGACTAATTTTGTGATAAAATATATTTTAAGTTTGATTTTTTTTATAAAATAGGATATTTGAAGTTTGATTTTATTGTGTGATCGATTGTAATAATTTTAGATGTGAATTTAGGTCAGTTGTTGATTTATATATTATTTATTAAAATATAAATTTTAATAAGTTGAATAATTATTTTATATTTTTTAAATAAAAATATAAAATCTTATAGTCATCTGCCTACTCAACCGAATATCATATACTCTTTGTATAGTGATCCAACGATTTGCATACCACATATCTATTCCTCGAACTTTGTCTCAACGTGTGGGGGTAGGAGAGCATGAACTAGGCGACCAACTAAATTGGGCAGCAGATGGCAATATACTAAAGAGCAACAATGGCAATAACCATGGTGGTGGCTTTGCCCACTACTCAAGATTTCTGGAGTCTTTTGAACGACACGAGAATCCTATGCACTGCTCTTCATTTTAGAAAAGAACACGTGAGATCTTTAAGCAAATGCCTTTTGGTGGAGTATTTTGCAATAACCGCGAAGGACCATCGCACCATAATGGACAGATGACTCTGCCTTTTTTTGGGTTAGAAAACATGCCATGGACAGAGACGAAGGGTATGGCATGCGCTACGGGAGTTTTTATTTGGGTGTCATGTCCAGCAATATACTGAGGGGACCATGGCAGGGTGCAACTAACATCCACATCCGTCCTTCCTCTTGTAGGAAAGTGCTTGGTATATATTTAAGTGTACATCAACTTATACACTCTCTCTTTCTATTAGAGAGAGGTGTCATGACTCATGACAATGTCATGTAATCGATGATATCATGAGTCATATATTTAAGTGTATAAATTGATGTACACTTGAGTGTACACCTATCACTTTTCAACTCAAATCAATGATGCCTGATGTCATCTCATGTTTCACCGGTTGAAGTGGCATTAAATTATTAACTTTTCAAACGTAAATTCCACACACATACTTAATTGAAACATCGAAAGTTTATTTAACTTGTAATATAGGAGTCTTAGGGTAACACATTTGGTATGCCTACTCCCTATAAAGTGTTCCATGTGTGGGGTCCACGGGTTCGATATCCCGCAGCATACACAGACACGCATAGCAACCTTATGGGAGGATGCATTGCTGATGCTGTTCCCGCCTCGACTCGATGTTGGAGAGTCGCCGTAGCAAAGATCACGGAGGTGCTTCATGGCAAGTGAGAAATTCAAGGACCCTCGAGGGTGGGGTGGGGTCTCTCCCTTCCCTCCCCTTTTTTATTTATATCAATTATGATAGAATTCAACCTGCCAAAGTATTGGATAAAGCAAGTGTAATGATTCGAACTTAAATTTGAGTTTAAGAAAAATTATTATTGACAACTTGTTGGGTATAGATCCCACAAACTCAAATAACCATTTAAAATGCTTAAGCTTAGGTTAACAAATAGTAATTTTCAATTCTTTATATTCCATTACCCATTTTCATGAGTTTATTATGTGGGGTTATTCTTGGAGTAATTATAACCCCACTCACTTGAAATTATGATATCCTCATTAAAATTTCATCAATTAATCAATATACTTCCAATAGTAGTGACGACTCTATCTTATGATGTACTCATCTAACAAGCAATTATTTCTTTTTACCAGAAGAAGTTTAAGTCTAATACCATTTATAATGACCTGATGGAAATTCAAGTCTAATTAAGAAAAATCATCATTAATAACTTATTAAATATAGATCACATAAACTTAAATAATAATCCAAAATAATTAAATCTAAGTTCACAAATAATATTTCTTAATTTTTTCCATCTCACCGCTTATTTTCATAAATTTACCACATAAAATTATTCTTAAAAATGTTACGACATGTTCCGATCAAAAAAATATCCTAAGGTTGGCCTTAAAAGATCCCTGGATTCTCAATCTTGGCATAAAGGGCAACCTAACAGCTACAGGATGAGGTGCATAAAATATGAGATGGATTACAAAAGACTTACGTATCGTGAAGCGATTTGAAACTGAATTTTTTACAATTTTAAATATTTGAGACATTGTGGCGAGTCATCCTGCAAGAACCCATTCAGCACGTCAAGACGAGGATGATTTTGTTTGAAAAATATGACAGAACTGTGCAAACTTGAGATATTTTTGGATACCATGTACAGCTATGTCCTTGGGAGAGCGTGCCACATAATGTACGGCTAAAAAACTATTGTCTTTGTTGCCACCATTTGGATTTTCCACCAAAATGTGATCCAGAGGAAAATGAAGCTCCAAATTTTGTATGCCAACAAGCTCTATGCCTTGGTTTAAACGTACAATGAGCTGATCTATTGGTTCAAGTCGCTTGAAACTTTACCATATAGATTAAGTGATTTCCCACTAATGAAGTTTGGGATAGAAAATCTTCAATTGGCTTGCCATGGAACATGCAAAACGAGATACAAAGAACTTTCCTTGCCGCCTTCGTTCTTCTCCTTGCTTTTTGAACTTGGCAAATCTACAGAGAAATAGTACAAAGAAAAAAAAAAGGGGGGACAATTGGATTGAAATAATGAGTTTGAGAAGCACATATGTAATCTTAAAAAGTAAATACTCATATAATGGAGTTAATAGACGTAGTTGCCATCGAAATGCTGCCCAAAGCATCCTAGAAACGTGATCTTCATGAAATCTTGCAACGAGGCATCTTTTATTTTGACGAAAATATCATTCCTTCCTTGCAGTAGTCACATACTTGTATTTGCATAAACGGTACTCAGACGTAGACTTTGAATCAACTTTGTACTTAACACTCATCTGGTTGGCCAACTTGGACGACGATCGTTTTCTTAAAACAATTTATCCGCAGAACGGAATGGAATTATGAGTCTTATGACATCCTTGGTGACCTCATTGGAGCCTTCAAGGGAGAGGAGATCATTTCTCTTAGACTCTGGTTGGTGGTAGAATTTGGAATGTTTTTTTTTCACCGTGGAGTTTTTGCTGAAATATTTGCAATCACTTCAACATAATCTCTTGTAAAATTACTTTCAATTATTTTAATTAAATCTCATTAACTTTCACTTTCACTTTTACTATTAAATAAATACTCACTAATATTCTTCACTTTTAATTATACTATTAAATAAATATCTAATAACATCATATTTTTACACCAATTATTTTATCCTTCCACTTAACCCTCGTTTTATTCCACCATCTAAACAAATACCCATCTTCATTTATTTTATTTTAACCAATCCTACGTTATTTTATCTTACTTACAAACAGATATTAGGTGTGCCAGTGCAGATTTCTCCATGTGATGCTCTATCGCAAGAATTGATTGAAAAGCACCAATAAATATTTTCTTTTTCCTGTAGCTGCCACCAGGCTTATTAATTTTTGGGTCTCACAAGCATATCACAAAATAAGTGCGGATTACGAAGCTATCCAATTTTAAAACAGGTGGTAGAAACCAACAAGGAACCAAAATAATGGTCGTTTTTGCTACTTAAGGGTAGGTAGAAAAACAGGTGGCAGACAACTAACAAGGAACTAAAATAATGATTGTTTTTCCTGCTTGAGGGTAGGTAGAATGGTGGGGTTTCCCCGTTGACATTCAGAGATCATTGGGTTTAAATCCCATGCCCAATATTTACCTTCTCAAACATAGCGGTTATTCGTTGACTTTGAGCATATCCCATAGAGAGGAAAGCATGTAATTCTGAGCTGAGGATTAATATTATCAAACTTTTCTGTAATCTCTCACTTCTTATATTAAAGGAGATGTTCAATTGGTAAATTAAGTAGGTGTAAGGTTAAATATTTAAATCGTCATTTAATTTATTTTTTATTTATTTCAAATTAAATAATTTAATTTAAGATAAAATTATTTTATTTTTCTACAAAATAAATTTAACTCATCTAAATATTCAAATAGATTACCTCACTCACTTATTACATTATTTATTTTATTCTTTTAGTATCTTCTTACTTATTTAAAAAAATTTATTCCCTTATTAAAAGATGATAATCTAATGATCCGATTTTTTTACCACCAAATGCAAAACCAGACAAGTGGTGCGACTGTGCATGTCAGACAAGTTTTTCTTTTTTTTCTTTTTTCCATGATCCAAAACTATGGGTACAATTTAAACAGGGAGACTCGCCTGTCAGACAAGTTTCCGTTAACAAGGAAAAGTGAGAGAATCATCGTCAAACAGATACTCTCCATGACACTATAACACTATAGGCGAAACAACAAAATATGGTAAATTAAAATTATGAATTTAGGTTTAATCTTTCTTGGGCAGTTAATCGCCCACAATTTCAGGCATATCTATTTATCTTAGATATTTCATATGAGACATGAGAATATGTAGTGGACTGTGGAATGAGAAATGGGTCAATCTCACTTGAGCTCGTCTATCGTCCAAAGAAGGGAATGAGGAGGAGGAGATGGTGCAGGGGAAGGTCAAGGTGGATGTTAAAAGTTCTTCAAATTCATTCACAGGTTATGGAAGAACATTGAAGGATTACCAAACAAGAGCTTACAACAATGGTCACGAGTGTTTGTAATACAAGTACCACAGCATTGATGGCATCAAACAGACAATGAAAGAGCATACTCTTTTAATGACCATCAATTAAGAGACCGCTCATAATGGATCCTAACAAATAACCCACATAATTACATAGAAGTCTATGGTCATTCATGTCAACTAGGCTGATATCACAAAACATGCACGGGTGAGACCATGAATCACAAAATCAACTACATTAGAAGGAGAGGTGTAATACATCTAATCTGATCGGATGATTACAAGTTCATAAAATATGCTGGATGAGCATTCCTTCGAATTTCGATGTAGGAAGAAAAGAAGTAGAAACAAACAACTATATATCATCATTTATTTTTCACTTCGTAAATCCAAATTAATATGCATGCAACCAACTTAGATCTCATTCGCTTTCACAAGCCCAGAGATGAATGAGATATAGCTCTGATTGGCCTACATCAGAAAGCGCAGATACTAATAAAGAATGATGCTTCCACTTCCAATGTTCAAAAAGAACGTAGCAAGAGCCAAATTAGGAGCAGCCTTGGAAAGAGATCACGTTCCAGCAAGGCTCCAAAATCTCCAGGGCTAAAAGTGTAGGGGTTAAATGTAAGTAACCCACCTAACCTCATTGATGTACCTGATTGACTAACCGATGATAATTGTGCCTTACAATCAATGAGCACCATTACTGAAGATCAATATCTGTACCCTTGACCTATTATCCAAGTGTATGTGTACTCCATACGTATTGAGTATCAATACTAAGGGCTTAATACTGATACCCTTCATGTACTATTTGGAGTGTCCAACCACTTCACATGCCACACTAGTAGTCTAGGTGTATCGATATTAAGATTTAGTATGAGTATCTAAAGGTTATTAGTTTGGATCACTAAAACACCCATTGATTTCAACGAGTACTATACTGAAACTAAATACCGATACTGAAGCTCAATTGGTAACCACTAATTGGTTTAGATATTTCTATTTCTACTCATCAAAGAAATAGAAATTACCCCCCTCCAGGTTTCTACACATATAAAGCCCACATCGTGAACAATGCATTAGTGCCACGATAAAATCATATAACCTTAATCGATCACTTTTGATGTAGACCCAAATTATTTTATCAATCTTCAATATGTGATTATTCACGCATAAGACAACATAAAGCAGCTACAGTTCTCAAAAATTAATCATTCTTTTTACATTATCGAATTATATACGTACACCTCTTCTACCAACCACCCAGAGGAAAGGAAGAGTAGACCAATATCATAACTATCCGATACACCTTCCCTGGAAGCAACATGGATTAGAATCTCCAACAGGATAAGGACCCACATCCTTATCTTTACCAACCCACACTGTCCCATGGACCAATACAACCCCTCACATTACCATGGTTCCATGAATGACGACCAATTGATAACAACAATCAACAACCTACAACCACCATCTCCCTTCCTTCCCAAATCCGACGGAATTGGGATCAAGAAAGACAAGAAACCAACCACCAAGCAAACTAAGAAGAAGATCCAGAATCAACTACTGAAAAAAAAAAACTCTCAGTAGGAAGCAACAGCATACTTCCAGCTGAAAGCAATCGGACTCCTCACCTTATGAACCCCATCACTCCATTCCATCCATCCAAACTTGTAAGACCCCTCAGCCACCTCTCCCTTGCAGCTAAACTTCACCTCATACCCCAACACATCACCCTCCTCCTCAAACTCCAGCCTCCCGGGCGACACCTCCGCCTCTATCCCCTCCGGCACCGACACCTTCGCCTCGTACACCGCCCTCCCCGGCCCGCCCACGTTCCTCACCGCCCTTCTCAGCGTCACCTCCCCCTCTCCGCCCCGAAACACGACCGAGTAAGACGGATAATTCAGGTCGCCGGGCGTCGCTAGGTCGTACCTGGAGCAGTTTACACCACCGGCGTCCCTCGCGAACACCGCGATCTGCGATGGGGTGTACCCGCTCGCGCAGAGATAAGCCACGTAGTCGTCGGAGTCAAGGTCGTAGACGAGCCCTGGGTCGAGCGTGCGGTTCGGCGCGACGTGGCCGGCCCCGCGGACGTGCGGGGTCGAGTCGAGGCCCGTGGCGAGGTCCTTGATGACCGCCCCGGAGTTGTCGACGTTGTACGCGGTGGTCATGAGCGCGGACTTGATAGCGGCGGGGCTCCAGTCCGGGTGCGCTCGCCGCAGGAGCGCCGCGAGACCGCTGGCGTGCGGGCACGACATGGAAGTCCCCGATACGATGTTGAACTCGACGCGGCGCGGGTCGACCGCGAGGCCCGTCGGGCTCTCGCCGCTGGTCCACGCAGCGAGCACGTTGACGCCGGGGGCGATCACGTCCGGCTTCAGGATCTCCGGGGAACGGTAGTTCGGACCCCGGCTCGAGAACGCCGCCACACGGGGCGCCGGCGGGTCCGGGCCGATGACGGTCCCGCGGAACGCAATGGTGGCGGTGGGGTTCGGGTCGGACCGTATGTACTCCCGGATCAGGTCCCCGGCGGCCGCGCCGATCATCGTGGCCGGCACGAGGTGCGCGTCCGCCACGAGCTCCTCACCGCTCTCGGCGGTGTTGGCGAGGATCATGCCGGCTCCGCCCGCGAGCTTCACGGCCGCGCCCTTGGCGACGCGGGCGTTGACGCCGCGGTCGCAGAGCACGATCTTCCCGGCGACCCGAGCCGGGTCGAGCTCGCCGGGGATGCACAGCCGGCTCCCGGAGTCGCCGGAGTACACCAGCGGCAGCAGAGACGGCCCGAGAGGCGTCCGCTCCTCCTCCTCGCCGGCGGAGTACAGCGAGACGCCCCGGTGGACGCTGCCGTCACCGAGGAAGGCATCCGCGGGGAATTCGCGGTCCACCGTCGACGCCCCAACCGTTAAGATCCATGGCGCGATGTTAACCGCCGTGTACGGCCCGGGGCCGGAATTCCCCGCGGAGCACGAGACGAGGACGCCATGGCTCATCGCGCCGAAGGCGCCGATGGCGATGGAGTCGCGGTAGAACTGGGGGGCGTAGCCGTTGGCGCCGACGGAGAGGGAGATGACGTTGACTCCGTCAGCCACGGCCTCGTCCATGGCAGCGAGGATGTCGGAGTCGAAGCAACCCGAGGCCCAGCAGATCTTGTAGGCGGCGATGCGTGCCCTCGTGGCCATCCCACGGGCCTCGCCGAGGGCATAGCCGAAGAGGGAGGCGTCGGGGACGACGGCGCCGGCGGCGGTGGAGGCAGTGTGGGTGCCATGGCCATCGGTGTCGCGAGGGGAGCGGGACTCCTCGGTCTCGTTGATCGGGCGGCCGCGGTAGGTCTCGTAGCCTTTACAGAAGAATTTGGCGCCGATGAGCTTGTGGTTGCAGGGGAAGCCGCCAACGCAGTAGCCCTTCCAGGATGGGGGAACGGGGGGGAGGGCGGACTCGGAATCAGAGAAGCTGCGGCGCTCGGGCCAGATGCCGGTGTCGAGGATGCCAACGACGACCTCCTCGCCGTAGGAGGAGAGGGGCCAGATGCCGGAAGAGTCGGAGAGGCGGAGGAAGGAGGGTGTGTGGGTAGTGTGGAGGCGGCGGGGGCGGTCGCGGGAGAGGGAGAGGACGGAGGGGAGGCGACGGAGGGCGGAGGCCTGCGAGGGGGTGAGGGAGGCGGAGAAGCCGGAGGCCGCGAGGGAGTACGAGTAGAGAAGGCGTGCGGCGGGGCGGCCTCCGAGGGACCGGAGGGTGGAGGCGTGCCAGTGGGCGTGTGTCTGGAAGCCCGTGGGCTTGTGGGAGGGAGACACGTGGATGATATAGGTCGAGGGGGTCTCCAACTCGTCGGCGTCGATCGCGGCCGTTGACGACATGATCGACGGTGGAATGGAGAGGAGGAGGAGGAGGAGGAGGAGGACGGAGATGGGGACGGTTGGGTTCGCCATGGTGTAGGAGAGCGGCGTGCTGGCGTTGTGTGTGAGGGGTGGGGACTTTATTGCGGACTGGAGTAGTTTCGTTTTGGAGGAGTGGGGGTGGAGAGGAGTGCTTTGAGATTGCCCTCGATGGTGAGCGGAATTACCGTAGTCGGAAGGGTACGGGAGAAGAGAGGTGAGGGGTAGTCATGAGAAAATGGCGGGGATATACTTGTGGGTGAGTGGAGGTGGGTAGGCGGCTGAGGGTTGGCCACGTGGCTAGCTCTGGGAGAGCGGGAGTTACGTGGACTGTTGGGATGATGTTACGTAGATAAATGGAGACGACAGGAGGGAGTTACGTATAAATTTGCATAAAAACGGAATCGTAAAATTTGTATAGGTACTTCGCATTTGCATCGCAGGTGACACGAGGAAGCCGATATAATTTAAGAGATTTTTAATGTAAATATTATCGAAATCTTTTGAAATTATTAAGTATCATTCAATGTTAATATAATAATATTATTTATCATTAAAAATATTATTAAATATAATGATTCTAAATTAAAATATAATTAAAAAAATTAATCTTTCAAAATTATTTTTCAATCCTACTTTTTTTATCTTAAATTTTATTTTTTTAATATTCACCCCTCCCACCCCTCTTTCCCGATGTAAATTCATGACCCTTATCACCTCCTCCATCATCCATCCTTCAACCTCCAATCACCTCCTCACTCTCTTCTTTGTAATCACCATCTCCTCCTTCCAAGGCAATGATCTTGATCTCGTCCTCTGTCATTTTCTAATGGTCTGCAGTGATACCTTTTTTCAACCTCTCCCGATCTGTGATGATATCCTTCTTAGGCTTGTGGTTGAAGAGGCGCCTAAAGATATTCTAGAGGTGGTGGTGGTAGGATTTAGGGGCCTTTTCGATGTCGTCTTGGGATGAGAAGGTGGTGGATAAAGAGAGGAGATGAAGGAGGTGGTCGGAGGTTGTAAAATAGGAGTGGAGGAGGTGATCAAAAGTTGAAAAATAAGAATAAGCTCGCGAGGGGGAAGGGAAAGAGAGGTAGTGTAAAAATTAAAAAAATAAAATTTAAAGTTAAAAAAATAATCTTTTATTAATGTTCAATCTAAAATTGTTAAATATAATTATTATAGTTAAGGAAGGGACAAACATGAAAATAATGTTATTTTTTTAATAACATATCTGTTAATATATTTAATTTAATGACATTTTAAATCCCTACATTTAAATACGTTACGGGCCGAGCGGACCGAGTGCCATCTCTGTCGATTGGGGATACAGATCTTACAAAAAACCTGCATTACAGAGAAAATCCAAGATTACGTGTCAACCAGAGAGATGACAAGAGACCATACATGAGTCGGGGAATCCTTCAAAATATCTAGAGTCGTTTTACCAAAAACGCAAGATAAAAAAAATAAGTACGAGGAAATGTCTCCAACCTTTGGGTGTGTAAGACTTCGGTTCAATCTGCAACTCGACTCGTTGCAACCCTATTGGATCCAGTTAGGTTGACATAGGAGATTGGTTGGGTTAATTTAATTTGAATAGTGATGAACCTGTTGAAAAAATGAGGTAGGTTAGTCTGGAGGGGCAGTTCCGGTCTGAATCAAACTTACGATTCATTGATGCTTTAAGTAAGAATGTCTTCCAGGTATATTATTTCTTGGAATTCCTAAGCTTATTCTCAAATTAGCTCACGTTGTTCCCTCTTCCCCCACCCCCAACAAGACTGGAGGGGGAGGAGATGATGTGATGCGAATGTGTGGGAGAGCACATAAACCAACACCATCAGGAGCTGTTTAGGATGATAGCGGTACCAAGGGGGATAAAATAGCTTAGGTTTGGCCAAAACCATGATAAAGCGGGGTTAGTCCTCGATACAAAGGATAACTCTCATCTACCTATTTACATGAGGAAATATTCTTTCTTTTTAAACTTTATTTACGTGCTAATTTGTATTTGCTAACACTCTAACTAAATACCAGCAAGGGATATCACGTCTTTACATGTACATAGAAACAGGATTTATCCTTTGCTTTCGTTTTGTTAACCTGGAAACAGTAACACTAAAACATTAATTAGTCCTCTGAAATATTGGTTGGAGTTTCGCTAACACTATCAGAAATATTAATTGGAGTTTCACTTGCAACCTCATTTGAAATTTACGAACAAGATGTGCATTTATTTCGTTAGCAACAACCCTTGTTTCCAAAACCACCTCATCAGGTCACGCTGGCCTCGGTGATATTAAACCATCTGAAGTTTACAGACAAGATTACATTATTCACATAGCCATATGGTACCAATGGAGACCATTTATCTTTCAATGGGATATTATCATTAGGCAAAATGGAAATTTCGATCAAACGGTGATTAAGCCCATAGGAAGCACTGACAACACAAGTGGTAGCTCATTTTAGAAAAGGAGTCATTTATAACTTCCCACTTTTTTGTACCCTTTGTTTCTTTGGATGAGAATATTCACAGATCCAAGCACTCACGTTCTCAGACATACCATCACAATCTAGCTACTTACATGCAAATTAAGCACAACCATTAACCTTTAAAGTTAGTTCACTTAGAAAAATTAAAAATTGACGTTAAAAAATATGAAATTGATAATAACTTTTATTTTTATTTACTTATAAAATAATATTAATAACAATTGTAATTTATTTAAACTAATATTAAACTATGATGTTAACACCAATTTTTAAAGAATATGATTTAGGATAGAGAAATTATGAAGTTAATATTTATTTTACTAATACCTCTCAAAGTTAGTGTTAGCAAAACTATATTAAAAAATCCTTAACCTAGGTTTTCACCATATAAGTTAACCCCCAAGTAAATAAAGATTAACCCCTTTCTGAAAGATTAACTCACCAAATAAACTAACCCTTGCATCTTTTTTTTACTTAATGCCTAGATTGTCCTTCCCCTCTCCTTTCCAAAAAGCATGAGCTCTTCAATTACTTTCACACCTTGTGGATGATTGTAGGAGGATGAGGAGCAGGGAAGATGAAACGGCGGTAGACAGAATAAGAAACCACAAGCGAATATCCTCTCCAAGAAGAAATAAAATTTGTTTATGAGATGTTGCAAAGCAAACGGATGAATTCGTGGCAATAGCTAAACACAATTACCATAATTTCAAATTTTCAGTTGTCAATGCATTCTACAATTGATGTTAGTAAATAATGTTACATGGCAAAAATAAAAATATTTTCTTAAAAAAATACACCACCTCGACAGAATTCTTGCTCTTCTAAACCGAAAACGTGAAACTTACTTGCCGGCATGATAAAGCCCCTTAATTAGTATATATTAGTGCAGGAAGTAAATCCACGGCAGTTTGGAGTGAAGAGCTTGACCCCCAGTCCTCTCATCAAGTGCGATTTTGTCTCGTTTTGTAACGATCTCAGAGACTGATTCTAACGTAACAAGATCCCTGCATGTTCTGATTCCTGTTGCATTTTCTGATGCAACAGTTGACCTTTCCCGAAGACCAAAGAAGAATGTAGTTGTCCAGAAGTTGAAAACATGACCGTTCCAAAACAAAAAATCAAGTCATATTAGCAAGAAGGCACATCAGGTTTCATAATTATGTAGAACTCGTGAAGAGTGGATTTGGATACAAGTCCAGTTAATTTCAGAGGTATAGTTCTTGTCCGTTAGTGTCAATAGGATGGACATTATGATAAATTGAGATGCCATAGATCCATGGCTCGTATGGAGTGATAAATAAAATAGGCAGATATTGTTTACCATGGACAAAAACCAAAAAGGAAAAAAGGCAAAATAATGATCGGAGAACTAGAATGCAAATACATAGACAGACTATGAGAAAGAGTTATATGGTTGTCTTTCTGAAAGTTATTGTTGCTAATCTACAGTGCTAGATAAGTTTACATTGAATTTTACTACCACGAGAACTATGATTTTCCCACACCTGGTAAATAAGCACTTCTGGAAATAAGTACAGACTACAGAGAGATGCCAAAACCCAGCAGCAAAACTCAAGGGGAAGTGCCTATAAGTAAAGTCTTAAAAACCTGTCAAAAGGTAGGGATCTAGCAAAGAACAAAGTAGTGCATACCTCATTCGATGGAAATTCCTGAAGAAATGCAAAGCTTCGAATCTGAACCACCACTGACAACACAATTGTCCTTCCACCAATCAGCACACAGCACCTGAAATGGGTCAAACGGAATGTTGTCAGATGAATGAACTGAATGTTTAGTTTCCCTGACACAGAAATAGCATCGGATGGCTTACTGAAATTTAGTTTCCCTGACATCAAGCAAGAAATAAATTATACCTTATCAGTATGCGAGTTTATCACAGCCAGAGGCAACTGCAAATATGCATTAGCAACCAAACTAAAATTAATGGCAAGCTTTATATCTCGGCTGGCTAATAAGAAACTTTATAGTCTGTGTCTGTGGGACAGGGAAGATCTTACCACAGTTCTTAAATCCCAAAGCATCAGCTTCCCATCATATGAAGCTGAAAGCAAATGAAACCAGGAAGTCCTGTGCCACTTGCAAGCCGATATCCAGGATTTATGGAATGAAAACTGAAAAATGGGGGCAAGAGTTCCTGAAGAAGTATTTCACGGGTTAATGGAACATCAACAAGGCACGTCATTGGAGGTCCAGGAGGTTCTCAACAGATATCCGCACTTTCACGAGAATACCTCATTATATTTAAAAACAAACCTGGGTTTCGAGGATCCCAAACCCTAAGAGTTGGGTCAGAAGCACCAGCAACAATCAATGCAGAGGCTTCACCTCCAACGTCAAGACAATTAAAGGCTTTTTCTGTGACCTGAAAGCACGAGGTAGAGATGAAAAGAAAAAAAAAAAAGCATTTAAAGTCTGACAACCAAAGCTTAGTTCTTTAGAACTGCAAGGTAAATTACTTGATATCCCCTTATAGTGAAGAAGCAACGTGGCTTTTGGTCACTAACCCTAAAATGTATAAAAAACTAACCTTTTCAATAAGCGATAATGGCAAAATGACAACTTAGTATGGAGAAGACTTCAAAACGATATGACAAAACAATAATGGGTATATCAAAGTTATCCATCAAGTTTATCCTTTCTCCATGTGCCATTTTTTCCCCGGTAAATAATTACTTTAAAATGAACTGCTGCAGTTAGCAAATGAACGTTAAAGTTCTCTTGGAAAGCTATTCAATGTCCAAATTGATGCATTGGATTTTTCTCAAGACAAAATTGACATGTTAAACATTTGCATTTGGGGCCATACTTGGTTTACAGACTAGAGAATATTTTTTTGAATAATAAAAGGAGGATCACCCAAAGCTAGTGATCCTCTGGATTCATTAATTAAATTTCACATCTAAAAACTCTTGAAAGGCATAACCTCCGTTACAAAGTGGCCCACATCTCTCTTAACGGATCAAACTTCATAAAATATGTTTCAACATAACAACGCTCCCCCACTAAAGATGATCCCATCATGCTGCAGCCACGATACCTAGAGGATTGCCAACGGATACATAATTTTTTTGAACCGAAAAAGGATAGTTATCTGATAACCACGGAATTATATTAGAGAAAGTCTAAACAGCCAAAATTACAATTTGGAGCCCAAAAAATTCACCAAGAGAAAATTTCAGTTTAAGGCATTTCTCCAGAGCCAAATTCCAACAAATAAATAACGACCTTTCCATTATTAACTAAGTCAAATTAGCTTAATCAAATTAAAACAAGGTTTGAAACTTTTGAGCTTTATCTATGCTAGGTTACAAATGCCAATTAATTCTATTAGAAAATCCTAGGTACCTATATATAGAGACACCTAAAGGATAAAGTTACAAGTATACCCTTCACTTAATATAACATTAAAAATAAGACAAACAAAATAACACAACACTCAACTCAAGCTGGAGCATAAATATCATGCATGCTTAGCTTGGAACATAACTCAAGACGTTTCTTGGAGAATACTTTGGTGAAGGCATCTGCAATATAATCTTCAGTAGCAATGTAAGGCATGGTGATCTTGTCAGTGGTGATAGCATATCTGATAAAATGGCAATCCACCTCTATGTACTTAATTCTCTTATGAAAGGAAGGATTATTGGCAATAAATACATCCGCCTTATTATCATAGTACATGGGAGTACGACTAGAAACTAATACTCCAAAGTCATATAAAATAGATCTCACCCATAGGAACTCACAAGTAGTATGGGTCATAGCCCTATACTCTAATTCTACACTGCATCCGGAGATAACATTTTGCTTCTTGCTTCTCCATGTGACAAGATTGCCATCAACATAGGTAAAGTAGCCAGTAGTAAATCTCCTATCTTGATGTGCCCCTGCATAGTTTGCATCAAAATACCCCCAGACATCGAGATGACAATGCTTCATAAAAGATAGCCCCTTCCCAGGAGCTTGCTTGAGGTATCTTAGCACTTGACATACACCATCCAAGTGAACCTCTCTAGGAGGCTACATAAACTGACTCAATCTCCTCATAGCAAAGCAAATATTAGTCTCGTGACAGTCAAATATAGTAGTTTTCCCACCATAGCAAGGTATCTAGTGACATCTTCAAGAAAGGGACTCTTAGAGTCTGCAAGTGGCAAGGAGGGTCCATAGGAAGGCTTGTAGGCTTGCAACCCAACATCCCTATCTCTTTTAGCATATCAAGAATATACTTTCTCTGTGACAACACTAGACCACCATCAACATGTACTTTAACACACAGAAAGTAGTTTATCATTCCCAAATCTTTAGTAACAAATTGAGAATGCTAGAACCTTTCGGTAGCATCTATCCCTATTTCATCACTTCCAGTAAATAGTATATCTACATACACAATAATAGTAATAGATCCAACAACTCTATGCATACTCTATGCATAGTAATGATCTGCAATGGAACTAGTAAAGCCAAACTCTTGCACAGCTTTACTAAATCTCTCAAACTAGGCCTGTGGCTCTGCTTAAGGCCATAAATTACCTTTTTAATCTGTAGACTTTTTGACACTCCCCCTCAACTACAAAACCAAGGGGTTATTGCATGTAGATCTCTTACTTTAAATCACCATGGAGGAAAGCATTTTTAATCTCAAGTTGTGAAACTGACCAGCCACTGTTGATTGCCACAGAAAGAAGTATCCTCATTGAATTGAGGCTGGCTACTGGAGAAAATGTCTCAAAATAATCAACTCCAAAGGTTTGTATGTAACTTTTGGCGACTAAACATGCTTTGTATCTTTTCAGTGTACCATCTGGGCAGCATTTCAGGGTGAACACCCACTTACACCCCACAATAGTAGCACCAGGAAGTAGATCAACAAGTTTCCAGGTACCCCTAAACTGAAGAGCAGCCATCTCCTCTTCCATGGCCAAAGTCCAGGAAGGGTCCTAGGAAGCCTCAACATAATTCATGGAAATATTTATGCTGTCAACCATTAAAGATAAAAGCCTAAATGATCAAGTGAAATGTAATTGGAAATAAAATATTTAGCACAAAATCGTTGTAGCTTCCTCTGAGCAATAAGATCCACATCAGGTATCTCTGGTGGTGTAGGGTCTGAACCTCCTTCTGAATTAGCAATATCAACAGACGACTAAGCAGGAATAGTAAAAAGTGATTTTTCTGCCTATAGAATGGTAGAAGGATGTCTACACTGAAAGTGTCGAGGGAAAGTATCTATAGTAGGCACCTCAGGATGTCTAGGCTCAAAGAGACCTAGAGGTACAGTGGTAGGCATAGGCAATGGAACATCCTACGATACACTGGGAGGCTTTCCTATAATAAAATAATAAGGCATGTCCTCAAAAAATGTCACATCCTTACATAAAATCGCTCTGAAAGAGGATCAAAACATCTATAGCCCTTCTAGGTTATAGAATAACCCACAAAATACACTTAACAGATCTAAGAGCAATCTTGTCTACTTTGAATAAATGAACAAAGCAAATACATTCAAACACTTTATAAGGTAAAGAAAACAGCACCTGATCAGGAAAAAAAACAAAATAAGGGACTTAACCACCAAGAACAGAAGATGACACCCGATTAATCAAAAAAGCAATTGTCGGGAAAGCATCTACCCAGAAGGTAGTAGGAAAATGCATCTGAAACATAATAGTGCTGGCAACGTCAAGAAAATATCTCAACTTGCGTTCAACCACCCCATTCTGTTGGGATGTATAAACACAAGAGGTCAGATGTATAATACCATGGAACTGAAAAAACTGAGTCAAAGTAGTATTCACAAACTCAAGGCTATTATTGGTCCAAAACATACGAATAATAGTGAAAAACTAAGTTTTTATTTCATTCACAAAATTTTTAATTAGTACAAGAGTTTCGAATTTTTCTTTCATCATAAAGACCCAACAAACACGGGTACAATCATCCACAAGTGTAAGGAAATACCAAAAACCACTAAGACTCGTGACCCAACATGGGTCCGATAAATCAGCATGAATAAGAGAGAAAGCAAACTCAACCCTTTTATTATTACTAGGAAAAAAAACTCTATGATGCTTGCCAAACTGACAAACATCGCAGGCAAAAGAATCTGGAAGCTACATATCAGGAAACTGGCGACAAAGAACAGAAATACTATGATATCCCAATCTAAGGTGCCACTATATAGCAAACGTGGCAAAAACAACAGCCACAGAATGATGCTCTGGTGAGAGATTAAGATAGTAAAGGCCATCCGGCTCAAGTCCACCATTCTGCTTTATCGTCGAGAGGTCCTATAAGAAGAAGTGATCATGAAACACTACTCTACGATTTAATGTCTTAGTAAATTTAGGTGCATGCATGACATCAGAAAAAGGTAAATTAAGGCGCAGAATTGTCACCCAAGCCTATCACAAGAGACGAGGCACCATTTGCTACTCTGACATGTACTGGAGTAGTCAATGGTCTAAGAGCTGAAAAAAGGCTAGCATCTCCTATGATGTGAGAAGAGGCACCTGAGTCTGCAAGCCAAGATGGCTTACGAGCACCTCTAACGCTAGCAGCAATACCTATCTTCTCGGAAATAGACACACTAATAGTAGAAGTGGCCTGGGAAGATACAAGCCTATCATACTCCTTGGAAATAGTGACCTAATGACTAACTTGTTCTTCCTCCTAATAGTGTTGGCTCTCATCTCCAACATACGCAACCTAATTGGCCTGATGTCCCTATGGGAACCCATGTTTTATCCAGCACCTGTCAATAGTATGATTTGTCTTGTGACAATGGTTACAACACAAACCACGTCCTCTCCCCCTGCCCCCTAGGGTTCCCTTACCACGACCAGTAGCTACCATGGCAAAGGAATCAGAGAGTGGAACAGGATCCGATATCTCAAGTATGGAGAGTCAAGCATATATCTACGCAGGCGTAGGGATCTCCTCTAGGGTCACGAGCTAATCCTACACATACTTATATTCAGGACCAAGACCTGCAAGCAACTGAACAGATCAGAAAGCCTCACGTTGCTTGGCAATAACAATGAAATCTATGGAGATCACCTGGTAGGTATCCTGCTCATCCCAGAGGTCCTTCATAGAACCATAGTACTCAACATGCGACATAGTTCCCTTTCAAAAAAAGTGCAATTCCTCAATCACCCTGTAGAAACAACTAATGTTGCTTTTATGATAAGGTATCTCATGAAGAACCTCCCACATTTTCTTTGCAGATGCATAGGACATAACCTGTTTTGCAATAGGCTCCTTCATGCTATTCAGCATGCAAGTAGCCACCCAATCATTGTCTCCCTCCCAGTTGACGGACTTGACAACAAGCTCCTCTTATGTCAAAATATACTTCTTCCTGTGTGATCCCACAAATCAAGAAAAGGAGGTAGACCATAGCAAAAAGTCGGTATCATTCAACTTGATAGAAATTTCTTGCATAAAAGAAAATCACTCGAGGTAGATATCTCCCCCGCCAAATCACTAAAGGGATCCTTCTTGTCCTTCATACCACCTGACATGTAGGAAACACAAAAACAAGGACTGCAACACAAAAGTCAGACCGTATGAAGGTCTGAACTGAAAAATCAAACCATATCAAACACCCTTTGGAGCTAGACAAGACCGTAAATGGGTTGTGGCCATTGTGGGTGACTTCTCACGTCACCCCAAGATGAAGGAAGCGAGAATCAAGCCTCGCTACTCCTCAGCAACGGTGCAGCGACTTCACAGCGCCAAGAGGAGCACCGCAACACTAGATCGGCCATTGGACCACCATTCGCCACCCCCAATGACAATGTTACACCACCGTGTGCCGCCGCTAGGTCCTTCGTGCTGGTGGCAGCGCTACTGCTACCAGTTGGAGGGTTCCGACGGTAAGGAGTAGGGCCGATGACACCCTTAAGAAGGAGAGGGATAGGGTGGACAGGGTTCGGAGGCTAGTTCTCGAGGTAGGGGTACTCGAGTACCAGTCTAAGACTACTGCTCCGATAGCATGTTAGGTTTCAAATGCCAATTGGTTCTATTAAAAAACCCTATGTACCTTTATATAGCGAGGCACCCAAAGGGCAGAGTTACAAGTATGTCCCTCACTCAATGTAACACTAAAAATAAAAGACATACAAAATAACTCAACACTCAACAATCTACTTCTGTTACAAATAACTACCTACTACCTACAATGAAAACAAAAGATATGCACCAAAAGGCAAGCATACCAATGCTTATTTTTTATGATTCAAATGTTGATCCTTTTCAAAAAGTTGTCAGCACAAAATCGCTAGCCAGATCCTCATATACATAAATAAATTATTGACTACTAATAAGGTGTGTTCCCCGATGAAAAATCTTAGAAGACTTCCAGGATAGATGGTCCATGTAGTTTACCATGTTCCAGGAATCTTTTCCGGTCTGTACATCCCATATTCTGATAGAATGATCCCATGAAGCTGAATATATGCTCTGACGTTCAGGCCAGACAACAGCAGTAACACATTGTGTGTGCCCAGCAAGAGTTGAGATAGCAGATGCCTGGACAGAGGAAATAGAACGTGACCCAAGATATAAAAGTAAAGATTGAACTTGCTGAAAACATGAGTAACCTGAGAAACCACAAGGTTAAAGAATTTGATTTGAAGGTATTTCATGCTAGGTTTAACACATGGTAAATCCATAAACATGTATAGAATGATTAAAAATATTTCTAAAAGTGAGCATTCATCAAAAAGAAGTTAACATGTATAAATGATTAAAAATATTTCTAAAAGTGTGCACTCATCAAAAAGACATTTATAAGTCTACATCTACTGATCCTTATTTATTTCATCTTGCTGCTTTAGGAAGAAAATATTCAGACAATCTATTACAACCAACAAACACATATGCACATGCACGTGACTCAAAAAACTGGATGTCCACAAAGCTATCTCAAGGAAAAGAAGCAATTTATCCCTGACATTTAACACTAAATAATTATCACCAACATGAGGCAAGGAATGCCGAAAATCGTTGTTCATAAACTTTTAGGACCAGTTTAGTTGCCACAGCATATCTGTGAATTAACCATTTATATAGTAATTCCAGCTTTGAGAGATTTTTTTCCTTTTTCGAAGGTAAAAGGAGACAATCCAAGGCAGTAGTTGTCCAAATTTAATAATAAAAGAGTGAACCCAATTACAAAGTTACAAGCTCAAGTGCTCTCTACAGCTCTCAAGGCTTACTCTAAGGACAACATGCTCCATGTAAGGCCCCGAGGCCCTAAAACTATCATTCCTTTCTAACAAAATAGATAAAAGACTTCTCAACAAGAAGAAGAAGACAAAAGAAATCCTAATGGAGCAGACCTCTATTTCCGAGGATGGTATTGGGCAGGATCCGATAGCAATGCAGTCTTCCTGAAAGGACCTCCACAAAACCTCTGTTTCCATAAAAGATCTGCATTGGTCTAAACCCTTCTGTCCATATTGTGGAAGAAAAAAAAAGATGATTGACGTCTTCACCCCACAACTACAAAAGAACAAATTGTGGTTGAAGCAGAATACCATTTCTGGCATCTTCCCCACATCATTAGCCACTCCCTCTTCATCACCCAAGAGAAAATTTTCACCTTCAAAAGAGCTCTTGCAAACCAAAACAATCTACAATCTCTTAAGAAGTTCACATCTCCTTCAATCAAGGGCAGATGCAGAACCTAAACATCCTTTACAGAAAAGCAACTGTGTCCTCACTGCCAAGAGCCCCACATGACAGCATCCAAGTGAAGCCCCCAAAGAAGTTCACAAAACCTCAGATGGTCATCCACTCAGAATTTGAAAAGCTTGGCAGAGCCAGAGAAAGACAGCATCCAGCCATCCCTACCCAACTCCTTAGGGCCACTCCAACAATCAAACAAGGCAGTGTCTGATTAGGGATCTCAATTTGGGTTTGCCCTATCCAACCCGATTAGAGTGGGTAAAACCAAATCTATTAGTTTTAGATAAATTTAGAAGAAATTCAGACTATTACTATACTGTATTCAACAGAGAAGTCCTCGGATTTTCACCTTTCAAAAAAACTCCAATGTTGCAAATGCGAACTTCAATCCTTTGAAAATCCCTAACTTGTTGTGACTACTTTAAAATTGAAAATAACTGGAAACTACAGATGAAATTCATCATCCAAACTAAATTTGAAATTTGATCTTGAATTTGCCGCCATTAGTACTTTTGTTTAAGTGATGTGTGATATATCTTTGACTGACCACTTGCCTCCATGTGAACTTTAAGAAGTAGAATTTCAAGTTAAAATGCAAAATATTGGTGAAGTTCCAGTTCTTTGCACCAAAAAAGTGCACCTAAAAATCCAGGACAAATTTGATTGGAGCATTGAGAGAGAGAGAGAGAGAGAAGAAGAAAAAGAAAATTCAAGATAACTTCTCTGACATAGATGCTATCATCATGCATAGGCACTCACCCCAATAGTTGCAATGAAAAGAAATTTTAAAGGTATATCAATACAGAAAATTCTGGGATCCTAAATTAGTTATAAGCTCGTGATTACAGATAGCACTCAATAGAATCTCTTTCCAAAATTATAACAATGATAAGCAAAGAAAACTACTCCACTTTACATTTGCAACATTCAATAAAAATTTTTAATGATGATAGGAAGAGAAGTTTTCAGATGCATATATCAAATACCCGTGTCATACTTCAAACATTGCATCAACTAATAGTGCAAGTTAAAAATGTTAAAAAAATGAAAACTACAATGCACCTCCAACTGAGGCTCTTCAAGTGATTCCATGTCATTTCCCTTCACTTTTCGTTTCTTTGTTGAAACCAAATCATCTTCTGGTTCAGTTTCCTCAACCTTCCATAGTTTGATAGAACAATCCCAAGAACCTGAACAGACCTGGAAGCAAACAGGTAAACAGCTTCACAAACCTGTAGCCAATTTCTATAAACAAGACACTGTGGTGAACAGACCATGTCACCAGAAGGCTCTGAGGAGACACTCTGAACAGATTTCACGTGTCCACGTAAAATTTTAAATGGTCTGATCTTCGTTGGGTAACCTATAGTCTCAGCTGTATCAACCTGATGGATAGAACAAGGGTTGTCATCAACCTAAGCAAAACTCTGGATGGAACCTTTTTTTTAAAGTAGATTTGGATAAAACTATTATACTACCTTCCACAACCTCAGGCTTCGATCTTTTGAAGCAGTAGCCAAGCTTAGGCAATGGCTATTCTTATTACCTGCAAAGAACATTAGGCTCGAAGATCAAAATGCAGAAGTTGAGAACCTAATCTACATTTTTTTTGGGGAGGGGAGGATGACTCTACAGTGTCATATTAACATCAATTGCAATTGTCTTTACTTCATTTAAAACAAAGTCTGATGAAAACAAAGATGGAAAGTCTGGGGGATTTCTGAACATGAAGGGTGATGTGCATGGCACTGGAAATAGCCTAGCTTGTTGTCCAAAGAAAATCTTTCAGGTAGAAATACATAAATCTGCATCTGCACAGATAAGTAAATATAGATTCTTTTTCACTGGTTTGACATTAAAAAGCAGGTCTCATGTTCATGTAAATTAGATGTTCGTACATTTGTGAAGAAAACAACACGAGCTTCAATCTTGCACCCAATGGTTTTGGCAGAATCCTGTTGGACAAGTCCACAGGACCTTACTTTCGGTTCTAGGCTCCAATGTTATGTTGTCCCTCTCAGAACAAACATCAAGGGGGATTATTTCTCTTGTTTCGGACTTCCTTGGCCCTTATCCGATAAACTGTTGCAGTGATGCTTAGGATGTTGTTTCCTTCATTGTAATGACTCAGGCTAAAACCCAAGTTTAATTGAGAAAAAACTAGTCTTGACAATCTGTTAGATATCATCTAATGGACCCAAGGCAATCACCAAAAATGCTTAAGCCTAAAGTTATTAGGTAATAATTCTCAATCATTTATATCACATTACTCGATTTCATGAGTTTCCTATGTGACTATTTTTTGGAGTGTTACAACATCTATCACTTGAAATCTCAACATCCTCATCAATGTTTATACAATCAATCAATCTACTCCTAGTAGTAGTGGCAGCTCCACCTCATAGCGCACTTTTTTTTACGAAAAGTATAGCACACTTTTCAACCGTCTCAAGACACACTCTCATCTTACTAGAGAGAGTTTAGCTCTGATATTATTTGTAAAGATTCATACCTAATTCAAGTCTAATTAAAAAAAAATTGGACTTAACAATTTGTTCGATATGGACCCATGTCAACCACCCAAAATACTTAAGCCAAAGTTGCCAAGTAATAATTCTCAATCCTTCATATCACACTACTCATTTTCATAAGTTTTCAACGTGAAACTACTTTTAAGGTGTCATAATCTCCCTTACCTAAAATCCTAGACATCTTTGTCAGGGTTTATATTATCAATCAATTCAGGCAATGTAGGATTCTAAAGGTGGCCCATACAAATTCTAGAGATAGCTCTCAACATTACTTTCATGATTTAGCACTTAATCCTATATAGCATTTAGTTCCCACATTTTCAGTAGGTTAATAGCTCCAATACCATTTGTAACGATCCGAACTTAAACCTAAGTCTAATTAAGAAAAATTGACCTTCACAACTTGTTGGGTATGTCCCACTAGATGCAAGGTAGCAACCCAAAATGCAAAAATCTAAATTGTTAAGTAGTAATTCTCCATCCTTTTAATATCTTATTACTCGATTTTATGAGTTTTCCATATGAAACTATTTTTGAAATGTTATATTCATAGTAGAAAAGACATACAGGTTTCTACAAGGAGAGTTGACAGAAATTTTTTTCAAAAAAAGAGCCAGCAGATATATTGAGCTAATTTCTGGGGAGATTCCCAACTCTTTTGGAAGAGGAAGTCACTCCTGAAAATTTGCATCTTTTCATGGCTTCTGTGTTAGGTAAGGATGAAAAATGATGTTGAGATACTTGTATCCATTCATGGCTATATCTGAGGATATGATATCACTTCTTAAATGCTGGTGGATATGGACGTAGATAATGGAGATATTCAATCTTGAGGTATGATGGATGAGGACGCGGATGCAAATATTGATATCCAATTCCATATTTTAAAGGATATAGAAATGGATACAGATTTATTAAACATTAGTGGATGCAGATAAAATATTTATTTTTTTGCAAAGAAAAATATATCTTTTTCATAAATGTATATCTAAGCAGTAGGGTGTTTTATGCAGATTTCAAATTAATAATTATTTTTAAGGGTTTCCAAACCCTTATTTCCTCTACAAGGTCCCTCACCCCTCTCCCATTGACTCCATACCCCACATCCTAACCCATAATCAATAATTAAATCAATGTAGGTATTTTTTCCTTTTATTGTTTAGTAGCCTTGTAAGTCAAACTATTAAAGTTTCTATGTGTTTTACTATTTCTTTAGAAGCTATCTTTTTTATTTGTAAATAACTAGAAGATCCATAATATCCATAGGGTAATCCAAATCTGTTCGACAAGAATCCATATCCAAAGACCAATTGTCTATTTTGTACCTGCATCGGTATTTGACAGATATGGTTATTTAATTGTAGTTTTAGCAGAAAATTTGTTTCTGTAACCACGTTCGCTCTATAAAATGATTTTGAATATTAGTATCACCTATATCATATCCATATCCAACCATTTGCTTCCCTAATGCTAGTTGAAGATGCTGAGTAAGGAATTCAAGGCCCATCAGGCCTAAATGGATACAGCTCGTTCCTTCTGTGTCCAGCACCCTAAGGACGACAATCATCCTTTTTATTCCACTTCTCTGATTTGGTGAAAGAAAGTAGTTGACTAGATTGATGTCTCCTCCTTTCCTTTCTTTTGGCTAAGTATTAGTAAAGGGAGGCATATTGATGAACACAGACATAACATGTTTCATTTTGTGATGCCACATGCTAAGCTTTCTTCTGGAGTTTGTGGCTTAAGAGAAATGCAGTGGTGTTTATGGGAAGTAGATATCTTGTCAAGAATGCCATGCAAAATGCATAAAAGTTCCTCAAATGGGCTTGTTTCAAAAAAGTTCCTTGAATGGGACAGACATTTTTTAAGGATTTTTAAATACAGGACCCTGTAAACATTTGCAATCGGTTAACTGCCGTGCTGCTCTACTTTTCACAGATATTCCTCCATGAGCTTAAGGTCACAAATTAACAAACCCGAGATAATCGTAACCTTGAATGGGTTATTTCAGTTCTTGAAGCCCATCAAATTCCAAAAAAGGGGGAAAATATCTCCCCACATCTCTTGAGCAATCATCTATCCTAGCACCTGCCACCAACCTCCTCACCTTCCCCGGCCCCAACTGGCCTTACAACCCTCCATTGTCCCCGGCCTCTTCCTCCTCCTTCCTTCCCTTCAACTACACCGACAACCTCCCTCCCCAAGCCCCTTCTCCACCCCACCAACCCCAATCAGCTCTTCCACCTATAACTCACCTCACATTGCCAACCCCTTCACTACCCCATCCCGAGCATCTATTAGAAGGGTGGCACCTAAGATTACTCGGCCAAGTAATTGGTCGAGTAGGTCAATTTTTACATCACGTGCATCCAAACGTGCATAACAAGGTATTAATTTGACTAACCATTACAATAAGATTCCAAAGATCACGCAAGACAGTCAATGCCTACATCACAGAAAAAGTATACTATATAAGTGAGCCATCACCCCCGTATCCAGGCGCACATGCACAAGGCGAGAGAAAGAAAAGAGTGCTTTTGCAACTTCATATTCTCTATACTTAATGCAAATTCGAGAGCTTACATACCCACCCCAGATGTACACCTTCACAAGGTGAAACTAGGTCACTGATGAGGGGCAAAAAATGCCCTCGGACTCAAAACTCTGCGAAAAACCCAACAAAAGACTCGGATACAGGCAGGTTCGGGGATCCAACCCACCTACACTCGGAAAGACTCGGATACAAGCGGTTCCAGGGATCGAACCCACTTACACCCGCCAAGGATCTGACGCCAACAAAGAGACAGTGGAAAAGGTCCAACACGGCCATACCTCCAATAAATGATAGCATGACTGCCGCAATTAATAACCTGACAACATGCATACCCTGGCAACGAGCGTATCCAGCCAGAAGATCTCGCAAAACGACCGACCCCAGCACTATAAATAGCGAAGAGACGCCCTCGACACCTGGGGTCAGGCAATTTGAGAGAGAGAGATATTGTAATCTTGTTTCTTATTAGTACATATTTGGGAGCATCATCCTCTCCCCAGACGTACACCCTTTTTGCAGTGGAACTAGGTAAACAATCCCCTATCTCTGTGTGATTGCTTGAGTTGTTGAGTCAGACCCTCCAATCACTTTGAGTGCCTGATCAATTGGCGTCGTCTGTAGAAAACGATTATCAATTGATAGCATTTCCTGGCCCTCAGAGTCCTCCCAATGACTCCTACGACTCACAACTCCTCCGACGCCGACCCCAAGAAAGCGTCGACCCAAGCTGAATCCAGTGTCTCAATGTCCAAGAGACACCCTCAGCTGGTCGGGCCAAGCAAGGAGAAGCAGGGAATCCCCAACCGACTGCTGGAGGACCCTAAGCATGACCCTCTCCAGGAATTGTAGGCGAGGGAGGAGCAGTATCAGGCTAAGCTTGCGGCTCTTAAGGCTGAAGATATTTCAGTCGCGAAGAAACTCCTACAGATCAAACAGATCCAGGAGTTCAGCAAACACCCTCAGGAGGAGCCCCGCCAGTCAAGCCTCGAAGACGAGAAGCAAAGGTGGCGTCGTACCATGGAGGATGAGAATGTCTGTCTACGCGGACAGCTCGAAAAATTGAAACGAGAGCTTAGTAGCCAGCAAGGGGAAGCTCCTCCTCACCTGCCTAAAGTTCCGCACCCACCTTCGTCGAAAGAGAACTCAGGGCTCAACCCCTGGCCACCAGCAACGGAGGTGCGATCCCCGAGATCATCCGCCATGTCACTAGGGCAATGTAGGGTATATGCCCCCGGGCCTACGTCACCACCTACTCCTTCACTGAGGCGGTGATGATGGCCCCCCTACCGGAGAAATTCAAGCAACCCATCATGGCCCAATATGATGAGACGGCGGACTCGAACAGTTTTGTCGAGAGTTACCGCCAGATGATGCTGGTGCATGGCTGCCCCGATGGAGTACTCTGCCAAGTATTCACATCCTACCGGTCCAACATGGCCCATGAGTAATTCAATGAAGTGTCGACTGGACAGATCACATGCTTTCAAGAGTTGGCGGATAAGTTGTACCAATGCTTTGCCAGGCAGCAGAGGGTTAGAGACAACCCTAAAAGGTTTTCGAAGATCCAACAGTGGAAGAACGAATATTTTCGATCTTACCTAGACTGGTTCAAGGCCCAGTATTTCAAATATAAGCGACCTCACGATGCCATCGCTATACAATATTTCAAGTCAGGGCTCCTGACTCAGAGGTTTTGGTATGACATCAACGATTTCTCGCCTAGAGATATAGCAGAGCTATAGGACAGAGCTACAAGGTTCGCGGCGTAGGATGACTCCTTCCGCTTCCACAACCGACTGGCCGAGAGATACAGACACAATGCCAGCCCAGTAGAGGAGAAGCAGGCCCCAATAGAATCCACCCCCATCTCTATCCACGAAGCAACCGCTTTAACAAGCATAAAGCTGGCTTCCCGGAGCAGAGGAATGATTGGCCAACTAAGGGTTGAAACAGTGGACCCTACCAGCCTAGGCGGGATTACTTTGAAGAATACACTCCCTAGCTGTGAACCAGGCGGATGTGTTGGCAGAGGTATGGTCTACAGACAAAGACCTACTACCCCCACCCAAGCCGAGGAAGAAGGTCGACTCCAGGCCCTACTGCAAGTACCACAAGACCTGGGGACACGCCACTGAAGACTGTCAATACCTGCGGGACCAGATCGAGTCCCAGATCCTGCATGGAAACCTGGCCTACTTTATTAGGCGAAATAAGGGCCAGGATAAGGGCAAAGGACCCATGGAGGACCTAGAAGACTACCATAAGGAAAAGCTTCAGCAGTTCCATGGGGTCAACGTGGTCCTTGTCGAGCGCCGAGAAACCAACGACGTCGCAGCCCACCTCCTCGAATAAGCGGTATCCCCCCTGCTCTCCTCGACTGAGTACCACCACCAGGTCTTGGCGACTATGCCCGGATTACCCCAAAACACTCACTAGCCGCCCCCCGCAGGCACGGCGGTTGAAATGATTTTCAGGGTCAATGCCACCCTGAATCAACAACTCACCCCCTCTGGGCAGGTGACCCACAGCGCGCAAGGTTTGACATATCGTGATATATCAGCGATATATCGCATATCGACAGGTTAGGTGATATCGATACCACCTAATGTGTGTTTTTCCCAGATATCGGCAATATATCACCGATATATCGGTGATATATCACCAGTTGAGAGGGAAAAATGGTGCTGTTGAAATGGGACCGCTAGACGGGAACTATTGGGCAGGAGGTGTAGGGTAGGACTGAGCGGGAGGCATGAGATTGAAAATGGCCACACACACAAACACACGTTTTTTAGTCATTCATTTATGATATATTAGTCATAAAAATGTTAATTTAACATTTTTTATATTTTATGGCTTTCTGAGTGATTTCCCAAAAAATCACCGATATCAGCAATATATCCCCTTTTTGACTTGTCAATACAATATCAATATCGATATTTAAAACCTTAGCACCGCATTCCCCACCCTCCAGTGGGATAGGAGAGGCCCCGTTAAGCAGGCGGCCTCCCGACTGTTTGCCTCCCTACCGAATCTACAAAGCACACTGACCCGTTGCTGGTAACACTCATGCTCATCGGACAACAGCAACCCTGGCTCCTCATTGACGATGGTAGTGTCGTGGACGTTCTCTTCTCCAAAACATTATGCCAATTGAGTTTCACAGAAGAGCACCTCTCCCCGTCAACTCACCCGTTTGTAGGATTCGGCAACCAAAAGGTGACGCCAAAAGGAGAGTTCAGCCTTCCCTTATCTGTCTATGACAAACAGACACCTCAACCGGACGACTACGTTTATAGTGGCCGGATTAACAACAGCATTCAACGGCATCCTCGGCCGCCCAACTACCAACGCCTTTCGTTTGATACCCTCGTCATACTTCCAATTTGTGTTTTTCCAATCTCCACACGGAGTAGGAATAGTACACAGGGATCAAACAGCTGGGCGCAAGCTCCTCAGGATTGAGTTAAAGCGGTCCAGGGAGCTAAAGCCCTCCAAGCCACAGAAATGGGGAAAGAAAAGAAACCAAGTCCAGATAATCCAGCAGGAGGTAATCCCAGCTAATTCGCTAGCGACTTCGAGACTACAGTTAGGCTCTTCAACCATGGCCATGCAAATGTATCCCGACGACGCTACCAAGCTCATCGGGGTCGGAGCAGACCTTGCACCCTCTAAGGTACAAGAGTTGCTGCTTCTGCTCCGGGCCAACGTAGACATTTTCGCCTGATCCGCCAACGACCTACCTGGTGTAGACCCGTCCCTGATTCAGCACCATTTGAACATCTAGGCAAGCACCCGCGCGGTCAAGCAGGCATACCAACACAAATCGGCCAAGCAATGGCAGGCGGCTAAAGTCGAAGTCCAAAAGCTCCTAGAAGCAGGATTCATCGAAGAATCCATGTACCCGGCATGGCTCTCAAACGTGGTAATGGTGAAAAAGGCCAATGGCCAATGGCGCATGTGTGTAGACTTCACCAACCTCAATGAAGCCTACCCAAAGGATGAGTTCCCCCTACCAAGGGTGGACGCCCTAGTAGACTCCTGAGCAGACAATCTCACATGTCCTTCTTAGACACATACAGCGAGTACCACAGGATCAACCTCACTCCAGCAAACAGGCCTCACACCTCCTTCATCACCGATAAGGGTCTGTTTCAGTATAGAGTCATGCCCTTTGGCTTGAAAAATGCTGGAGCAACTTACCAACGCCTTGTAAATATAATTTCCTAAAAAATAATAGGAAAATCATTTGAGGTGTACATAGATGATATGCTTGTAAAGGGATCCAATTTCCCTCAACACTTAGAATATTTAGCAGAGGTATTCCAGATTCTAACGAACACTCACCTCTGCCTGAACCCCGACAAGTGTACCTTTGGGGTCTCAGCTGGTATGTTTTTAGGGTTCTTAGTCTCCAACAAGGGAATCAAAGCCAACCCAGACAAGATCTAGACAATCATAGACATGCAACCGCCAGGCACCTTGAAAGAGATGCAGTCGTTAGTCAGCATGATCGCCTCATTAGGATGATTCTTATCTCAATCTTCCAACAAATGCCTCCCCTTCTCCGAGTACATAAAAAGGGCCAAAGGCTATAGTGCCACCCACTGAACCCCTCACTGCCAAAAGGTCTTAGAGGAGGTCAAAGCCGCACTCCGAAGTCCTC
Organism: Thalassia testudinum; assembly: GCA_037157565.1. Lineage (NCBI taxonomy): Eukaryota > Viridiplantae > Streptophyta > Magnoliopsida > Alismatales > Hydrocharitaceae > Thalassia > Thalassia testudinum. Next base: position 5,198,318 of record JAZHRO010000037.1, read on the forward strand.
CTGTCTTAATGGCTCCCCAATCCAGGGAGATCCTTTCACTATACCTAGTGGCATCCGTGTCTGCCGTCAGCGCCGTTCTAGTTGGCAAGCTGGGGGGAACATAGCGACCCATATACTTTGTCAACAAAGCCTATCAAGGCGTAAAAGCTAAGTACACGGTCGTTGAGAAACTAAGGCTAGCTCTAGTCACTGCAGCCAGGAAGCTACACCCATACTTCCAATCCCACACTATAATGGTCCTATCAGACTATCACAACAAATCTACATAAGCCCACGGGATCTATACAACAGATCAAATGGGCTATGGAGTTAGCGGAATTTGACGTCAAGTATCAGCCAAGGAGAGCCATAAAAGGACAAGTCCTAGCGAATTTTGTGGCGAAATTCACGAACCCCGATGCTTCCCTCACGCTCCCCTTGCAGCTGCATGTTGACGGCTCGTCTATGACGGTCGGGTCTAGGGTCGGGATAGCTTTGATCGCCTTAGATGGTGTTACCCATAAGTACACCATCAAATTGGACTTCCTTGCATCCAATAACCAGGCGAAGTACGAGGCCATGATGGCAAGCATCCAGGTAGCCAAATCCACAGAAATCACCTCACTAGAGATTTACACAGACTCTCAGTTGGTCACCAACCAAATAAATGGCAAATACCAAGCTCAAGATCCAACCATAATCTTGTATGCTAACAAGGTCAGAGAGGAGCTGGCGAACTTCAAGACGGTCTAAATCAAGCGGGTGCCCCGAGCAGACAACCCCCTGGTAGATGCATTGGCCAAACTCGCTGCTACCATCCCTCTGGGACAAGAGGAAAATATCTGCCTCCAGACACTAAAAGAGCCAACTGTCCTTTGCTCCCAAGACGTTCGCGGTAGAGCAATCCATCTCTTGAATGACGCCCATCAACACCTATCTGAACTCTGGTAAGCTACCCCCAAGGGAACCTTGGCCTAGGACCTTCCACCTGAAAGCCTCAAGGTACAAATTGATAAAGGGGCAACTGTACAAACATGGGTATTGCACTCCCTATTTCGCTACCTAACACAAGAGGAAGCAACCCAAACCCTTCGAGAAGCCCACGGAAGCATATGTGGAAATCACTAAGGGTACAAGGCACTCCTGACCCGACTATTCCAAACGGGCTACTTCTGACCCCAAATGAAGCAACACTGCAAGGACTTCGTACGCAAGTGTGACAATTGCCAGAGATTCGCTACCATGCCCCACTTGCCGCCTGGAAAGTTAGTGCCTATGATGCCACCCATCCCCTTTGCAAAATGGGGCATGCACTTCGTTGGCTCTTTCCCGCTAGCCCCAGCTCAAAAGCGATTCATACCGGTGGCTGTCGATTACTTCTCCAAATGGGTCAAAGCTGAGGTCATGGCTAGCCCAACAGCTAATAGAGTTATATCATTCGTCTGTAAAAGCATTATAGCTCGATATGGGATACCCCATCACATTGTCACAGACAATGGAACCCAACTCACCTACAAAAAATTCGAAAAATTTTGTACTAGCTCGGATATCCGCCTATGCTTCACATCTGTGGAACATCCCCAGGCAAACGGACACGCAGAAGTGACCAACCGCACCAACATCTCAGCACTAAAATGCCAACTGGATTAAGTCAAAGGGAGATGGCCGAACGAACTGCTAGACGTGCTTTGGGGCTACAAGATTTGCCAGAGGACTTCCATGGGCCATACACCATTCAACAGGGTATACGACATGGAAACTCAGGTACATATCGAAACAATACACCCCACTTACAAGACACAACTCTATGACCCTGCCACCAACGATGACCAAGTTCGCCTATCTTTCTTCCGAATGAACTAAGGGATGAGGCATCAGAGAGCGCTCAAACATAAAAAAGCAACCGCCACCACCTACAATAGGCGGGTTCGAAAGTGAACATTCTCCTAAGGAGACTTAGTCCTACGCAAGTGCGAAGTTTCCATGCCGAGTCAGTCAGGCGGGAAGTTAGACCCACACTGAAAAAGGGCCTTCTAAGATTCGTAAAGACAAACCAACAGACTTCTATGAGTTACAGACCCTAAACGGCAAAAGCATCTCCCACTCTTAACATGCAAGCAACTTACATTTATATCATGTATAAATACAGACATGCAATAAAGATAGAAATTTTCTTTCATTCAAAAAAGTGTTGCATGTTACATTTTTAAAAAACAAAGGAGGGAATAACAAAACCACCCCGAAGACTAAGTGCCTTCACTCCCAGTCTTCTAAGATGTCCGCCCTAGGCGTTTTGCACGGCGACGAGGTGGCACAAGAACTACTCGGAGGAACTGGCAATCCCGCAGCCCCTGACGGGCCTGGCTTGGGTGCCTCCTCCTCAGGGGTCGAGCTTCCCAGCTGACTCGAAGACTCAGGCTCTTCCCTAGGCAATTCTATAAGAGTCTTGTCCGCAGCATGACCCTCAGCTTTTTGACAGTCATGCTCGGTCAAGAGCTGGTCCATAAACCAGCCGCACAGCTCCTCCACAGAGGTGTGTTTGCCTTCCAGCAAGGCCTGCACCATCGCGAGGGTGTCCTTCCCCACCTCCCTCGTCAAGGCCATGGAAGGGTCAGTGGCAAAGAACTTCATCACCATGTTGGGGTCAAGACCGGTTGGTTGGTCCTCTTCATCTCACGTACCACCTTGCCTCGATCCTCCGCAAGTTGCTAAGCCTTACCAAGGTCAACCTTTAGCACCTCCTCACTTACCAGCACCTCAGCAAGTTTGTCGATAGCCGCGCCCAGGCAAACACGCTCTTCCTCAAGGGTCACCTCATACCCCTCCATCGACTCTTAACACATGCACCTCCTTCAGAGAAAGGATGTTAGTACAGAAAGTCTGCAGGCACTCGAATAAGCTTTGCAGAGCCACGACTTCAGTCTTGTGGGCTCCAATAAGACTATCCTTCAACCTCTCGCCCTGGACGACGATCCGCCTCAAAGCCTTCCAGGCCTTCCTCAGCTCGTCCAACCAGGAGACCTAGCGAGTCGTTTGTTGCTGCGACTGCAGCTAGCGAAGGGTGCCCTCCGCTCTCTTCTCCGCCTTCTCTCGGGCAGCAGATGCCTCCTCCACACAGCGGGCAAGGTCGCATTGTTTTGCCCTAGCCAACACAGCCCACTTCGCGGCCATCCCAACCGCTCCAGAAGACCCGCCAGGCCCAGCAGTACCGGCAGGAGCACCACCTTAGGGAAGAAAGGTTGTCCCCATATGCTCCACATGCTCCCAACTAGAGGCAGACATAAGGAAAATCCTTCCAAAAGAATAAGTAAAGGGCAAAAGAAAGTAAGGCTTACTGCTCATAGGCAGTAGTAGAACACGTGGTTCAGGTGCATGCCCCACGACCAGGAGGTGGCCCAGGAGAAGGCGTCCTCCAAATGCTGGATGAGCTACCTCTGCACGGTAAGCCCCCCACCTAAACCACTGCACCCCCCAACACTGTCGGCCGAGATTGGGACAACCCAACCAAGTATAGTCCTAGCACTAGCGGCTTCAAAAACAGATCCCTTGGTAGATCCGACCGTCCACCCTATTATCCCAAGACCTCCTCTACCCGAAGGGTCCACTGGAACCCCCACCCCCATCGAGCTCCGCCTATAGTGCGACTGCGCAAAAAGGCTCCCACTAAGGAAGCCCATGGTCACGGCCACCTTCTGCGCCAACTTAGAAAAGGCACCGACTGGCTCAGACGAGGCGCTGGACGTACTAGCATCGCCAAAAGGAGCCTTCTCAACTGCTACAGCAAGCGAAGAGTCAAGGATGACACACCCAGGCAGGTCTGAGGGGGTAGGCAAGTCCACTGGGGCATCCCCCACTTCAGCCCTGCTCGAACTCTCACGAGCAAACAGCAACGGCTGAACATCCCCTTGACCCCTCTTTGGGCGCTTGAGACTCCACCTTCTCCTCCCTCCCCCCCAGCCTCCCTCTTGGGCTCCTTGGAACGAGAGGACTGGCTTCCCTTGCTCCCCTCCATGGACCTCTCCTCCCCCCGATGCGACCAATGCTGAGAGGAATCACTACCTCACCTCCTGGGAGTCTCCAGTCAAGCAAATCAACCAAAAGCTACAAACAAACAATGGACTTATCAAGCCATTAACGGGCAAAGGGAGGGTACACGTTCTACAGCTACCACCTCCTCCCTACTTACATGGCATGGGATATGAGTCCACGACCCACTATAAAGCCGCCCAGACGTCTTCCGCTTAAGCTCTGAGCGGGCAATTGGCCCGAATCCAACAATTCTATCAGCGTCCGCCTGAGCAGCAGGGTCAAGCTCCTTCGGCCTATGCAACAAGTCCTTGTCAAACGGATCTTGCTAGGTATACAAGACGCCGTGACCCTCTACAAGGACGAAGAAAAAATGGCGGTCATGCCCCCTTCAAACTGTCGGGCAAGTCAACTATACGGTATTTGGTGTGCTGGTTGTACAGTGTGTACATACCAAAGCTATCATGGCATAAGGTAGCTGCAAGGTGACAACCTCCTTTATCGCCCGAGGCGAGAGGCGACAAAAAGGCGATTACCCGATTGAATTGAGGCGACAAATCTTTTTATTTCTTAAAATATTGAATATGTCTAATAAACTCACATGGTAACATTGACTTTCATAAGAAACATATGATAATACTATTTAAGTTAACGAAAAAACAATGATCTTATCATATTTAAATAACAATAATATATATATTTATATTATCATACAATGTGTAAACATATATATTACATTTATAATAATAGGCCAAAATAAACAACCAAATTTATATCATATATATCTACCAAAACAAGATAGTGACATGTATTTGTTTTGAAGAAAAGAAGGGTTAACAATAAATGTTAACCCTCCACTGCATTAATAAAATGACCTAATTACACCAAAAATTACAAAGAACATTACACTGATAAAGCACTCCCTCTATTGAGACTCACCCCATTGAGTCTGAGCCAAATGCACCACAATAAAGTGAAGGCCATTCTCAAGGTAGAGGCATCCACCAATGGCCCACAAATGCTAGCTCAAAAGGTTATCTCCAAGTCATACTCAAGGCAATAACATGTATCATAATATGCTATATTTACAATACAATACAAACTTAATACCATAACTTATACATATATTGTTATATATCATTAAACAAATGTAGACAATAACAAATATACACATACACACATCATTAAACAACAATATATCATAATTATATCATTATAGACATACAATAATGTATAACTTATACATATATGTCTTAACAGACAAACAATAGTCTAACTTAGAAAGAGAAGGCAAAATTAAACACAAAACTATCAATAACATATATGCATATATGTATTATGTATATACAACAATGTATAACACAAATATATCTATAATATATGTAACTTAAGATCAAATAAGAGTCTTATGGTCTTCCCTAAAGTGAATTAGGAGTAAGGCGACAAGGCGCAAGGCGACCCAGGCGACAAAGAAGGCGACTAGGCGATAGCCCGGATGAAGCCCTTAGCCTGGAATAGCTCCAAGGCAACCTTTGACTTTCTCGCCTAACCCGGTGGTCCGGTAGCCTGAGGCGATAGCCTTGACAACATAGATACGTACCAGATGGGGGTTTCCCCTTCACCTTGAGGGATATGAGGTCAAAAAGCAAGCGAAACAAACCTGAGCGAGAGACAATCCGCAAATGAAAGTAAATGGCGGTAAAGGCATTCAACACTGGCCAACAATTCAAGCTGAGTTGAGGAGCCAGGCGATAGTAAACGAGGAACGAGCACAAGGGGTTCAAGGGAATTCGAATGCTATATTCAATGGCATAGTTACAAATAATAAATGAGTCCTTAGACCCGTCGGAGCATAGGTGGGTCTGTGACCCGCAAGGGTGAAACGGAGCTCCATCGAGTCCGTACTTGCTCAAAAACACCTTAATGGCGGAACAACTACGAAAGTCGAAAGCAAAGGTATAAAGCTCCCTCGTCTCAGGCGAGATGCCGAATGAAGATGATGACTTACCCTTACCCGCGAGTCCAGACATCGTCAAACACCATCTCAACACTCACCGGAAAAAGAAACTCCGAGACAACACCTCTTCGCACTTCACCTAAACAGGAGAGCACCACACCACCAGTGGAGAGCACACGCTAAGAGACAAGTGGGGCATTTACTATGCCCCATACTCCCTATTTATAACCCTCGTACCAAGAGATTACCCCCTTGCAGGATGCGAGTTTCAAAAAATGAAATCTCATCATATCGACAAGGATTTCAAAAAATACCCCCTCTAAGGCAAGGGCACCTCAGTAATCATTACCGACAATTAATGCCTACAAGCACGTATCTCGCACGACAATAATACCAATCACATCCCTGCCAAGCACTATATTTTAGGATTTAAAGCCTAATCATGACAGCAATTAATGCCAGTCTTGTCAAACAACAAGACTGTGAATCCCGCAGTAATTGGTCATTACTCGCGAAAGTTGAACAGGTGAACGCGTCTCATGCCGCCTCTTTAAGCCAGCAATATAGCAGGCGGACGTGCCTCATGCCGCCTACTAAGTCCAGCAATACAACAGGCGCATGCACCTCCTGCCGCCTCTTAAGTTCGGTGGAAATACAGGCAAATTCACCTTCAACCTCCTCTTAAGGATAGCAGCACACCAAACGAATGCCCCTAAAGCCACCTCCTACAGTTAGGAAACATAAAAGGCGAATATTTGGGGCAAATTCCACTCCACAACAAATACTTCCCCGCTTAAACAAATAGTCGGCATCATTTAGGAGCATGACCTATTGCAGAGTTTTCACCACTACAGTTACTCTCAGCAATCATCCACTAGCTAGAGAGCAAGGCGCATATGATGGGCAAAAAATACCCCAAGACTCAGAACTCCACAAAAAGCCCAACAAAAAGACTCAGGTGCAGGCGAGTATGGGGATCCGACCCGCCTACACCCAGAAAGACTCAGCTACAAGCGGGTCTGAGGATCCAACCCGCCTACACCCGGAAAGACTCGAGTACAAGCGGTTCCGTGGATACGACCTACCTACACCCGGAAAGGCCCAGATATGGTTAGATCCGAACGACCCGACCCGCCTAAGGATTCGGCACCAACAAAGAGAGCGGAAAAGGTCCAACACGGCCATGCCTCTAATAAATGATGGCATGGCCGCCACGATTAATAACCTAACAACATACATACCCTATCAACGGGCGTATCCAACAAGAAGATCTCACAAAAGAACCGTCGCTAGCACTATAAATAGTGAAGAGAGGCCCTCGAGGCCTGAGATCAGGCAATTTGCGAGAAAGAGAGAGAGAGATATTGTAATCTTGTTTCTTATTAGTGTATATTTGGAAGCATCATCCTCCCCCCAGACGTACACCTTTTTACAGTGGAACTGGATAAACAACCCCATGTCTCTGTGTGATTGCTTGAGTTGTTGAGTCAGACCCTCCAATCACTTTGGGTGTCCAATCAGTCACCAAACCTCTCTTGTCTTTTTGCGCGATTGCTTGTTCTCTTCTAATTTAAGTGGACCCTTTCCTTATCTGTGAACTCGATAGAGCTATGCAAAAGAGGGCTCCAATACAGATAGCTCCCCCATCCATTAGCCTCCCCCCCTCCATTTTTCCTTCCCTCATCAAGGGCCTATAAACATTCACAATCAAATGGCTGCCATGCTGTTCTATTTTTCATAGACAGTCCTCCATGAGCTTAAGGTCACAAATTAACTAACCTGAGATAGTCGTAACCTTGGATGGGTTATTTCAATTCTTGAAGCCCTTCTACATGCTAAGATCAAATTCCAAAAAGGGGAAAAATATCTCCCTGCATCTCTTGATCAATCATCTATCCTAGCACCTACCACCAACCTCCTCACCTTCCCAATTGTTGCCCTACAACCCTGCCTTGTCCCTAGCCTCTTCCACCTCTTTCCCTCTCTTCAACTACACCAACCACCTCCCTCCCCTACCTCCACCCCACCAACCCTAATCAGCTCTTCCACCTATAACTCACCTCACATTGCCACCCCCTCCACTACCCCATCCCAAGCATCACCTCCCCTTTCCATTTAACCCTTTCCCCCAAGCACCTTCCCCTTCCGCTACCCCCTCCCTGCTTGCACCTTCAAACTCGGTTGCTCCTTCCCTCCTACAACTACACCACCATCTCCCCCTCTCTCTAGCATCTCTCTCATACTCTCCCTCTTCCACACACACAATTGCCTCTCTCTCTCTCTCTCTCTCTCTCTCTCTCTCTAGGTTTGTTGTTTCAATCAATATGGACAATAGGGATTTCTTGGTGACGATTTTTTGCTATGCAGGGCACTGATAACAATGTCATTTATGATTTATCGATGGTTGTATGATTCTAAGAAGGCAGTTATGCTTGCACTCTCTCTCTCTCTCTCTAAGACAGACACACTCTCTCCCCATCATCAAAACAACATGGCTTGCCACAACGGAGGTGGACTAAGAGGGGAGAGATAAGGATATAGGAAGATGGCATTAATTTGTAAATTAGCATGACCGCTAGGAGAAAATATTTACATGACATCAATTGAAAATCATTTTTTTAATTAAGGTATCCAGAAGAAGGAAACAGTAATAAAAGCTGGAACAACATCATGCTCAGCAACTTCAATTATATAAACTCTAATTAAAACCAATATTTTCTCAATAGGAATTAATTTTCTTATGTATATTATTTGCGGTTCCTATTTTTTATTTGCAACTAGGAAACCAAGATGTGGTATCAAAGCAGAAGGCACTAAATCTTGAGACTTGACAAAAGTATAATCACATCAGGTCAGTGTGGCAATGGAACAAAGCCAACAACAAATATCTAAACTTGCAATATGTATGGAAGCATGTGTGTATTAGGTTGCAGTTACATATAAGTAAGAATCTAAATGCCCAAAGTATTGACATAGATACATTCACGGATATTAGCTTGAATATAGAATACATTTGCATAAAACAAAAATGAAGGACGGGGTAAAAAGACCTTTGTTATTGATGACATGGACAGATGTAATAGCATCATCATGGCCCAAAATATGAGTACAAACTGAACCATCTTTCCAGATCCTGGAAGGAACAAAAAGGAAGTGAACTGAGAAACTTGCATGAAACATTGGGACGGGCTTCCACAAGGAAATGAAACAGGAATGAAGATTACCTGACAAAAAAAAGCAAAGTGAAAACAGGGGATTATAAACAACGATTCTCAATATTAGTTGATGAAATTAGCACGTACCTTGCATGATTGTCGTAGCATCCAGTCAATATAAAACTGTGAAAATCACCTTGATGAGTTAGTTTAGTCAAACAAACTAAGAGTCTTCAAAAAAGGAACCGGATTATAATTTCATAACTAGAGGGACAAAGAAGATGTGCATGATTGAGAAGCATCTGTTTTCAAAATTAAGATTTTAATACGGCTTCTGAATGCTGTAAATCATATTCTATTCTCCTCAAAATCTAAAATCGTCAAGTAGTCACCAGCTGGGCATTAGCATTATCACTTCAAGTAACAAAGCATACAGTGCCTAGAAAGCCTTCTGGGTGCACTTGTCACATGCTTGTTCAATGCAAAATCAACTAGCAAAGGTTCTAGTGTCACAATGAAAAATAATGTTGCATTTTATACAGAGCAACTTATGTGCTTTGGCTCTCCCATAACCCAAATGCTGTAGCTTTCTACGACAATATGTAGATATCCTTGAATCAACATTAACAAAAAATTGTGACAGAATATATGTTTCTCACATTTAAACACTTACCCCTAAAACTAGAAAAAAGAGGCCCAACAACTTTACATACCGCTAATTAGAAAATTTTTGGGAGTTGAATTGAGAGCAGTTTTCCTATAAGTGATGGAAATGAAATCAACTCAAAGCTACAGAAGCATCTATGAACCATCACGGTCTTGATAATTTTTAGATGACATTCAACATAAATATAAACTAGATTTGGCAACCATAAGGAACCATTTTCCTTTTGGGGCATCCAGGCACTTCAAACTAAGATTTACTTTTTTTTTTTAAACAGACCAAGATTTCAAGATAAAAATAATCAGGATAAGAAAATGCGGTCCAAATTGATGCTCATAAAAGCCATCACTTGTCATCTGCATTGACTCAACATTTAACATCCCCATCAATTTTCATCTTGTCAAAATAACTGAACCCAATCAACAAAGAAAAAGATGAGAAAAGAAAATTGACCACCTAAAAAGGGAAAAACTTCAAGTTTGAAACCAGGATTTCAATATCTGATATTCAAAAAAGTGATGCCAATTGATGCTCCCATAGGTCTTCTGATTAAAATTTACGGCCCATATAGGCCATTCTGTGACTACCAGATTTTTCCACAACTTGGTTGCTGGCAGTTGGAGCAATTGTAGGTTGAACAATGTTATCTGGCCACTACCAACTTGCATCACTAAAATTTGTTTTCAAATCAAGTGACTGAAATGCTTGAAAAAGTAACAAACTGCCGAGCCATCCAAAAAAGCATGGCCTTAGATCCTATAAGCATCCACGAATAAAAGAGGATATTAATGGTAGCCAGCAGTTGATATACAATCATGCAAATATGGAAGGGGAGATTGTGAAACTATGTATTAGAAAATGACCATATCTGGGAAATTGAGCTCAAAGAGAGTTTCCAGAGGCATTGCAGACATCTAAGAGAAGTCAACTTGATGAAACAGGAAGCAGGAGCAATCTTCCTCCAAGTTCCAACAGATGCAATGTAATGCGATAAGGGTGACCAGAAAATAAGGCCACTGCAAAGCCAGGTCACTCCGATGGACCAAAAGCTTCATTAAACTGGTAATGCCAAGGTTTCCTCGAACCCGAGTTCTCGATAACGTTGCCATTATCGTAGCCCAAGACAAACCAGTTTTGTCCCATGGCTTCCATCAAGCACATGGTTTGTCAACTTTATCCCACAAGCTATATCATGCAGATCATTTACCCATTTAGTAACTCTTTCCTCAAAATCACTTGCCCGTTACCTACCTAAGACCTAGTTACTTTGGGGGGTTAATCCCTGTTTACTTGACTACTTAACCTCCAATCTGGTAACACGGGTTTGACCACTTTAACATGGGTTTGTCTAACATCAGTTTCAACTGATGTTAGCCAAATCCGTGTTAAAATTGTATACCTCTCACCCTTCTGACACCCCTCATGTTTCATATTCTTAACACCACTACCAAGTAAACATCACAAGAGTTTGACACCACAACTTAACACAAATTTAAGTAAACACAAACTACTGTTAATACTACTGTGCAAGTAAACACAATTATAAGTTAACACTATTTTCGCATTTCTTATCACTTTCCTAACCTTCCAAGTAAACTAACTCTAAGGGCTAGTTTACTTAGGAGGTTAACCCTTCTTTTGGAGGGTTAACCCTTGTTTACTTGGGGATTAACCCGTATAATCTTAACACATGTTTTCGGGGTTTAACTCCCATTTTACTAACACCAGTTCTAAGACGTGTTAGCAAAACAAGTATTAACTCTGTAACTCCCCCGCACCCAAACTTAACTCTCCAGGAACTAGTATTAACACTAATTCAAGTAAACACCACGAGAGTTAACACCACACTTAACATCAGTTTAAGTAAATAGAAACGGATGTTAACAACACCCTACAAGTAACCAAAAATGACGGTTAACACCAATCATACATTTTTTAACAACCAGTCCAGTTTCTGATATAGAAGCACACTATTCATGATAAAAACACAATATCCATACCCGGAATGAGAACCATCGATCGAACTGACCCAATCTTCATGCAGCTGAGGGTCCTCCTGCATCCGGGGCGCCACCGCCTTAATGTATTCGATCTCGAGCACCCTCTCCTGCAACATTTAGCCAATTTCATAAACAACCAAACAGAGCACACTTTATTAACTTGTTCAACAGCCAGCGAGTGGAGATAATCCAACGGGAACGCACGGCGGAGATGCCCTTGGCGAGAAGGAACTCCTCGAGGGGCAACCGGATCAGCTCGCCGTCTACAAGGAAATCGAACGGCATCCTCTCGAATTCTTCGTTCACTGCCACCAACGAATCGAAGACGATGTTTGAGATGATAGAATCCGGCGACTGAATCGACTATGAGAGAGAGTGATGGGAGGTGAATTGCTTACCGGCTGTGAGGAGGCGATTGACGATCTCGGAGAGGCCCATCCTGGTGAGATTGGAGGGGACGGCGATGGCGCTCGCGGGAACCCTGAGGGAAGAGGGGAGCTTCGTCACGAACCGCACGTGCACCTGCCGAGAGCCCTCGGCGATGCTGCCTCCTCCACTGGCATCCATCGCAACTTCGCGGGAAGAGGAGGAGGAGGAAGACGTTGCAGCGAGGCGTTTATTTGGGGAGAACATGCAAAAACCCTAAACCTCGACTAGTTGTTTCTGAAGGGTTATCGTGCTATGACTATTTGTCCAGTGGGCGGTCCGAAAGGCTGTCTTGTGCCCAGAAGTTTAGGCTGTGTTTGGTGGGAGTATTGATAAAACGGTTTCGATTTAGGGTGGGTTGGTGGGGATGTTTTGGTGATTTGGCATGGAGTGTACGAAAAGATATCCCATTTTATCGTAAAAGATTTAATGTATTTTTTTTACATGATAAAAATATCCACAGTCATTTTAATGTTATTAATATTATTAAAAAAATATCACTAATATCGTATCATCAAATTAATTATTTTATCTGATCACTTAATTATTTTCTTTTTCCACCACTCAAACAAACATCCAATTTCAATTACTCCTTTTTAACTTGTTCTTATAGTATTTTATCCCACATCCAAATAGGTCCTTGTTGATGGGATATTGTATAAAATTAATTAATTTTTATTAGATAGCTTTAATTTATTAATAAATTATTTTACATGGAAAAAAATGAAAATTTTATTTTAACAAATTAATTGATTAATTAGAAATTTGGTAGATAAATTTGAGACACTTGATAAATCAATTACATTTAATTGATTTTCACCGATCGAATACTTAATGATTACTTTAATGAAAATCTATCATGTTGTTTCTTCCAAGGTATGGTTAGATTTTGAACATAAAGGAATGAAAAATTATAACAATTGGATATGTAGTTCTTTGTGATGAGTCTTGCCAGTTGTGAACTTCTTTATTATTGTAGTTTAATCCTAAAATGTCAATTCATCGGTATGGTATAATTTTGCTTCATCAAAACAAAGGTCTCAACAATATTTATAGGTTTATTTGGTGAAATAAGGTTAATAAATAAAACGAATGAACTGTATACAACCCTAACCACTCTAGGAATAGAGACCTATATGCATTCACATATGTTAATTTAGTTTCCGACTCGTGGAAAGGTTAGTAGGTGATAAATTTCCTTCGAACAAAATATACCCCCATGATCCTTTTCCTTTTAAAATTTTTCAAGTCAAGTAACCTTTGATCCCTCCCCCTCTCTTATAATTCCTAATTTCTTCCACTCCATCACAAAAACCTTAACCCTAAACTCCAACCACCACCTCCATAACTCCACTTGCTCTGAGTTCTAGAGCATCAACCCCCCACCTCAATTGCCATGGACCACCTCACTTCTATTGCTAATTGCTATGTCCTACCCCATCCATATTATACAACCCCTTATCCCACAGTTCTACCTCCACACTTGTCATCCCAAGCCTACTTTTCAGAGGGGGATAACCCCTCTTTTTTGGGTCATCCCCTTTTTACCAGAAGGGATAACCCAACCCATGTTTGGTGAGTTATCCCGTGTTAGTGCAACCCCCGGTTGCTCACGAGTTAGGTGAACCCCTATTCTAACCCCTCTTATCTTGCCTCCCAATGTGCTCTCTCACGATTTTTTCTTCCCGATCGTACCCTTCTCCCCCATTTGGCGTGATCTTCTCCCTCTCTACTTGAACTTCCATTGGGACACCTAACATCCCCCTTCTCCGCTCTCGCTTGCCAAAACCCTCCATAGCACCTTCCCCTCCACCACCACCGATCGCCTACACAAAACCATCCATCCGGTCCGATCATGTGGCATCTAGGGCTCGATAATGGCATCCTATTGGCCCTTCCCTCCAAACCCTAACCAACACCACCCCCCCCCCGATCGCCTACAACCTCCCCCCTCCACCCCACTCCTACTTCCCTCCCTCCTTGTAGTTCTATTGTTTGACAAAATGAGCTATACTTGACTTCTTTGTTTGAAGAGCAGGGGAATGATTGTGAAATTATTTTGAAGACTTGACTCTTTTTCCATCAAGTTCTATTACTTAATATGTTGGATGTTTCGGTTGGTTGTAAGCACATGGTGTGGTCCTCCAAAACCAAATAAGCTAGGTAATTGTTTCTTTATTTTCCTCCCTCCTTGGCTGTAGTGTCATCTAGATATCTAATAGTTGGAGTTAGATGGTTTAATGGCTGCTGGTGTGGCTTCAGCAAAAGTTTTTTCTTTTAAATTTTTTTGAAAAGGTGTTAGCAAAAGGTGCAACTCTAATAGGTGGCCCTCATCTCTCTATGCTTTCTGATGGAGCCCATCACCCCCTCTTTCATCAACTCTTCATTCTTATCGATCTCTTTGTCCTCCTATCATCTTTATTTACCCTAAATCTCACTCCTTTCTTGAGAGAACTTGTCCATCTACACAATCAACCATCTCAAAGTTCCCTATTTAGCCAAGATCTCCTTTTCTCCCCTTTGACATTTCACATGTTGCATTTTTGGTCAGGAGGATTCCAAGAAGGGTGTGTGCATGCTATGGGCTAAAAATCTATGAGGTATAAACTTCCACTAATAAGATGATTTAAATGTCCTACATCAGCATATAATAGATCATTGGTCAAAATTATCTATAGACTCCCAATTTCTCCCCCATTTACATGACACTATTATTGTATTAGGACACAATACCAACATGCTAAAATGCAGGGCCAACCATACAAAGTATCCCCAAACTTTTAATCCACAGGACTCCTATGCTGACGAGAATGAGTAGTCACAACGAAAGCACGTTTTACACATATGTTGGCCTTAGATGGGCACTTTGGAAACTTGCTTCTAAGTGCAGTTATCACCATTGTTTTTAGTGTACTATGATGATTACTTTAAGTTAGAACTCATCCTTGTTTTAGGTGTACTTGTTGTTATTGGGTAACTTTGTCAGCATTGGCCTGACAAATATGAATCTTGGTGGTGTCAAAAGCATAACGTAGGTCATTGCTTTTGTATTAAACGAATTGAATGCTGGTTTTAATAGCTGATGGAGATGGGAAAGTAAAAGGAGAGAAGCTAGAGATCTGAGAAGTGAGCAAATACATAGCATTTTAGCCTTTGTTCTCATTTCCTCCTTCCAATTGCCATGTGATGATTGTCTCTTCTAAATTTCATAGATGAGGACAACATGCCCACAAACAATGGTTAGCATGATTGATAACATATTGGAAAGTAATTTCTTATAAAGTGAAAGGATTTAATTTTACACTAAAAGGAGGGGATGATCGATTAAAAGGTGTGCAAATTGGACCATGGGCCTTATTAGAGAAGTTGAGAAGATCAACAAAGTGTTGAAAGGAATCATTCCATATGATTGTAATTGGTATGTGCTTTCTATTTGCTTTTGTTTTACAGAATATCTCTTTTTTTCGGTGGTCCAATTGATATATGCTTTCAAGTACTATCACATAATTAACCCTTTTAGTTTCGTGCACCCCCTTGCTTTGCTTGATTTTTGAAGATTTTACAAAATTTGTATGTTTTTAAGTTATGAATTAAGCAAATAGTTCCAACAAAAATTTCCTAACTTACCTACCTTTTCCCATTTGTAAAAATAAGAACCCAACTAACTTATCTACCAAATTAAGGATAAAGATGTCTTTTGTCACCTTTACCCCAATTATAACCCCCATTTTCAAGTAAATACCCCACCGTCACATTACAGGATAACCCTCAATCCTAACCCCATTTGGTAAACAGAAACAGTTTGTAAGTAAATAGAAACAGGGGTTAACCCCTATTGTAAATTTGCTAACTTGAATTAGCTAACCCACGCTGTAAACTAAAGCCCCCCTCAATCTTTGACCCCCGCCTCCCTCTCCCTCAGCAACTCCACCACTATGCCAAGCATCTTTGCCCCCTCATCATCCTTCACCTCAACTTCACCCCCTACCCTGCATGTGACAAGATGTGTGAGCTTTTGGGTGTTGGATCTTTCTATTGTTATTCATATATATATTTATATATGTTGGAGGTAACATTCTAATAGGGGAAAAAATTAAATTTAATAGCTTGCATTGGTTAATAGGTAATCATGTATAAGTTACAAAATCATGTACAATTAAGTAAAAATAACAAAAAAAAAAGGATCCAATATGAATTTTTATGGATTGGATTGAATTAAACCTTGAGATGGATTGGATTTAGATTGCAAAAATTTCAACTCAAAAAAAGAGGGTGGGATTATGGATTTTGCTAAAATCCAATTCAAACCAATTTGTGTGCACCCTTATAACGAAGAATGAAGATAAAGCTCGCATTTAGTGTCTAATCTGATAGCATCTCTCTTCAAAAGAAGAATTGACCCAATGGTCAAGAGGATAGTGGTTACTAAATGATGATCAAGTGATCCGAGGTTCACCTCATGCATTATCTTGTATTGGCCCTTCTTAGGCATTAAATGATATGGGATACGGCTCATATTTATGCTACGTCAATTTTATAGAATTTGGCTTCTCTTTTTTAAAATCCAAAACTAATGAAACTAATTCATTTTTACTATAAGGAGCAAAAGGAAGGGGGGTGATTGCCTATTACTATTAGGGTTTTCATCCCTTCATTTACATGGAGGACTCGTACATGAGAAATATCAATTTCTCTTTAGTTTGCCTAAATGAACTTCTAGGTTATAAAAAAAGGATTTAATATAAATCTCTTTATCATTTCCGTGTATGTTCATATATTTATATATTTATAAACAAACCTTTATCAGTATCATTTTTGTGTACAAACTCAACAAAAGATGTGAAACTAAAAGGAAAAATTTTTGTGTACATAACTTTATACACATATATACTATATCAGTATCCGTTATACATTGCATATGTCATGTCACATGACATATCATATTTTTATTCCTTCCTACAATAATAAGTCACGTCAATCACGTTACGTTAACATTACATCAATATATATGTCATATCTCATTTACAAAAATACATCCCTATCTAGAGATTCTAGAGTTGGGATGTTTGTGATTTCTTTAACTAAGTTACAAGAGGGAACCTCATCCTAAAAAAAAAAAAATCGTTGTCTCTGTGTCACTATTTGTCTTCCAGTCCTTCCTCGTTTCCTGTTCCCCTCTACCTCAACTTCAATTCCAACTCCCACCACCAAGTTCCAACCGCCACCCATCCCCTCCCCAGCACTTCACAACCCTCCCTCCCCCCCTCCTCGCCGCCTGCTCTCCTCCCTCCATGCTGACGTCCTTCCCTCCACTCCACCATCGCACTACTGCAAATGTCACGAGTGAGGTGCGTTTAATCTCAAACCTCATGTTCCTCCGATAAATTCGCGTTATCCGTTTCAAAGGCATTCCTTCGAGAGTGCATCTGACCTACTTTTGTTCTCATTTCACAAAAAAAAGAAAAAAAAAAACAAACCAAAAGGATTTCAAGAAGAGATCCGATCACTTTCTCTTCCGATGGATCAGCGAACGAGGCCGTTCTCGATGGGTTCCCCAGTGGTTACGTTAAAGTCTGTTTTGAAATCAGCTGCTTAATCCATGGTACAAAGTCTCCACCACGGTTGTTCTTGTGTTATCTTCGTGTTTTTGCTCTTGCTTGGTGTTTCCAATTCGCTAGGGTTTTGGGAATCCATATCTTATTAGTACTACTCGTTTGCATATATGTATGTAGTTAATATCTTCATGGGTTGTTTGGCTTGAGAATTAAGATGTAAAGCATTAATCAATCCATCGCACAACAACTACCACGACAAAAAAAGCTCTGCCCCACTAAATTCGAAGCCCATTGCATTGATATGTTATTGGGGGAAGGGAGGGCCACTTGCTCTCAACTAACCTAAAAACAAATCGGACCCAAAAGATTTTACCAGATCCAAATAATCACCTCTCTTTCACCATGCAATCAACACCCACCCTGCTCTTCCCCCTCTCCTCCTTTTCTCCGCACCTATACGCTTAACACATACCCTCATTCCCCTCCTTTACCTCTCCCATATCTCCTCCACTTTTAGCCACCCCCAAGCCCATCCAAGCATACATGTGTATTAAGCATTTGGGAAAAAACGTTGAATGTGTCGGGACCACAATTGCAAGGAATTAATCATCCAGATCATAGGCAGCAGCAAACACACAACTGTCACAATTTGCAACCAATAAAGAAAGGGATTTCTGTCGAGAGAAAAAAAAAGGAATACAACTTTTGTTTCTGTCAATTATCATGTGGAATTTGGAGGCCTCACCCCCCTATTTATATATCTAATACAAGAAACCAATTAAGACTTGATTACTTGTGCTTCCGGTCAAATTTTTATCAATTCTCTTATTCTAGATAGATTACAAAGGATTGCCAAATCATCTTGTAAAAATGTAGTTGACACAACAGCAACAAAGCCTTTTCCACACTAAGAGGGGCCAATTTAATATTTTATAAAATTTGGGTACCACGTTACAATGTTCTAAAGTTCAAGGATCACATTTATAAATTCCTCAAATGCTTACTTTGCTGAAATCTTTAGCGACACTTTGTATGAAAATTTTAAACTAATTATTCTATAAGCAGGCATATGGGGGACTAAAGGATAATTCATCTTGGCTCCAAAGCCATGTTGTAGTAACATAGACATGCAAAAGTGATTGAACTCCTAATATCATAGGCAGGGGTAGAGCTAGAAATTTGGATAGGGGGCAAAAACAAAAGGAGCTTATGATTATTGATAGGAACCTAATAATCAAGTGGGTAGCAACTTCTCAGGAAAAAAAGGTGGGTGACAAAACATGAACATAAACATAAACGACTAAAATTAAATGTTATGTCATATGATTCTTAGGAAAAAGAAGTAAAAGTCGGGGACAACCTCCACCTACCCCTCTGGCTCTAGCTCTTATCATTCAGAGGTCCATGTTTATATTACCAAAGCATATAATCACCATATTTTGTATCAATAATGACAAAATATCTATCTTATGTCACGAGATGCGATGATGGAATATTTCAAACCCAAGATTAACAGAAATAAACATGAATAGGGTGGAATAATTGAAACCAAAGTCCAAGACAAACATGGCAGAATATCTCTAGTCAAACCTCAAAACCTCAACAGAAATCAAACACAAGCAGGATAGTTCATTGCAAACCACATGCAAGAGAAATCAAATGCAAACAAATTAATAACAATGGAAGCGATGGATGGGTTCACCATGCAAAAAAAAGGTAGATGGAGGAGCCGACAGTTGTCATAAATTCCCAAGCTTGACTATGGACTTCAGCAGGAGTTACCCGTTTCCACATGAGCCCTTCATTTGATGCTTTCCGTAATGGTAGTAGTCACCATTGAAACAAATCACTGCTACGTTCCTTGTCTTTTCCCATTCTATGTCCTCACATGCCTTGAAACACATATCCAGCCCATGACATTCCTTGATTTTAAGGAATTTAAGTGAAGCAGGCAATCCATTAGAAGGCAAGCATGGGATCAAGGGGCAAGCTTCTAGGCTGAGGCTCTCTAACCTTCCAAGCTTTCCAATATCATCTGGTAACCTCTCAAGTTGCAAGCACCCTTCAAGTACGAGCTCCTGGAGTGCATAAAGCTGGCACATTTCTTCTGGCAGAGTGTAAAGTCGAAGGCAGTGCATGATTGCAAGGTGGGTAAGTTGAGCAGGGAACCATTCACCAGGCAAGACCTTGATGTTCTTCAAGTTATTGATTTCCAAATGCCTCATTGAGGTGGAATCTCTCAATCTTATTAATATTAATTCATTCTCTGTCCACACTCCTTTAATTACCAAGGTTTCAAGCATTGGGAAGGAAGTCCACTCGAGGTTGATTGGATCAGGATTCCTTCTGTGGACGCAATTAAAAATAGTCAGAGAACGGAGGGATCTGAATACACCTAAGAATGTTAATGCCGGGCAGTCCTCAATCACCAGTGTCTCCAGTGATGGAATATCATGCATGACTTCTTCAAGTCTTTCACACCCCTTGATCACTAGTTCACGAAGAGAAGGAATCCTACAATCTTTTGTCTGTATCCACCACTTCCAATTTTGCATGTTCTCAAAGACAAGCTTCTTGAGAGATGGGTAAGTTGTGGTTTGATCGCTCCAGCAAAACTGCTGACACTTCCAAAAATGTATTTTCTCCATCCATCCAATGTAGAGATCCTGCAAACATGGCAACTGCATCAGAGATGGAATCTCAACGCATCTATTGCAACTACGAAGTGTCAATTTTTGGAGGGTTGTCAGGTGGGAAATGTGCATCCAGCTAGGCAGCTTGACACAATTACAGCCCACTATGCATAGTTCTTTGAGGCTTGCATTTGGTTTGAGATTCTCTAATACGGATGTGTCTGTTACCTCTAAGCTGCTAGAGGTAGACTGGAGAAAGTGTTCTGCACTATTCCACTGCAACTTCAGCCGAGTAACATGCACTTTATCTTTCAAGTTTGCCTGTCTCACCTCTTTGGCACTAGAGACCAAATTAAGTCCTGAAATTACAAGGTCCCCTCGAAGCTGCTTGAGTTGCCCCAGACCACTGAGTTCTCCTTTTTGTATGATGAATCTTGATAGAGTTTGAAGTTTCATTAACTCCCCGACGTCTCTGGGCATGGATACCAAGGCATCACCCTGTGGTTTTCCAGTGAAATCACTATCCAACCTCAGATCAAGATGGCGCAAGCTGGTTAGATTCCCTATCCTCAGTGGAAGGATTTGTAACTTGTAGCAATTCCTAACCAACAGAGTTTGTAGTCGGTAGAGATCATTTAATGAAGGGGGGAGGCTTTCTATGTTGGTATTACAGAGGCTGAGAAATCTCAAGTGCTTCAGATTTCTTACAACACCATCCACGCTTGTTATGGAGCTGTTGCTCAAGTCCAAGGTGTGCAAGTACTTGAGATTCTCAATGAGACTGGAAGGGAACTGGTCTATCTCTCTCACAGAGTCACCCAGAAGGATCAAAGTGTACAATTTTACAAATCTGGATATGCTTGATAAAGATGAAGGTCCTTCTGATGGGTTTGATGATGGGGCAGACTCCAAGTTGTTGTACAGGAATGAAGAGTGCCGAACCTTCTCCCATGAGTTGCTGAGCTTCCCACATCCACGCTCAAATATGCAACACTCCTCACCAGATATGCATTGAGCAAGATCATGGATGAGGTCATGCATTACAAATTTTTTAGGGTTGGTGGGTGATCTCTGAAACAGCGATGCATCGACAAGAGAATTGAAATATTTCCTACCTTCTTCCTCCATCTCTGCCCCTTCTTCATCCGTCTGTATATAGTCCTCCGCCATCCAATAAAGCACCATTGCATCCCTGTCAAATGCAAACCCTTTGGGAAATATGGCACAGTACCTGAAGCAACTCTTGAGGTGCGACTGCAGGTTTTGGTAGGTCAGCTGCAAGTGCTCCAAGATGGCATCTTCCTCTCCCACCTTTGTCCAATCAGGGACATGCCTTAGCAACTCAGGATTGGCACCACGTAACCAATTCCCAGAAGCTCTAGCTATTAATGGCAGGCCCTTGCAGTTCCTCGCAAGCTGTAGACTGACCTCATGGATCTCTGGGGTGTTAAGCTGACGCAGGTATGCATGTTCAACCAATATGGACATGCAGTCATCATCAGATAGGTGACTCAGGCAATGGGGTGCCACTGTTCCGACAAGCCTGGCAACTCTCTCATTCCTCGTGGTCACCACAACCCAACTCCCCTTTGCACCAACATGCATTGGAGCTTGTAGAATTTCCCAGTTCTCAGGCCTGAAAGTCCAAATGTCATCAAGAACAAGCAGGAACCTCTTCCCTGCAAGCTTCTCCCTGATGGTCCCATGCAAGACATCTAGATTCAATGCTGCCATGGTGGTTGATACCCCCGTGGCACCATATGCAGATTCTATAATCATCATACTTGTCTCCCTGATGTGGAAGTCACGGGAAACATGAACCCACATGGTGAGATCAAAGTGCTCCACCATGTTCTCGTGATTGTAGACTTCCTTCATAACAGTGGTCTTGCCTATCCCTCCCATACCAAAAATGGGGAGAACAGCAAAATTAGGAGTGGTGTCTACCACTGGTGCTGTCAGCATGCTAACGATCTTGCCCACATCTTCTTCCCTCCCATAGACAGTGAAGTTGCCTTTGTAGCAGCTTGTCATCCCTCGAACATTGCTTTCTTGTTTGGGCCTAATACTTCCCTCATCTTGGATCCTCAGCTCTTTGTTCTTCTTGATATCTTCAATTTTCTTATCAATTGCCACCAACCGTTCCAACATCTCATTCCGAAACATGGTACGCTTGTAATTAAATGCTGCTAAATATGTGCGTACCCATTGGAGTGTCTGGATATGGCACCTCCTCTCATTCTCGGCCACGTACTCATCTAGCAAGTCCTTCGCATCGTAGACTACCTCCTTGAGATCTTTCTCCAACTGCTTCACAAAGGTGCTGCACCTGTCATGCTTCTTCTCGGCATCTCCAAGGATACTGTGGATCAACTCTGTGATCTTCCAGAGCTTATCCACTCCATTGACGAGGTCCTTTGACAGCCTTTGTTCCTCGTCTATCTTCCTTTGGAGGAGTTGTATGCCATTGAGCAAGGTTTGGAGACAGGTGATGACAGGATCTGCCATGCCTTCGGACAAGGTTGGGAAGACAATGCAAGCACCTTCTCCCTCTCTAAGAATTGTGGAGTTAATGGAAAGCTTAAGTTTAAACCTTTGGTTTTCTTTTCTGTTTGCTAGTAGACGTGGGGATCCAAAATGCAACAAGCTAGATTGGGTTTTCATAGGGGCTTTTACACGTATGTCATTGAAAATTATCGAAATTATTTTTTTGTCATTAAGTTGCAACTATTGTTATTAATACCATTGAAAGTATAATCCTTTTGTAGAAATACTCCTTGGGTTAACATCCATTTAATTTAAGTTAACAGACATTAACTTCTCCTTTCCCTCCTTCCTCCCCCTCCTCTCAATATCATGACCACCACCGCTAGAGCAACAAGAACAACGGCGACAATAGCAACAACAACAACAACAAGCCATGGAGGAAGGTGGGAGGAGGAAGAATCAATGTTGGTTTTGGATAGCACCTTTGATAGAGGAAGGGTGGGCAGGAGGGAGGGAGGAAGAGTGGGTGGGTGGTGGTCGTAGAGTTGGGGGGTGGGGGGGGAGGGGTGGTGCGTGGAGGATAGGGAGGAGGAGCAGGTCGGAGGTGGAGGTGGTGGAAGAGGAAGGAGAAGTGGGTTGGAGGTGGAGGAGTAGGTCAGAAGGAGGAGGAGGAGTAAGTCAGAGATGGAGATGGAAAACGAAGGAGGAGGAGGAGGAGGTGATGCTTGAATGTGGTGGTAGTGGTCAGAGGTGGAGATCAAGTGGGAGGAGGAGGAGGTGATGGTGGGGGTACGAGGAGGACACGAAGGAGGTAACATGGAGGAGGGGTTCTATTGGCTGTGGTTGGAGGTGAAGATCAAGTGAGAGGAGGAGGTGTTGGACGGGGAGGAAAAGCTTGACGTTGTTGCTGGGGAGAGCTTGGACGACAAGCTTCTGGGATTGGATGATACCGGCAATGGAGAGATCGAAAGGAGGAGGAAAATAATCTCAATTGGCTGATCCATCTACAAAAATGGATTAAATTACCATCGTTCATTTTCTTTCGAGATGAGTATCATTAATCTAAACTTTTCCCTAACCTTAATTAGTAGACTAACAGAGAGATAATGGAATAACATTATTGTAAACGTCATAAGTTTCTTGATGACATTAATAGCAATAGCTGTACGAGAGAAAAATAATTTTAACACTTTCCCATGAAACTTTTTTTCTTGTATTGTTTCATCCTTTGGGTGTGAATTTGTAAATTGGAGATTCGTTAAATATCATTATAGATTTTAGCATATAATATTCAGCTGTAACATCGTGGACGCTCGAAAATATGGGCCATTTGCAGGAGCAGCAGCCAAATGTTTATATCAACTAAGTTTAAAAATAATACCGCTAGAGTTAATATAGCTGGCGCCAATTCAGGATGTCATAACAACCCTGCTTGCCGAAGTTGAAATCATTTATTTTTTCTTTTTTTTTCCTTCTCGTGGCTGGGAATCTTTTTATTTTTTTAAATTTATCAGTGGTGAAATTTGCAAAATTTATTCTTTTTAGGAGACTTGTTAATATCGACCTTTTAGTCAATGCCAGCAAAGAGAGGGTTAGAAAAAAAGCTTCCATGGAAGACGTTCATGCCGCGTCAACAATGCTTATAATATCCTACTTAACCAAACAGGGAAAGTAAAAAAAAGCTACGATCTAACTTTACTTGTATATATGACCATAATGGTTGGGACCCTGTGAATGTCCATTTCTATGAGCAGGTGCCGCTGAAATGAAAAAATCGATTTTAACGTTACTTTTCTCCAATAAACGTAAAAAACTACACATAAAGGGCAACTGATGGTAGGTTAATAAGGACATTTTTATAACCACAACGTCCAGGGGTGGTTATATGTAGATATCATATTACGTATTTTGCCCCGCTTAATACCCATCCAATCTAAATGTGGCTTAATAGATAACAAGATGACTGTTTGCACCTGGAAGGCAGCCGAAGTCTCATTGGAAAGGCATGTTGTGTGAGTGGTAACCCTGACCTGCAAGAAGGGTAACCCCGAAGGTAAACCCTAGTAGAGAATGAGAGGTCGAATCCTTGAGGAAGTCATTTTAATTGAATGGTTTCATAGGCGAGCTTCCGATTAGAGAAGAAATACATCATCTCAATGTTATTTACTTTCACCAATGGAGGAATATTTTATGCTCGTACTTGTGAGAATGCTTTTCTCTTATGTTTGTATTTTGAGATGCGACTTCTTTTTTATTGTAACCCTGAAGAACAATAGTTCGATCAAAAGTATCACCAAAAGGTTTTCTGAGGTCCAAAAGAGTTTTGATTCATCTTTTAGGCATTTGGAAGATGCAAAGAAATCATGAAGCATCAAGTATTGCGAATACATAGACAGCAATTGTGAAATCAATTTGAAGTGTTACATTAAGAAAAAAGTTATATTTATCCGCTTGATTTGCTTGCTTATAACATAGGAAATATGAATTGTATTGTAAAGATTTTAATTTGACATTGGGAAAGGAGATACATTCCTGGTAGCATTGTTTGGCACGTGGAATTGGAAAAGTACAAGTTTTGATGAATGGTGCAAGAAGGCAAGATGGTAGAAGTACCCAGTTTTTTGTTTGGTTTAAATTGGTGGGAGAGGTCATTCAATGGGGATGACAAAATAGATCAATCTAGGATAAGTTTATCCTAAGATAGTACCCATCCTAACAAAGGTTAGTCATCGCATCTCAAGCACCCAATAGAAGGATAAAGAGAGGGAGAGAGTTGGTGATTCAGTTTCACCTTAATGGTGTACTTGGGAGGGAGGATTTAACCCTTAATATTGCACTATTGAACCCTTTTTTTTATTTTTTTTTAGTATAATTATAGTGACTATCTTCTTTCATATACATAAAACCCTATTTATAGGAGGTTTGGGATCGCAATTAATGCAAGTAATTAATTATTTTTTGGGAAGTGCAATCACCTCCTATGTCGCTTCATCTTTCGGGTTCTTGCCTCGCCTTCTATGCTACCTTTTTGTCCTTTCGCTTGACATTGTCTGATCCTTACTATTGTGGAGGCACAACGCTGCTAGCATTAGGCAGGTTGGCCGCGTGGCCTTTGGTAGAGATTTTGCTTGAGGTCTTGGCAACTTGGGCAATCTAGGTAGTTGTTTCGGGTAGATATGTTGGAGGGAGTGGCTTGCCCGCCTTGGGTAGGTGTTGGCGTGCCACTTGAATCAAGAGATGCTAGGGCTTCGTTATCTAGAATAGGAGTGGGGATCCAAGGTTGTTTTGTGTGGGCCAATATGCTCTTTGGCGTTGTTCAAGCTATTTGGGCTTCTTGTGCTAGCTCTAGTAGGCTTGACCTTTTTTCCATCATTAGTTACCCTCGCTCTCGTAGTTCTGTTGTGTAGGTTGCGAGAGTTTTTGTTTTTGGCATAGCCCCATTGTCCCCTGCAACTACTGCTTGGTGCGTTAGGGGGTTGGTGCTTTAAAATGGAGGCGTCCCACTCCTTGACTTGTAGGGGCTTGCTTTAGTGATCTATCCTCTTGGGCACTTTGTTAATGCTCTTGGGCTCTTGCCTTAACTGGATTTGCTGGTTTTTACCATCCATATCTCAATTAGGAACATTTGCTCGGATAGGCAATTTATCCACTTGAAAATTAGGGCAGCTGGTGGGTAGCTATTGCCTCACGCCCTCCACTCATGGTGGTAAGTAGGTGACATCATGTCATTTGGGGTTTCAGAGGCTTGGGGTGGGACATGTGTTACATCCTCCTTGGCCTAGGTTTCAAGGTTGTCTCATTGCATGAATTGTCATTGGAACAATTAAGGGTGGTAAATATTACGCCTCTTCACCATTCACCCCTCCCTAATAAATAAGGGGTAGGTGAGGGTAATTACTCACTTTTACCTTGTGTGTCTAAGTTATTATGATTGCTGCTTCTCTGCACTTGGAGTGACTGTAGCAATTGTTGGGGCGAGGTTCCTTCAGCCGAGCGTGTGGATGTTGTCTATTAACCAAGGTGACAATCCCTCTTCCTCCAGCCTTTTAAGTACTGAGGCCATTGCTCTTTATGACTTTCCTTCCTTGATTTGTAGTAAGGAGGAAGTAGGAAAGTTCCTCCGTAGGCATAACTTGAGCATAGTTATATGCTGGTAAAGTTTTAAATATCGATATCGATGTCGTATCGACAAGTTCAAAAGGGGATATGTCGGGGATATGTCGCTGATATCAGTAAATTTTAGGGAAATTGCTCAAAAAGATCCAAAATGACTTAAAATGTCACAAATTTGATTAAAATAAACATTTTAATAAGTAATACACATATGAAGAAATGCCTAAAAGATGATAATCATAATTTTTAAATGAAAATATAATAGAAACGTGCTAAACTGTAGTGATTTAAGCCACAAATCATCACCAAATTGGGAATTAATTAAGGATCTTGCTTTTATATGTGTAAATCACATCAATTTATGTAATAATCAAGTGTAATACAAGATTTAATCTTGATGCGAATGGTAACCGAGGTTAAATCGAAGTGATTTAGGCTTAATGATGAAAAAAATGGTAAGATTAAGGTGATTACCTTGTTGAGAGATGAACAAGGACTCTAAATCACCTAATAATCGAGGCGAATGGATCAGTGAACGCTCACAGCGGCTAGCAACAGAGAATGAAGGAGAGGAGAGGAAAGAAAGAAAGCGAAGAAAGAGGAGACTATAGAGCAGCTGCAGAGGTATCGTTCGATGTCATCAGAGATTAGCAATATTTAGGAAAAATTGCACATATGTGCTTTAGTTTCAACGCTATATCGTCGACACACATCGACATAGGAAATATTTCTCCTGGCGTCCTGGAAAAAAGACATTTTGGCAAAGTCGACACGGGTCTTGTTGGCAATATCGACATATTGACGACATATCGCAAATATGTTGTGACATCTTTTTCATTGCTTGAAATATCTTTTTATGAGATCCCTATCAACCACATCGATATCTCCCAATATTTAGGAATATCGATCAAGACTCATTGATTTGGGTCAGATATCATCGATATCCTGCAAAAAAGATATTCTCGTGATATCGATATAAGTCATGTTAGGGATACGGATATATCGTCGATATATTACTGATATATCGAGATGTCTATTTCCATGTATGTTGGTGGGCAAACGACTAAAATTGCATTTGCATGACTAGTTCAATAATTTCATTATTTGTAAGTACATTATCGAGAATGGACTTTGGATTCCTCTCAACCCTTTCATTGTTTCTTTTCTTTCTCATTACAACCTTGCCCTATCTCCGATGGGCCTTAATTGTTGGCTAATCTTGAATGCCTTTGTAGCTGTTTGCCTTAATCCTGGAATAGAACCTTAATGTTTACGAGGCGAGATTGTGTTTTAAAAAGACATTCATTGTAGTATAGTTGAAATCGTCGCGAAAACAAATAACAATTTATTACTCGAAAATCAAAATATCCGAGGTCGAACTCAAGGAGCAAAATGGTATTTTAAAAACTAAAATCACAATCTCAAGATATGATATTTAACAATAATATAAATGAGATTCCATATATAAGAAAACTAAAAAGAGAATAGAAATGCAAGAGGAAATTGAATATTCTCTCCTTTCTTCTCTCTCTCTCTCTTTCTGATGCCTTCTTCTTTCTTCTCTTTCTTCCTTTTCTTTCTCTGCTTGGCCGCACCTTCTCCTTCTTTCTTTCTTTGACTTTCCTTGTGAATTAGACATCTGATTTTGTGAATCAGACACTTTATTTTGCGATTGCTACAATGCTTTCACTCTTTCTTCTTTATCTGTTTTATTCTTCTTTCTTTTGCTGCGCCTTCAACTTCTTCCTCTTCTTCAGTAGCTGCCTCCTCCTCCTCCTCCTCCTCCTGCACAGCACAGGGCAAAACCTATGCCTACCCTCCCCCGTGTACACTCTCTCTTTTCTCTCTTCGGTTCGCTCTCCCAGAGTTAATCAGGTATTCAGGTTGGGTCAAGCGCACCTGGGTTCAGGCGCACCGGCGTAGGTGATGCGCGAGGAGTGCAGGGTTATTAGGTCAGGTCAGCCAGGTCCGCGGAGGAGTGAGTGCGGACGAGGCGGGTGAGTGGGCGAGGGGACCTCACCCCGTGTTCGGAGGCAACGAAGAGGAAACACAAAAACAATTTAAACCGCTCACCTCACTCCAAAACAATTAAGGTGGGACTAAAGTCCCACCCGCTTCTTCACGTGCGTCCGCAGGGGGTCTCCTCTGATTGCTGCAGCTGCGGTGTGTTGTGGCTTCGATTACTGGGTGCAAGGGAATCGCAAGGTATTTCCGTGCACCTGGGACTCGATCTCCAAGAGCGAGGCGACCTGGAGCAAGCTTGCGAGCAAGCTTTGCTCCCTCTCTAATGGAGGCAGATGTTAGACCCTGTCAACACGAATACGGCCTCACAGCCCTGTCAAAACACTCAGGAAGTTTCGCCGTGACACGGCGAAGGTTGCTCAGGGGCTGGTGTCGTGCGGGACGGCCTCGGCGTGCATGCCTAGGTCGTCCTGTGGCCGTGAATGTGGGGTTGTTTGGGGGCAGTGTGTGGTGCGTGTGGTGATTGATGGAGAGGTGGAAGATGATCAGTGGATGATGGTGAAGCCTCTACGGTCGGTGGCGAGGCGTGTGGGTGCGTGAAGCGATGGATGCGCCTTCGCCGGTGGTTTGCCGGAGATAAGGAAGACGAAGGTGGTCTGTGGCTGTCGAGGGTGATTTTGTGAAATAAAGGAGAAAGTGAAAGGTAGGGAGAGAGAAACTTAACTGAGGGTCTCTGGACGATGGGGGGAGGCGGAGGGCGAGTGACGCGTATTTGCCATCACCAGAGATGAAAACCCTAAGGTGAGGATGACGGCGACGAGGAAGTGGTCGGAGGGGCTCACGCGGGTACTGCGCGATGCGGAGGAGCAAGGCGGAGATGACTCTGCCACTGGTATGGTGGCAGAGTGACGAGAGGAAGGAGGAGAGGTCGCTGGAGCTTGCAGGTGTCTGACCGGAGATGATGAAGGAGGAAATTGAGAGGGTATCTCAGGCCAAAACAAGCTTGGAAGGAGCAGCTGGACCTAGAGCTCCTTTTATAGGCATAGGCAAAGGGCCTTGTGCTTGAAAGGCGAGCTTCCAAGTGCAAGACTCCCGCCGGAGGTCGCCGCAGGTACGATACCCATGCCTCTCGAGCGTTCGCATGAGATGTATGGGGCGAATCAGGGCATGGAGAGCTGTTCAGACGGTAGGGGATTTCTCAGAGAACCCCCATTTCAAATCTGAGAGTAGCTCCCTGAGGAAGCGAGGAGAAATCCTCCTCAAAACTTCGCCGGAGGTATGGGTCCTCTGCTGCAATGGTAGAGGGACCGGAATGCAAAAAGTGACAAGGAAGTTGAGGGGGTTTGTGCAAGGGTTTTCAAAGTTAGGGGTCAGAATGTAATTAGGTGGACTATTTTGCAAAGTAGGTCAAGATGACCTTCCCTTAACTCCAAATTTTGGTACGAATCTAATTTGGACATAAGGAATCCAATGGTAAAGTTAGATTTTAGGTTTGACCACGTTTAACTGGATATTTTGTACAAAAATCCAAATTAGGTCAAATATTGAGCTTGGACCCCAATTTAGGTTAAAATAGGTTTCAAAGGCCAAATTGAAGGTTCTAAACCTTAGGGGGTATTTTTCCATGAATTTTAGATGGTTTAGTTGATTTTTATTCTGACTGAAACCTTGTGAAATTAAGTGGATTTGTTTTATGGTTACAGAATGTCATTTAATTATTAAATCTCACCATAACACTTTTTGACTGAACCATCATACTTTTCCTCTTATTAAGTCTAATTGACCTATGTTTAGCCCCTAGAAAATCCCGTTGATGAACTGCACTGGTAAAATTACAGTTTTACCCTTTGTTTCATATTTTCTTCCCAGATTAGTGATCCCTTGAATTAGGCCTTTCTCTTGTTTATGTAGGAACTTTTGTTCTCTTTTCTAGGTCGAAAAGGGCTAGTTAGGGCTCATGATGAGGTTCTCATCAAACCTACCTTAGACTTCTTTTGGTAGCTTTGTGGCCTTTTCCCCTAGAAGATTAAGAAGGGGCTCGCTCCCGACTAGGATGTACACATTCCTAGCCAGAAAGCAAGGTTACTACCTGGTAGAGCTGGTAGACAACCTTTAGGGGCAGGGTAGGCAATTCATTGTGGTGAATGATGGGGAGTATTTTCAAGTTCCTAATAGTTGGCAAGGCCTGCCAAACTACGATGCCCACTCGATGTTGAGCCTCTAGATGAAGGATGGCCTAGACATGCTAGAGAGCTTTGGCACCTTGTGTAACAACCCGACTCCCAAGGGTCGAGTCGGGAATTCTAAGCTAGCCCAGATAGCAAATCCATTGTTCAACAATAAGCGTACACCCATCATGACCAAGCAATAATAATACAAAAAAAAAATCAACTTTGTCTGCATCAACATTTAGAGCACGAAATATAATAAAATAGAGGCAAGTCTTGGGTAAAGTACGAGTGTGGTACAACTTGGAATGATGCCCGTATATCGTGGAAACACGTCACTCAAGAACAAAGTCTAAAGAAAATAAGAAAAGAAAAAAAAAGCAACTACTACTGCTAAACTTAGCGTAAGCAGTAAAACATGCGAAAGAATCATGCACCAGCTCAGCCTCGTGGATCTACTAAAATCCTGGTCAAAAGTCAAACATAGGATGAAATGAGCCAAAGAGCTCAGTAAAGTGCAAAACAATAAAAGTAGGAAAAGGGTACCAAAACGAAGGAGAGTCAGACAGAACCTCATTTTCAAATGCCTGAGATTTAGTCTTGAATCTTTATTCTCATTTGTCCAATTAACAAATATATAAAATTTTAGGTATTCTATTGATTCACATCGTCAAGACTTGGGGTGGGATTCACCAAGGCACATCTGGTGGTTAGCTAGGAATATCGCATTGTTTCTCATTCAAGTTGTGATGAGACATGCAGCTGCCTACAGAGAGATCGTACCCTAGAGTGGATTCTGCATGCAAATAGGTAAATCATCTCCACTCACTAATCTATCATCATTTTGCTATCCAAATCGTGCGCAAGGCCTAGTGATGTACACAATGTTGCATGTCTTAACTAAGACGCCAAGAAGGCCTGCAACTCAACTTAGTTTATTTAGACATTTAGTTACTTAGGCACCTCTTTCGCTTTTCAAATTCCCTTTCTAAAAGTAGATGACTTGTCTAATTCATCAATAACAAGTCATTTGTGTTCCAAATTCCATAATCATTCTTCTAATAACTATCCATTTATATTATTCAAAAGGAATAAATTTACCAATTTTACACTGCACAAAACATCCCATTTTCATGATTCTTTAAGATTCGGCCAAACATATAATGTTCTAGTTGTAACAAAAATAACAGAAAATCCTAGCTTTACTTATTCATTTCAAGAGGTATGCTCAATAGCTAATTAGTTTCCACTACAGTTAATTGAGTTACCTTTGACTTGGGGTTAGACGGTGGGGGAGGGTAAGGGGGGTTTGGTTGGAGGAGGGGGAGGTGGTGGAGGAGAAGGCAGATACCTCGAGGAGGAGAGCGGCAAGGAGAATCGAAGGCGCAGTGAGGAGGAGGTTGAGGGTTCCTGCAGATCTTGATGGATATTAGAGGGGAAGGATGATCGTCTTTTATAAAGTTAAATATTGTAATTGCAAAGACAAATCAAACCACAAAAATTCATGCACAGAAGACATTTGGATTTATAGTAGAAACCCTTCCCAGATGAAAACTACTACCTAAGCCTCCCAGCGTAATATTTTTATGACAAGTTGAGGCTAATCAATCTACTAATGCATCACTTGAAACAAGGGTGGCACAACCTCTTACAATGATCCCATTCACTTAACAACCTGAAGAGAAGCACAGCAACAACAATGGATTTCTCCCAATAGCTTGGGATCCGTAATAAAAAGCAACTAATATAAAAATAGTATAAACTTATGGAACCTCACGAAAAATCAAACTAGATTTCAGTACAGGTTTGAATCATTGTGCTTTGAAAGTTGTGAAAATAGAAGTGTAGAAGCACTTTAGAGGGAGGCACAGAAAGTTCTTTCTTTTAGATGAATTTCTTTTTGAGAGTGTCTGAAAAAGGCTGCGTACGTCTTTTATTTATACTAGCAAATCGACCAGAAAAGGAAATCAAATTGGTCAATCAATTAAGGTAATTTGGTCGATCAAAATGAGTTTTGGCCGTTAAACTAGTTATTTGATCGATCAATGATTAGTCGATTAATTAACCTAAATGCTCAATCAAATGTGTATTTATCAACTTCCTAAAATGTGTTAATTTGATCGATTAATTAATTTGGTTGATCAATTAATCCATTTGGTCGATCAATTTAATTATTTGGTCGTTCAATAATCCTAAAAACTTATTTTTTATGTGAAGTATGAAAATCCGTTTGAAACTTATTTTGAAGTTTCTTACAAAATAATTTAGATTCGATAAAGATAAAAAGACAGCATTCTTCTAACTTTAATGCATAAGCGAGTCCTGAAAGATTAGTTTCGTAAATAGCATAATTTTAGTACATTAAAACAGAGGTACTTACAAAGGTCACGTAGGCAACAAGGAGAAACGACTACCGGGGGGAGGGGGAGATTGAGGAAGAGGAAAGGAGTTGCGGCTAGCGAGCAAGTTGTGCCCTAATATGCAACCATTGGTAACCGTTTCTAAAAAACGTCGCCAATGTTATTATAAAATCAATTCAAGATTACAATTAGCGACAGTTTCAAAAAAAATCGTCGCCTGTATTATAAAATTAATTCTTACATCCCTTGCTAAATTTTGTGCCACTATCTTAACGGTTTCGAAACTACCGTCGTCGATTCTATTAAAAAATTAATTCTTTCACACATAACCCAAAATTTGAGACATTATTCGCGACGGTATTTTAATAACTGTCCTAAAAGTCATTCGATGATGGTTAATGAAATTTCTTCTTCCGCGCATTAATGAGTGGGGGGGGGCTTAGTGCCACGCAACAATTCTATAAATAGGTTTGATAACCGTCGCAACAAAAGCATCGTAAAATGTGCCTCCTGTAGTAGTGAAACCTCATATATGTATCTAATGTCTACCACTGATTCATGCCACAGATATGTATATACATATGTGTAAATTATACACATAAATGGCACGCGCGCGCGCACACACACGCACATATAACTTAGGAATGTATATACATATATCATATAAATATGCTTATAAATATACTCACACACACAGAGCACCTGCAACGCACATAGCAGCAAGACACACCGTCCCCATTGCACGCCTCTTCTCTCCCTTTCTCACGTACACACAGGAACACCATACCCCTCCTCTTTCATTCATCCTTCATCCCAAACACAGGCACACACACAGAACAACACCTATGTCACCAATCCATCAACTATCTCCTCTTCCCTCTCTCACCCTTATGCACACCTACTCTAGGCCTACACATGTCCACACACACAAACACACCCACACCGTAGTAGCAACCCAACGACACCACTCCTACACCCCTCTCACGTTCTCCTTCGTATGGTAACGAGAGAGAGAGAGAGAGAGATAATAGCAGTAGCAACAACAGATCATTACCAACACCAAGAGAAAGAGAGCAGCAACAGCAGTGAACCTCCACCACTCCTTACACTCTATTTCTCTCCCACTCATGTACACACACATCAACCCAATCCCATAGTAGTGGCTGCACCTCCATTCTCCTTGCAGCCATCACCTCCACCTCATTCTTCTTCTTGCGTACATTTGCCGCTCACACGATACACACACGGCTCACCTACATGCATAGCTACACCATGCAATAGAGGGAAGGCAGGGCAACTCACGCCTTCGCGAGGGGAACACTTGGATGAGCTTGACACGAGCTTGATGACGTTGACGAGAGTAGGAACATTAACGAATCCTATGCTTGAAGGTCACGTGTGAGCCTTCAAGATGGTCGACGATGAGGATGAAGGGTGAGGTCATCGATGAGGGAGAGAGAGGTGGTCGGCGGTGGCTGCAAAGATGAGGAAGGCTAGAGCAGAGGTGGTGATGGTGGCGACTGCAAGAGGCGATCTTGTGGGAGGCAACGGGGGAGGGCTTGTCGAAGCTGCTCGCCAAAGAATAGGGTCGCGGGAGGTGGCTGGGTGGGAGGGGCAAAATGTTTGGTCGCTCTAATCAAGTTTTAAAATACGCATCGTAATATAGCGACTAAAGTGATGAAAACATTTAAATTTACAAACTCGAATTGTTAGCTCGAGGTTGTCTGAGGGAGCAAATTAATCGCAATTCAAACCACTAATCAAATGAGTATCAAAAGAGTCATAGGAGCTTGATACAAAAATAAATATATTATTTAATGAATATTGTTATCAAACTCAAAAATAAATGAGTGTTAGAGCCAAAAAAATATTATTTTTCAACTAAGCTTAAGCCTCAATGCTTAGAGAAATTTCCAACCTAAGAGGAGCCTTCAGTCGAAGAGCCTCAATGCAAGCCAAAATTCGAACCAAAAGCCACCCCAGATTGGTTCAAAACTAGCCGAAGACCTGGTTCACGCCCGTGTGTGTGCAGGCATGCGCGCGCGTGATTGTTATGGGGACCCGACCCCCTCTATCATGAGCGATAAGCTTATGCAACAATTTCCTTTAAACACAACTTCAGAGTTCAAACTTCCCACTCCAACGAGGTGGGACTATGTGTCCCACTTCTCCTTCGTCTTCAAGCCGTGGATTGCAGCGAGGGAGCTAGTCTTCAATTGGGAAGGATGGTCATTCGATCTCTAATCAAACGACCCAGACCAACTTCCATGGTGATTCTGCACGTGGAGAGGAGATTGTCTTTGCCAATAGCTCGTCGGAGGTGGTTGACGATGTCGGAGAAGATGATGGATACCGGCTAACACCTGAAACACAAATACGAGCTTTTGGCATCAATTAAATACGCCAAAAGCTTCGCCGTGAGATGATGATGGTGGTGGTAATTTGGTGTATTGTGGCCTAAAGAGGCCAGCTGGACGTGAGGATGGTGGTGAGTGGTGATGGTGTTTGGTAGAGAGCTTGGTTGATCAAAGCGTCAATTTCTTGAGGGCTTTTGACCACCAAGTTCTTGTGGTGCTCGTGGGGTGAGTGGCGAGGTGGAAGATGGCATGGAGGTTGGGTTCGAGCTTGTCGGAGCTCTCGTCGACCGTGGGGAAGGAGATGAACGATGAGAGAATGGGGACAATTCCTAATCCTAAGGGCTCTAATCTAATCTACGAGAAGAGAGGAGGAGAGAGGACTACCTAAAAGGGACGATTGAGGTCGAATTGCGTCTGCCATTGGCCAGCCAGACACAAAGAAGATGATAGGTCCAGTGAGGGAATCGGCGAAGATGAGGTCAAGGCGACCTAGCTTTGGTCGGCTAAGGTCGAAGGAAAGTGGGGAAGATGATGGCGGTGCTATTTTGGTCGTAGCACGCACTGAAGAAGGTGACTGTGCGAAGAAGAGGAAGGTGAAATACATCTATTTCTCGAACAAATTGTGCTTGGAAACACCCAAGCACTTATATAGAAGAGGAATTCACCTTGAATTGCTTTGAAATCGCAAGAATTCCTTGCGAATTTGGCAATTTCAAATTTGTGGATCTTGGGCTTGCTAGCGCTCATTAACTCTAAATTAGAGTTGGAGATCTTGGTCAATCGAAAGAGCATGATCTGAATACTAGTCCCACCAAATTTGGTGGGATTTGGTTGAGAATTGGAGTTCTCATCAATCAAAATTGGCAGCTTTGCATGTGTCCGTTGTTGCCTTTTTTTCAACTGAAGACAAAGAAGGAAAGGACTTGGTTGTAAGAAAAGTCGAAACTTAGGTGGTTTTATGTAATAAATAGTGATAAGTGGGCTAAAATGCAAATTACGTCAAGATAAACTTCGATTGGGCTCAAAATTTAGGGGCAACCTAATTTGGATCTAAGGAATCTATTGGTCATCTCGAATTTTGATTTTGACAAAGTTTGACTACGTAATTTATATTGTAGTCCCAAAATGAAGTAATTTCCCACTTTGGTCTCTATTTTTGGTCAAAATGGGTTCATTTGGTCAAAGTGAATGTTCCAAACCTCATAAATACTTTTCAATGATTTTTAGGAGGTTTAGATTACATTTATTTCCACCGGAACCTGTTTATTTTAAGTGAGGCTCTAATTAGGATTTTTCTTATTAAATTAATCCTCAAATTTTAGAAAACCCTGATTTAATCAGTTCAAGCCCACTTCTTAGAGATTTAAGTTCACTTGACTATAGATTAGGCACTGATTAACCCCTTAGTTAATTTGCATTTGTGATTTCTCGTTAAAACGACAGAATTAATGGAATTTCCTTTCTTCTCAAATTCAACTCAGAACCAAATTACGCCCTTCTAATGATTATTAAGGAGCATTTAATCTTAGAATTGGGTTAAATTAAGCCAGCTATGACAGATGATGGTGTTACCATCAGTTGGGTGGTGTGGCGGCTGGATATCAAGAGGAGAATGGAAGGGGAGAAATGTTAAGCCTTTTATAGTAGGGAATGTTAGGGTTTCGGGATGCATGTAGCATTTTTTTCCCAAAAGAAAACTAAAACCTGTGTAATTCCTATTTTTGTGTCTCGAAAACTCTGATTTATGTGCGGCAAAGTCGGTTGGATTTGTATTTTCGAGGAGAACATGGTGGTGACCTCAAATGTCAAGTTTGGGTCTTGATTTGTGTAATGACCCATCACACCTTTAGCCTTTTAAGACGTCTGGAGTCTCAGTCAAACGTTTGTCCAGATGTCTGGACCCATTCCTAGACGTCTGAAAATGAAATTTCTGTACTCACACTGTGCTCTACGCGCGGGCGACACGCAGAACCCTCCTCTTCTCTCTCCCTTCCTTTTTCTTCCCTAAACCCCACTCCTATATAAACCCCCCTCCTATCTCCTCTCCACTCCACACACCAGCCACCACCACCTTCAATGCTGTGCGGGAGTGACGAGAGGGGGCAAGCAAGGGAGAGTGAGAGGGAGGAAGGAGGAGAGCGCAGGAGGAGGAGGTCGAGCTCGGAGGAGCTTCAGTGGAAGCTTAGCGGAGCTCGCACAGCCATCACGGGCATGTGAGGGAGGAGAAGGCTCGGGGAGGCGGCCTCCCGGCCCTCTGCAGTGGCTGGAGTTGCTGCGGCGCGAGGCGGAGTGAGCGGAGAGAGCTGCGAGGAGTTTCTGGTGCTGGAAGTTTTCTGGTATCAAACGTCTGGAGTGGAGTTCAGGCGACTGATGTGGCACCTGGACATCTGGAGCTAAGGCCAGACGTCTGAAAGCTCATATATTGCAAGGTACGTATCTCCCTGCGCCATGCATACCGCAGTGCAGGGGTATATGTTGGTTGACCGCGCCTGTGATGTCGTACGCAGCTGCAACTTTGGGAAGGAGTGCGGAACGCTTTCCCACATGCTTTTGGACATCTAATCACATCACCAGACGTCTGGAGGTGCGTCCAGACGACCGGAGGCATTGTCCAACGTCTGGAACTGCCTTCAGACGATCGCAGAGAAGGTCTAGATGTCTGAGGATACCGCAGGAACTCAAGGTAAAGATCTGGCACCTTTTAAGACGCCTGGGATTATTCCTAGACGTTTGATTTTGAACAGTAAGCACGTTTTTGACCCGTTTGGGGTCCGATCGGGATCCGTTTTATGCAAACGAAGTACTTATACTTTCTCGCGAGTTCCTCTACGTACTAGAGTCCTTTGTACACTGTTCTGAAGTCTCCTTTTATGATGTATTCCCTGGTATAGGGTTTCAGCCTGTTGCATGTTTGGGGCTCGCAAAGATGCCTGTGTTTGTGGTTCGAGCCCCCATTACTCCCGTGTTGCCTGGTAGAGTGGTTTAATTTGTTAATAAAATTTAAAAAAGGATGTGCTTGTGGAAATAGTCGAATGGAATCCTAGGATGTGGCATGAACCCTAGGGTAGATAAATGAATGAACCGTTTGTACTGTATGATGTACTTGCATGCATGATTGAGATAAACTGTTAGCAATTGTCTGTATTATAATTGTGAGTTGCCTGTTAGAATATGAGCTGCCTATAATTAATGAACAATTACCTATGAAATCACCAGTTGCATGTATCGAATTATGGAAACACGAGCTTCCTATATATGGATGATAAATGAATTGTGAGAGGTGAAAATCTGGATCGGAATAAATAAGGTGAACATGATCATGAACCTACGGGGAATTAGGAGTAGAACTCCTGTGGATAGATGAAAACCTGGAATGTAGACGGTAAGTGTGCTAGCCCTTGAGTACGTGGTACCAAGTAGAGCAACTGTCCTCCTTTGTGTAGAGCGGAGCTAACATCCCTTGGGTTGAGACCTAGGGTTAGGATTGGCCACTTTACACCAACTCCTGTTGACCGTCATGTATGTGGTACCGAGGCGAGCTACTAGTGTAGGGAGGGAGCTAGCCACCTTACGGGGCCTGGGGTTTAGCTAGCCACCCTACACCGACTTGTTAGGCCCTCTGGGTAAACCGGGGTAGTCAGATGAGGGTGCGCGGACTGTGGAGGGGCGAGACCCCTGTTCTGAGAGGGTAAGGCCCTATACTGTTTTGTACTGTATTTTGGGCGTACCCGTTAGCGGAAACGACTGACCGTGTGTCAGTGCTGGGTAGCTACCCGTGTGCTTATCACGCGTGCCGTAGTCACCGCTATGTTTTGACAGTGACCTCGGGGCGGTTGACAGGGTGTGGGACTACCACGACGGACACTCCGACCAGGAGAGCATCACGTGTACCTTCTACTCTACGGAAAAGATTACAATCAAGATCGTTTCCATGAGGAACATGCAAGATCAAGAATATCTGGATACTTTGGGAAATGGGTGAAACGAAAATATATAAAACAGATAAATAGAAATGAGAATTAAAACTGTTGCTTTTACTATTTTTAGGTAATATAGATACCACTCTACTCAGCGTTCACTGATTCTGTTTTTTCATAATACTGTTCAGGGCCAGGAGTTGAGCAGCCCGAGCTTCCGGTTGCGGAGGGTGCTGGGCCCAATCGAGCCCAGCCGTAGTTTCTTCAGCACCTCCTTTTGTTTCTTTACTGTTGTAGTAAGTAATGGATTTTTAGTTACTGTTTGTTTCTACTATTCACTTTTGCTTTCCGTTATTGTGTTGTGGTCGTATGTACTGAAACAGTAGATTTACTTTTCCTTTACTGCTTGTACGTTTCTTCTGCTTAGTTATATTGCATATGTGAATGTGGTTTACTTTCTTGCTTTTGGTTATTTCTTATTGGATGACTGGGTCTTGGAATTAGTCGAGGCGAGCCGATCTCGGGTTTTGTAAAGATCTGGGAATTGGGCATAACAAGATGGTATCAGAGCAAGGTCGTCCCGAGAAATAAACCAATTGGCTTGAGAATAATCATTCACGTGCATATAACTAGGATAACCACCACAACGTATCGCCTTGATATTCGTTCTAAGTCTTTTCTCGAAGAAATTCAGTATCGTTGACCCTCTTGTTCTGTCTTTCGCGTCTCTTTGTAGGAGATGCCTTGTCGGGGAGTTCTCGAGGTGGGTCGTGGTTGCGGCCGTGGACGAGGTCGGAGGGGCGGACGTGCCGGGCCTGAGGTACCAGTTGACCCACCTCTTCTCCCGAGCGTTCAGGCCCAGGATCTTGCCCAGCTGATCAGAGACATTGTGCGAGAGGAGCTCTGTCAGCTTCCACGGGCACCTCTCCCTGAGGACGTGGAGGGGGAGTTCTCGGTGGGATAGAGAGACCGTCGCAGCGCTGGACGAGTAGGAGGGGGAGGGGGTGGTCCTCCACCGCCCCCACTGCACTCTGACAATTCCGAGCACGAGCCCTCCTTGCCTAGAGCCGTGCCCGTTCCTCCACTGTAGCTGCACCACAAGCTTTTTGGATAGTTCTGGAAGCTGAAGCCTCCCTCCTTCAAGGGGGATGAAGACCCGTCTGAGGCAGAGGACTGGCTGGAGCAGATAGAAAAGGTGTTCGACACCCTTCGCCCTCCTGTGGAGTGCCGCGTGGCCTTTGCCACGTACCTGCTAGAGAGCGCAGCACATAGGTGATGGAGGGCAGTCAGAGGCCAGGAGGGGAGAGAGCCGACGTGGGACCAGTTCGTGACTCTTTTCTGAGAGCAGTACTTTCCGCAGACCTGGCAGGACCAGAGGAGGTTGAAGTTTCATACTCTCCGCAAGGGGACGATGATTGTTAGCACGTACTGCATGCATTTCCTGGAGCTCATGTTTTGCCTCGACAGCCTTGTCTACGGAGGAGGAGCGCCTATGGGGATTTACTGAGGGGCTCCGACCTACTATTCGAGGGTATGTCAAACCCCTGAAGCTACCCACCTTCTCACGAGTGGTTGAGGCAGCCATGACCTATAAGGAAACCAACCCGACCGCATGAGACACCGACAGCGAATGGAAGAGGCCCTATTAGCCAGAGGACTCTCAGGGCCGTTGGGAGAGGAGGCACACAACACCCGTAGGAGAGCCGTCTCGTTTTGCGGAGCCATTAGTGGCCTTTGGGGGCCCCAGACAGGGGCCAGCTACCAACACCGGACCCCTACCTAGTCACCAACAGGGACCTATTGAGGGAGGAGGTCGTGTTCCCCTCTGCTACTAGTGTGGCCAGCCGGGCCACATCAGGAGGGACTGCCCATCTAAGGTCGGAGCACAGCAGATGCTTCTCGCATTGAGCACTGGAGGTCGAGCTGGTGGTTGTGGGCCTCAGGCACTTGGGGGAGGGCAGCAGTCACGAGGGTACCAGCCAGCGACTGCTTGCTCGGCCCATAATGTAGCTACTTCGTCTGCACCGAGAGCTGAGGGGAGTATCAACGCCCTGACACACAAAGACACCAGGGCTTCCGGTTCAGTGGTGGCAAGTATGGTTACCGTTTCTGGCAGATTAGCGTACGTACTTTTTGATTCCGGCGCCACACACTCTTTTGTTGCTGCAAGTATTGCCGATAGTTTGGGGCAGGGTAGTGTA